>JALMQS010000225.1:10712038-11319992 GCA_024734495.1 Forficula auricularia | reverse complement strand
GATATATGTGTTTTAATCTCGAAAAAATTGAATTTTTTTATTTTCGAAATTCTAACATCATTTTACGCTTGATAATCACCTCAGCATTAAATTTCATTTAAAACAGAGAACACAAGGGCAGTAGCAAAAGATCTTATCAGATATTTTTGAATTTTGTCTAAAGGGCTTTCATTTCCTCGGGAAACGAACCCAAGAGGTGAAAACGCCAATCCTGGCCATTGGATATTTTCCATACGAGCTATGGTGAACTATTGCAATGGTGTGGGAAAATATTTTTTTGTTTACTAGTACAGAAGGGGTTGAATTCAAGAAATCGTCGCCTTTTTTGACCGCATGACATCTTCGGAGTGGGATCATGAGAAATCTTATAAAAGCGGATGCCCTGATATGATAATCAGATCCAATCTCCGCTAACAACACTAGGTGCTGAATTACCCGAATTACATGGCCTATTTTAGAAGAAAGGAGCTCAACTTCTGTGGGCAGTAAACCAGGCTTGATAGACCAACTATACAACTGGTCCGAACCCCAAGAAGTCGACGGCTATATCATTTGAATAAGCCCGTGTAAATGGTAGGTTACGGAACAGAAATTCTGCCATTTACACGTTAAATAAGCCTCAATTAATCTGTTAGCACGACTTCACCCCGCCTGGCCTTGCAACAAGCAGACGTCTCCTATCGGCTTCTACATATATAAAATGTAATTATCATTTCATCTTAAACACATAATTTGAAATTCACATAAACCGTCAATTTAAATATCCAAATTTCTTCATTAAATTTTTATTTGTTTTGTTAAACTCAAAAGGACCAAATAAATTTATATCTCTGTTTTAAAATTGAATTTTTTTCTCAAGGTTTTTATTGTAAAGCCCCTTTATAAGTTTTCAGCTAGAAATAATTATTTTTTGATTTGCATTTTTAAATATTATTTTTTTTTATTCATTTTTATAAGATTAGAAGAAGTAGAGTAAATAATATTAAAGTCAGTAAATTCTAATTTTATGTACAAAGAGGGACACTGAGTTGACACCACCCGAGATATAAGACAACAAAAAGGTTTGATATTTACACTTACACACTTAATGGTGATTTCGGTGCTGTGATTGAGTTACTAGTCACACACATAAATTATACACACTTAAACTTCGAGTCAACGAGGTCCAAATAATAGAAATTGATCCATCCCTAATTGTGTCCTCAAAAGACTCCAATAGTTCCTAAATTTAAATTTTCTCCTTTTATTCTCATGTATATACTTACTTACTAAGTAGAATTAATGAGGTGGATTCAAAAATTCAATTTGAGATTTCATCGAAATAGTTTAAATGACTAAGGACAGATTTTTCAATCCTCAGTTAGTAAACTTTACAAGATTTTCAATTTTCCAATGGTCAGATAGATGTTATCTGTCGAATAAAGCCGCTAACTGAACAAAATTATCTGCTTCATGAGGGATAAATCAAAACTATACATATAGCTGATAAAATAAGGTATGTTTAATTTAGTTCAATTTACATGTTCAACTTTTACATGTACAAATGCATATTAATAAATCCACTAGTTTAATCATCATTAAATATCTAAGAAAGAATATAAAAATTAAAAGTCAAATAATCTATAATTATTTATATAAAAACAAAAGTCATAATTGTATACTAACTTTTTAATCATAATACAAAGCATGTGCTTATGAATCGTTTCAAACAAGTGAAAGATTAAAGATTAATTAAAAATAGTATTAATGAAAAAAAAAATTCTGAAAAAAGGATGATAAGCTTGCAGATCGAGCGAGCGTTGCTCGATAATTTTCTACGACTGTTATAAGAGGTATATTAATATATTTTAGGTTAAAAATAAAATGAGAGTCTTCTGTTTTTTGAATAAAATAATTTTTAATTATTTCTAGAGACTATAGTTTCGAAGGCATTGCCTTCATCGTCAGTCTATCACAAATATTAATAATAAGTTTATTAAAATTATATATTAATATAATTTTTAATTCAGGTAAAAAGGTTGATTTCTATTTACTGGCAGGATTAAATTAATTAAAAAAAAAAATTATTTATTTTTAAATAGCAACCTTTTTACCTGAATTAAAAATGTAATTTAATAATATTAATAGATCGTTTTTAATAGGGGTAAAAAATTATCGAGCAACGCTCGGTCTGCTAGGTGCTTTGATTTTATATTACAAATAAAAATATTATTTCTAAATTTTATTATTTATCAAGTTGTAGAAGAAATAGTGGTATCATCATCATCCTGATCATATTCCTCAGTTTCTACAGTTACTTCTTCCTTAACAATTTCATCATCATGAGATGTTTGAATTGGTTCAAAGTTCATTACTGTGTGGGATTCGTCCTCTTCTATTGGAAGATTTAATTGCAATTTTTCTAAAGTACTTTGAAGAGTTGCAAACTTTTTCTGTAGCATTTTCTCACGTTCTTTTTGGCGATTGACATCTTCAGTTAAAGACTGGAAAAACAGAAAAAATTAAAAATAAGAAAAATAAGCTGACGTGTTCTGATGTGGCCATCCACTCGACTTTACAATACAACCTGGCCCCTCACTTATATTTAATATTTAATAAAATTATTTATAATCATGAAGGGGATGGGGGTTAGTTTTTCCATTTTTAGACTTCTGGGGTCCCAATGATTATGTATACAAAATTTGGTTCTCAAATGGCCTAGATTATTAATTTTTAACCCCCTCCTCCATCCCCCTTAATTTTGGGTCGATATGCACCAAAATCAGCTCTTAATCTCAATGGACCAAAACTACGTGTGAAATTTGGTTTCGATATTCAAACTAGTTTTTGAGCTAGGTCGTCCACAAAAATTTGGTAACGGACAACCGGACAACCAGACAGACTAACTAACAGACATTTTGACAAAACAATTATTAGCTCAAAAAATATAATTTTTTCGATGTTCACTTATTAGAGCTTTTTTGTAGACCGAAAGGCCATGGTTTCGCTCAATTTTTTTAATCAAAATAGTTTCAGCCGTTTTTGAGATATTTCGAAAAAAAGAAAGAAAAAACCACTTTTTTCATGCACGATTACAATGCTTGACCATACCCTGTATGGTAAAGTAAAAATGCTATGTGTACATTCTGTAATTTCACATGATAGAAGATAAACTTGGAAACTTCATTTAGTTTAGTTAATACTTTTACAAAATTATTATTGATATTCCTTCTTATATTATATTCACAGTTAAAAATAAACTTAAAAGATGCCCTGAAAAGGATAAAATAATATATTTTTTAAAGTTGAATCAAAACCATAACGTCAGGGGTGTACTTGGACTCTGTCGCCATTGATTCTTCGATTTTAAAAAATAAAATAAAGGTATAAACTTTTCCATGACTCGGAACACTCGCCAGTTAAGGCTGGACTAAATAATTGTACTTTTTTACATTTTTGTCTGAATTTTAGTGAAATTCAATCGAATATTTTCTCTCTCTATCTTTCACTCTATAACAAGTATCGTTTTGGTTCACGTACAAAAGGCAAAAGGTCATTTCTAGATTAATAGAAATTAAAAAATTAATCTCTAAGTCTAGGCACACACAGTCGATTTTCAGTCGACCCTACAATTTAGTTGGCTTGGTTTGATATCGTGATGAATTATCAATTTATAACCAACTCTAATTAATTGAAGGAGACAATAAAAGAGTGTGTCTTCTGCTGGAGTTCCAGCAGAAGACACACTTTTTTATTGTCTCCTTCAATATATAAGAATTCTGCTACCCTCGGCACAAAAACTTTCAATTTAACTCTAATTAACTAACTAATCTCGATTTTTTTATCATAAGTGCTCATCGATCGATTTTGAATAAATAATCGAGCTGATCTTCAGTTGTGCTGTGTATGCACCTATATTAAACTTAATATATTTATGCGCATCAACTAAACTATCGCTGGACTGAAAATCGACTGTGTGTGTCTAGCCTAATAGTCTGAAAAAGGCCTGGGCTTGTATTTGGCATCCTTGCAAAGTCTTACCTCCAGGAGGATGAAGAGATAACATTCTAGTATATATGCGCTCTTTTAATTTTATTAAATATTCTTATGAAAGAATCGGTCACCGCACATTTATTAAATAATAAAAAAAAGTAAAAAATCGTTCAAGAGTCCCTAGTAATTAATAAAAAGCTTTAATATAAATTGTTCATTTGTGCCCTTATTATATCGCCTTAAGGTAGTTCTTTCGAAAATGCAAAAATTCAAGAAGTTTTTGAAACTTGGAATATAAGTCATTAAAAGCATAAAATACACATACTGTTAAAATTTGAAGACGATTTACCACACCAAACATGAAATAATTGCAATTGAAAATGACATTTTTTACATAGGGTAGATAGGGAAAGGGTGGGGATATGATGATTATTTTATTTTTTTTCATTGAAGGACTTTCACCATCTTGATGAAAAACTAATATTTCTTAGAATAATATATTTGGAGTAACTTAAAAAAAAAATAGAAATTATTTACGACGTAGTTTTGATAAAAAAAAAACAACATATTTGGGCGATTATTTTTAGTGGAGGGGATATAAGCACATGGCTTGGAAACGATCCGGCAAGTATGTGTGTATCCATAAAGAGATTTCGTAGCGTGAGTGTACAGTCACGTTAAAAAAACATAACCTAAAATTTTAGTTCCGTTCATATTTATAAAGTCGTTACGAGGCTAAAACTTTTTGTGTGGATTGTCGCGAAAGAACCTCCTTAAAATCACAATAAAATCATTCAAAAAATGTTTTCTGCATATTTAATCGTAAAATTTCAAAGCTAGAGAGCTCGAATGCATAATGAGCAAATATTTTCTTTTTTTTTTCTTTGCGAAAATTCAATACTAGGGCTTCGCCTGCCTTCAAGCCGTACCGAGTAATTATTTTATTCTTTTTAGTGCACCTTTTTTAGTGCCTAACATTTTTTTTTTACATATTTTTTAAAAAGTTTTTAGAAGAAGGTTTTGCAGTCGTGTAGTTGACGGCCACATGAGTGATGCCATCTATGTAGCCCGGTGAGAAACCCGTCTCTAAATTTGCGTTTCATTTTGCCTTCATGTTGGGTGGTTTTTGAGTGACTCGGGAGAGAGTCGGAAAAGGTTGGATGACTGAGGAAAGATGAAAAGGAAATAGGAGGATTGAGTGCTTCGCGATATCGTGGTGTTCGGAATAACGTTCCGTATTTCACTGAGGAGAGTCTAGATGGTCAGTCTTACTATATATGATAAAATCCAGAAAGAAGCAGTTTAATGATTAAAAAAAAAAAAATATTTGAAAAGATATCATTTTGTCAAAATATCTGTAAGAGAGTGAGTTAGTCACCAAAATTTGTGGTCAGTCTAGTTCAAATATCAAAGAATGTATTAGAACGAAATTTCTTATAGGTCATCATCATCATTGAGTATACAGTCCTAAGACTGGTTTGATGCAACAATCCGTCTCCACTCGACTCTGTCCTCCGCCAACTGTTTAACCTCTCTAAATGTCTGGCATCCCATATCCCCAATTATTTGGTTGAAATATTCTAATCTGGGTCTTCCCCTTCCCTTTTCTTTCCACCTCCCCTCCCAAGATATCCCTAAGCAGTCCCCATGTCTCAGTGTGTGCCCTATCATCTGACCTCTTCTCTTCTTCAGACTCTTCCACAAGGTTCTTCTTTCTCCGATTTTCAAGAACTTCTTCATTTGTAATTTTATCCATCCATTTGATATTCATCATTCTTCTGTAGCACCACATTTCAGCCTCCAATCTCTTTCTCTCCCGCTTTTCCAATTGTCCAGGTTTCACACCCGTACATGGCTAATACTCCATACATATGTCTTCAATAGCAGCTTTCTGTTTGCTAAGCTGATTGAGGAGGAGCATAGTAGTTTTTGTTTTGAATTAAACCCCATTTTTGCTTGGGCAATTCTTGATTTAATTTCATTTTTGCTCCTCCCATCCCATGTTATTTTACTTCTAGGTAGCGGAATTCCTTAACTCCTTCTAGGTTTTCTTGGTTAATTTTGATGCATTCCTGTCTCGTTTGTTCTTTTTGTACATACTAGGACCTTGGTTTTATTCTTGTTTACTTTCATTTTGATTTCTTCTATTAGGATTTGGTTAATTCCATTCAAGGCGTCCTCTAATTCTTTTTTATTGCTTCCTAGAAGGGCAATGTCATCGGCAAATCTTAACATAGCGATCTTTTGACCTTGGATTTCTATACCTGTATCAATTTTGTCTTTGAATTCTTTAATCGCTTCTTCTATGTATAAGTTGAAAATCATGGGTGACAGCACACATCCTTGTCTTACACCTTTTATTTTAGCTTCTCTTTGTTCATCACCAATATTTATAATTGCCGTCTGGTTTGATATAGATTGTAGATTAGTCTTCTCTCTCTGAATTTTATTCCCGCCTGTTTTAATATTTTAAACATAATTTCCCAATTGACGTTATCGAATGCTTTTTCTAGGTCTATGAATCCGATGTAGACAGATTCTTCCCTGATAAAAAGCCCTTTCTATTATTAGTCTAAGAGAGAGAATTGCTTCTCGGGTGCCTCTGTTTCTTCTAAAGCCGAACGGTCTTCCCCCAGATTTTCTTCAACTCTTTGTTCTATTCTTCTTTGGATTATTTTGGTTAGGATTTTGGAGGCATGTGAGGTTAGGCTAATGGTCCTGAAATTTTCACATTTATCCGCGCCTGTCTTTTTGGGAAGTGTGACTATTTTGTTTTTTCGAAATCTTTTGGGATGATTCCCAATTTATAGATTTTGCTAATTAGTTCAAAAAGTTTGTCATGTGCCTTTTCTCCAGAGTTCTTTAGGATTTCAGCTTGTATATTGTCTACTTAGGGTGCTCTGGCTATTTTTGGTTCCTTCAAAGCTGTCTCGAATTCGGCCTGGTATAGGTCTCTAATTCATTTTCATCCCAGATTCTTCTTCTTCTATTGGGTTCATTGTTTTTTCTTCTCCATAGAGTTCTTCTAGGTGTTCCTTCCATCTATTTGCCTGTTCGTTTTCGTTTAGAATAATGTGGCCTCCTTTATCTCTTATGTTCTTGCTTTTTGGCTTGTCTTCTTGAAAATTTTCTTTTTATTGCCCTATAGGCTACATCAACTTTTTCCCAATACTAGATTTTCGTTGACTTCTTTACATTTTTCTTGAATCATTTTTCTTTTGCTTTTTCATTCTCTTATAACTTTCCATCTTAATTTTTTATATGTTTCTTTCCCTTCTTCGTCTTTTTCTGTTCTTAAATTTTCTTCGTTCGTCAATCAGTTGCAGTATTTCGTCTTTTACCCATGGCTTTTCAATTTCGTTTTCTTTGATTGAAGGACTTCGTTGGCTGTTTCGGTCAGGCTTGATTTCATGTCATTCCATTCTTGTTCGATTTCATCTTCTTTATTATTTGTGTGTGTTTTTTCTTCCAGTTTCTTATTCATTACGTTTTCGAAGAGTTTTAGGTTTCCTTATTTTTTAATTTAGATATATCCCAGTTTTTTCGCGACCGCCCCTTTTTATTAGTTTTTTTAAATTTTAGTTGGCATTTCATCGCAATTAGATTGTGATCACTAGATATATCAGCCCCAGGATAACTTTAGTCCTTTAATTGATTTCTGAATCTTTGTCTGACTAATATATGGCTATTTGAAATCTCCCCTTGTCTAACGGCATTTTCCACGTGTAGATCCTTCTTGGATGGTGTTGGAAGAGTGTGTTTGCTACTACTAGACTGTGCTTACTGCAAAATTCAATTAATCTTTCGCCCTTTCATTCCTATTTCCTAGACCGTGTTCGCCCACCACTTTTCGCTTCTTTGCCTTTTCCTACTCTTGCATTCCAATCCCCCATAATTATTAAATTTTCATCCCCTTTAACGCGCTTCATCAGGTTTTCAATTTGTTCATACATTTCTTCTATATCTTGGTCATATGATGTAGTAGGCATGTATACCTGGATTATCACAGTATCTTTCGGTTTCGAATCCACTGTAATCATAACAATCCTTTCGCTTACCTGTAGATAATTCTTTACCCTTTGCCCTATTTTTTTATTCATAATAATGCCCACTCCTGCCCTCCCCATTCTGCCCCCCCGTGTGAATGATTCTATGGCTGTTTTCGAACCAAAAATCTCCCTCTTCTGGATATCTCATTTCACTAATCCCAATAATGTCAATTTGTGTCTATCCATTTCCCGCTTTAAATTCACTAGTTTATCGTCTCCCCTTAGCGTCTTAACATTCCACGCTCCGACTCGTAGAAAGTCATTGTTTATTTTCCCTTTATGATGGTCTCTCCTCGGGTAGCCCCTTCCCGGAGATCCGAACGAGGGGCTAGTTTACCTCCGGAATTCTTTACTCGAAGAGAAATCGTCATGTTGCATATTCTCGGGATTTGTAATGTGGTGGTTTCCCGTTGCCTTCCACATGTTGAAGAAGAAAAATGAAAAAGGAAATCAACTCCTAGCCCTCGAACCTAATAGCGTCGGAGTCGGTAAAAAAAAAAAAAAAAAACAAGAGTTGGCCAGGGAGGCCGTATAGGAGAGAGAAAAAGAAGCCTGACACAAGTAAGTGGAAGCAATGTCAGACTTAGCTCGGATAACCCCGTGGTCGCAGTCCACGTACTCATCAGAAATGAGTTCCTTATAGGTATAATTTGTTAAACTTAAATGGGGCACCCACATCGAGCTTCGAGGTTAAGTCATACCTTTCAAATGGCCATTAACAGTTAAATTCGACAAATTTAACCTCTCACCGATCTCTCGTGTGGTGATTCGCCGATTTGCACCAACTCAATGCCTTTATCGCATCTTTGTCAGCTTCGACCGGCCTTCCAGACCGTGGTGCATCTTCGACATCAAAATTGCCGGATCGGGACTTTGCAAACCAGTTCTGGCACTGGCGTACTGTTAACACGCCTTCTCCACTTACCATCCGTCAATTTTTCTCGCTTGGACAGCATTTTTACCTTTTCTGAAGTTAAAAAAAGTAAAATATGACGAAAAATGCTGCTGTGCTCTCCATATTTAAAAGGGCACCAACCAAAAACTACTGGGTAGAATTAATAGAACTTTCACACAAGCCTTTTATTATCAGCTCTCAAGACATATAATGGTTATGGGGCTTAAGTGTGAATTTAGTTTTCGAAAAACATTAAATTAAGAAGTTGTAAGGAAATAAGGACAATAGCTTATGCAAATATTTTTTATTTTATGATAACGTTTAAAAAAATTTAAATAGGAAATATTTTCAATCTGTGCCTAAATGTGTTTGCTAAGAATGAATATTTATAAAATGACAAATATGCAAAGAAGTTAATTTGTTTGAGCCCTGAGGAAGTCAACAAAGTTGACGAAACGTTGGCATAAAATAAAAAAATATTTGCATAAGCTATTGTCCTTATTTCCCTACAACTTATTAATTTAATCCAGGGACATAAATAATCAAAATAATTAAATTAAGATTTAGAGCTGATTTTTGTTGAAATCGTGCCAAAAATTAGGGGGATTCTTTAAAATTAAAATTATAAAAATTTTCATCGAAGAAAACAAGAAAGCTGAAATGAAGGGTTGTATCATTTAAAAAAAATGTGAATATTTCTTTAAGAGTCCGAAATGGGGGGGGGGGGGGGGGGAATTAACGGCAAGACTCTTTGACCGATCAATAATTATGAAATTTTCAAGGCCAGAAAAAAATCAATTTAATATTTTTTTTTATATTGAAGTAATAGAGGAGAATAAACAAATAATTTTAATAATTACTTCAAGACGTCGTGGTAATGCTGCCATTTCTTGTTCTTGTAAAAATTGAAAAGTACTCAATTCAAGTGAAGATTGCTCTATTTGTTCATTAAGGTCTTGAAGCTGTTTTATAAGACCTTGTGCCCGAGTCTAAAAGTAGAAAATAATATAAGTGATTTTTTTAAAAAAATATAAAATTGAAAAGATTTTTATTGCCGAGAGTAGCAAAATTGTTGATTTTTAAGAGTAAATCAATGAGATTACCCTCTTCTTGAGACAATTATACATATACCTATTATAAATGAATATATTATATATTACATATATACGTATATATAATTTATTTTTCAAGAGAGCACAGTTACCAAGGCTTGGCCTTCATCTTAAGTCCATTTTAATTAAAAATATTTTATTTGTTCTTTCTCATGTGCCCATGTACCCGATTGAATATTAATTCGTTTGTAATCAAGTACATTCAGTTCCAAACAATTAGTAATTGTGTCTATGAAAAAGGACAAATAAAATATTTTGAATTAAAATAAAGTAAAGATGAAGATCAAGCCTTGGAACTATAGTCGCCAAAGAATAAATTATAATTTTTAGAGTCTGCGGTTGGTGCGAGGATAAGCATATTTTATTTTAATAAAAGAAAAGTAAAAATATTTTTGGGGAAAATTATTATTTACTATGAGTTATTCACTAGGTTGTGACGTTTAGAAAATTCAGCAATGATCAATTTGCTTTTGATGGCAAAAATAAATAAAATAAAATATTTGTTAATTAAAATAGTATAATTATTTAAGGTAGTTCTTTCACAATTGCAAAAATTCAAGAAGTCTTTGAAACTTGGAATATAAGTCATTAAAAGCATAATACACATACTGTTAAAATTTGAAAACGATTTACCACACCAAACATGAAATAATTGCAATTGAAAATGACATTTTTTACATAGGGTAGATAGGGAAAGGGTGGGGATATGATCATTATTTTTTTTTTCATTGAAGGACTTTCACCATCTTGATGAAAAACTAATATTTGTTAGAATAATATATTCGGAGTAACTTAAAAAAAAATCGAAATTACTTACCACGTAGTTTTGATAAAAACAAAAAAAAACATATTTGGGCGATTATTTTTAGTGGAGGGGATATAAGCACAATAGCTTGGAAACGACCGGCAAGTATGTGTGTATCTATATAGAGATTTCGTAGTGTGAGTGGACAGTCAGGTAAAGAAAAAATACCCTAAAATTTTAGTTCCTTTCATATTTATAGAGTGGTTAAGAGGCTAAAACTTTTGGCGTGGATTGTCGCGAAAGAACCTCCTTAATCCGCGTCTTGTGTATAACAATATGGTCAAACAAGCTTGAATTTTATTATTTAAATGAAGTTATATAATTTAGGCTGAAAGAACAAATGATGATATTATCGAAACAATATTTTGTACTTAGAAAATTCGGCAAAGAGCCATTGCTCTGAATAAATAAAATTAAATATTTATTGATATTTAAAATATAAGATATAGATAGAATTATTCTTGATTCTGTTGTTTACTTCGCAACAACGGCACTTAATCACACGAAACGTTAAATAAATAATAATCCAACGATAAACGATAAAAACAGAGCACTTTTTCACTTCCCTTACTTGACCCCTCTTGCCACGCTGTGATTGTAAAACTTCCACGTCTTCATTACTCTCTTCCTTTCGACTATAATTCTCTCTTAAGACACTAGGCTCCCGGAACATAAGCGCGCCAAATTTATTTTGGTTACAAGGTCACTTGTTTCATGTGTAACAAATAAAGGAGAGCGAGTTTTTTCAATATACCGGGTGAGTTTTTTTATCTTGAGACAGTCTTATAACTCAAAAACAATGCATTATATGGAAAAACGTTACAAATAAAAGTTTCTTTATTTATGTATATTTGTTAATGTAATTTCTTTTCTATGTATTGTATTATATATTTATTGTTATATGTATTTTCTATGTTTGTATTATTTAATATATTGGTATGACCTAGTAGTCAAATCCAAATAAAAAAAGTTTGTTTATATCGAGGGTGAAACTAAACTACACTATTTTTTCTTGACCTAGAACAAGCTTTCAGGGCATTTCAATGTCAAGTTCTGTTTTTTAAATGGAACTCTATATTTTTCTATACGTCTATTTAATCTACAAAAAAAACTGAACAACTTTCATAAGAACTATTTTTTATACGACATCAAATAAACAAAATACACTAATCAATTAGATCTTAAAAAAAATCTTAATTATTTTTAATAATTATTTAACTTATTCAAATAATAATGATTAAATAATTAATTATTAAATAAATAATTTAATAATAATTAATAATTTATTAATTTTTCGACACTGTTTTGAGACATTCCAGAGTGTATTGCAAGTCTTCTGGATGAATTCCAGTTTCTTCGTAGCCTTTACATTTCCTGTTTATTATTTTTTTAAACAGATTTTACAACATAATAAAATGAAGCGTGTGAGGGTGTGTTCTTATCAGGAAAACGCTCGGCATCCATTTCGATGACAGCCTCATAACACTTCTTCCACATTCACCGCATAAATTAAGACCATTTTAATTCTGTCTTCAACAAAGAAATTGCTCCATTTTTATTATGGTAATACAATATAAACTATCTACTCTACTGGATTGACACGAGATATAAACTTTTTTAAACTCAAGAATTTCAACTACATAGTTCTATTAAGTAGAAAATTATCTCTTAAATCTGTGTATAATGAAGTTTTAAGATCATTATAAACACTTATTTTCATTTTTGTGACTTTTCGATTTAATGATTATTTATTTAATAATTAATTATTTAATCATTATTATTTGATAATTAAGTTAAATAATTGTTAAAAATAATTATTAAGATTTTTTTTGAGATCTAATTGATTCATGTATTTTGTTTATTTGCTGTCGTATAAAAAAATAATTCTCATGAAAGTTGTTCAGTTTTTTTTTGTAGATTAAGTAGAGTAAAAAAATATAGTTCCATTTAAAAAACAGAACTTGACATTGAAATACCCTTGAAAGCTTGTTCTAGGTCAAGAAACAATAGTGTAGTTTAGTTTCCCCTTTGATATAAACAAACTTTTATTTGAAACGTTTTTCCATATAATGCACTGTTTTTGAGTTATAAGACTGTCTCAAGATAAAAAACTCACCCGGTATATATTTGGGGCTGTCAACCCATCATCAGGAGATAAAAAAAATAACTAACTTAACTTTTAGAATGCCATAAACTCACTCTCCTTTATTTCTTAGACGTGAAACAAGTGACTTAAGGAATAACTTATAGTAAATAATAATTTTCCCGAAAAATATTTTTACTTTTCTTTTATTAGAATAAATTATATATACCTATAAAAAAACGTGTATATATTCTTTAGTATTTATAAATTATGTAAATAGGTATGTTTATTTGCATCAATCAGAGAACAATCTCAGTGATTTCTTATTGTATATAAAATTGAGATAATATAAATGAAGAAATTACCTGATAGCCGCCGGTGATAATTTTAAGTTTCTTTTCTAATTTGGTTGCCTTCTTCGCCTGCTTTGTCATGTGTGCGCGATTTTGTTCTAAGCGTTTTTCTAATGATTCTAATCTGTCCTTCTTACTTGCTAGATTTGCACGTGTATATCTATTTTGGCTGGGTAGAAAGACAACTTGATCTAAACATTCCTCCCATACTTGAGTATAAGATTCTAGCGACAACTCTCCATGACCCATTCCTTGTTTGACAATTTCCATCTCTTTTGTAAGGAGTTCTTTTGACTAAAAAAAAATATAAATATTAATTAATTTCCTTACTTAGCTATATATCATTATAAATAAAACAAATTATAGAGAGATATTCGAATTGTGTTGGAGATATTAAAATTTATATAAAATTCATTTCAATGTCATTCTCAATCGATTTCCTTGAATCTCAAAATAAATGTTTCTAGCAAAGTTATTGCGATAGTTCTACTTAATCTAAGTTATCGCATTTAGATCAACATGCAAAGGATCGCAAACACTAATGCTAATAAGTTATACATTTAATTTAAAAAAGTGAAAGTGAAAATAAGTAGCTATCTATATAAATAAGATTGAAGTAATTTTTGGAGTCGGGCTGATAAGTGAAATTGAGCGGATATTGATGAGGCAGTCCAAAAAAAGAAGAAGATAATTTATACTATCTTTTTATTCATAAACCAACGTTTCGGAGGCTATTCCCTCCTTTTTCAGGGTTTTGAAAAGTCAGTGAAGGAAATCCAATGCGACATTCCCCCCTGTCTCCTCTTTCAGTGGCAGTAACAATAACACCGGTCAACACAATTTTTGTCCTAAAGTTTTAAATATCAAATTTGTGTTCCTTTTACGTAAGAAATGAAGGGAAAAATTGATTTTTTTTTAAGTTTGCTTTTGTAGTGGTTATAATAATAATAAACGACGAAAAAGGCCATTTTGACCTATTTTCGAGTCCCATTAGATATTAAACAGCAATATTTGAAATCAAAATATTTTGTCGACGTAACAGAAAACAGCTTCCTCTTTCATTTTCAAATTACCCCTTTTTAGCTCAATTAGAACTCGAATTATAACTAAAAAACTAAGACCTTATGTTTTTATCTATGTTTATTATCCTTTATAATCACGTAGTTTTAGTTTTTTAGTTATAACTCGAGTTCTAATTGAGCTAAAAACAAGTGGTAATTTGAAAATGAAAGAGGAAGCTGTTTTCTATTACGTCGGCAAAATATTTTGATTTCAAATATTGCTGTTTAATATCTAATGGGACTCGAAAATAGGTAAAAATGACCTTTTTCGTCGTTTATTATTATTATAACCACTACAAAAGCAAACTTTATATGGAATATAGCTATTTTTCCTTTATTTTGATGCACACTGAATATAAAAATCATTAAATAAATCTTAGGACAAGGAAAAAAAAAATTTGTCGGCCTGTGTAATATATTGTATTTCATTCTCAGCAGAATTATAGTGAGGTACTACACTATAATTATGCTGAGAATGAAATAGTGCACTGTTATTCTGGTGAGAATGAAATACAATATATTATTGTTACTGCCACTGAAAGAAGAGACAGAGGGGAATGTCGCATTGGACTTCCTTCAATGACTTTTCAAAACCCTGAAAAAGAAGGGAATAGTCTTCGAAACGTCGGTTTATGAATAAAAAGATAGTCTAAATTATCTTCTTCTTTTTTGAACTGCCTCATCAATATCCGCTCAATATCTATATAAAATAAATTATTTTATTACAATTCATATTAAATTCCTTAAGATTACATCATAACATTTATTATTAGTGTAATACAAGGAAAGGAAAGTAAGCACTATAGCCTTCACTAACACTTGCTTTATCAATGAGACTAGGAGAGATAGATCTTAATTATTCCTCTGAGATCATGATCAGATCGAGCTGAGCATCATAAAATTAGTATTTTTCATACAAGTACCGGCTTTCCGCTTTGTATTATGGAAAATGTTCAATATCCGAAGCCCTTAAAAAAACTTAGTAAATTGGATTGTATCTAACTCTCTGAGATTTGGCTTGTGATCCCGGCTTCTTTCCTTCTACTCTGTTCTTTTCACGATGGCGGGGCCATCCCATACAGGCCTTTAGGGGATACACCTTCTGGTGTATCTCCTTCTCACATCAATATCATTAAAAAAAAAAAATATCCAATACGTCTACTAGGTAGCCTGAGACCAATTTGTTATAGTAGGATGTGATGTGTCCATCATATGGGATTTCGAAAATGAACCTCACACACCCATTCAAGACCTTGTACATTCAGTTTATTGGATAAATCAATAAATGGTCTATTTGAGGAATAATCAGGCAATTGATTAATAACTTCCTCACATTAACAGGAAAACAAGGAGAGAGTGATCAAGAGGAAGGATGGAGCGAAGATGTAGGTGCAACTGGAACTTAAAGGATTGAATATCTCAAGCGCTAAGAAAAAGAGGTAGGGAGAGAGTTCCATTCCAAGGTCATAGTGATAAAGATAATACACGAATTATTTGATCTGATTGTAGTGGTGTTTCACTAAGAGGAATCACCACTATCGTCAAATAATTCCTGTGTTTAATATGTTTCACTATAAACCAACACCGCTTTCCTTAAACGTTATAACGATAATAGTGAATGAAATGGTTCGGAACTTCTAAATTTGACTACAAAGGATTGTTGGGAGATGGTGACTTGCGAGCTATGCACATAGCAGGTTTTATAGGTGTAATTAATGACTTTATCTCATAGGAGCACACGACAGAATAGTTCTATAAATATGAAAAGAGCAGAGACGGTTTTTCGATAAAGGTTGGATTTTCTTTTAGTCTGATAGCTCATTTTTGAATAAACGTATTCGCCAACTCCTTTATCTCTATGAATTATAGAGACTGGAACCCCGTTCCTGTTTCCGTCTTACCATCAACATACAACCTTCAGGCTTTCAAGACACACATCAATTGTACCTCCCATTCAGACTTAATCCCTGAAATCTATATCTATTCATTCTTCATTTCACCCAGCCCGCACTACAGGAGTTGGGGTTGCACCTTCTTGGATGAATATCATTAAAAAATAAATTGTTTTCTTCCTAGTCGTCTACTTTATAAGAAATGTTACAACAGTACAAATATCTCCCATTTTGTAAAAAGAAAAAAATGTATCAGAATGTTTTGGAAACATGTCTTCATACACTTTGCATAATGTCTCTCATTTGTCTTCACAAATTTACCATTGATATATCAGAACACGTGAAGGCTTAACTATTATATATTAATCATAAGTTTCTTATATTTGATTCAATCGCGAATCGAATGCAGGTGATTTTTGTCAGATATTAAGTGAAAATAATATCCGTATTTATATATTTCTGTGTTGAAATAAATAATTTAAATAATTTTCTAATTAATATATTAAAGAATAATTAACATATTAAAGAAAATTGTTTTTGATCGCGTTTTTAAACAAGATATATATATCGCGAGACTACTGCTGGTTGAGGCTATTGAGAGTCTGCTGAATCTTAAGTCTGGACCAAGAGAGAATGAAAAGATGTGATCCATTTAGCTATGATGAAGCATCATTTCGCGATTAGCCCGCATGACGCTTTCATATCAAACACTGATATGGATCACCAAATGGATTTGTAATCTCAGATGTTATATATTCAATCCCCCAGTCCGGCGCGCTCTCAGA
The DNA here is from genome assembly GCA_024734495.1 of Forficula auricularia. NCBI lineage: Eukaryota > Metazoa > Arthropoda > Insecta > Dermaptera > Forficulidae > Forficula > Forficula auricularia. The sequence goes on along the minus strand of JALMQS010000225.1, from coordinate 11,302,985 downwards.
TTACAAATCCATTTGGTGATCCATATCAGTGTTTGATATAAAAGCGTCATGCGGGCTAATCGCGAAATGATGCTGGATCATAGCTAGATGGATCACATCTTTTTCATTCTCTCTTGCTCGAGTCTTAAGATTCAGGAGACTCCAATAGCCTCAACCAGCAGTAGTCTCGCGATATATATGTTATATCTTGCTTAAAAACGTGATCAAAAACAATTCTCTTTAATCTGTTAATTATTCTTTAATATATTAATTAGAAAATTATTTAAATTCATTATTTCAACACAGAAATATATAAATTTGGATATTATTTTCACTTAATATCTGACAAAAATCACCTGCATTCGATTCGCGATTGAATCAAATATAGGAAACTTATGATTAATTAATAGCAAACACTTTACACACGTGTTAACAGATCGAGCGCGCTGGACTGGGGGATTGAATATATAACATCTCAGATTACAAATCCATTTGGTGATCCATATCAGTGTTTGATATAAAAGTGTCATGCGGGCTAATCGCGAAATGATGCTGGATCATAGCTAGATGGGTCACATCTTTTTCATTCTCTCTTGTTCCAGACTTAAGATTCAGCGATATATATATCTTGTTTAAAAACGCGATCAAAAAGAATTCTCTTTAATATGTTAATTATTCTTTAATATATTTAAATAGAAAATTATTTATTGCTTAACTATATATTAAAAAAAAAAAAAGTTTATAAAATGTCTCAGAAAACATTGTTATTTGCAGATAATTACAGGTTTAATGAAATTTAAATCTTTCTTAAGATATAATAAAATGATAATAAACAATGTACGATTTATAATTAAATAATATAAATACCATTTCGATTTCTTCCTTAGAAAATGTTTCATATGGATGATTTTCTAGATAAGATAAATGATGAGATCGACGTTTGACATCAGGTATATTCACACTTCCAGAAGGGTTATGTAAAGCATCATAATGAAGCATAGTAATCATTTCAGATTTTATTAATTCTTCGGCCTATTAAAAAAAAATTATAAATTAAATTATAATATATATTAACTTATGAAATAAAAATAAAATTTTCAAAATAAAAACTAAGTTTTAAATAAATAAGCTGACGTGTTCTGATGTGGCCATCCATTTGACTTTACCATACAACCTGCCCAGGGGGCCTCTCACTTATATTTAATAAAATTATTTATAATCATGTAGGTTAGTTTTTGCATTTTTAGACTCCCGGCTCACTGATTATGTATACAAAATTTGATTGAGTTTGGTACAAGAGCCTAGATTTTTATTTTTGACCATACACCCCCCCCCCCCCACCACCACATTTTGGGCGGGCAGTTTTTGCATTTTTAGACTTCTTGGGTCCTACTGATTATGTATACAAAATTTGATTGAGTTTGGTAAATGGCCAAGATTTTCATTTTTTGACCCCCTCCCCTCTATTTCGGGCGGTTAGTTTTTGCATTTTTAGACTCCCACTGGTTATGTATACAAAATTTGGTTGAGTTTGCTCGAATGGCCTAGATTTTTAATTTTTAACCCCCCCCCCCCCCCCTAATTTTGGGTCGATATGCACCAAAATCTAATCAGCTCTTAATCTCAATGGACCAAAACTACGTGTGAAATTTGGTTTCGATATTCAAACTAGTTTTTGAGCTAGCTCGTCCACAAAAATTTGGTAACGTAGACTAACTAACAGAAATTTTGACAAAACAATTATTATCTCGAAAAATATAATTTTTTCGATGTTCACTTATTAGGGCTTTTTTGTAGAGCGAAATGCCATGGTTTCTCTCAATTTTTTTAATCAAAATAGTTTCAGCCGTTTTTGAGATATTTCGAAAAAAAGAAGGAAAAAACACTTTTTTCATGCACGATTACAATACTTGACCATACCCTGTATGGTAAAGTAAAAAAAAAGGCAACAAAGGAGGGAAAAGACATTCTATCAAAGGCGAATCCGATAGGGAAGGCATCAGTAGAGCAAATTTTTAGCAGTCATTTATTCCTTTTTTTAAAATAAATTATTTGATTTAAATGGGCGCGGTTATTTACTTTTTGTAAATCGGTTAATGGAGTATCATTTTGAGATCCACGGAGAACTGACATGTTTATCTCCATTGGTCTAGGTAAATCTCGTTGAACAGGTTGAGATCTGCTTTGCAATTCTTCAAGACCTGAAATTAGAAAAATAAATTAATTCAAATATATTTCTTAATTATTTTTTTTTTTCACAATTTAAATTTACGTTTTGCTTCCAGTTCTGCAGCATCTCTAGCATCAATGTCAGCTTGATCTTCCTGTTTTGGCCCCTGAACTTCTTCCTCTGGCATTTCTTCATCTTGGGGAACAACGATCTCATAATCATTTCTTGGAGTAGGTAAATTACTCAATCCTTCTCTTAATTGTGCACGTAACTGCCGTTGATAGCTAGATAGGGCCTAAATGATTAAGAGTTATTAGACATTTAAAAACATTTCTAAATTAATTTTTATTTGAAGGATGTTTACCTGAGGAGTATCCCCTGGGGTAAGGGCTTCTTCTGGATTAATCGCTAGTTTATCTCTAACAGGAGTAGGCGTTACAAGTCCATGCGAACTTGCTTCAACAACTCTTCGTTCAGAACCGGGAGTATTGAACCCTCCTAAGGACATTAATAAATTTCTATTAAGATGGTAAAGATAATAAAAAATAATTAAATATATAGACTTATGTTTAATCTTCTTTTAAGTGCCATATCAGGTCTCCCTGACGTTTCGGCCCCTCTCCACATATAACTATGCTGAGTGTGTCAGCTGTTTTTACAAAGATATACGGAACCTACTTTTTAACTCCAGTTCCGAACGGCTAGTTTGTAGAGTTTACTAAGCAAATATACTCTTGGTAGGTTGCCATTGCTTTCCAAGAGGAGGCGATTGCAAATATCTGATCTGCCGAGACTCAGTCTCGAACCAGGGTATTTCAGCCCAGTGGCCCGACATTCTAACCACTGACCCACAGTCGCCTTATGTTTAATATAAATATTTAATAATTTAAATTTCTCATTTGAATTTGCTTTTATCGAGAAGTATGATAGGCACCCAGAAAAATTTTTCCCCAGAAGTGGAACTATTTATACAACATTCTATGAGCCATTTTTATTTTCATGGAACATGTTTATTTTTTCAAACATTAGTTTTAATTAAAAAAATATTTTTTTTCGAGTGAATTACCCCTTAAGGGCAAACTATAATTACTTCACACTTCAAGAGGGAGGAAGGGTTTCACAAAGTGGGACGAAGGCTTTTGTTGGATCACATTTAAAATAATTATGAAAACAATTTGGTAAGGATTGTTTACAAGAAGCAAACTTATATATATATTAATAATCATTTTAATTTATTTAACATTAGGAAAAATTGGTACTTTTCCGTTAGCCGGGCGCAAATGTCGCCAATTGTGAACCAAACGCGAGTATCACGGGTTCCGTGTAGCGCCGCTACTGACGACGGATTCTTTTAGAAAATGAATATTAATTAAAAAATAATTAGTAAATCCCCAAAAAAATTCGAATATGTAAAAGTCGTTGCCGGGTCGGTTAAGATATATTCAGTTCGGCTCGTATATCTTCATTTCGGGCTGGCATTTAGGCTATTAGGTTGGCTAACGCCGAACCGAACTGAATTTATCTTAACCGAACCTTTCAAAGTTTGTTCGGGAACCCATTTTTTATCTAAATGATCCGAGATGATAAATAGAACCGAACCTATGAAAAGTCTAAAAGTGAAAAGTGCCTACGCCCTGGGGCTCACTTGAGACAATTTGAGATTTCACGGTTTTGAAATTTGGCGGAATTCTACATTATTTGGCTATTTTTTTCGCTTGTGCCCGGCTAACGGAAAAGTACCGAAAAATTTAAAAAATAAAAAATAATAATCGTAAAATTGTTTTAATCAAAATTAGCTCTAAATTAAAATTCGAAAAAAATCACAACAGGGAGGTATTTCTGAAACTAGGAAACCCAAAATCTTATTATTAGTTCTTTGGTTTGGTAAAACAAACAGACAATAGATAAAATTTCTCGGCTTCCAGTTCTTGAATTATCAAGAGTATCTTTTATACAAGTAGTTCTCAAACTGGGTGGCACCAGGATTTCAAAGTGGTGCAGTGAAATTTATTATTCATTCTCAACTCTTTAAAAAAAGGCGATGGGAAGACTAAAGGTCCTTGAATATTTGATATGAGAGTGTCTCAAAGAAACGAAACCTACTATTAAATACATATCGTCGCCTTAGTGTGTAAACCTGCTAAATTCATTTTTTATCATATATGACATATTAATACCGTTCGAAAGAAAAAGAGATGCAGCATCGTCCGAGTAAAACTCCTACTTAAAATTACGATCGTACGAAAAAAAAATTTGAAAAATAGTTTCTTTCCTAAACAACAATATTACATAAATCGAATGTTTTCTACATTTGATTCAATCGCGAATCAAATGTAGGAAATTTCTGTCAAATATTGAGTGAAAATAATATCTGAACTTATATATTTCTAACTTGAAATAATGATGTTAAATAAATTTTTCAGAGTTAGAAATATATAAGTTCAGATATTATTTTCACTCAATATTTGACAAAAATTTCCTACATTTGATTCGCGATGGAATCAAATGTAGAAAACATTCGATTAATTAATGGCAAGCATCTAACATACATGCTAATAGATCAAGCGCTCTGGACTGGGAGATTGAATATATAACATCTTAAATTTCAAATTCATTTGATGATCCATCCGAATGACATGTGGGCTATACGCGAAATGACGTTGGATTGTAGCTAAATGGATCAATCTTTTTCTCTCTTGGTCCAGACTCCAATAGCGTCATCCGCAGTAGTTTCGCGATATAGGTATATATCTTTTTCAAAAAAGCGCGGTCAAAACAATTCTCGTTAGTATATCAATTATCCTTTGATATACTAATGAGAAAAATTATAAAATTTATTTAACAATATTACATTTTGTTTGTTTTTTGTCTGTCCTGTAAAATATCCTTGTAGTGAGTTAGCAGGTTTACACTCTAAGGCCACCTATATGCAAAAGATCTTCAGGCGCGTTATGTCTTCAAAGTTTCATTTTATGTATAGAAACCTTTAGGATAACTTTTGTTTTATATGTTTTTAGTTATTTTGACATAGAAAAACTTAGTAGAATAAACCTGCTAACTCACAACAAGGAAACAAACAGAATTTAATATTTTTGTTATGGAAAAAACTATTTTTCACATTTTTTTTCTACAGCTTATGATAGTAATTTTAAGTAACAGTTTTACTTGGACGATGCTGCATCTCTTTTTCTTTCGAACGGTATTAATGTCATATATGATAAAAAATGGAGTTAGCAGTTTTACACTCTAAGCCGACGATATAACTTTTAATTCAATAACGACTGATTCTTTATTTCTTTACTAATTGTGAAAATAAAAAAAAACAATTTTAATAATAAGAGTGCCGCGATTTTTTTATTTAATTTTAGTGTGCAGTCATAAAAAAAGTTTGAGAACCACTGGTTTATACAGACAAAAAAATAATATTTAAAAATAATTTTCCCTCACGTTTCAGACATTTCTAACACAAAAAGAAAAAGAGAGGGAATTTAATGGTTAGGCCTGGCAAGTAATCATATCCCTCCGTGCTAAGTAAAATTTTTTAATTTTACTTAGGGAAAGTGGTGTAGGTTTTAGGTAAAAAATGATATTAATTAAAAATTTTTAAAATGAATTTACTTTTTGAAATATATTTAGGGATTGTTATTTAAGAAATAATAGCCATTAAAATTTTTATTACCATCAGTAGTGCTTCGTTGACTTCTAAATGGTGTTGCTAAAACAGTGTTTGGTGTAGAAACCAATTCTCTCTGAGGTGTAACGCCAGAAAAATCAGAGTCGTGAAGAGGTGTATTCAAACCTCCCTTGAGAGGAGTGTCCACATGGGTCAAAGCCATCATGTTTTGGGCTTCTTGGAGAATTCTATCCACAGTAGGAGCTGGAGTTCGTGGAGTTTTTCCTGCCCCTGAAATTCCACCCGGAGCCAAAGAATAATCTGCTATAAGTGCATCAGAAGGTTGAGAACCTCCTTCAGTTGCAACTTCTCGGGCCGCTTCAGATGCACGTCCAAGTTTGACCACTTGTTGTAATTCCTAAAAAAATAATTGTCAGTGTTTTAAAATAGTTTACATAAATGTAGTTACATAAATGTAGGTTGAAATTTAGTTTAAATGAAACATAACCAATTATAATTATTTATTGAGCACAAACAACAAATAATACAATATAACTACTATTATTTGCGTGTGTTCAATAAATAGTTATAATTAATTATGTGTGATTTAAACTAAATTTCAATCTTTAATAAAAATTAATCATAAAGATCCACCAAGCTTTAAGGTAGTTGTTCCGCCAAATGTGTTTTCTAAGGATTTTTTTGAAATTTAGACAGATTATTATTTAAATATTGATACTTCTGCATCGATTGGTGGCAAAACGAAATTTATGAACAATATAGTTACGAAGATATAAAATTTCAAAAATAGAGTTTTTCAGACTCTTATACATTGCACTATACGGGATATCGGAAAATTTTCATACATATTTAATTATAATTAAGAAACCCTTCTTACCTTTGTTATAAAAAATTAAACCAACATTAAACAATAACCAATACATATTTTAAGACAATTTTGATTCATAGTTACAACACAGTTTCTGAGATAATGATGAATAAATAAAAAAAATTTACACTAAAAACAATTTGGCAACAGTGCATTTATTTAACCAGCGAAAGATGTATAAAAAGCGCAGGCGCTAGATTTTTCAAAATTATAATTTTCATAAGGTGTAACTTAGGTGTTGATTACATTTGTTAAAAAATAACAAAACCATTTTTATAGAAATTTAAAATGTATTTTATCTGTCATTTTAATATAAAAATATTCAATCTCTTACAATGGTGCCAGATTTGTCAAACGAGCATTGGCTAGAATCGGTACATAAACAGCAAAAAGTTTTGGACTTATGAATTATGAATCCTTATCGTCTGTTCTATATACTCTAGCATCAACTTTTTGCTAGTATTGTCGCCAAACAACTACCTTAACAGCTAAATATCTAATAAATAAATGATATAAATAGAGAAAGAAATTAAAATACATAATGAGTTGAATATACAAACATTAATATAAAATATTATTTCTTTTTTTTCCTAGGGAAAAGTGGTTCGTTTTATTACATTTTTAAATAAATAAAACACTATTATAAATGTTTTGATTAATCATTTTTTACACATAAAAGGTTTCTTAATAAATTATAAACATCTTACTGCATTCAATATTAAAAAACCTTTTGTGTAAAACAATGATTAATTAAAACATTTATCATGGTATTTAAGATTGTCCAAAGACTGATGAGAAATCATTGTCGAACGTTTTTTTTAATAGACAAATAAAACAAATAATATAAATATATATTGTAATGTAAATTTATTTTTAAAAAATGTAATAACAAGGGCCAATTTCCCAGGAGAAAAAGAGAACTCAAAAACTGACATCGTGTAATAATAAAAATAAAATAAAATAATAAAATTTCTCCATTATGAAAAATAAATAAATACTTACTTGATCAGAGATTTGAGGGTGAGGAAGAATAAGTTTGGTCCGTTTTTTTGTTGGTTCCTCATTTTGTAACATTGCAGTTGGAATGTCATTTTCTTTTCTTTGTTTTAATTTTAATTTATCTTTTCTCCTTTCTCTCTAAAATCAAAAATAGAAAATCTTAATATAATAATCTGGTGTAGTTTGAACAATAAATAAATAAATAAAATATAAAAAAATTATGTTGAAAAGTATGCATATTAACAAAATACCTCTTCCTTATCTGTGCGTAATTCTCCATCTAAATGTTGCTGTCGTAAGCGAGCGAAATCAGTTGACTCCTGATCAAGAATTTCTTGGGTTGTGTCGTAAAATCCAGAAACTGGCCTTTTTTCAAATGGAATTTCATTGTTATAATCAACTCCTCGTTTCCTCTTTTTACGTGGAGCTAGTTCAATTCCAGCAGCTCGAAGTTCTCTTCGTTTCTATAAATAAGATATTAAAATTGTTAGAATTAATTACATAATAAAATGGTTCAAAAACTTCATTAACTTAATTGGAATATATTTCTTTATTATTTTAGGGAAACTATTTTTAAGATTTTATAATGACTAATTGATTTAATTAAATGTATTATAAATCAATTATTAGGCACACATACAGAATTTTTCGTGTGAAGGGGGGGGGGGGGGGGGAACAAAATTTAGAAAAAATAAGATTTATTTAATTATCTGGCTATTTATCTATCTACTCTTATTAAACGAGCAAAAATTATATATATATACATATATTGTTAACATTTAATGTTGTCGAAAACGGCTCTAACGATTTGGATGAAATTCACGGGTGACGAGGGTTTTGTGTTGGACATTCGATCTGTAGGCTAAGTTGTTTTTGATTGGTTTTTGTTAATTGAAATAATTACACATTACCACATCCCTGTGAACAACAATTACTAGGGAGAGGATGCTCTACAATGTTGAGTCTACATAGTAATCGGAATCGAGTATGGCACTAGAATAAGATTGGGAGAATCGCTTTAATGATTCATCTTTTAAATAAAATGCAACTTACTTGTAATGCAGCAAGTCGTCGGGCTTCTTCCAATTGCTTTTCCCGAGCTTTTCTTTTAGCTTTTTTCCCTTGGGTATTCGCTAAACGGGCCCTGGCCTCAGATAACATTTCAAGCTCTGAAAAAAATTTCATCAAATAATGTTTGAATAGATGTTTATATATGTAAACATGTAGAGTAAAAGAGGTTATTTAATAACTACCATCTTCATCCATATCTTTCGGATCTGGACGTGCAGGTTTCGTTTCAGGATTTGGATCGATTTCACCTGGTTTAAGTTTTCTTGGATCATCTGAAGCATCATCTCCATCTTCTTTTTTTGAGCTTGATCCCTAAAAAATCAATCAAATTTTAACAATGCTTTTGGTCAGTATGAGTAAAAAATTTGATAAATAATAAAATACATAAGTTTTGGCCCAATTCACAGAGAACGATTGCAAGTTTATAAGCACATTTCATTTTGAGTGAAATCTGATGATATCACCAAGCATGAACGTGATTTTAAAGGAACAAGACAAAGTGTCGTATTTTTCTAAGTCTCCACCCTTTCGCTTGATTAATTTTCCCTTTTCTTCGGTAATGAAAGGGTCTTTCGAGACCCATAGGGGCACATCTTCATGGAGAGTCTCGTCTTGCATTAGATTGCATTAAAAATAAAAAAATAAAAAATGGCTATTTGGGATTTTAAAATAAAAGTTCAAATTGCCGATTGTAGCATAGTTAGGATTTCTTAAGAAAACACGAGAGAGTATAAAATAGTGAATCCGAAGCGTTAAAGTAGTTGTTCCGCCAAATGCGTTTTCTTAGGATTTTTTTGAAATTTAGACAGATTATTATTTAAATACTTCTGCATCGATTGGTGGCAAAACGAAATTTATGAACAATATAGTTCCGGAGATATTAAATTTCAAAAATCTAGTTTCTCAGGCTCTTTAACATTGCACTATACGGGATATCGGAAAATTTACATACATATTTAATTATAATTAAGAAACCCTACTTATCATTTTTATAAAAAACTAAACCAACATTAAACAATAACCAATACATATTTTAAGACAATTTTGATTCATAGTTACAACACAGTTTCTGAGATAATAAGGAATAAATAATGAAAAATGTATAAAAAAAATTTACACTAAAAACAATTTGACAACAGCGCATTTATTTAACCAGCGTAAGATGTATAAAGCGCACATATAATTTTCATAAGGTGTTACGTAGGCGTTGATTACATTTGTTAAAAAATAACAAAATGATTTTTATAGAAATAAAATCGACCTTTAAAAAGTATTTTATCTGTCATTTTAAATATTCAATCTCTTACATTGGTGCCAAATTTGTCAAACGAGCATGGCTAGAATTGATACATAAAGAGCAAAAAGTTTTGGGCTTATGAATCCTTATTGTCTGTTCTATATACTCTAGCATTAACTTTTTGCTAGTATTGTCGCGAAACAACTACCTTAAGGATAATTAAATGAGGATTAAATCTTTGAATAAAAATTTTTACTCGTGATATATTATATAGATATATGTCAAACAGGTTCGCCTCGGAGGTCAAGCCAACGGTCAGAATATCATTTTGGAACTCGAGTTGAATACAACCTCCCCGCATAGTCCCCGCAAGGCTCTGCGCCTCTGCTTTTTTGTAATGAAGTCTATTCTTTAAAAAAATTCTAAATTATTATTTCACCGATCGTATCTATAATTAAATTATTGAGATGGAATCGTAGGAAGTTGGACCAAAAAAATTAAATTAAAAACAAGAGTTTTTTCATTCAATATGCCCGTATATTGAATGAGAAAACTCTGTTTTTAAATTGAAAGTTTCTTTTTTGCCGGGAGTAGCAGAATTTTTATAAATTGAAGGAGAGAATAAAAGAGTGTGTCTTCTGCTGGAAAAATACATTTTTAATTTATTTATAACGAGAATATAGTTTCGAGGGCTTTGCCCCTTTATCAGTCTAAGTTAAATGTACCAAATTCTGACATTTTCAAATTGAAATATTATTAAGAAATGCAGAATATTGGTTGAATAAATAAATATATGAATACGTACGTCCATTTATCTACTTTGTCGTCAACTAAAAACATATTATTCTTTAGAAACTGAAATACATGTGGCTAAATTTCTTTTCCGCCAGTTATTACTTTCGTCTTGACTTTGTTTGTGTTCACAGTGTAATCTTAGAAAAGTGCATCACCAAAATAGCGAATAATTTTTTGATGAGTTATTCGCTATTGTTGGTGATACTATATATATGTATATACACTATATATATTTTATATATAGGTACATATTATGTGTAATTAAGAAATATTAGGGTGTCAGGTTTTGGTACATGAAAATATACTCTGGGCCAAACTCTGACATGTCTGTCAAATTTGCAATCATGAATAAATATGCCATGATCCTAATTCTGACACTATTATTCTAGTGCCTTCACCATTTAAACGTTGTCTTTTTTGGTCTCAAACGCCTGTAAATAATAAAAAAAGAACAAAGAAAAATATCGTCAGTTAGCCACGTCCACTGAATGGAGAAATTAGCATTTAAAGAAAGAAAATGAAAAATTGAAGAAAGAAGAGAGGAAATGAATCAGGGATGAGAAAAAAAAGCACAAAAATTAAATAAGGACGCTATTATAGACGATAATGAAGAAAGTGGTTCAGATAATGAAGATCTGCAAATCAACATGAATGACTACGTACTCGTCAAATATATGGACAATATGTACCCCGGAATTGTAGAAGAAATGTATGACGATAATGCATTAGTAAGTGTAATGGAAAAATGTGGACAATTTGGATGGAGATGGCCAAAAGAAAAGGATTCTCTACCGTACGAGTTTTCGGATATCACAAAAAAAATTTCTGCTCCCATCCCTATAAATAAAAGAGGCATTTATAAAGTCAAAGAAATGTGTTTAGAATAATTATTTAAATATGTACATGTTTTAATTCCAATAAATTAACATATAAACAATTAGTCATGCTTTTTAATAATAACAAACTAACAAAACATTCTATGTCAGAATTAGGACCAACCGAAATTTTTCATGTCAGAATTTGGTACAAAAATATGTAATGCATTTAATTAATTTTTGCGCAATATAATATATTTAATATGGGTAAAACTTAAACAAAATGAAATTAAAACCTTCAATTTCAACGTATTTAAAAAATTATCACATTTTTACGTCATTATATATATTTTGTCGTACGTTCAAGTGGTATTAGCTCTTATAGTGTCAGAATTTGGTACATTTACTTTATTAGAATTGATTCACAGGAATTAATGTATGAAGACCACGTGTAAATTCTCACTTTCATACATTAAGGTAGTTGTTTCGCTAAAATACTAGCAAAAAGTTAATGCTAGAGTATATAGAACAGACAATAAGGATTCATAATTCATAAGCCCAAAACTTTTTGCTGATTATGTACCAATTCTAGCCAATCCCGTGCTCGTTTGACAAATCTGGCACCATTGTAAGAGATTGAATATTTTTATATTAAAATGACAGATAAAATACATTTTAAATTTCTATAAAAATCGTTTTGTTATTATTTAACAAATGTAATCAACACCTACGTTACACCTTATGAAAATTATATTTTGAAAAAATCTAGCGCATGCAGGCTTTATGCATCTTTCGCTGGTTAAATAAATGGGCTGTTGCCAAATTGTTTTTAGTGTAAATTTTTTTATACAATTTTCATGATTTATTCCTTATTATCTCAGAAACTGTGTTGTAACTATGAATCAAAATTGTCTTAAAATATGTATTGGTTATTGTTTATGTTGGTTTAGTTTTTTATAAAAATGCTAAGATGGGTTTCTTAATTATAATTAAATATGTATGTAAATTTTCCGATATTCCGTATAGTGCAATGTTAAAGAGTCTGAAAAACTCTATTTTTGAAATTTAATATCCCAGGAATTGTATTGTTCATAAATTTCGTTTTGCCACCAATCGATGCAGAAGTATTTAAATAATAATCTGTATATATTTCAAAAAAATTCTAAGAAAACGCATTTGGCGGAACAACTACCTTAATTCCTGTGAATCAATTGTAATAGACTGATGAAGAGGGGAAAGCCCTCGAAACTATAGTCTCGTCATATATAAATTGAAAATTTATTTTTCCAGCTGAAGAGACACTATATTATTGTCTCCTTCAACTTTGTTTTTAATATAATTTTTTTTTTTAATATTTAAAAGTATTACTATATTATAATACTATCTGCAAGCCAGGGGGCTCGCTCCCGAAACCCGCCCCACCACCACCTGTTGACCTGTGACTGTTTTTGTTGGGGGACGGACATAGATTCATAGATCATAGAGGAATGCGCTTTAGTATTGATAGTATAGGATAATATTTTATCTACTCTTATTAAAAGAGCAAAAATTGTATATTTGTATCTTAGTTCTATTTTGAAAACGACTCTACCGATTTTGATGAAACCAACTCTATTAACAAGTTTTGAAGATGAGAAAACGATCTAGCTAGGTCTCGACAAATTTCATCTTAATTGATCTTTTCTTAATTAAAGTAATTATTGATAGATGATAATCTCAATAAAAAAGTTTGTTTACATTTTATTCAATTATCTTTTATTTATTAATTGTTTTTTTAATTTTAAAACCCACTAATAGGTTATAACAAATATTAACATATTATATTATAAAAATAATTTTTAAGAAAAAAATAAAAACCGACTTGAAAAAATTAAATGCAACAAATAAAATACACTAAAATCATCATCATCATTGAGTATACAGTCCTAAGACTGGTTTGATGCAACAATCCGTCTCCACTCGACTCTGTCCCCCGCCAGCCGTTTAACCTCTCTAAATGTCTGGCATCCCATATCCCCAATTATTTGGTTGAAATATTCTAATCTGGTTCTTCCCCTTCCCCTTTTCTTTCCCACCTCCCCCTCCAAGATATCCCTAAGCAGTCCCCCATGTCTCAGTGTGTGCCCCATCATCTGACCTCTTCTCTTCTTCAGACTCTTCCACAAGGTTCTTCTTTCTCCGATTCTTCCAAGAACTTCTTCATTTGTAATTTTATCCATCCATTTGATATTCGTCATTCTTCTGTAGCACCACATTTCGAAAGCCTCTAATCTCTTTCTCTCCGCTTCTCTAATTGTCCAGGTTTCACACCCGTACATGGCTATGCTCCATACATATGTCTTCAATAGCAACTTCCTGTTTGCTAAGCTGATTGAGGAGGAGCATAGTAGTTTTTGTTTTGAATTAAACCCCATTTTTGCTTGGGCAATTCTTGATTTAATTTCGTTTTCGCTCCTCCCATCCCATGTTATTTTACTTCCTAGGTAGCGGAATTCCTTAACTCCTTCTAGGTTTTCTTGGTTAATTTTGATGCATTCCTGTCTCGTTTGTTCTTTTTTTGTACATACTAGGAACTTGGTTTTATTCTTGTTTATTTTCATTTTGATTTCTTCTATTAGGATTTGGTTAATTCCATTCAAGGCGTCCTCTAATTCTTTTTTATTGCTTCCTAGAAGGGCAATGTCATCGGCAAATCTTAACATAGCGATCTTTTGACCTTGGATTTCTATACCTGTATCAATTTTGTCTTTGAATTCTTTAATCGCTTCTTCTATGTATAAGTTGAAAATCATGGGTGACAGCACACATCCTTGTCTTACACCTTTTTTTATTTTGGCTTCTCTTTGTTCATCACCAATATTTATAATTGCCGTCTGGTTTTGATATAGATTGTAGATTAGTCTTCTCTCTCTGAATTTTATTCCCGCCTGTTTTAATATTTTAAACATAATTTCCCAATTGACGTTATCGAATGCTTTTTCTAGGTCTATGAATCCGATGTAGACAGATTCTTCCCTGATAAAAGCCCTTTCTATTATTAGTCTAAGAGAGAGAATTGCTTCTCGGGTGCCTCTGTTTCTTCTAAAGCCGAACTGGTCTTCCCCCAGATTTTCTTCAACTCTTTGTTCTATTCTTCTTTGGATTATTTTGGTTAGGATTTTGGAGGCATGTGAGGTTAGGCTAATGGTCCTGAAAATTTTCACATTTATCCGCGCCTGTCTTTTTGGGAAGTGTGACTATTTTGTTTTTTCGAAATCTTTTGGGATAGGATTCCCAGTTATGGATTTTCTTAATTAGTTCAAAAAAGAAGTTTGTCACGTGCCTTTTTTCTCCAGAGTTCTTTAGGATTTCAGCTTGTATATTGTCTATTCCGGAGTGCTCTATTGTTTTTTAGTTTCCTTCAAAGCTGTCTCGAATTCTGGCCTGAGTATGGGGTCTCCTAATTTCGTTTTCGTCCACAGATTCTTCTTCTTCTGTTGGGTTCATTGTTTTTCTTCTCCGCCTATAGAGTTCTTCACAAGGTGTTCCTTCCATCTATTTGCCTGTTCGTTTTCGTTTAGAATAATGCATGGCCTCCTTTATCTCTTATGTTCTTGCTTGCCTGGCTTGTCTTCTTGGAAATTTCTTTTTATTGCCCTATCGGCCACATCAACTTTTCCCAATACTAGATTTTCGTTGACTTCTTTACATTTTTCTTGAATCATTTTTTCTTTTGCTTTTCTACATTACTCTTGTAACTTTCCATCTTAATTTTTTATATGTTTCTTTCCCTTCTTCGTCTTTTCTGTTCTTAAATTTTCTTCGTTCGTCAATCGAGTTGCCGTGTTGTCGTCTGTTACCCATGGCTTTTTAATTTCGTTTTTCTTTGATTTTAAGGACTTCGTTGGCTGTTTCAGTCGAGGCTTGATTTCATAGCATTCCATTCTTGTTCGATTTCTTCTTCTTTGTTGTTTGTGGGTGTTTTTAATTTAATAAATGCAACAAATAAAATACACTAAAAGGTATAAAATAATTATTATCTTATTTAGTTACAACTAAACGACGAAATATTAACATGAAATTACTTTTTGAAGTCGGTGCCAAACAAACTATACCTATAAGCGAGCATACCCTCCAAACGTACTAAGTAAGATCCGTCGAGTGCGATTCATAAAAGGTATATGTTTGGCACCAACTTAAAAAGTAATTTCATGTTAATATTTCGTCGTTTAGTTGTAACTAAATAAGATAATAATTATTTTATACCTTTTAGTGTATTTTATTTGTTGCATTTAATTTTTTGAAGTCGGTTTTTTATTTTTCTTAAAAATTATTTTTCTTTTTCTCTTTTTAGTGATGTTATTAATTAATAGTGATGATATCATCAGAACTTGACCAAATTAATATGACACCATCCCTAAGACACCCTGCAGTGGGTTTTATGAAAATCTCTTTGTTGGAGGGGTATTTTATTTGGTTGGTGGGTGTAATCTCAGGGTTAACTCTCTTGGTGCTTATTTCTGAAATTATATCTACTGACTTTACTATTAGTTGTTTACTATGAAATAAAAAAATATAAAAAAAATGGATTACTGAGATTGCTTATTTAGAAAGTTATAATAAAAGGAGCAAGGGACACTGGATCGGTAAGCAGGAGTTATTAATTCTCAATAATAATAGAGATCATGTTGTAATTATGTATTATTGATAATGCGAATTTATTCAACCGCTGCTTGAAATCAGCAGATATAGATAGTTGTTATAGAGAAAATACAAGATGGTGATTATACTCTTGGTAGTGTTGGCTGTAGGACCCTGACTTGCGATTTGCTGGATTGCAAGAATTCCTCTCGTGATGACCTGTCCCTTTGATAGCGACCTTGGTGATGACGGCTGTAGGACTGAGATAGGCGTCCTCGATAAATGTCTGCATCAACATATGTTATCGAAGACAATCCTATTGATATTTGTTCTGGACGTATATTTAGAGAGGTGTCTCCTGAATCACCACCTAGGAGTTGTATTGTGGACTTGAAAAATAGAGAAATGGTGATCTTCAACAGTTTCCTCAGTTGTCCTCTTGGTATCTAGTGAGATCTGATCAAGGACTCTTATTTCTTTAAAGAGCTCCTCGTGAGATGTACTATGATGATTTATCATCCAAGACTCTCTCTCGATTGTTGTAATGATGTGTGTCTCTAGAGGTGTCATCAACGACTGCCCGAGCTGTCCCCCACCGTCAGTATTTCTCCTCTTAACTTCTCCTGCTTCTTTCAAGCGGCGGTTTCCAAACTCTTCATATCACTATTTGTTTTTTATTTCTAAAGGAAAATATACCTAAATAATTCCTAAGAGGCTCATCCCGTCCGCATTGCACTCCGCTCCCTGTGCGAATTCAAATTTAAATTTTATTATTTATCTTTAATGAAATTTATATTCAGCTATAATTAACAAATACTAATTTATCCCTCTTTTTCCCTAATCTGCCTCTCTTTGCAATTTCTTATTGCGCAATATATCTTTGGATATATTGTATGCCCGTTCTTCTGTGAAAAAAAAATATATATGATCGTAAGATCATGTATTTTTTTTTTAATTATTGAGAATAACTACGAACCAGTTCAACCACAGTCTTAGCGACCCTCTGCTCAGTTCGCCTTTTATTTAGCTTTAATTATTTTTAATTCTTGACCTTTGACTCTGGAATCACATTCGGGGTATATATTACAAGGGGGTACGGTGGTCCATGATCGACTATGTAATCTATTAACCTCGCTACGGCGGGCGATTACATTCGATTCTTACAGACCTGTATTTGGGGTTTATGGGATTCCACAATTTTTATTATCATTTATTAAAATAATTTTAGACATATTACCTGCGAACAAACCAAGGATATTGTCGACTGTTTAGCTAAACGAATACATCGTTTATTACAAAGGACAATTGGGGATTATATTTTATTAATTTATTTATGCAAATTGGGCAGAAGAAATTTGAAGGGGTTTTCTAAATGTATTTTTAATTATAGTTGGACTTTACGTTAAATTTTTTTTTGAAAATTTAATTTTATTTGGAATTTTTAGCAAAGGACACATGAGTTTAAATTTATATGGAGGGATTTATTTATTTAAATTATTTAGCAGATATGATTAGTGTAATAATATTAGAGTATTATCTGAGCATCTGTTTTTGTGAATAAGATCAGCTGTTTAAATTATTAGAAAAGTGGAAATTATATTTTAAAGTTAAAATTTATTTATCAATAAAATTGTAATGATTATTTCTTTAAAGGTTTAAATTAAATTGATTAGCAAAATATTTGAAATTATATAAAAGGGAATTATTATTTTTATTGACCTATATTCGGAAGGAATCAGCTGATTTTATTTTTATTTACAAACAAACAGACATGGACAATCATGTGAGATGTTCCCCTATTTAGAATATTTAAATTTGAAATTATTCCTTCAGTTCGAAATGATATGAGAAAGATTTATAATAATATGTTTGAGAGCTTATAGAAATTCACATTGAAAAATTTACTTAATATTTATTTTATTTAAAAATGAGTCATTAATTCGAAAATATGAAAATGAGATTTGCATTATAAATGTGTACTTGAACTAGGCTTAACGAAAAAGATATGCATGAATTATAAATAGCTTCGATTAATTTTAAACGATTTTATAAAATATTTAACTGGGATTGAAAAAATGTAAACATGACAATTTATTATTTTTGTACTATGAACTTGGTATTTTAAAGGTATAAATAATATAAATTTATATACATGATTTAATATAGGAAAAATTAATCTTATAATTTATTAAAATTATTTTTACTCAAATGGATTATTATTAAAATATAGCAATTTATATATATTTTTAAATTATTTACTTCGAAATTAATAAAATAATATTAAGTCATGTATATTTAGAGATTCATTTAAATTATCGATTTTTAAAGCGCGAATGATATTTATTGATTTGATGAATTTGTAAGCTATAAACAACACAAGCGACAAAGATATGGTTTTAATGATACATGATGAAACAATGCGACACCGTCAATAAATAATTTTATTTGTTTTGTTTGAAAACAACAGCAACAATGAAACAAATAATTAAATAATTTATTTAATTGAAATGTATGGGGAAATTTTAACTAACCCATATTCGTTTAGGAATACCAACCGACTTGGTGTGCCCCAGCCCTATTCGTTTCCCTATTCTCCCCCCTTCGTTTTCCTAAACGAATATGGGTTAGTGACTTGAGGCTGACATAAGGGCGCCCAAGGCATCCAAAACGAATAAAGCTAATACTTCAACTCTGAGCTATAGCTAGAAGTGATCGTTTTCTGTAAATCAAGCCATAAATTTTAGAGTTGTTTGGCGCTAAAGGTAGACACAAAGAGAAACAAAGAGGTTGTCCTCTGCTTGATGCAAATAAACATACACACATATATATATCGAGATGATATATCTGTATATATATTATTTATTTGTTTGAGACTATAGTTTCGAAGACTTGGTCTTCATCATCAGTCTTTCTTCAATTATGAATATATTAGTTCCTAGCCGAACAGCAGTGACGAAGGAACACCAAGTTTTCAATATCCATATGATATTGACTCCATGAAAAACATTTATAATTGAAGAAAGACTGATGATGAAGACCAAGTCTTCGAAACTATAGTCCCAAACAAATAAATAATATATATACAGATATATCATCTCGATATATATATGTGTGTATGTTTATTTGCATCAAGCAGAGGACAACCTCTTTGCTTCTCTTTGTGAATCAACGCTACTCTCAGCAAAACAAAAACTTTTCAGCTAAAGGTAGAAGTGAGGGTTTTCTGTAAATTAAACTATAAATTTTATAATTTGACATTAAGTAACTTACAGTAAAAATTCATATCTTTCTAGGCACTGGGCTGCCGTTCTGCCTATAATGGGAGCGATGGTTCTCCATTGAGTTGGCATTAATTTTGCTAAATGGAGCAATTTCTCGTCCTCTTCTCTGCTCCATTCTGTTTTTTTGATGCTCGGGTCCAGCCATTCGTACCAGCGAGCCTTGCATTGCTTGGCAGATTTTCGATGCAACAGTGAAGCTATACGGGACCACTGATTTTTCCCATATTTCATAACAGCCGCTTTAAGAATTTCATCCTAGAAAATTTCAAGAAATTAATTTAACGCAGGAAACATATATGTATTCAATATTTCCATTAAGAAAAAAATATAAGGTTAAATTTTAACAATTTAAATTACCTCGGTGTTTCTCCACACACCACCTTTTATCATGATTCTAGGCATTTTGAAAAAGTTTTATTTTAAACACTTTAAATTACTTAAGAATAATTGTAATAAAAGCTCTTAATAGAAGGAGATTAAAGATACATAAAATATAATTATAACATTTCTATGAAATCTGTCAAGGGTCAACAGAGATAATGGCCATAGATAAAAGATATATTTAATGGCGTCGGTTTAGTTTAGCCGACCGCTACGCCAGGGCGCCACTCGAACAAAATGCAAAGATTTAAATTTAAAAATTTTCGGAACAATTTTTCGTCAGAATTTTAACAATTTTAAGGTAGTTGTTTCGCGACAATACTAGTAAAAAGTTAATGATAGAATATATACAACAGACAATAAGGATTCATAATTCATAAGCCCAAATCTTTTTGCTGTTTATGTACCGATTCTAGTAGTGTAATCAATGTAATATATTTAATGTAATATTTAATGTAATATAAAAATAATAACTACATTACACTGGCCAAAATGATCCATACGGATCGAGGCCAATGGGGGAAAAAAAAAAAAATGTACCAATTCTAGCCAATCCCGTGCTCGTTTGACAAATCTGGCACCATTATAAGAGATTGAATATTTTTTATACTAGCTGACGCCCGGGCCTTCGACCCGGCCGGGCGGCGTCTCGTTTTATAGTTAAAATTTATATAGATAATAGCTGACCCGACCACGCGTTGCTGTGACTAACTCTTATGCTTCAAGCCTAAACCACTGGACGTATCGAAACTATATTAGCAACAAATGTCTGTTTGGTGGTCAAATTGGTATATAAAAATTTTTGGCCAGGTTTATAATTATTATTCCCTTAAACAAACATAATATTTACAGTTGAAATATTTCTAAAAAGCTATTATCGGGCATCTTGTTTGTTTGCTCCCCCCAGAGAGGCGCTGGCGTTGTTTCCTCGAAAAAAAAATATTTTTTTACATGCCACACGTGTATTATCTATAAAAACACCATATATAAAAACACTTGTGTATAAAACAATGCTCAAGCCATTACAATTTTCATGTTCATAAATAATCTTCAAACATGATTTTTTTTCTAAACACGCTCTTTTTAGTGTAATTTTTTTTATACATTTTTCATTATTTATTCATTATTATCTCAGAAATTGTGTTGTAACTATGAATCAAAATTGTCTTAAATGAGGGGATGCGCGCAGCTTGGCTGGAGTGGTAGCTCTCTGGAGTCTTGACGAGAGCTCCCGCGGTGGAACATATTTCCCCACATAATGTATCAATAATATTTTCAGAGGGTAGTCCAATAAGCCACAACAACACATCTTAGAAATCAGCTGACTAGTCTGGTTTTTATAGAAGTTCAAATCAAAACTCATTCAGTTAAAGAATACACGAAGTCTTCAAACCTATCGACATATTTAATTAAGAGTTCTCTGTAGAATGAAGACTCTTTTATATCAAAATAAACGAGACCGTCCGGTTAAACATATCTATTTTACTTTACCATACAGGGTATGGTCATGTGTAAAAAATTAAAATTATAAGATTTTCAAACTAAAAAAAAAAATTGCAACGGATCGTTGCTAAACTTCATCCAAATTCATTTGAAATATTAATATGTTTATTCCTTAATTATTAATCAGAAATCACTTGCTATTTGCAATTCATGTTGACTTTAATTCAAAAATAGTGATCGATTCTCATATCTATACTACTCGAGGAATAACAATTCTACATTGGATTTTTGACGTTTCGGTTATTATTGGTAACCATTGCCTAAGACATAGAGGAATCGGCTTAAAATAAAAAATAACGATCGATTCTATCTAATACTATAGAGGAATAACCTTATTGCATTCCATTTTTGAGTTGTTTACCAAAAAAGAATTTAGTCTTTTTGATTTTAAGTCGATTCTTCCGCGTTTTCATTAGAGGTTTCCATTAACAGTCAAAACATCAATATTATAGGTTACTCTAGCGTAAAGTAATTTAAAATATAATTTTACTAATAACTTTATTTAACCTTTTTTGTGGTCCACAACGTATTTAATTAGGATATTAAATTTCATCAAAATTGGTTAAGTCATTTTCAAGATATTTAGAAAAAAGTACTGAAATAAAGTACTAATGTTTGTAGGACGATATGTACCAAAAACTATTCAGCGCTTCATTTTGTTAAAATAATGGTAGGTTTTCAATTTCATTTCAATCGGTGAAACGGTGTGGAAAAAGTGGACGGAAAAAACGATAACGTCCATCCATCCGCACGCACTTGATGAAAAAAATCACACTTTTTGGCCTCTCGACGAGACCCCATGTAATTTTTGGTAAAACCGTCACGTGATAAAATTCAACCTAATTGAATACTACAATTTGTGATTTTAATTGTATCCGTGTAAAATATCAATGTTAGCTGTCACCTTAGGTTCTGACCTTTCTTGGAATGACCATATTATCTCAGAAGCAAAAGCTGCAGCATGTAAGCTTGGCTTTTTTTTCCGAACCAAACGCTTATTCACCCCCATTCAAATATTATACAAGGCTCAAATTCGCCCCTGTCTTGAATATTGCTCTCATT
The DNA here is from genome assembly GCA_024734495.1 of Forficula auricularia. Lineage (NCBI taxonomy): Eukaryota > Metazoa > Arthropoda > Insecta > Dermaptera > Forficulidae > Forficula > Forficula auricularia. The sequence goes on along the minus strand of JALMQS010000225.1, from coordinate 11,280,570 downwards.
TGTGGAGAGGGGCCTCCAAGCATTCTCTTAATACCTTAGATGCAATTCAGAGACGGGCTATCAGACTGATAGGCGATCCTACATTAACTGACACTCTCAACTCCCTAGCCCATCGTAGATCTGTCTCCGCCCTTTCCCTTTTTTATAGATATTACCATGGCTTTTGTTCTGACGAAATAAAATCGATAATCCCACCAAAGGCTTCATTTGCGCGTAATACACGATTTTCTAAGATTCAACACCCCTACGCGCTTAAACTGGATACTAATCGAACTAACGCATTCGCCAATTCATTTATCCCTATGACATCTAGAGACTGGAACTCTCTCTCCCCCCGACTGTCTTTCCAGCAAATTATAACCTTCAATCTTTCAAGACCAGCATCCATAGATACCTTAAGACTCCTACCCAATCCCTAAATCTCTTCTTATCTTCACGATACAAGGGTCCACCGCGGACTACAGTGGTTGTACCTTCATGGTGCAACTTCTTCTTGTATCAATATAAAAAAAAAAAAATCCATGGGTTCCATAGTCTTTACCTGACGACCCTTTGAAGTCTCGCTTGCCGGGAGACCGATTACAGTACTTTACCCATGCTTCGCATTCGATAAAGTAAAAAATGAAAAATGAAATAAGATAAAATAATAACCTATAATAAAAGAGTTATTTTTAGGGGGCCAAAAAAATAAAAGTAACAATATGCTTTATCGGTTCGGACTGCTAATAAGATAATATGAAATAAGATCTACATACAGGAAATAACTTAAAAAGAAACATATAACATTGTCTAATCTCTAATGCATGTTCGTATTGATGATGAAAAATATCTAAAAAAATAAATTTATTAGGGAAGGGAAGAGGAATATCTACATTTTAGCAGTGCAATTAAATAAATAATATCATATAAAAAAAATATTTTAATATTTAAAAAAAATTTGGTTTTTAACAGAATGTAACACTACAAATAAATTGATTTAATATATAATTTTTTTTAACATTTTCGAAAAAAATCAGAGTGTAGGTATATATATATATATATATATATTGAAAAAAAAATATTGATTGTTTTATAATTTAAATAAATTCAAATCTTTTAAAAAACAATCTTCAAATGTTTAATAAAAGCTGGATCTTATTAAGCATTTGAAGATTATTTTTTAAAAGATTTGTATATATATAGGTATATATATATTTTGTTTGTTTTTTTATTTTATATTCAAATACTGATATGTCTTTTAAATGCATCTCCTCAAGTTTCAAATAAAGGATTATTGAATATCATTTAAAGATTTTGTTCTATAAAACATTAGAAAACTCTATAAAAATTCAGAAAAGTTGATGATGTTTTAAAATATAATAAATTATTAAATTATACCAAAATATATTTATTAAATCTAGAAAAATAAAATGACATATAGAATGTATAAAGATAAGGCATTCTTTTGAATTATTATATTTTTTTTTCATTGTGAACACTTTGATTGGAATATTTAGTTGGAACCCGTTTTGTACTTTTATATGTATTTTAAATAATATAGAATTTCAACAAATTATTAACAATTTTTTATTAAAAAAAAAAAAAAAATTATACCTAATGAAGTGAATTCAAGATATTCTAATTATTTTACTAAAATTACTAAAAGATAAAGTAGAATAAATAACATTTTTATTTTATACTTTAATATAACAATAAATTAAATAAAAAGATATTTTACTTAATATATTTATTAGGAATGGCCAAAATATCACATTATCCAATTTTATGAATTTAATTGTTTATGTCATTTGATGATAATGTTTCTGAGGATATATATAAGCATATCTATTTTCTTGTGTGGTGATTAAAAATTGGATTTTAACTAACATAATCTCATATTCTTCATTTTTCAAAGTTAAATAGTTTATTTTCTTTCATCATAATTTACATAGATTAATTAAAAGAAAAAAATTCGATAAAGGCGCACTAAATCTATTATTTCAACTTGATATATATATATATATATGTATATAATTTAACTTGCCTTCGATAATATTATAATATTTATTATAAAAGAAAATAAATAATGATTTCAATTAAATCTTATAATATTGGATTCATTCTTTAAGAAAATAAAATTGTTTGAATAAAGGACTACCTCGAGACATCTAAACATTTTTTCCATATAAATCATTAAGAAGATTGATTGTGTGTTTAAAATTCATCATTAAGTATATATCGATACTTTTATGCCAAAGTCAAGAATGAGTAAATTTTCTGATTTTTCTCTAATGTCATTTTTCGATCCATTTTTTTGACAAATTTTCTATGCTAGAGAAAAGAATGTGAAAAAATGAATGATTAATAAGATCGTTTTCAAATTAATTAAATAAAATATTCTCATTTTACTATTCACTGCATAAAAAGCGTCTTTATTTTCTTTGTTTTAATGTAAAATTTCAGGAATTAATAGCACTAGCGATTAATTGAATTGAAATTTGCTTATATTTTATATTCATTTACCAAAGTCCCAAGATCATAATTTTTTTACATAAAAATGTTTTTAAATGTGGATCTGAGAAGTCAATTGAAATTTTATATTATATTTTTTATTCGGATCAAGCCTGGTGTCTCAATCAAAAAAACTACACAATCATCTTTTATTTATTTGCTCGAGGAATCTTTATCAAAACATAAATCAAAAATTATAGAAATATATTTACAGTTTTTTTTTTTAATTATTTATATTTCTTTCTTAATTTTTTACCATTGCATGTGGGTTGTTTTAATAACTTAATTGTATATAATCAAAATTTCCTTTTTTGATTTATACACATTATAAAATTGGTATAAAATAACAAATTTAAAGAATTATTTTAATCAATTGGCTAAGGGGCCAGTTATGGGAAAATAAAAAGTTGAAATAAAAGCCAACTTCTATTTGATACTTTATTTTGGGCAGAAGTAATCGATATTTTACGTTTCGAGCGCTACACCGCTGCTCTTCATCAGTGCACGTCAACCAAGTCACAAAAACACGCAAAATTTATCTCCAGCAGACGTTAGTTATACCTGGCAACTACCCAGTTGCCGGTATCACATTCTACCTCTGTATAAATTCATTAGATTAATTATATCTGGCAACCCTTCAGGTGCCAATACTAAACTTCACCTTTGTATTATAATAATGTTTAGAATAAGCTGGAGAAAAATTTTGCGTGTTTCTGTGACTTGGCCGACGTACACTGAAAGAGCAGCGGTGTAGCGCTCGAAACGTTGTAAAATATCGATTACTTCTGCCCAAAATAAAGTATCAAATAGAAGTTGGCTTTTATTTCAACTTTTTTTCTCATAACTGGCCTCTTAGCCAATTCATTAAAATAAAATAGGGCCACCAAACACGGTTCTTTTTAAAGAATTATTATTAATAAAATTGATAGAAATAAATATAAGATAAATAAATTTAAGTTTTAAAGAAATAACATCTTAAGGAAGAGAAGTTTGATTATCGTTGCAGTTGCATCATCTCGAAAGCATTACCGAAGAGTCGTAGATCAAGTTTGATAATTATCTCTCCCCTCTCACACTCATGTAGGCGAAGTTTTTTAACAATAGGTCCAGGAGTAGTTTGTGTATCCCGTAAAATATCACAAACGCGTACTTCAGTGCGGCCAAGGAACTCTAAAAAAAATTATATTAAATAAATAACAATATAAACTTTAAAGTGAGTGGATATCGATGAGGCAGTTCAAAAAAAGATGAAGATAATTTACACTATCTTTTTATTCATAAAACCGACGTTTCGGAGGCTATTCCCTCCTTTTTCAGGGGTTTGAAAAGTCAGTGAAGAAATCAATGCGACATTCCCCTCTCTCCTCTTTCAGTGGCAGTAACAATAATATATTGTATTTCATTCTCAGCAGAATTATAGTGTAGTACTGCACTATAATTATGTTAAGAATGAAATACAATATATTATTGTTACTGCCACTGAAAGAGGAGACAGAGGGGAATGTCGCATTGGATTTCCTTCACTGACTTTTCAAAACCCTGAAGAAGGAGGGAATAGCCTCTGATACGTCGGTTTTATGAATAAAAAGATAGTGTAAATTATCTTCTTCTTTTTTTGGACTGCCTCATCGATATCCACTCAATTTCACTTAACAGTCCGTCTCAAAAAATTACTCCAATCTTAATAAACTTTTTATTTCAACAAATTACCATTAGGTGAAAAATAGCCTTGATCAAAAACAGTTATGCATAGGACATCTTCCCGTACATCTTTAACTAAAAATTGCATTGAAGAATTCCATTTTGGATCACAGCTTCCTGGATAAACTTTGGTTCGATGCTCTTGTGAACCCATGGAAACTTCACAAAACGCATCGCATTTTCCTATATTTAAAAAAAAATATTAGTTTTCCACGATAGAATAAAATACTACATATACCTATCTATTAAGTTAAATAAGAAAAACATTCAATGTCTATAGATAATAACATAAGGAAAAAGCCATGTCCACATAAATAGTGCAATATAAAGGAATAGACAATATACAATAGTTTAAAGATTATAACGTCGCCTTATAGTGAAAACCTGCTAAATCCATTTTTTATCATATATGACATATTAATACCGTTCGAAAGAAAAAGAAATGCAGCATCGTCCAAGTAAACCTGGTACTTAAAATTACCATCGTAAGTTTTAGAAAAAAAATGTGAAAAATAGTTTCTTTCCATAACAACAATATTAAATTTTGTTTGTTTTTTCTCTGCCCTGTAAAATTTCCTTGTTGTGAGTTAACAGGTTTACACTCTAAGGCGACGATATTGTTGTTTTGTTACCCTCAAGTATATTTTATTTTAACTACATTAGCTTATGAAGAACAATAAATATACAGGGTTAGTTTAAAATTAATGGTTGTTCTAATTTATTTTCAATTTTTGGCTAATTAAACATCTTCTGTATGAACATGTTAAGTTACAAATTTACTAAACTTGGAAAGTGCCTAACATGTTCATCCAACTAAGCTCTTCAGTTATTTTTGAAAATTATGAAAAAAAAAATTGTTGAATCAGAATACTTAAATAAGTTTTAGAAATTTAGTTAGTGGCTTGCTTAATGTCACATAAAGGGTCCTAGGAAAAAGTTAACATAGAATATATTATAGATAATATGTTAAATTAAAGCATGTTACGAGGAGATTTTTAAAGCATTGACCGTTATAATACTAATTTTCCTAAACAAATTAGATTATTCTTCTCGATTTTAAAACTTTTTTCTCTCTAATCATTATATGTATGAATGCTTCACTTGCCAAATCGATTAACTCCACTTTCTGAATTTTATTAAATTTTAATGTCAAAGCGCTTGATTGATTCCTAAGTGTTATATAGTTATATTCAAAACAAATTTCTATAATAATAAATATTAATACCACTAAATGACAAACAATTTTGGCTAAAACGAAGATCAGCTGCCCATTGTCAAAAAACAACTTGAACAGGTTCGGTTTATGATCTCGCCCCCCCCCCCCCCCCCTATTGGAAAACCCTATATATATGAAAACAGTTCTTAAAAAAAAATCATAAACAGGTTTATTAATACTAGTTTTCCTATTTAATCAATTTCATAGCTCCTTTCAATGCTAACGAAGTTTCAATAATGCGTACTTGAAAATGAAAACTCGGTATATTGACGAAAATCAGCAACCGTTCGAGGCGCCATTAAAGAGAAAGCAAAGTTATCCTCATGGGAGAAAAGATTTTGTTTTCTCGATAAGCTCTCTCATAAAAGTCAGGAGTGAATTCTCGTGATTTTACATGTAATTATTATTAATTCTATATATCTTGAAGAGTTGTGTCACCCTATTGTGATTTTCGCCAACATATGTATATTGAAAGATAAGAAAAGAAATTAACAATATTATTAAGAGGATTATTTTACCTGACAATTTTCGAGATGGAAGTGAATATCCTCCTATTAAGGTGAGAAGAAGCCCTCCTATAGGGTCAGCTGGATATCGGGCTAAAGCATGCAAGTTTAGAAATAAGCACCGCAAGCAACATTTAGTTCATGCCATGATTAAGATTAAAAAATATATTAGAGGGACCATGCATACAATTTCTTTTGTTGAAAAATTAAAAATACACTAAAAGGCAATGATAAATATAACATCATGCATAGGTTCTTCTTAAGTTATTATCTATATAGAGTAATATGAAATTATATTGTTAAACTGCATATCTGCTATATGACGTGAAGTGGATACACTGTTTGAAATTGTCTTGAAGACTAATACCTCTTTACAGTTCGCCAGTTTTGGGTATGAATCACATTTTTTTATCCTTTATCTTTTATTCAATTTTTTTTTTCAGAATTAAAATTTTGCCTATAAATTAGGTAGTAAATTCTAACATACATTACAGAAAATATTTTAAGAAAAACCTTTCATGCATTATTTTAGTATACATAGTTTGAAAATTTAACAAGAATAAGTAAGCATTAAGGTGGAAATTCTACGAATATTGCGATGTAGCAAGAAGAATCAAATATTCAACTAAATACTATAATAGATATAATAAATCTTGATTTTGGCTCACCAGAGGCAGATCTAAGACCGATGCCTTCGGTAACACCAACTAGAATTCTTCCGCAAGCTCCAAATTGAGCTTTTTCTAAATGACAAAATAAAAATTAAAGATGTAATGATTTTAAATAAACATTAAAATCGAATTCTAACAATTTAATAATATAATTTTTAATCGAATCTTATTTGAAAAGCATACTTTTTATTTTAATGTGAATTAGAGAAATTTTTATTTAAAATATTTAATAAACCAGCTGCAAAGCCCGCTTTTGGTCCAATTCTTGTGAACGAATGTCCTTGTGGAACATACCAGTATGTTCCCGAAGTTTCTAGAAGTTTCCAGAAAGTCTAAGATAGATAGAGTACACAGCGGGCTGAGCCATAAGTGGGCGAAACCGGACAAATCAAGTGAATGCTTACTGCTTTATTATATAGTATATTTTGATTGATTGATTGATATGCAAGTCTTTCAGAATGGGGTTTTGAGTCAAATTAATTTATATAAATGAATACTCTTCTTTAATAACAATCAGAAAAACGTTTGTTAATATTTTAAATCTTTCGGGAATAATTATCCCTGTTGTATCCGTCATAATAGTAAAATATTCACACAACTCAATTGGGTAACGAATAATCTTTATTCAATCAAATATCACATAAGAATTAGAAAACAAAACAAACAACAACAATCAACAGTAAACAATAACCAGCGTTGCCTAGCAACGCCTATCCAACACCTTCCCTCTAAATTTCTTCTATAAGGTGTTGAGGCGCTTTGCATGTTCTTTTAGGTCTTGTGCCTGAGGTCGTTGAATTTTGCGATGGATCAGAAACGGTTCGTTTATTCGCTGGCGAAGGTTCTAACGGTGGAGACGCTGTATTTGGAATCTGGTGTCGAATAGTGGGTGTTTCAGTATTGTTGCCATTATTAGCCACAGGTGGAATTATTGGGGGAATGATTAATGGTTCTTCATCGGGATCTTTTAATGGTTCTTCATCGGGATCTTTCTGGAAACCCCGTTTTATTTGATCTTCATGTCTGCGCCAATTTTCTCCACTAATTTTTACAATCCATATTCTGTTTCCTATTTTCTTTTCTAAAATTCCCTTAGTCCAATCTGACCTTCTTACCCTCCTAAAATCTCTAACTATCACCTCATCTCCTTCCTTGAAATTCCTCACTCGATCAGTTGATGGTATTTCATCACATGTTACATTTTTCTTGAAAGGACTTAGAAAATCTAGCTCTGTACGCAATTCTCTGTTTAGAAATAATGAACTTGGTGATTTTAGTGTTGTTGTATGAGGTGTAACTCGATATCGGAACAGAAAATTTTCCAACTTGGTTTGAATTATTCTCTCATTAAGCGTATACTGTACGTATAAAAAAGGTGTTTTTTTTATAATTTGAATCAAGCTTTGACATAATATCACCGAATGAATAATCGTTGGGCTTTAATGGTTTACAAACTGAAAGTATTACCTGAAATGGTTGTGGTGATAGATAATTGATTAACAGAGCTCTTTTATAATCATCATCTTTAACATTTTCTAAGAATAAAATTTTTTCAAACTTTATCTTCCAGGCATCCCATTCCATGATAGATGGATTGAAATCATTTAGGGTGATTCTTGTTCCTTTCTTTTCACTGTGGATCCCATCCTCGTCGCCAGTTGTTGTATCCGTCATAATAGTAAAATATTCACACAACTCAATTGGGTAACGAATAATCTTTATTCAATCAAATATCACATAAGAATTAGAAAACAAAACAAACAACAACAATCAACAGTAAACAATAACCAGCGTTGCCTAGCAACGCCTATCCAACAATCCCCTTTTCAAATAAATTTTTTTAGAATGCTGCAGCTGCTTTGTTGAAAGCAATTTTAGTCAAAAAAGAAATTTCATTCTAAAAATTGTTCAGTGAAAAAAGGAAAATTTCTCCCCAAATGTTAAAAATATTAATAATATTCTTATAAAATTCTTATTGTATGTATTAATTTATATCCAATAAAACATAATTTATTTAAAGAAAAAACAATGTCTGAAATGGAGTTATTTAAAAAATATTTTATATTTAGGTATAAGAATTTTATATATCTATTTGTTTAATGTAGTGTATTTTTATTTTTGAACAATACATTTAATTCTTAAATAAATAAAATTTTCTTTATAAAATCTTTCATTTTTAATTATTTTAAGTTTTTACTTAGATTTTTTTTAATGAAATCGATACATCAACAGGTATGATTGTGGCAGACCCTTGCAATAGTGAAGAGCGTAATCAATGGGATGAAGACGAAGATATCTTTGCTTAATTTAAATATCATTATATTTTTACATTAAAAGCTTACATATCAATAACTAATTATTCGAGTATCTTCTTTTTCTTAGATCAAATCCCCTCAAGTCATGTGGGTTACTATTGCTTCTGGCCCTTTGATCAAATTGACCAATCATTCACAGAAATCATCGATGGAATATCATCTTCCTTCTTCCATACCAACGCTGGAGTCCCTCAGGGATCGGTTATCTCCCCTACGCTCTTTCTTATCTATATCAACGACCTTCTAAATTTGCCCTCCAATCCGGTACATTGTTACGCAGATGACAGCACCCTACATAACGCCCCTGCATCGCATAAAAACCGTGCAGACATTGCCTCCTCAATAAATTTAGACTTATGGAGACTTAAAAACTGGGGATCCCAAAACTAGTTAACTTCAATGCAGTGAAAATTCAGTGTTGCCTTATTTCTAGGCGCGTTGACAGAAACCTATCGTTCGATTCAAATTCACTGGAATTTAGGGATAAAATTTCAATGCTAGGCGTAACTCTAGGGTCTGACCTTTCATGGAATGACCATATCTCAACCACTGCTAAAGCTGCAGCGCGCAACCTTGATCTCCTGTTTAGGTCTAGACGGTATTATACTCCTAGTCAACTTCTTACACTGTATAAGGCTCAAATTCGTCCCCGTTTCAAATATGGCTCTCATCTGTAGAGGGGTGCCTCCAAGCATTCTCTTGCTACACTGGATGTGATTCAGAAGCGAGCAATTAAACTAATAGGAGACCCGGCTCTAACCAACTCACTCGACTCCCTGGCTCACCGAAGAACCGTTTCTGCCCTTTCCCTGTACTACAGATACTATCACGGTGTCTGTTCAGTCGAGCTGAAATCAATTATCCCTCCTAATGCCCTCTTTACGAGAAACACGCGGTTTTCGAACGCTCAGCACCCCTTCGCTGTCAAATTGGATAAAAATCGAACAAGCGCTTTCGCCAACTCTTTTATCCCTATGACCTCCAGAGACTGGAACTCGCTCCCTGCCACCATCTTTCCCGCGACTTATAACCTTCAGCTGTTTAAGACCCGTATCCACAGATACATTCGATCCCCACCCAGCCCATAAAATTCTTTCTTCTTTTTCTTATCAAGATGGAGGGGCCAACCCAGGCCTTTAGGGGATACACCTTTTTGGTGTAACTCCTTCTCCCATCATTTTCATTAAAAAAAAAAAGAAAGACAGGATTTATGTTAAGTATTGTTTACTCCCTCAACTTATAATATTATACAAATGAGTAACTATGCTCAATGAAATGTTTAATATTGTTTTTAGTAATTAATGCTACGTTGTGATTTCAAACATAAATAAATTTATAAATACCAAAAAGTTTAAACTTTCGATTTGCCTCATCTCACCATCCGTTCGTTTTTGGAAATTAATTATACGATATAAAAGACAATTCGTTTATACTCTTTTAGAGAAGGGAATTCTCCCCTTCAATCTATCTTAAATTTTACCACTTTGAGTTCTTCAAAATCTAAATCCTTTAATAAATACCTTCATCGACAAACAACTTATTAATTTTTTCGTGAACTTTATTCTTTAGATTTTCTGAATACAATTTAATTTTGAATTTTATGTCATTGCACTTTACATATATTGAAGTAATATTTTAAACTAAATGAAGTTTCAAAAAGAAATTTCAAAATAAAGTAAAGAAAAATTTTTTAATGTAAAATACTAGGTAGGTTTCACACGAGGGGTGAATTAGATTGGAATTAGGTGTACACCGTCTTTGGAATTATTTGGAATTTATTAGATAAACTATTGTCTTCTACTTGGAAATGAAAGTGGAACTGGAAGTAGGTGTACCTACACGATTTTAGGTCGCGGTTCACCCCTCGGTTTCACATAACCCATACGGGAGGGCTTTTCACCCTCGAGAAGTGGACTCATAGTGCTAATTTATATTATCCTGATCCACATTGTTACATATATATATATGTTTTCTTTTGTTTTTTTGTTACTAATTGTATGTAGTATAAAGCCGATTGGCGTTTAAAATAAATATATAAATAAAATTGAAAGTTTTTGAGCCGAGGGTAGCAGAATTTTTATATATTGAAGGAGACAATAAATAAATAAAAGATCAGATGGTTGTTTAGCACGACTCAATATATATTTCGGGGTGTAAGCCCATCTTCAGGAGTTCACAAAGGACACTGTCCTTATTTATTTATGTGAAAACCTACCTAGTATTTTATATTTAAAAAATTTTTCAAAAAAATTTCTTTACTTTATTTACTATATGTTTCACCATTCTCCCTTAACAAAATTTAAAATCTTTATGCAACTCGATTTTGTGAAATATTGTGATATGGAGTGGTGTTGCTGCCTAAATTATGTATGCTTAACAGATAATACAAGGATTATCAATTTGTGACAGTGAAAAAAGAATACCTACTTGTTTGTATTAATTGTTGATGACTCTTTTCAAGTTCGAGACATTCTCTTCTCGTTTGATCGAGATGTTTTAGCCAGGTAATCCGATCTTTAGCAGTCGGCGCTAATAACGATAGATAAGTTTTATTTGCTAGATGAAGCATTCTTAAGAGCCGGGGAGAATCACTAGCTTCACTTGGTGGAACAATAGAACCAGGCGGAGGAGATGGACCCACCATATCCACACACCATTCATTTAAGAACATTGGCTAAGTATTAAAAGAAAATTTGTTTTAGTGAAAATAATTTGATAAATTATTATTAACACTAATAAGACAATTTTTTTAAACTACCTTTTTATAAATTTTAAATGAAATATTCAGAGTTGGATCAATTGAAAATATCTGATTGTGTTGAAGAGTTTTATAGGGTTGAGCCAATAGAAAAAAATCATTAAAAAGAAATCCAACTAATTCTTTTCCACTTTTTGCCTGAAAAAAAAAAATAAAAAAAATAATTGTTTAATTTGATTAATAATGGTCAGGTTTTTTTAATAATTACAATGGACATTTTACAAGTTAGGATTGAATCAGGGATGATTTTTATTATTTGCCAGATTGATTTCAGCCCCTCGAAAATTGAACTCGAGTGATAAAATGCTATTCAACCATTTGCTTGACCTCCGAGACGAGGTATATATAATATATACCGGGTGAGTTTTTTATCTTGAGACAGTCTTATAACTTAAAAACAGTGCATTATATGAAAAGACAGATAGGAATTTTGTTGAGGGTGTTTTCGTTCATAACCTTGCTTGAAACGTGTGCAACCAAAATTTGGCGTGATTTGGACCAATATACAGACAAAACCTTAATTTTATATATATATAGATGCAATAATGTTTAATAAAAAGTTAGTAAAACTTTATTAAATTACTTTATTAAGTAATCCGTAATGCAGTAATTTTCTTGGACCAAGAGAATTGGTTAGTGAATTAAAGACAAGCCTTTCTTCTAAACCTTCCGAATTAACATGTCTTTGAAGCCATTCAAGACGTTCGGAATTTTCTTTTTCTCTAACTCCTTCATTAACTTGGAAACAAAATTCCTCAGCTTTATAAAGAGCTTCTTGAATATTTTGCCAATCGGGATGATCTTCTGGAGTATTTTCTAAGATCTATAAAAAAAAATTAAATTTAAATTTACGAATTGAATATATGTATTATATAACAAGATAAATATTACCTTTTTAATTAAGAGTGGATATTTAGTAATTCTTTGCATGGGTTTAATAAGAAAAGAACTAAGGGGAAGGCCTTGAGTTCGAAGGTCTCCCTGACATTGTTTCACCAAGGCATGAAACTCAGGAGATGTTTCATGAAGTTGTTGAAGAAATGTAGCCGCTCTTAGTTGACAACTACAGAAACGTACATAGGCGCTCATTCGGGGCAACTGTTTAACAGAATCGTCTTTATATATATATTTCATTTCCAGTAAATATTTTTTTATATTTTAACATGTTAATTATAAGTAAATATCTCTATATTTTATAAATACAATTTGACTTACATTTTCACATAGAATGTCGCCGATCATTCGAATACATCCTCTTTCACTATTATCTCTTCTAATTCTTAGAGCTCTAAAAAAAATTTCAAAATCTATTCATTATCAAGTTGTCGAAAAGAATAAACATTAAAAGGAATTGTCCATAAAAGTAAGCGTTACAATATCTGACGCGGGGGGAGAAGGAGATTAGCAAACGTGACGTCACATAGATACATCAATTTCATTTTTATTCCTAGGGATTAGCAAACGTGACGTCACATAGATACATCAATTTCATTTTTATTCCTATTAAAACTATAAATAATTTTATTCTTCACTTTTATAGCGTGGAGTAACGTGATAGTTAAGCTAAAAGCTAAATGAATCCTAATAATATTTAAAATTGATTTATTGGTTTTAAAAAAAATTATAATTTTGTACTCATAAAACTTATTTTCTTTTAAATAAATATAATTTTATGAATCTAGTTGTATCATTGAAATGTATATAAATTTTCAATCATTCGTTTTAAGGTGGCAGGCTGGGGTAAAGTTACGTAATTATAACTAGTTATAAAATGTAACATATTGGGACAAGGTTAGGGTCGAAAATATCTGGATTTAGAGTGGCGTATTTTTTGAAGTCACTCTAAATTAAGCCATATGCTACCATAAAATGTGATCAAATTAATGAACAGATAAATATGTTATTTTTGCAAATAAAAATTAATCTCTATTAACTTACTATTACAATAAATAAGTAAAATAACTGTTTGAAAACTGTTTATTTGATTTAATATATCGAAATTAAAAGAATAAGATTAGCAAAACTGAATAAATGTTCCAAAAATATAGGTGTTAAAGAATTTTCTAGAGTTATATTGAAATTATTGAAATCCGTTGGTCCTTTAGTAAAAATATATTACTTTATAACAAATGTGATTTCAATTAAACTGCTTTGATATAATTACCACTACTTTGCTCCTTTTATATCTAACTTATAACGTTAATTTATAGTATCGAAATTTTTAAGTTATATCTAATTTATATTTTTTCTTGCTAAATAGTATAAGATTATGAGCATGCAAAATCAATTTTATTATCTCTGACCTGTTTGCATTAAAATCTTTAATATTTTGGGTGTTAATAATTCGAAATATTTAAGAATTCATTTGATTTTGTAATCAATGTTTATAGAGTATAAAAATTGATTTTTTATGCGTCAGAGTTTAGGTTTAACTTTTCACTGCTCCAAAATGTTATTGTAGAGACGCCAATATATCTAAGGCGACCCATAGAGCTTAAGAGATAAGATATAATCTTAGAAAAAAGTATTTTTACTTAAGTATATTAGGTATAAATTTTCAAAAACCTCGATATAATTTTCTGAGAAGTGTGTTAATTTTTTTTTAAGTGCCCACGAGAACTAAGAGCAAAGCATCCCAGACCGATCCCTCCGAAACCAGCCAAAAGCCTACTACTACCAAAGTGCCATAAAAGAACCTCCTACATGCTCCCTTCACCCTCATAGGAGGGATCAGCGACAGAATCTCTATGAAGAAAGCACCAAGAGTAATATATTCAAAAAAGTAATAAATTAACATAATAATAAACTATATATAACCAAAACAAATAGCACAGCAGTAAGAAATTAAAAATAATAATTAACCGGAAAATAATTTAATACTTATATAAATTCAATAACATGAAACAGTCAATGATAATATGTTAAATTATAATTGAAAGCTAATAGATATTATGTGCCTAATAATTATGTCTGCAAGAGGACCTCCTTGGGATAGAGATGCCAAAAAGATTCCTGCACTTATGGGGAATTAATTTATAATAATAATATAAAGCGGTTTGTTCTACAGCATGTGCCGTTTTCCGCATCCAATACGCCAATTCTCTCTATCCAGGATGTCTTGCTCTTGTAGTTGCCTACTGGTCATTGCCTCATCTACTCCCTGCTTTCCACGTTCGTCTCGGTCTTCTGTTCTCCTCCGTCTTTCCGTGGGCATCCAGGTCCATATTTTATGAGGCCACCTATCTTCCAGAGCATTGCTTTGGAGATGTCCGTACCATATTAATCTCTTCCTTTCTGGTCTATCTATTATGTCGTTTTCCATTTTCATTTTGTCCCTTATAGTTGTATTTGAGGATATGCTCAATCTCGACACTCTGCAACTCTTCTCATCAGCATCCATTTCGAGCGCTTGTAATTTTTTTCGTTTTTCTATGTCATGTCCCATGTTTTCTGAATTGCATAGGGCTATGCCTTCCACTATGGACCGATATATATATTTTTTGTGTCCTGTTTGATCCTTCGCTCCGCAGACCTCATTCAGTTGCCCAATAGCTCTTCGACCTTGACAGATTTTATTTTTAATATCCCTCTCACAGTTTGGCTCCTCGCCAAGACAGATCCCAAATATCTAAATTCCTTGCAGTTTTTATCACTTTTCCATTGATATCCAGATTTTCCCCTCTGTCCCGACCGTCAGGTATTCTGTTTTTTAAAGTTTATTTCCAGTCCCCATCTAGTATATTCCTCTTCAGTTACGGGTCATGTAGCTCACGTCATCTATATCTGCTGCAATAACTACTTGGTCATCCACAAATAATAATGTGTAGAAGTACGACTCGTCAATTTGTAGTCCCATTGATCCACATTTTTTGTCCATTCTTGCAGGGCATATGAGACATATATTCGAAATAGAGTAGGAGACAGACAACATCCTTGCAGTAGACCTTTATTTGTTTGAAACTCATCTGATATCTCATTCTTTATTTTAACTGCTGATCTATTTTTTATATATAGATGTTTAACCGCGTCGATGATAGCGCCTATTGATTGTTGTTGTCTCCAGTACTTTTATCATATTTTGATCTTGGAATCACTATCGTAGGCTTTCTGTAGATACAACTAAAAATGAGGTGGGTTTCTAGGTTTCTTGCATGTCGTTTTTCAATGAGGTTTCGTAGACAGAATATGTTATCCGTGCATGGATCTTCCAGCTCTAAAGCCGCTCTGCTCTTCAATGTCGTTCCATTCCTTTTCTGTTCTTTCCTTTAGTATGCTCCGTCCATACAGCCTCACCAATTGTACTCGTTACACTTATACCCCTATAGTTGTTACAAGTGCCTATCTCCCTTTTGTATATTGGCGTGATCCACGCTTGAGTCCATTCCAAAGGTAGTTCACCTGTTCCGTTTATACATTCATTAAATATCTCTGATAGCATTTCAATAGTTTCTTGTGGGCTGTGTTTAATCAGTTTAATTGGTATGCCTCCTGGACCAGGGGCTTTATGTTTTTCATACTCTTCATAGCCTTTTGAATATCCTCAATCGTTATCTCCTCTACTTCTTCTGTCGCCCTTTGTCCTAGTTCAATTTGTTGTTTATAATTTTCTCTGTTTTCTTGTGCAAAAACTGGAAGTGTTCTCTCCATTCGTTCATTTTAATTAATGATAAATTGCAATTTTCTCGCAAATTTTGCCTGGTCCTTGATATTATTTTCCAAGCTTTTCTCGACCTCCCACCCGTACCAATAAATCTGTCAACCTCTTCACAAGCTTTAAGCCACCATTAATTTATTCCTTTAATATTAAGATATAGACAATCAATTTTGTGTCTATATGTCTCACATTCCAGAAGAACGTGGTTAATATCGCCAATGCATTCAGAGTCACAAGGGCAATATGGATGATCTCTTCAGCTGATTCTGTGTAGGTGTAGTAAGCCCTAGTCTAAGTCTAATAATATGAACCTTAATTAATTTTTCTAAAAAAAGTGAAGTTTTTAAACGACAGCGAGACGAATTTTGGGGCATATAGAAAAAAATGATTCTCTTTTTCTATGATTGATGTGGACCACATATTCTGCCAATATCTGTATTCTCGTCTTGATGATTGATCAAATTTCATCGGGTGTCAAATCTAGTGAGTGTTGAATTCCTTCGGTTATGCAAGAAAGTCTATCGACCTTCTCATTTTCCTTGATGTTGATAGAATCTGAATAATGATCAACCCTAAGTATATTTATTTCATCTATAATATCTAAAATGATATAAGATGGATTTTTATTTATGGGGAAACCATTAAATGCACTCAATATACTCAGAGAATCTGTGAAGACCAGTGTTTGTTATAAATGGAAATATTTTCATATATGCACGGCTTTCAAAATGGCAAAGCATTCAGTTGAATAGATGAAGGTTTAGGAAGATTTAACTGTCTTTTTCATTTAGGCTCCAAAGAGCTGAACCTAATTTTTTATTATCATCTTTCATTTTCTTCTTTTCTCATTTTTTCTATAATATTTTGTAATTTTAAATTTATATATAAATAACATAAAAAAATCTTGTTTTTAAAAGCTTTACACTACTCAAGGAGATAGAAGGGACCGACGAAAAGTATATAGGTCATATATATCGATAGTAAATAAACTTATTCACAAATAATGCTAAAAATATGGGAAAATTAGAAAAGGCAAACCTTAGGAATGTATAATTGCAAACTATAATGTCTCTCCAATTAACAAAAATTCTTTCAATCTCCTCTGGTGTTAAAACTTTGCTTTCAATAAGAGGTTTTTCAAAAACCTGTAAAAAATAAGATGCAATTGGAATATTTAATAAATTATAAGTATATAATGAATGTTTTTATACCTCATGTACGATAGACATATCGTCAATATAACTTTGTTCTGTGGTGATTAATTCCATGATGTAGCCTTGGCGCTTTGTTTCCATTGGGGTTAATTGTTCACCTGCTGCAAGTGTAAATTTCGAAAAGCTATTGAATATTACATTATTTTCTTCATATAAATATAACCCAAACCCAAAATTAGAAATCGATAAATAAATATTTACTTGAAGCCTTTTAACTATCTTTTATTCCAGAAAGTTTTATCACATTTTCTAATTAATTAGGGCCCATTCAATAATTACGTCACGCAAATTTCGTGGATTTTTGACCCTTCCAGTCCTTCTATTACAAGTTGTCACAGTTGAGTAGCCCCTTCTCCCCTGTTGAAATGCTACATCTTTAGCAACTTTTAATTTAGAGATAGATAAGTAATTTTGAAGAGAACAATGTAACGATTTTTTTTTTTTAATGCGTAACAAACTAAAATGAATCTAGAAAATATATATTTATATACCGGGTGAGTTTTTTATCTTGAGACAGTCTTATAACTCAAAAACAGTGGATAATAAGAAAAAAAGTTTCAAATAAAAGTTTATTTATATCAAGGGGGAAACTAAACTACGCTATTATTTATCGATCTAGAACAAGCTTTCAAGGGTATTTCAATGTCAACTTCTCTTTTTTAAATGGAAACCTATATGTTTCTGTACAGATTCTGAATCTACAAAAAAAAACTGAACAACTTTCATAAGAACTATTTTTTTATATGACACCAAATAAAAAAAAATATTAAATTAATTAGATCTCAAAAAAAATCTTAATAATTATTTTTAACAATTATTCAACTTAATTATCAAATAATTAATTATTAAATCGAAAAGTCTCAACAATGAAAATAAGTGTTTATAATGATCTTAAAACTTAATTACCTATACACAATTATAAGAGATTATTTTTTACTTAATAGAACTATTTAAAATTCTTGAGTTTATAAAAGTTTATTTTTCGTATCAATCCAATAAATAGATAGTTATATTGTATTATCATAATAAAAATGGAGCACAGCTTTTTTTTTAGATTCAGAATATTTACCTCGAAATACCCTTGAAAGCTTGTTCTAGGTCGATAAACAATAGCGTAGTTTAGTTTCCCCTTGATATAAATAAACTTTTATTTGAAACTTTTTTTCATATACTAATGGAATTTTTTTAAGTTATAAGACTATCTCAAGATAAAAAACTCACCCGGTATATATATTCTTTAGCAGTAATCATATTAATTGTTTGTTTTCATATTTTAGATATAATATCACAATAGTCTTAACTCTTCCTCTCCCTTTTAAAGTGTGAGCTAAATAATGGAGGATAAATTAATATCTACATAATTAAAGTTAAATTGAACTATGAAGATTGAAAATATGATAATGTACTTTTGATTATTTTTAATATTCATGTATATTTATGGACTCTTAGTTTAAGTGGATAGGTTCAAAATTTCAAAAAAAAGCCGCAGATTCCTATTTTTTGAAGAAGTGTTTTACTTGGCTCATTTTTTCTAAATTCTGCAACTTCCATTATTTGAACTTTCAAACCAGAAATCTCTTTCGACTTCATTCCATCTCCTAAATATTTTCTTTTTTTTAAGGATGCAAGGTTTTACAATGTCTTGAAGGTGTTGTACCTTGTGAACCTAGACCTTCTTTGTTTCCTTTAAGAAAATAGTAGAAACCAGACAAAATGAGAAAATTATTATTCAAAAAGGATTTTTTTTTGTATGACCTCGGTAACAATGCCCATTTAGCCAGATACTAAATGAAGAATTTTTTTCTATTTTCAGATCTATGTGTTCATGTTATGTGTGAATGTGTGTCAGGGCCAGATTATAGTCTGTCCAGCTTTTTGCGGCGAGGGGGCTTGAACCGGGCCTTGTTACCAGAGGCGTATATAAGGGGGATTAGGGGGTCCGGGCCCCCTCTTATCATACGTGGGAAAAATAATATTCGCGGAATATTCACATTTTGTATACGTCAATGATTTAATGTTTATGTGATTTCTAATTGACTGAGATTGGCTTTTAATATTCTGCCTTTTTCTGGGTGGGAAAAAACTAATTTATCTTTGTACATTTTTGGACCCTTGGACCCCCTCATGTGAAAGCTATAGCTACGCCCTTGACTGTTACCACTTAGCCAACCTGACTTCAAAAAGTATAAAGACCATTAATAATGTATTATAATAAATAATATTGTTTAAAATTACATTACAACTTCATTATTTTCTCAGATCACATTAAATAATTAATAATTAGTAGAGATTGTGGTGTTGGTGCAAGGTGAAACATCTTTAATAAATAAAGATAAGAGTAAATAGATATTTTATTAATATGGATTATTATGAGTTAGGATACTGAATCACTGTATTTCACATTAAAATTAAAAATTAAAGATATAAAACAATTTACCTTCTGTATTTCCTGAAGATGGGTTGATAGCCCGAAATATATATATTGAAAAAGAAAAAAATTTTATATCTTTTAATTTTAATGTTGAAATAAGTAACCCAGTATCCTCAACTCATAGTATCCATATTAAATAAAATATCTATTTACTCTTATCTTTATTAAAGATGTTTCACCTTGCACCAACACCACAATCTCTACTGATTATCTTTAATAAAGATAAAAGTAAATAAATATCATGATAAAAATCAGTTATAATTCTGTACTTTCCTGAAGATGAGCTTACAGCTCGAAATATATAGGTATATTGAAAAAATTTACATCTTTTATTTTTTTAATTTTAATGTGAAACAAGTGACCGAGAATCCTTAACTGATAGTAAATGAATATTGCATATATTATTTATTTACTTTTATATTTATATAATTAATCTAGAAATACCTATAGTAATAATCTAATAATTAATAGAAAATAATCATCGAGCCTCCTTCAAAGAACGAGAAAAGCCAATTAATTTTAATGTCGCTTATTTCAATATTATCATTTTTTGGCTTGAACCGCTTCAACTTTGAACATTTCACATACATATAGGTAGGTATATGCAGTGCTGTAGTCGTAAAATCAACAGAAGGTATACATTATATATAATAAAATAAAATGTTTTAGTCGGATATTTTTTAAAAAATCATAATTTTAAAAGCAAATTGAAACAATTTAAAATATTTATGTGAATAATGAATTTTTTAAATTTCCAACTAGCACAGGGTATACGCTATTTGCTCAGATCAAACCAAAGGGTATAAGCCGTATACCCTCCACTACAGCCCTATATATATGGTTTATATGATCTGTTGAATATGAAATAAATGTTTTCTCATGTATAGGCTTTTTGCCTTGAGTTTTCTATATATGCTTGAAATTAATTAGAATAAATAAAATGTAAACATGGGTTCCAAGCATAAAAATTACAGCATCATATATCCATTAAAGTGGGATTTGGAAGTAAAAAAAAGGAATAAACATTAATAATCAACGTTTAATCATGGTAATATATTTTTAAACATGTTATAACCAAATTAACATTTAATTTTGCTTGATTATATTATATTTCAAAATTTGTTTCCTATGTTATATTATATTATATGATACTAGTATATTTAGGGCAAAGCTTCATTTGAAAAAAGAAAAAATATCTAGTTTTTAATAATTTAACTAATTTCTTCATTTCAATGGTGTATATATATAATATATAGGATTCACGATAACAATCAAGAAATAAACTTAATTACACTTTTAACATTATATATCTAAATAGTTTACAGTTTTATTTATTTTTCGAAATTATATAAATATTTTTAAATTAATAAAAGAATCGTTTTAAAATAAATTAAGATTTTTACAAGTTATATTTAAAATCAATAATAAATATAACAGATAATAAAATATATGTTTGTAAATAAACGATTTCAATAAAATTGACTCAATTGTACATTTATATAGAGATTTTAAAAATACTTAGGAACTTCCTAATGAAATTAAAATAAAAAATATATAAAGAGTTTAAGTTTCATTTGGCCAAAACATTTCTTAAACTAAAATAATGAGTAAAAAGAAATAATGTCTAATGATTAATTAAATTCTGAGTATTTGTTAAACACACGTGGCATGAAAAGGCAGATAAGAAGAATAGAAAAAATACAAAAAAATAAAAAGCAATTTTATTGGAGAGGCTCCATGCCACTTCTTTAAATAAATATTTTTTGAAATTCTAAACATAATAATGGATCATAACGATTCATGCTTACTTCTGGCGCTGGCATGGACCCACTACCAACATGCTAAAAAAATGAAACAAATTGACAGAAAATAGGAGAAGATGTAAAGGATATTGTTCATGCCACATATTTACTTTAATATATAATTAATTTGTTATTCTATATATTTTCACAAATGAGGCACTCATGTTAGTCGTTGAGTTTAGTTTTAAGAGTCCGCTACATACGTGAGATTCGTGTCTATAGATGCTAAGTTTGCTAAAATGGGCTACAGCAGTTTAAGAAGTGGAAATAAGAAAATGGGTTAAGAAGAAATTTTTAAAAGGGGTTGATGAAGGCTATGCGAATGTTGAACCATCGTCTTCGCCGTTGGTGGGTGGGTCCGCCTTGCCAGAAGCCGATGAATCACTCGATCCTATAAAGAGAATAAGGATGGGTCGTAGCGTTTATGTTGTCATTTATTAGTAAATAAGAATTAGCAAATATTAATAATCATTTTTAATGGCAGGAAAATTACAAATTGCAATGTATGAATCGATGGACGAATTCATAAACCAGACTTGAGCTAAAGCTCAAGCAAGCAGGCAGAGATAGAGCTAAGCATGAGAATTATTTTTAATAGATTGTGCTTAAGGTAGTTGTTTCGCGACAATACTAGCAAAAAGTTAATGCTAGAGTATATAGAACAGACAATAAGGATTCATAATTCATAAGTCCAAAACTTTTTGCTGTTTATGTACCGATTCTAGCCAATCCCGTGCTCGTTTGAAAAATCTGACACCATTGTAAGAGATTGAATATTTTTATATTAAAATGACAGATAAAATACATTTTAAAAGTTAAAAAATTTCTATAAAAATCGTTTTGTTATTTTTTAACAAATGTAATCAACGCCTACGTTACACCTTATGAAAATTATAATTTTGAAAAAATCTAGCGCATGCGCGCTTTATACATCTTTCGCTGGTTAAATAAATGCTCTGTTGCCAAATTGTTTTTAGTGAACATTTTTTTTTTTACATTTTTCATTATTTATTCATTATTATCTCAGAAACTGTGTTATAACTTGTTTAATGTTGGTTTAGTTTTTTATAAAAATGATAAGAAGGGTTTCTTAATTATAATTAAATATGTATGTAAATTTTCCGATATCCCGTATAGTGCAGTGTATAAGACTGAAAAACTCTATTTTTGAAATTTAATATCTTTAGAATTATATTGTTCATAAATTTCGTTTTGCCACCAATCGATGCAGAAGTATTTAAATAATAATCTATCTAAATTTCAAAAAAATCCTAAGAAAAGCCATTTGGCGGAACAACTACCTTAATAATCATTTTTAATGGCGGGAAAATTTCAAATTACAATATATGAATCTATGGATGAATTCATAAACCAGACTTGAGCTAAAGCTCAAGCAAGCAGGCAGAGATAGAGCTAAGCATGAGAATTATTTTTAATAGATTGTTCTTAATTTGTTATAATTGATAAAATAGATACCTATTGTGATTGTTTAGGCAAGATCGAATAAATGTCGATTATTGTCTTCTAATAAATTTATAAGTTAATTAGAACGAAATGAAAAATTAGATAAATAAAGGATAATAATTTTTTTTTCCGAGATACGAATTGCATTTTTTTGCATTTACAATTAGAAATATGCTATTAAATAAAAAATATATTTTTCAAGATCTGTAATCCAATTCTTATTCTTTTTAAGTATAGAAATATTTTAAGGGTTTACTTACAAATAATTTCAACGTAATTTTTGGGGAAGAGTCCAGATACTCCATTTAGGTCGCCCCTCCACCAGGCTTCTTCTTCTTTAACTAATAGACTGATGATATCACCCTTTTCAAAACTAAGTTCGTCTTCGTTGAGTGCTTGATATGAATAGAGAGCACGTACTTTTTCTATAAAAGTAAAAAAAAAATTATAAATTGGGGATAAAAATGATAATCTTTTTAAGGGACTTATATACAATATCACTGTTCGACAAAAATTTCTCCCCGTAAACCTAACAATGGATTCCAGTAGAGTTATATAGGCTGATTATCATGCAATTTTCCGATTTTTTACAGCACGTTAGAGTTTTGAGATATTAACGGTCAAAACGACGAAAAATGGCATTTGACTTATTTTCCGAGTCCCATTAGATATTAAACAGGGATATTTGAAATCAAAATATTTTGTTGACTGAAAAGAAAATAGCTTCCTCTTTGATTTTCAAATTACAACTTGTTTTTAGCTCAATTAGAACTCGAGTTATAGCTAAACTAAAACTACATGATTATAAAGGTTAATAAACTTAGATAAAAACATAAGGTCTTAGTTTTTTAATTATAACTCGAATTGTAATTGAGCTAAAAACAAGTGGTAATTTAAATTTCAAAGAGGAATCTGTTTTCTATTACGCCAATAAAATATTTTGATATCAAATATTGCAGAATCGCAAAGAAAAAACAAAGAAATGATTGGATGGATGAAGAACTGGAGGGAGCCATAAAAGAAAAGAGTTTACTATATCAAAGATGGTTGAACACAAATGATCCAGAAGACAGAAAAATATATACAAGATCCAGGGCGGAAGTAAAAAAACGGGTAAATGAAAAGAAAAATGAAATGTGGCTTAAAGCGTGTGAAGAGGTTGACAGATTTATTGGTACGGGTGGGAGGTCGAGAAAAGCTTGGAAAAATAATATCAAGGACCAGGCAAAATTTGCAAAAAATTGCAATTTATCATTAATTAAAATGAACGAATGGAGAGAACACTTCCAGTTTTTACTACAAGAAAACAGAGAAAATTATAAACAACAAATTGAACTAGGACAAAGGGCGACAGAAGAAGTAGAAGAGATAACGATTGAGGATATTCAAAAGGCTATGAAGAGTATGAAAAATAATAAAGCCCCTGGTCCAGGAGGCATACCAATTGAACTGATTAAACACAGCCCACAAGAAACTATTGAAATGCTATCAGAGATATTTAATGAATGTATAAACGGAACAGGTGAAATACCTTCGGAATGGACTCAAGCGTGGATCACGCCAATATACAAAAAGGGAGATAGAAAAATATGTAACAACTATAGGGGTATAAGTGTAACGAGTACAATTGGTAGGCTGTATGGACGAATACTAAAGGAAAGAATAGAAAAGGAATGGAACGACATTGAAGAGCAGAGCGGCTTTAGAGCTGGAAGATCATGCACGGATAACATATTCTGTCTACGAAACCTCATTGAAAAACGACATGCAAGAAACCTAGAAACCCACCTCATTTTTGTTGATCTACAGAAAGCCTACGATAGTGTTCCAAGACAAAATATGATAAAAGTACTGGAGACAACAACAATCAATAGGCGCTATATCGACGCGGTTAAATATCTATATATAAAAAATAGATCAGCAGTTAAAATAAAGAATGAGATATCAGATGAGTTTCAAACAAATAAAGGTCTACTGCAAGGATGTTGTCTGTCTCCTACTCTATTTCGAATATATGTCTCATATGCCCTGCAAGAATGGACAAAAAAATGTGGATCAATGGGACTACAAATTGACGAGTCGTACCTCTACACATTATTATTTGCGGATGACCAAGTTGTTATTGCAGCAGATATAGATGACGTAAGATACATGACCCGTAAACTGGAAGAGGAATATAATAGATGGGGACTGGAAATAAACTTTGAAAAAACAGAATACCTGACGGTCGGGACAGAGGGGGAAAATCTGGATATCAATGGAAAAGTGATAAAAAACTGTAAGGAATTTAGATATTTGGGATCTGTCTTTAGCGAAGAGCCAAACTGTGAGAGGGATATTAAAAATAAAATCTGTCAAGGTCGAAGAGCTATTGGGCAACTGAATGGGGTCTGGTGGAGCAAAGGGATCAAACAGGACACAAAAAATATATATATCGGTCCATAGTGGAAGGCATAGCCCTATACAATTCAGAAACATGGGACATGAATAAGAAAAACGAAAAAAAATTACAAGCGCTCGAAATGGATGCGATGAGAAGGAGTTGCAGAGTGTCGAGATTGGAGCATATCCCAAATACAACTATAAGGGACAAAATGAAAATGGAAAACGACATAATAGATAGAATAGAAAGGAAGAGATTAATATGGTACGGACACCTCAAAAGAATGCCGGAAGATAGGTGGCCTCATAAAATATGGACCTGGATGCCCACGGAAAGACGGAGGAGAAGAGGAAGACCGAGACGAACGTGGAAGCAGGGAGTAGAGGAGGCAATGACCAGTAGGCAACTACAAGAGCAAGACATTCTGGATAGAGAGAATTGGCGTGTTGGATGCGGAAAACGGCGCATGCTGTAGAACAAACCGCTTTGTTATATATAAATATTGCTGTTTAATTTAATAACTCGAAAATAGATCAAAATGGCATTTTTCGTCGTTTTGATCCATAATATCTCAAAACTCTGACGTCTTGTGAAAAATAGGGAAATTGCATGATAATCACTACTACTGGAATCCATTGTTAGGTTTACGGGGTGAAATTTTTGTTTAATTTTTGTCGAGCAGTGTAATTAGATAATTACTGACACTTACTTATCTCTGGTCTTATCAAAGACAAATTTCAAATGAATAATAAAGTAAATTCAAACCATGGTATGAACTTTATCATCTTCCCTATGTAAAGTACCTTAGGTCTAATAAGCGTTTGGTGTTTAAAAAGTTTAAAAACCTTTAATTTACGATATGAATGAAAAGTTTCTTAAATATTTGCGGATCTTTTCAAGATCTTTTCATCTTTTCATCTTTCCCTCAAGACAAAGGCGAGAAAATTGGTAATTTTATTCTGCCAAATCTTATTGTAAGTATTTGAAATGTCAATTAACCTGACCAAAGCCTCATCAAAAAAGAAAAATGAAAACTTATTTATAAAAAAAAAAAATAATGCTAAAATTTTACTAAAATTGATTTTAAGAAATGTATCAAAATTTTAATAAAGAAAAATCAATGAGATTGAACTTTGCTTGATGAAAATAAACATATACCAACATATACCATATATATTTATATATAATTCTATAATTATTAGAGACTATAGTTTCAAATGGTTTAAATTTCACCATCAGGTGGTTCCCCATTGTCTACTCCCGAAGGGATCAGATTATAGCCGGTCAAATATTTATAGCGAGCCAGGATTGAACCCAGGCTAGCTTGATTAGAAGGCATGCTCTATATTTTATAATCATTCTGCTAACCTGACTAGGTGACTAGCTCACTATACAACAAAACGAATTTATCTATATCCAATCGGGTATATATATATTTATATGTTTCTTCTTCTTTAAATGCCATATCACGTCTCCCTGACGTATTGGCTCCTCTCCACATATACCTGTGCTGAGTGTGTTTAGCTGTTTTTACACAGATATACGGGACCTACTTTTTAACGCCGGTTCCGAACGGCTAGTTTGGAGAGGTTACTAGGCAATTATACTCTTGGTAGGTTGCCATTGCTTTCCAAGAGGAGGCTGCTGCAAATATCTATCTGCCGAGACTAGGTCTCGAGCCAGCGTACTTCGAGTCAGCGAGCCGAAACTCTAGCCACTAACCCACAGTCGACTCTTTATATGTTTATTTGCATCATTTCTCTTTTTTTTTAATCACAAATCGGGTATTTTCAGCAAAACAAAATCTTTCCAAGGAAATTTTAATGTTGAATATTTGTTATTTGTTAAATTTTAAATAAAAAACAAAATATATATTTTTACAAATATATTATTTTAAACTCATTTATAATGATTAATAATACATTTATTTTTAATTAAAATAATTCATTTCTAGTATTAATAATTTCTTTTTCAATATTCTTTTTCAATTCTTCTTTCACTTCAAAATTCTAAAAATCAATTAAAATTAGTTTATAATTGAATTTAGATTATGAAATAAAAAATAATTAAATTTTCTATACCTCCATTTTTATACCATATTGGTCTTCATTTGGATTTAATTTATTACTCACATAATTCATGGATTTAGCCAAATCTTTAAAATCATTGTCAATTTTTTTCATAGATTTAAAGAAATCTCTAAAATCATTTTCAATGTTTTGAAAGATTTTATGTTTCTAAGAAAAATAAATTTCAATATTAAAAAAAAAAATAATCTATCTATATTTAATTTAAATTAATATTCACATCTAAGTTAATTTCAAAAAATAAAATAAAAATTATTCTGAACTTGCTTCCAATTAATAATACAGTGAAAGGGTTAGCAGTTAAAAATACTGTTCATTAAAACAATTGAATATAAAGAGAGTGTATTATATATATAATGATTATAAATATAAAATTATGAATAGTTGATAGAGATAGTCATGATAGCCCCCTAAAGCTTCATTTATTTTTTAACAACTTTTTACTGTCAAATTAAAATAAATTGAACCAACGCATTCCTGAATTTATTTATCCCTAGCCATTTGTTTCCAAAAGAGATTTTTTCTAATAAGAAATTAAGTAAAATTGCGAGGTAGTATCACATAAAATAAAATAAAAATGAGTTTTTATCTCGATATTTTTCCCTGATTCCATCTTTCCAGAATCCAGTTTTGCACATTTTTTTATTCCGATCGAACCTCTAAAATATTTTTAAGGCCACTCTTTTATAATAAGAAGCGCTTTTACTCATTAGCTATCACAAGAGAATTTTAAATGATAGAAGCCGATCCTGCCCTCCAACTACCCGAGAACCTCCTATCTGAGAGTATTGAGTAGAAAATCAAACAATTTAGTTCCTTAAGTAACAACTCTTAATAATGTTTATGCACCTCTTAAGCCCCAACCAGACAGAAGTAACAGGTAGAGAGAGACTCATAGTTAAAGAATAAAAATAAGTTGCAACTCTTACAAAATAGATGCATGAGATTTATATTAAAATGTGACAGATATACATCAATAAGTAGTATGCTGGAAAGCTTAGGACTTATGAATGTGAAGCAATTCTTATTTTTACAGACAATGTGTTTTGTATATAAATTATATCATAGCCAGCTGCCAGCCTATTTGAATTTCACATTGGTCAATGAGATCCATGACCATGGGACGCGAATTAGAGACAATATATTTATTGAGAGGGCGAGGAAAGAGAGCACAAGAAATTCATTATATTTTGGAGGACTTGAGGAATTTAATTCTTTACCAGCTGAAGTAAGAAATGCATCAAGTCTGATTCAATTTAAGAACCAAGTTAGAATATATCTTAAGAGGGACAGTTGAACATTTCTATTGAGAAATATTTGTAAATATTATAAATTTAGTATTAAGATTTGTAAATATTGAAATATATATGTATCAAAAATACATTTAAATATAAATAAAATAAAAAATAAAATAAAGAAATTAACAAAATATTTCAAGAATTCTAATTTAGTTTTTTTATTTTTTTTTTTTTTTTTAATGCAATCAAATACAAGAAGGGATGCCAGAAAGATGCGGCCCCTATAAATCCCGAAAGATCTCTGCATTATCGAATAGAAGAATGAATAGATCAAGAGATGGAGGTGTTTGTTCACCCGGTTTTGAAGGTTATAAGCGAGGGATGAATCGCGATTGGAATTAGGTGTACACGTCTTTTGAATGATTTTGGAATTCATTAGATAATGCACCTTCATCTATTGTCTTCTACTTGGAAATGAAAGTGGAAGTAGGTGTACACGATATTAGGTCGCGGTTCACCCCTCGGTTAAAAGTGACAGGAAAGATGGAAGCCGGGATAGAGTTCCAGGTCCTCAAGTCATGGGTTTATTGGAAGAGACAAAATGTAACCCTTTGTCTCTAAATAAAGGGCAAGACCTATAAGTCAGAATTGACTCTTGTATCGTGAAAAGAGGAAGAAAATTCAGGGTATGGGTCAGGGAAGAAGATAATTGTAGTGGGGGAAAAAATAGTCCTGAATCTAGGATCCTACAGTAAAGATTGGCATCCTTAGGAAGGAGAATCCAAATAGATGGAAGGAATAACTAGAAAAAATATATGGAGAAGAAAAAACAATGAACCCAATAGAAGAAGAAGAATCTGTGGACGAAAACTAATTAGGAGACCCCATACTCAGGTCAGAATTCGAGACAGCTCTGAAAGAACTAAAAAATAATAGGGCATCCGGAATAGACAATATACAAGTTGAAATCCTAAAGAACTCTGGAGAAAAAGCCCTTGACAAACTTATTGAACTAATTAGCAAAATCTATAAATTGGGAATCATCCCAAAAGATTTCCAAAAAAACAAAATAGTCACACTTCCCAAAAAGACAAGCGCGGATAAATATGAAAATTTCAGGACCATTAGCTTAACCTCACATGCCTCCAAAATCCTAACCAAAATAATCTAAAGAAAAATAGCACAAAGGGTTGAAGAAAATCTGGGAGAAGACCAGTTCAGTTTTAGAAGAAACAGAGGCACCAGAGAAGCAATTCTTTCTCTTAGACTAATAATTGAAAGGGCTTTTATCAGGGTAGAATCTGTCTACATGGAAAAAGCATTCGATAATGTCAATTGGGAAATTATGTTCAAAATTCTAAAATAGGCGGGAATAAAATTTAGGGAGATAAGACTAATTTACAATCTATTCCAAAACCAGATGGCAATAATAAATATTGGAGATGAGCAAAAAGAAGCCAAAATAAAAAAAGGTATAAGACAAGTGTGCTGTCACTCATGATTTTCAACTTATAAATAGAAGAAGCGATAAAAGAATTCAAAGACAAAATTGATACAGGTATCGAAATCCAAGATCAAAAGATCGCTATGTTAAGATTTGCCGATGACATTGCCCTCCTAGGAAGCAACAAAAAAGAATTCGAGGACGCCCTGAATGGAATTAGGAGAAATCAAAATGTAAATAAACAAGAATAAAACCAAGGTCCTAGTTTGTACAAAGAAAGAATAAACGAGACAGGAATGCATCAAAATTAACCAAGAAAACCTAAAAGGAGTTAAAGGAATTCCGATATCTAGGAAGTAAAATCACATGGGATGGGAGGAGCGAAAACGAAATTAAATCAAGAATTGCCCAAGCAAAAATAGGGTTTAATTCAAAACAAAAACTACTATGCTCCTCCTCAATCAGCTTAGAAAACAGGAAGTTGCTATTGAAGACATATGTATGGAGCAAAGCCATGTACGGGCGTGAAACCTGGACAATTAGAAAAGCGGAGAGAAAGAGATTAGAGGCTTTCGAAATGTGGTGCTACAGAAGAATGATGAATATCAAATGGATGGATAAAATTACAAATGAAGAAGTTCTTGGAAGAATCGGAGAAAGAAGAACCTTGTGGAAGAGTCTGAAGAAGAGAAGAGGTCAGATGATGGGGCACACACTGAGACATGGGGGACTGCTTAAGGATATATTGAAGGGGGGAGGTGGGAAAGAAAAGGGGAAGACCCAGATTAGAATATTTCAACCAAATAATAGGAGGCATTTTTATTATAAAAAAAAAGTTATTTAATTTACCTGATTGTCTGCATTAATAATTTCTGTTTTGCATTCTTGAATTTTTTGTTTAAAAATATTTAATGGATCATTTGTTGAAGCATCTTTTAAATAATTATTCATATTCAATTCATGTCTTTTCAAATTTTCTACTTAAAATTAATTCACATTAAGAATAAAGTGAGGCTAATCATCTATTAATTTATCCATAATACAAACCGTATGCAAACTTCTTAAAAGACTCCTTTTTCTTTTTTAAATTATCATCAATAGTTTTCTTATAATCTTTTAGCATTTCGGATATATTAAGATTTTGATTTTCCAAACCAATGTTTTTGGACAATTTCGGAGATTTTCTATTAGGTTTTGTAACTAGTGGTAAATTGTTGTCATCTGAACAATAATTCAATTTCTGTTTACGTTTAGGCATTTTTTTTTATTTTAATTAATAATTATAGTGGGAAAAGTGACAAATGAAATACTTATATGAGAAATAAGTATTAATTTAATTCCTGCGTCCTGACGTTTAAGATAAATTGATATCCTGTTTGATTATTATACAAATGATTAATAGACTTGTTATTTAGTTTACAATTAATGCGGTTTTTTGTTGATAGATGGCATCAGAGTAGTTTAAATGAATAAATACAATACAATGTTTAATTTTCAAATAATACTCAACAAATTAAATTATAATATTTAAAATTTTTTATACTACCTAGGGAACAAAGCTTATTTTTGCTCAGATCCAAGTATTTATGTATGTGTAATTTGGTAAAGGGGTCGTTTTCTCGTTTTATAGCATGAGCCTGGCTTGAAACTGCTCAGCAGACAGGGGCTCAACCCACTTGGATCTTATATTTAAATTAGCTGCAAGGCCCCCCCTAGTAGTCAGGGGGCTACGCCCCCCGGACCCCCACCACCCGGAACCCACCCAACACTTCCCTTACACTCCCTGGATCCAACCCAACACCCCAACCCCCGCACCATGCACCAGGGCCCCACACCACCAACCCGTCATAGCACTCCCCACTATGCCCCCTGGACCCGAACCCCCCCACTCCGCCAACCCCGCACCCAGTTTTTGCATTTCTAGCTCTCTAGAGGCCCACAGATTATGTATTATGTATACAAAAAGTTGGTTGAGATTGGTCCAAGAGAATGTATTTTCATTTTTTGACCCTCCCCCCATTTTGGGTGGTTAGTTTTTGCATTTCTAGCTCTCTAGAGGCCCACAGATTATGTTTACAAAATTTGGTTGAGTTTGCTCTAAGGGCAAGAATTTACATTTTTTCACCCTCTCCCCCTTTTTGGGTGGTATTTTTGTAGGAATTTTTTTAAACAAAAGTTGTCAGAAATCACATCCCTTACAACTTTGCTCATGACAAAATTTCCTGTAGAGTTAATAGTTTAGGAGTTATTTGATAATTTCCATTAGTGCGCCCTCCCAACCCATTTTTTGGGTGAAAATATAAAAACGTTATATAGAAATAAACGTAACTTAGAAGTCATCTGATCCAAATGTGACATTTCATAATAATCCCTTTGGCCGTTTTTACGCGAATCCTGAGCAACTTTTCGCGTAAACCACGCAAACATACATATCGTACATACATACATACAGACAGGCAGAAATTTTGTTGGGGGTGTTTTCGTCATAACTTTGCTTGAAACGTGTGAAACCAAAATTTGGCGTGATTTGGACCAATGTACAGATAAAACCTTAATTTTATATATATAGATGGTAGATGAGATGAGGCGAACACATAAAATATTAAATTTCTTAATAAAGTCTCTGGTAGGTTGTCAAGTTATGGATTACGAAAAGGAAATGATCTCTTTTTAGAAGAAAATTAGTAAAATACAAAACAGTTGGGACTTCGTTTTCCGTCTGTTTGTTCCTGCCGGCACCTATCTGTAGTTTCTAAAATATTAAAGCTAGAAACTCGAAATTTGATATTTAGTTTCATGATTCTCACAGTCCAATTTTCAAAATTAGAAAAAAGACCCCGCCCGCAAATATTTAAGTACATATGAAAAGGCGCACAAGTGGGACATAATGCGGTCTAATAACTAGGCATGTCGATAGGTACTTTCCAGCGATATAACAAAAGGTTTAACTAATAAATAAAACTAAAAGAAAATTAAAATTGAATCTCAAAAAAGAAATAATGAAGTGAATTATTTAGGTAATTTGGCTTACCCATCGGGGGATCGTCTTTGCTATTTGGTGTAGGAGAAACAGGCATTTGTTGTTTTTGTAGTAATTCTTCTTGATGCTTATGAGAAATTGGAGTACTTCTAGCGCTTCCACCAGATTGGCCACCCATGACTTTGACATAGGAAGCAGGAAACCATCCAATTTGTCTTTTCTTTCCTTTAGTTTGTAATTCTCCTTCCCACCAGCCAGTCGAAGATTTTTGCCTTACCATGACCAACTGTCCTCGTTGTAGAGTCAATTGTTCTTCACTTGTAGCTTGATAAGGCGCAATTACCGTTGCTACTTCTGGCTTCTTTCCTTTACCCTAAAATAATATATATTTAATTAAAATTACAATAAAAGGAATTTAAATTTTAATTAGATGATATAGATTACATATGATGTATAATTTTAAAAATAAAATTATACATGTATTCAATATCTGATAAATAATTTATAAAAAAATCAGATAGTGTTTTTTAATGATTTAGATTAGATACCTTAGGAGAGCGCAAGAAATCTGGAGTATGCCGCTAAAAATGCCCAGCATATAGAAGTGTTAGATTTGAAGCAGAAACACAGGACAAATTAGTACAAGACATACAACACCAATAACCTTAATCCGACTAATATTTGATTTAATAAAGAAAAAAAAAATTATTTCTAATTACATATATTAAATAAAAGTTATGTTGTAATTTCGAAAAAAAAACAATGATACATCAATGAATTTCAAAATATTTTCATAAAAGATACTTTAAGAGATATTTCAGGAAGTAAATTGAAAATTTAAAACTGTATGAAATATTACTAAATAAATACAATATTTTTCT
This sequence comes from Forficula auricularia, assembly GCA_024734495.1. NCBI lineage: Eukaryota > Metazoa > Arthropoda > Insecta > Dermaptera > Forficulidae > Forficula > Forficula auricularia. Next base: position 11,246,335 of record JALMQS010000225.1, on the reverse strand, counting down.
TTATAATAACAAACAATCGAAAATTTTAATTATCTTTCAAGTAATTCGTGAAAAAAATTTCGTTTTTCTAATATTTTTTTGGGTTTACTAAGTGCCGGTTGTATGTCGCAAAGTAAATGCTTTTTACCACTAACCAAGGGTAGCTGGTAAATGGAGGGGCTGGGATGGCCAATCAGATGACAGGAACTTTCAGTGCCTGTCCCTCCATTTACCAGCTACCCTTGGTTAGTGGTAAAAATAATTTACTTTGCGACATACAACCGGCCCTAAGGGAAAAGATAATAAACTGACACGTTCTGATGTAGCCATCCACTTGACTTTACCATACAACCTGACCCCTCACTTATATTTAATATTCAATAAAATTATTTATAATCATGTAGGAGGGGGGGGTTAGTTTTTGCATTTTTAGACTTCTGGGGGTCCACTGATTATGTATATAAAATTTGGTTGAGTTTGCTCAAATGGCCTAGATTTTTCATTTTTAACCCCCTCTTCACCCCCCTTTAATTTTGGGTCGATATGTACCAAAATCTAATCAGCTCTTAATCTCAATGCTCCAAAACTAGGTGTGAAATTTGGTTTTGATATTCACACTAGTTTTTGAGGTAGTTCGTCCACAAAAATTTGGTAACGCATAGACTAACACCTTAACACACTAACAGACATTTTGACAAAACAGTTATTATCTCTAAAAATATAATTTTTTTGATCTTCACTAATTAGGATTTTTTTGTAGACCGAAATGCCATGGTTTCGTCCAATTTTTTTAATCAAAATAGTTTCAGCCGTTTTTGAGATATTTCGAAAAAAAGAAGCAAAAAAACCACTTTTTTCATGCACGATTACAATACTTGACCACCCTGTATGGTAAAGTAAAAACGGAACCGTTAGGGTTAGACTTCATTGTCTTGCTGAACCTGTAGCTTTTAAACTAATAAAGCTAGAAACTTGAAATTCAGTAGTTTCTTAATCCTCAGATAATCCAATTAGAAGCAAATTATTTTTTTGAATCACCTCCGCAAAGTAACAATTGAAAAAAATTCACGCAACCAAGCCAGGAGGATTTTTTATAATGTTAAAATGTTTTAATTTAATTTTTATTTTGACGCTCCAGTCGCAACGCACTATTTCTAATTTGTAACTAATTTAAAAATATGTAAAAATTCGTAAAATGGGATTAATGTGAGAACGTTTTGGTAACATTATTTCAGAAGACATGACAAAAAATAATTAATTTAGATGACAGAATAAAAAATAAAAACGGTTTTAATTTGATATAAATGAAGTTCTAATTATATCCTCTTAGATTCTATATCCGAGTTACAGTCACACTACATCACAGTAATATTTGAATATAAAACATTTATTTGTATTAAAAGGAAAGTAAAAATATTAATTAAGAGATAATATTTTCCATGCACGCTTATTTAAATGTATACATTTAATTCAATTATATTATAAAGAAAATTGTATTCATTTAATTATATTTAATCTATATATATTAACTAAAAAAAATACGGTTCATTGAGAGTGAATTATAATTTTAAGAATTATCTGATGATAAAAGTTAATTAAATTGTTAATAAAAATAAATAAATCAAATATTAAATGGATCATTGAATTAAGGAATACATGCATTTGGATTTCCATGCTTTCTAAACAATAAACAAATAAAAAGTGACATTTATTTTAATTTTAGTCTTTAGGGCGTTTTCACTTACACCGGTAAAAAAGGGGACGGTTCTAATCATTGGCATCTTTCTCAAAGAAAGGAAAAACAGGAGCGGGTGCTCTAATTAATATGGACATTGACATTGTGGCTTAGTATGTTTTTGACCCTGATAAAAGAAAGATATGTGCTTATGTCAGAAAACGTTATCTCCCGGGGTTTTTGTACCTTAGGAAGAAGTATCGAATTCTTTGAAGCAATTTGCGGTCTTGTCTCACAAATAAGATTTATTTTCTGCCAGTCCAATTAAGGACAAAAAACACTTCATGAAACAGCTCAATGCGAAATTCCAGACGAGAACAGTATAGTTAGGTTGAGAGAATTAGCTAAAAATCTTAAATGGACCAGCTGAAGAAGTTTTTTAGATATGGAAAAATTTTAGTGCGACGTTACCAAGTCGCCATCTCTCACTTGCCATGCCATGAGAGAAAAAATGAAAACCATCAAAAGTACCTAAGCTTTTAACATTTTTTTAACAAAACGAATACCGCTTGATACAATTATTTTAACAGAAAAATATTTGTTATATCTTCAGTTAATGGTTCTCAGTTTTTCAAAATAATTTCAAGAAAATTATGATTGTTATTTAATGAAACAGTCGCTTTAACATCTATCGGCATAGGGTTCGTGTGTTAAATATGCAAATTTCAATGGTCAATATTTACAAATTTAGTGCCGCAAGGACTATAGAAATTTTTTTACGTATAAAGGACACTTATAAATATGTGTATTCAAAGTTTTAAAAGGATTGCAAGAAAATTGATTTATTACGTCCTTAAGGTCAACAATATTGTTCTTAAAGAATTTACTAATTTTTGCAAACACAAAAATTGACGAAAATAAAACAAGACACGCTCTGGTCGTTATGAGAACAATACTCAAATTAAATATCGGTTCTTCTGCACCAAGAGAGCTTGAAGTGCATAAGGAAACATTGAAATCGATAAATTGACGATAGGTCCGACATCCGATTTATCGAGTTCAATGCCAGAGATACGTTTTCCGATACGGACAAATCTGCCGGAGTGGGCTTTGTGTGAAAGTGTTAATTTAATTAAATTGTACCCGGACCCAGTTTCTCCGGTGTGTGTGAAAACGACTTTATTTTTCATAAATTCTCAACATTTAATACCTATAATGGAATAAAATGATGAATTGATGTATTTTAATTTAATTTTTCAAATTAATTTAAATAATATTTGAACAAGATCATTAATTTATTGTACATATAATTAGGAATACTATCCTTTGGGGATTTTATGAATATTAAATTATATTTATGTTTTATGAATAAGTTTATTAAAAATATTATTACTTGAGAATAATTATTTAATTATTATATATACCTTTGGTAATAATTTATCTTCCCTATCATCCTCTAAATCTTCCCACTATAATTTGTGTGATGGTGTATTGTGTGTTTTATTTGTAAAAAAGAAAAACAAAAACAAATTAGAAATAAAACAATAATGGTGTTCAGGTCTAAAAATAGAAATACAACAAAAAACACATATAGCTACTAGCTTTCACATTATTTTTATATAAAGATATAAAATGTATTCTATAATATAAATATTTATATCTGAATAAGAAAAAATCAATTAAAACAAAAAATATGATTCAAAATCTATAAGAAAACTTTAATAATTAATTAACATCAGGTGGGGCGATCGGTATCGATAATTTCGATTTAAGTTATGTAAGTGAAAGAAATAAGCTGACGTGTTCTGATGTGGCCAAACACTTGACTTTACCATACAACCTAGACCCTCACTTATATTTAATAAAATTATTTATAATCATGTAGGGGAGGGGGGTTAGTTTATGGATTTTTAGACTCATGGGGTCCCACTGATTATGTATACAAAATTTGGTTGAGTTTCGTACAAGAGCCTAGATTTTCATTTTTTGACCATACACCCCCCCCCCCTCCATTTTGGGCGGTTAGTTTTTGCATTTTTATACTTCTTTGGGTCCCACTGATTATGTATACAAAATTTGGTTGAGTTTGGTAAATGACCAAGATTTTTAAATTTTAACCCCCCCCCCCTTAATTTTGGGTCGATATGCACAAAAATCTAATCAGCTCTTAATCTCAATGGACCAAAACTACGTGTGAAATTTGATTTCGATATTCACATTAGTTTTTGAGCTAGCTCGTCCACAAAAATTTGGTAACGCACAGACTAACTAACTAACAGACATTTTGATAAAACAATTATTATCTCGAAAAATATAATTTTTTCGATGTTCACTTATTAGAGCTTTTTTGTAGAGCGAATTGCCATGGTTTCGCTCAATTTTTTTAATCAAAATAGTTTCAGCCGTTTTTGAGATATTTCGAAAAAAAGAAGGAAAAAACCACTTTTTTCATGCACTATTACAATACTTGACCATACCCTGTATGGTAAAGTAAAAAATGCATATTTTATGGTTTACTTTTTTTCTAAGGAAATATTCACTGGAAAACTATTAATAAATTTAGGATCAAAACACATAATCATCTATCTCTATAAAATATGCAAACAATTATCTATTGATTTGGCATTTGACGAGCATTACAGAAGTTGCTCTTACTCGAGAACAAATCTATAATTTCTAGAACGCCATGCATAACCAGATACTTAAATAATTATTAATGGCTAATTTCTGAGCAGGCAATGTCTTCTTATAATAATATTTTCTTATAAGAGGTTATAAGGTTTAGCCGATACAATTCTAATGAAGATAAATAGTTGCCCCCTATCCTCTATTCGATTGTATCAATTTTAACTAAATATTCTACGCAACACGATTGAGATTGAGATGGCTGCAATAAACCATCAGCATGCCAAGTTTGTTGATGCTAACAATTTGAAATACCCAATTAAGTATATAATGTGAAAGCAGATTAATCAAGTGTTATTTAATATATTCATATATATACACAAAATAAACTAATTATAAAATAAAAGCATTCACTAAAATAATATATTTCAATTGATTTGTTTACCTGTCCTAGACCAAGAGCGTCTGGAGTGCTTGGAGTTCTTTCTTTTATTGGCTGGAAAAATAACATCGATTTAAATATTTAATCAAATTATTTTATAAGTAGGTATATAAATTTAAAAAGTTCAAAAATCAAAGTTTTTTTATATATATATGGTAGTTAAATATTTTCTAGAAAATTAACAGTCAAAATTTTTTAAAAAGTTGATCGCACATTGCCGGAACGCTAATCAAGAATGGACACATTATGGCAGTAGAGATAAATTTATGGCTGGAGGGGAGAATTCTTGGTCCCTATATTGTTAACACGTTCCCGCCGGCTCGATAATTTGTATATTCCCCCATGAGACGGCGCTCTAACTCATGTTTTTAATTATCTGGAGGAGCCCATTTCCATGATTTTGCTATTAGAGATACAGTCATAGCCTCCGCATGAAATTTCGGGCCTGGGGCCCAAAATCTGAAGTGAGCCCCTTATTATGGAATAAGTACGTGTTTTTTATGAAGTAGAAAAAGTTGGTCAGCCTAAGAAATTTTTTTCTTAAAAAAAACATGTCACTTCCGGGCCCCTTGCGGGGGCTATGGATACAGAGGTGAACTGACTCAACTAGAACAGGCTATATTATCTCCAAGATGGAAAAATATAGATAAAAGTAAAACGGAATTTCATGAATTTTTGTATAATGGACCTTTATAAAAATGAAACTCATTCATTTAATATCATCTAACTTAGATAATTAATATTTTTCTCTATGTTTAACAATTTAAAAGAAATATTAGGTTGTTCTAGAGTCCAGGATATGGCATTTGAACATGATCCCCAGTAGGTACTCGTCGCCAAATGATACGATAATCACTCATGTACCACCGGTGGTACATCCCCGGCGGGAAAGTGTTAAGCTATTTTTTCAATTTTCTTTCAAAGAAAGCTAATTTATTTTTTAATGAGATGAAATGCAAGAAGGGGCACACCGAAGATTCAGCCCCTATGGATCTCGAAAGACCCTTGAATTACCGAAGAGAAGGAGAAAATGATGAAGTGTAAGGGTAGAGGGGTAGTTGTTTGTGCATCCGGGTTTTGAAGTTTATAAGTATCGGGAAAGACAGAGGCCGGGAGAGTTCCAGTTCCTTGAAGCCATGGGAACAAACATTGGCAAATGAAGTGGTCTGGCACTTTTCCAATTATCACGCGAAGGGAAAATCACCTAGACCTGAATATGAAGCCAATTTTCTATGATGCAGATTTCGCCAGAGAGGAAATGTGTTCATTCTAAGAGAAATATAACTGAGACACCCATTACAGGAGTTCTCAACTTGAGTATTTTTTGGAGCAGGCCCAGCCGAAGCGGGAAACCTGATTTTATTCTAAGTTCGGTCTCACGCGATTCATAAGCGTGAAGTGTATTGAAGCGATTGACAATATTTAAAAAAAATTATTATAAACTGTATTATTTATTAATTTTTCTTAAAGATTTTTTATTAGAAGCTTTAAAATTAGTATAAATCTAAATACCTATATTGAGAAGAGCTTAAATGTATAATGTGCATCTGCCATTTTAAGAAAATAATGACATCAAAAATAAGCTCAGTTAATGGCGGTAAATCATAGGCAATCAGCCTGTATATGATTTAATAATAGGGATTTAAAAAGATCTCAAAATTGATTTTTCCATCGAGAAACAAAAAGCTCTGGGAATTTTAAATTTTCAAGGACTGGTGATTTAGAAAATCTATTTACTTGAGGTTGTGCTTGAGAAACAGCAGCTACCTCTTCTTCAACAGCAGGTTCTACTACAACAGGTTGAGTAGATTGCAATTGTTGGCGATGAGTTTCTATTGCAGATAATGCTGCTGCTACCTCTGCATCTGTTGAAATTTTAGAGTCTTCTGGCTAAAAAATATAAATGAAAAATTATTTTAATTTTAATACAAAAATTAAATATCTAAAAAGAGAAATGATTAGGATGAGTTCGTTCACTTTCTTTTTAAGTTATGTTTCCCCAATATAAGGTATTTTTCTAAGATAATCATAAGAATTATATACATATATGACATAAAAGAAAAAGAAATATTATATGTAGGATCGGCAGACCTAAGCACATAAGTCAAAAATGTTAAATTTTCGACACAAGTCGAATTATGTGCTTTAGTTAAATTGAAAGTTTTTGTGCCGAGAGTAGCAGAATTTTTATATATTGAAGGAGACATAAAAGAGTGTGTCTTCTGCTGGAATTATAAATTTTATTTATTTATAACGAAACTATAGTCTCGTTATAAATAAATAAAATTATAATTCCAGCAGAAGACACACTCTTTTATTGTCTCCTTCAATATGTGCTTTAGTACATCTAAAGTGTATAGAAAAATTGAAGTTGAAAAAGAGCGCCTGTCTGTATCTCCTCTACCGACGAAGTTGACTTATGCACTTTAGTCTGGTTGTGAGTTGAATTGCAAAAGGGACTTATGGCAAACCATAGCTAAAAAATGGAATTTTTTGACTTATGTGCTTAGGTCCGCCGACCCTAGATTTAGGTTAGTGGATTCAATCCACACGCTAATGAAGAGATAAATAAATAAAAGTAATTTGATACAGTCGAGTTTCTTTTTATGCTGGTTAGAGAATTCCCGTTCATTTGAGTTGAAAGATACCTGGGCTTGCGCTGTTAATAGTACAGTAAAAGTAAAATTTTGAAAAAGACTGTTTTAAATAATATGAAAGTACAGACTTTGAATAACTCGTAGAAGGCAGTTTGGCCTGGATGTGTTATAAATGCTGAAACTATTGATTAATTCCCCTTACCAAACAAATCTGAAGCACTGACTATTTCTTCTATTGACGAAAGTAATTTTGAACCAGATAGCGACTATAATTCTGAGTAAAGAAATTTAAAGAATTGTAACCACTAAAATTAGCTAAATATTATTATTACGAGCTTTAAGTGCGTGCCTTTGGCACGCCCTCGAAGCTCGGCCCTCCGGGCTGGTGCCCTGAAGGGCGGCGTCTCTGTCCAAAAATTGTATTCCTCTTAAAAAACCACACTCCAAATGTATACCTGTAAACTCCCGAAAATACATAGTCTCTTAAAAGTTTCGTCTCATTTTCATCCTGTCACAGCTACAGAAATGAGGCTCTAGATATGAATCTGGAAGTATTTTTTTTCTATAATCAACAGCATTGTGATATTTTTTGTGTGGAAATAGATTTATTTAAATAAGTGGGATCGTGTGAGGAGGAGAATTATATTATATCATTCTTTTAAAATTTGGGATCGATAATCGATATAAGGCTCCAAATATTTAAAAGAGATCAGGTGTTGTTTGTATGACAGGCTGCTCCAGTATTGCCATGAGAAACTCATATGGGCATGCGTGTCTTAAGTCGTTCAATTTTGTAAAAATCAAAAAATAAGAATAACAAAATTTAGATTTTTTAAAAAATTATAAAAAAGTGGCAAATTATTAAAAAATAAACAAATAATACATAAAATATAAATCAAATAAGATGTGATTAATTTCTTCTTCTGTGCGCAAAGAAAAGCGAATTAAATATTTAATTTTTGAGTGATGAAGGGGGGGGAATAATTATCAATATATTTAATATTTCTTAATTTAAAATCAATTGGAATCTTTCATTTCAAAATTCGAGTTAAAATTACAATTATATTTTAAATTTGCCTCGACTTATCTCGACTCAAAACACAAATATACCGACGGCAGCATTAGGTCAGCGTTGCTGCAAATTAATCTGGACTATTCTTATTATAATTATATTATTATTATATCCAAACGCCTCCTACTCGATCGCGAACCCAAAGGTCGAAAATAATTTTCTTCTTCACTCCAGGGCGCAACCACAATGAGGCCGTGTCGAAAGACAATTATAAATTAAATTAAAATAGGGGAAGATTTTTATATTATAGACAAAAGGATCAGCCGGGATTTGAACCCGGGTTCTTCGCATGTGCGCTGCGATGCCTTTATAAGAGCCTTAGCTCTTATCCTCTCGGCCAGGGGTGTAGTGGAGCGGGAACGCGTGGGAACGGCGTTCCCACACTAGTTTCATTCAGTAAAAAAAAAAATAATAATAATAACAAATAAAATTAAAATCACTTACGCAAGTAAATAAAATAATATCTTAAAAAATGTGTGAGTGTCTCATATATTGATTTGAGGCATCAGCACCCATCAAGGGTGGATCCAGGGGGGCCAGGCGACCCCCCCCCCCCATAGAGGCCACTGGCCTGGCAAAAAAAATTTGTAAAATTTTTTTTTTTTTTTTTTAAATTTTAAAATTGAAAATAAAGTTCTATATGTGTGTGTGTGTGTGTGTGGGGGGGCGTCTCCGACCCCCCCCCCCCCCCCCGCTTGAACAATTCGATCGCGAAAACACTTCCGAGATAAAAAGTATATCTTATATACATCGGGCACCTTAATACATTCTCCCCCCCCCCCCCCATAAAAAATTCCTGGATCCGCCCTTGGCACCCATGCACCGTACCTACCCGAATTTCAATATTCTAATAGTTTACTTAGATTAAGATTCGGTAGTTTAGCGTTCCCACACTGAAAATTTTGCCACTACAACTCTGCTCTCGGCCACCGATCCCTGAATCCAAGCTGATACCTAATGTCTATATGAATTTGGAATTTCATTTTTATTTAATCTTTTAATCTCTTCCTCGTTCATTTTTCGCAGCTCTTACAAATCAAACTATATCCAAACGCCTCCCACTCGATCGCGAACCCAAAGATCGAAAATAATTTTCTTCTTCACTCCAGTGCGCAATCACAATGAGGCCGTGTCGAAAGACAATTATAAATTAAATTAAATTAGGGAACGAAGAAAAGATTTTTATATTATAGACAAAAGGATTATTATTATTTTTTTATACTTATAATAGAACATATCGCTAATTTTACAATGTATTTAATGCGATTTTTGTTTTATGCGACTGTTTGAGGAAAGTATCTAGCGCATTAAAAGGGACTCGACTATAAATACTTCCAAAAATAAATATTATTATAATTTTATATAAAAGATATCAGGGACTTGGACTTCGCGAAAAATCAAACAGCAATTAATTCGAAAGTGATGTTTCGTTTATTTATTGAAACATTTTCAGAGTTAATTAATCATAAGGTCACCTAAGAAAGTCCCAGATTACTAAAATGTTTCGTATCAATTTTATTCAGAACTTTAGGTATTATTTAAACAAAAAAATATTAATTATTGAATCCATCGAGAAACGAATTTAAGAGTTTAAAAAAGTCTCAATAAAGTGACGAAATATCACTTTCGAATTGTTGTTTCGATTTTTACCAAAGTCCAAGTCTTGGAGAACTCAATATTACAATGTACAATATAAAATGATAAACACGAATCATACAATATTATATAATGTTAAACCTACTATTATCTGAGCGGGTTGAACATAATTGGACGGAAAGATGCCTTGACGGTCCTCAATGATACCGGTCCACCAATCTCCTTCCTTTTTAATTACTAGAATTATATCGCCTTGTTGGAATGTTAAGTCTCCTACTTCTCCCGATTCATATGGATAGATTGATTCATAATATTCTGAAATAAAATTATCAAAAATTAAACATAATTATAAATTCTTAGGAAGAAGCCAAACAAATTTTATCTGGCAAACTAGAATATAATAAATATTTATTGATTAATTGTTTTTAAGAAAAATTTATTTTATTTTTATATAGGTATTTATATGTAATAATACATTAGGGTGCTCCCCATTTTGAATATTTTCGAATATTTACGAGGACAGAGGCTCATATGCTTCTAAAAATAAAAAAAAATATCCCCCACGTTTCAAGTCTCTATCTCAATTTTAACCTAGTGCTACACATTGATTAAGTTTCCCATCTAAATAACATAGGGTTTTTGGCATTGAACGATAAATTTTTTATTCCGGCCAAAGTAATGGTTCAAAAAATTTGAAACTCTGTAGACTTTATCCTTATAATAGTAGCTATCCCTCAGAATTTTTACAGATTTTCAGCTGTTACAATTTTGGAGTTATATCTAGATAAAATACTGCTATATCTTAGTATTACTAAGTTATAGACTCCAAAATTATAATAGCTAAAAATCTGTAAAAATTCTGAGGGATAGCTACTATTATAAGGATAAGAATTTCAAATTTTTTGAATCATTACTTTGGCCGGAATAAAAAATTGATCGTTCAATGCCAAAAACCCCATGTTTTTTAGATGGGAAACTTAATCGCTGTGTAGCACTAGGTTAAAATTGAGATAGAGACTTGAAACTGTGGGGATATTTTCTTTTTTTTATTTATTGAGAACCATATGAGCCCCTGTCCGCGTAAATATTCAAAAATATCCAAAATAAGAAGCACCCTAATATACATATTATATATATAGATTAATATCTCTCGGACATAGTAGAAGCCCCTTTTTTTTTTTTTTATAATGATACTGATACAAGAAGAATTGCACCAAGAAGGTACAACCTCTGAAGTCCGTAACGTGAAGATAAGGGGAGATTTAGGGATTGGGTAGCAGTCGAAGGTATCTGTGGATGCTGGTCTTGAAAGATTGAAGGTTATAAGTAGCTGGAAAGACGGTCGGGGGAAGAGAGTTCCAGTCTCTAGATGCTAATTCTAAAAAAGTTCACTATTGTATAGGCAGTATCCCACAACTTCCAGATGTTTGATCCAAGCTAAATATTGCAAAGATTGATCGACTTACCTTTCGGTTCATCTTCGGCTTCCAAAATTTTTACATAGGATTTAGGAAACCATCCTTTTACATCATTTATTTCCCCATATAACCAATTGTCTTGTTGCTCAGAAACCAAAATAATATCATTGCGATTAAATGAGATTTGAGTAGATTTACGAGCCTTCCATGAATAAAGAGCTTGTACTTGAATATTAACTGATTCGCCCTTGTAAAAGAAAAAACAATCAATTTGACAAATTCTTATAAAAAGATAAAAAAAAAGAATTAATCATAACAAGAGAAAATTGAGTTTTATACTAAAAAAAGATGAAAATTTAAAAAATGTATATTTGTTAAATCTATTACCTGGCCAGAAACTGGGCTGGTGAGTTCATCTGATACAGGAGGACCCACTTCTCCTTCAGGAAAGGAACCATTATCACTAACATTTTCAGGTACCTCAGCAATTCCCCTAAAAAAAAAAAAAAAACTAATTGATATAATTGAAAAATATATTTACCAAGAGTTTAAAATTTGTTGATTTTTATTGATCATAATTGTATTTTTAAGAATAAATTAGAGAAGGTGTCCTCTACTTAATGTAAATAAACATAATTATACACTCAAATGAGTACTCATGCTCATGAGAAAAAGCAAATAAAATCTTTTTTAAAAAGATTGAATCAATATTTTGTGGAGCTCTCATGGGTGATATACGAGGATAAGTCAAAAATTACCTACACTTTTCGTTCTACAACTTTATTAAACTAAGAAAGGAGGCGGCCGCATGCGCGTCTGTGGTCACGTGTGCGGAATTTAATCACGATCGCGTCAGTTGTCGTCTAGCTACAATAGCATAAGCATGTCAGCTCCGCTATCAGATTGCACCAAAGTGGAGTAGTCAGATTTTTGTGGTCAGAGGGTGTGAAAGGTCCTACTACCGTAAATAGTGCGAGGTACAGTGATTTGTTGGCCAATAAGCTGAAGCCAGCGATTCAAAACAAACGCCGTGGTCTACTCTCAAAGAAAGTTTTGTTGTTGCAAGACAACACCCGGACGCACCCGGGCCATCACACCATAGAAACAATAAACAGGTTGGGCTTTGAGACCCTGGAACACCCTCCCTACAGCCCAGATATCGCTCCCTCAGACTTTCATCTCTTTGGACCGCTCAAGGAAGCTTTGAGAGGTCGTCGATTTGCCTCAGACATGGGTGTTCGGGATGCGGTGCAAAAGTGGCTTCATGACCAACCGAAAACCTTCTACCGGGAAGGCATCCGGAAGCTTATGGCTCGCTGGACCAAGTGCATTGCTAAAGGTGGAGACTATATCGAAAAATAATGTATCTGTTGTACACCTATCTTAGTTTAATAAAATTGTAGAACGAAAAGTGTAAGTAATTTTGACTTATCCTCTTAATTAGAAAATTATTTGAATATTTAAGAAAACAAGTCCTTTGCACGAATAACTTCACAAAGAAATGTAATAAATAAACCAACATTTTTTTTTAAATTTAACTTGTTGCATAACAAGAAATTGTATTAATTGGATAGAATAATAATTTGATTGAAAATAAACTTTTTGAAATACAAATACAGCTCTAATTTCAAAAATCAAAGGATGATATGATAATAAATGTGAATCAAATAAACCAAAACTCAAACTTACTCAAGTTGTCTTTTGTCTGACATGATGATATCAGGTGGAAAAACAATTCCATTTATTGTTGCAGTATTTAGTTGAATCTCCAAATTTTCAGTAGTTGTTGTTGGGGAATCAGCAGGTTCCACATAGGTTTCAGGAAACCAGCCTGTATGGCCTCTTAGTTCGCCAGCAAGCCAACCTGGTTCGGCATTTTGAGTTAGAGGCACCTAAAATTAAATAAATATATTTAGATATAAAAGAGCTGTTCGAAAAAATTTTAGAATATAAAGATATAATTATATCAGATCGGACTTTTACAATTGTAATATAATAAATTAAATAATCATAAAAAAATCAAGAAGTTTTTTAAGGACGTTCCCTAATAAATCGATTTTCTTGAAATCCCTTTAAAACTTTGAATACACATATTTATAATTGTCCTTTATACGTAGAAATTTTTTTCAATAGTTCTTACGGCCCTAAATTTGTAAATATTGATCGTAATTTTTTTTAAATTATTTTGAAAAACTGATAATCATTAACTGAAGATATAACAAATATTTTTCTGTTAAAATAATTGTATCAAGCGGTATTCGTTTTGTTTGAAAAATGTTAAAAGTTAGGAGCTTTTGATGGTTTTCATTTATTCTCTCATGGCATGGCAAGTGAAAGATGGCGACTTGGCAACGTCGCACTAAAATCACTCAATTTTTCCTATCTAAAAAACTTCTGCAGTTGGCGCATTTGAGATTTTTAGCTAATTCTCTCAACCTAACTAACTATACTGTTCTCATCTGAAATTTCGCATTGAGCTGTTTCATGAAGTGTTTTTTTTATTAATTGTCTTTTAGCGTTCGTAAGAATTCAATGTTGCCAGATCCGAGATACGCCTCAGTGAAAATATTTTTGGCTTTCTGCGCATGGGATAGTAGGGGAAAGAGCGAACTGCTTCTGAGCTATATTAGGGAACGTCCTTAAGTGCAAAGTTCTTATATCACATTGAGAATTTAAAATATGCAAACTGAAAGTAAATATTTAAATGAATAGTTTGAATTAAATATTTTATCTAATGTAGGTTTTTTTTTACTTTGATTTTATTTGATGATTCTAAGAATTAGGCGACCTTCAAAAAATCAATATTAAGGATTAATTATGAAATCTGTGATAAACAATTAATAATTTAGGTGTGATGAAGCAGCTAAATAAGCTTATATTCTACTGTTTAAAGAATTTTGAGTGAAAGGTAAGATTACCATAATAATATCCCCAGGTTGAAATGAGAGTTCATCATTATTTCTTGCCACAAACTCATAAATAGCTCTGTATTTAGCTATATTTGCGTTTCCGAGATCAGCTGTTGCAGTAGGTATAGTTTCTTCAACAGGCCATTCGGATGGAGGGGCTTCACTTTCAGCCCATCCTGTCGTAGCTGGGGGAGAGCCCCCCCATGCAGAATCACCCCACGATGTTGAGAAGTCAGTGGGATCTCGGGTTTTAGAAACTCCCTTCAATTCTAGGATCTATATAGATTAAAATAGTTAATAGATTTCTAAAAGAGCGTTTATATATTTACGATACATATATACAAGAAAACATTTTTTTATTGATTGTTATATAATTAAAATAAATACAAATCTTTTATAAAAGAATCTTTAAAGGTTTAATCAAATCCAAACGTTTCGGGAGAATTTCCCCCTTTATAAATGGAAAATTTGTAATTAAAAAAAAGAAAGAAAAAAAGTTGATTTCTCTAAGGTTTGTAAACCACGCTCTCAATCAAAACCAACAGTGTTCTCCCACCAAGAAGACTATAAACCCTGTTTTGTACATTCCTCTTGTTATTAAAGAGAAAAGGACTAGACCTCTTTAATCATGGGTAGAGACTGGATTCCTATGCAATTGCATATTTTGTTTGCCGCCACGTACGACCCAGGAGATCAAATATCTATCCGAATCATGCATCTAGGATCTGTGGGTTAAATTTTATACTGCATAGTGTGCATTTTTGAGTAATATTGCATAAAATTGCATATTTCGTGCCAAATAATGAGGTTTTAAAAGTAATTTTTCGGTGAAAAAATGAAAAAAAAGATTAAATATAAAACAGGGGAAGACACTAATTTAAATTCGAAGAGGATTCAACGACACGAAGTGCAGTGTTGGACTATGAAGTATAAAGTTGGAATACAAAGGATGTAAACAAGCTACAAAACAACCCACTCATTTTTCTTATTATTCGGTTGTACTATAATAAATGCTATATTCTACACGAAAATGACGAAAAGTTTGCAATATTTTTCTTCCAAAGTAAAAGTAGGGAGTTTAAGTTCTTTTAAATTCGCTCCCAGTAAGTCTGTGGATGTGGAGCGATCTTTTTCATCGTATAAATCAATTTTAAGTGACAGTAGGCATAATTACCTGAAGATAATTTGGAAAAATACTTGTAAACATAAATTATTGACAATTACAATCAAATTTTAATTATTTTGAGATCCTTTATTAATTATTTCTTTATTTTTTATTATTTTTTTAATGGCCTTCAGTAAATATATCCCATTTTGGCCATTGAGTGTTAGTGTATATGTATGGAAGTGTGTAAATTATTAGGGATCAGATTATAGCCGGTCAAATATTTGCATTATTTTATTAATTTATTATTTGTAGGTCAATAAGAAAAGCTTGTTAATATAAAAAAATAAAAGCAATACAATCGTGTTTGTGAAATAACCCGCCCCCCCCCCCCCCTCCCCCAAATATATACTCTTTTTGACTTCAATTTTAATTTTTTAGTGCATAAAAAAATTATTTTGATATTTTTTACTGGATATATTTGCATATTTCACCATATTCTGCATATTATTTGCATATTTCAGCATTTTTAACTGCATATTTTGACAGTTTCTACTGCATAAAAATCCGGTATCTATTCATGGGGTATGAACCCAGTACCATGTATTAGCTTACCTTTTCCGTTGCGTTTTGGTGTACAAAGCACTTTAACCTAAAGGTTTAAAGATTGTTTTATAAAAAATTTTATATATTAGATTTGTATTTATTTTGTAGCCCCCTGGCTAGCAAGAGGGCCGCCGATAACGGGACTTGCAGCTAGTTTAAAATACAATTGAACCATCCATACATACCATCTCTTTTTTCTGTTCGTATATTGTATAAAGTTTTTCGCATTCCTGGATAAGAGATGAAAGCTGAGTTCTGAGGTCACCAAGTTGAGTATTATTATTTTCAATATCTTCCAATTTGACGGAAATCTATTAAAGATGATCAAAATATAAATATATAGACAAGAAAGAAATTATATTCTATATAAATTTATTTAAATTAATTTAAATAAATAAAGTGATACCTCTTTTTGAAGATCTTCAATTCTATCTCGTAACTGTTTCAATGTTATTTGTTTATTTGAAAAAGCAATTTTAGCTTGATCTTGAGATGAAACATCAGTTCCAGCATTAGCTTTATTTTTAGCTTCTAATCTTGCCTAGAATTCAGATATAAAATAATTTAGTTTAAAAAAATAAATATATATATACATAGAAGTAATAAAGAAGTGAAATTGTTTTGTAAAGGGGATCAGTTAATAATTTAATGGAACATGAGACGTTTTGGATAAAAAGTTGCCTTTATTATCAATCAGTGGTAGTAGTATAAATATTTTGAAATATCTTGATAATGCTACAGATTGTTTTGGAGATAAAGATTACCATGAAATAATAAGCTCTAAAAATTTTCTGATTGTTAAAGGGAACATTTATCTCAACATTTTACTTAGGGAAAGTGGTGTAGGTTTTAGATGAAACATGATATTAATTAATATAGCATAGGAGTGTAGTTTCACAATGAATGAAATAAAACTCAAAGAGGTTTATACAAACTCATTATTTCGGATTATTAGTCTATCATCAGGAGTTTACAGATTAAATTTTAATCTGTAAACTCCTGATGATGGACTAATAATCCGAAATAATGAGTTTGTATAAACCTCTTTGAGTTTTATTTCATTCATTGTGAAAGTACACTCCCTTTACTGTATTAATTTTTCTCAAAAAGTTGTAATGTTCTATTAAACTATTTTTATAAAATAATTGGGCTTATTTTTTAACATAATACCATCAAGAATATTATACTATAATCATAGAAATAAAACAATAAAAAAAAAGTTAAGTGTCTTGAATTTAAAAAAAAACCTTATCTTTTAGATGGCATAGCTCCTGAAACTCAAGACAACCAGTGCGACCTGGTCACTCCACAAGTATTAGAATGTATTTTAATTCAACATACAAAATATTTTATCATCCTCCCAATGATTAAATAAAACAAAAGGTGCCAGGTTTTTGAGTTTGGATGAAAATTAATGTTTAATTACATATTGAAGGAGCCAGTGTCACTTAGGGAATCGAACCCAGTGCCAGATTCGTTTGCCAGGCGAGAGGCTCAAATTCAGAGACTAAATTCCTTTAACATATTAGTAGAGTACCTGTCTCGAATATGGCTCTCATCTGTGGAGGGGTGCCTCCAAGCATTCTCTTGCTACACTGGATGCAATTCAGAAGCGAGCAATTAAACTAATAGGAGACCCGGCTCTAACCAACTCACTCGACTCCCTGGCTCACCGAAGAAACCGTTTCTGCCCTTTCCCTGTACTACAAATACTATCACGGTGTCTGTACAGTCGAGCTGAAATCAATTATCCCCCCTAATGCACTCTTTACGAGAAACACGCGGTTTTCAAACGCTCAGCACCCCTTCGTTGTCAAATTGGATAAAAGTCGAACAAGCGCTTTCGCCAACTCTTTTATCCCTATGACCTCCAGAAACTGGAACTCGCTCCCTGCCACCATCTTTCCCGCGACTTATAACCTTCAGCTATTTAAGACCCGTATCCACAGATACCTTCGAACTCCGCCCAGCCCATAAAATTCTTTCTTCTTCTTTTCACGATGGAGGGGCCAACCCAGGCCTTTAGGGGTTGCACCTTTTTTTGGTGTAACTCCTTCTCTCAACATTTTCATAAAAAAAAAAAGAGTAGAGATATTTTCCTCAAGGTGGAATTAAATATAACTAATTTTCATCTGGGATGCCGCCTTTTGTATTCCTCTGATAATTAAGTTAACCTTTTTTTTATTATTTTTTGAGCAAATAAAATTTATTTTAGGTTTACAAAAATTTTATTTTAGTAAATAGATAAAAATTTTTAGTTATTTGTTATAATTTGTTGATATTGGTATTTATTTAGTGTTTTTTATGAATTTTCAAACAATCACCTTTTCATGACTGAGAGCCAACAGACGTTGATTTTGTTCTTTAAGTTTTGCTTTAAGAGCCGTCATTTCAGACATCTGAGTATCTCGAGTAGTTCGCATTCCATCGATTGTGGTTTTTACTCCAGAAACTCCTATTCGTGTTTCACTTATTTTCTGGGAAAGTTCTTTAACTTTATCATTCTGTAAATTAAACATATAATTAGAAAATTGGAAATAAAATTTCATTAAAATTTCAAAAATAAGAGGAGAAATTTCAGTTAAGGTAGTTGTTCCGCCAAATAGGTTTTCTTAGGATTTTTTTGAAATTTAGAGAGATTATTAGGTAAATACTTTTGCATCGATTGGTGGGAAAACGAAATTTATGAACAATATAGTTTCGGAGATATTAAATTTCAAAAATAGAGTTTTTTAGACTTATACATTGCACTATACGGGATATCGGAAAATTTACATACATATTTAATTATAATTAAGAAACCCTTCTTACCATTTTTATAAAAAACTAAACCAACATTAAACAATAACCAATACATATTTTAAGAGAATTTTGATTCATAATTACAACACAGTTTCTGAGATAATCATGAATAAATAATGAAAAATGTATAAAAAAATTTACACTGAAAACAATTTGGCAACAGCACATTTATTTAACCAGCGAAAGATGTATAAAGCGCGCATGCGCTAGATTTTTTCAAAATTATAATTTTCATAAGGTGTAACGTAGGCGTTGATTACATTTGTTAAAAATTAACAAAACGATTTTTATAGAAATTTAAAATGTATTTTATCAGTCATTATAATATAAAAATATTCAATCTCTTACAATGGTGCCAGATTTCTCAAACGAGCACGGGATTGGCTAGAATCGGTACATAAACAGCAAAAAGTTTTGGGCATTATGAATCCTTATTGTCTGTTTTATATACTCTAGCATTAACTTTTTGCTAGTATTGTCGCGAAACAACTACCTTAAGAAAAAATAAATTGAATGGAGTAATTTTCATTTAATCAAATTTACCAATGTAGACAATTCAATTGAGAGATTTTGATTGTGGGCTTTTAATTTGAGAACTTTTTCTTGTTCGCGTTGACGTTGTTGTTGAAGTTCTTGTGATCTTTGTTTCTCCCATTCGAGTTGTCTTTGTCTTTCCATCTCACGGCGTGCAGCTTCACGTTGTTCTTGAGCTCGAAGTCTCTGTTCTTCGCGTTCTTGTTCTAGTTCCCTTTGTCTTAGAAGTTGCTTTTCAAGTTCTGCTTGACGGCGACGTTCTTGTTCTTGTCTTTATTTTAGAAATTTAAAAATTAAAAACAATTTAATTGTTATTTTAAATATATCATATATGGAAAAGAAAATAATACCGAATTCTCTCCCTTTTTTCTTGTTCCTCCTTATCTTTTCTTTCTCTTTCTTCCTGTTCTTTTCTCTGTATTTCTAAAAGAGCTTTTCTTCTTCTTTCTAATTCCGCTTGACCTTTTTCAAAATTTTCTTTTCGTTTATCTTCAAAAGTACCTAAATTTAATATTAATTTAAAATGATAATCTTAATTCATTATTTCATGCGAAAAAATTACCAGTAATCAGACTTGCAGCAGCATCTTTGTCCATTAAATCTATGCTTCCAGATGAAGGGATTCCTGTAGCTGAGGTCGATCCAGCTGTTACAGCAACGGTTGAGCCGGGAACACTACCCTGGCGTTGACGTCGGAATGTAGGGGGAATGAGTTCAAGAGGTAATTGAGAAGGAATTTTTTCCCCTGATTTAGCCATATCACATAAATGAAGGGCTAAAACAAATTCTTCGCAAGAGAGCCGGCCGTCTGAATCCATATCCGCTAATGCCCTGAAAAAATATAATCATATATAAATTTTTATTTTAATTATAATTAAAATTAAAGCAATTTTTATAAATATATATACCGGGTGAGTTTTTTATCTTGAGACAGTCTTATAACTCAAAAACAGTGCATTATGTGGAAAAAAGTTTCAAATAAAAGTTTATTTATATCAAGGGGGAAACTAAACTACGCTATTGTTTGTTGACGCAGAACAAGCTTTCAAGGGTATTTCAAGGTCAACTTTTGTTTTTTAAATGGAACTCTATATTTTTCGGTACTTCTACTTAATCTTCAAAAAAAAAACTGAACAACTTTCATAAGAACTATTTTTTTATACGACATCAAATAAACAAAATACATGAATCAATTAGATCTCGAAAAAAATCTTAATAATTATTTTTAACAATTATTTAACTTAATTATCATTAAATACTGATTAAATAATTAATAATTAAATAATAAATTTAATAATAATAATTTAATAATTTTGCGATACTGGTCTGTGACATTAGAGAGTATATCGCAAGTCTACTGGATGAATTCCAGTTCCAATTCCCTTATTTTGGCCTGTTCCAGTTCCAGTTTCGTAGCCTTTACATTTCCTTTTTTTTTCTTTTAAACAGATTTACAACACGATAAAATGAAGCTTAGGAGGGTGTATTCCTATCAGGAAAACGTTCGGCATCTCAATGCATTTCAATGCCAGCCCATAACACTTCTTCCTCATTCACCATAAATTAAGACCATTTCAATTATTTTTTCAACAAAAAATGCTCCATTTTACTTTACCATACAGGGTATGGTCAAATATTGTAATCGTGCATGGAAAAAGTGGTTTTTTTCCTTCTTTTTTTCGAAATATCTCGAAAACGGCTGAAACTATTTTGATTAAAAGATTGAGCGAAACCATGGCAATTCGCTCTACAAAAAAGCTCTAATAAGTGAACATCGAAAAACTTATATTTTTCGAGATAATAATTGTTTTGTCAAAATGTCGGTTAGTCTATCTGTTAGTTAGTCTGCGTTACCAAATTTTTGTGGACGAGCTAGAACAAAAACTAGTTTGAATATCAAAACCAAATTTCACACGTAGTTTTGGTCCATTGAGATTAAGAGCTGATTAGATTTTGGTGCATATTGACCCAAAATTAATGGGAGGAGAGTGGTTAAAAATTAAAAATCTAGGCCATTTGAGCTAACTCAACCAAATTTTGTATACATAATCAGTGGACCCCCAGAAGTCTAAAAATGCAAAACTAACAGCCCAAAATGGGGGGGGGGGTCAAAAAATGAAAATCTTGGCCATTTACCAAACTCAACCAAATTTTGTATACATAATCAGTGGGACACCAGAAGTATACAAATGCAAAAACTACCACCCCCCTTCATGATTATAAATAATTTTAGGGGCCAGGTTGTATGGTAAAGTCAAGTGGATGGCCACATCAGGACACCTCAGCTTATTTATTATAGTAATACTATATAACTATCTACTGGATTGAGACGAGAAATAAACTTTTTAAACTCAAGAATTTTAAGTAGTTCTTTTAAATAGAAAATAATCTCTTAAATCTGTGTATAATGAAGTTTTAAGATCATTATAAACACTTATTTTCATTGTTGTGACTTTATGATTTAATAATTCTCAAGATAAAAAAAACTCAGCCGGTATAAATAATAAATAAAAGCTATATATGTAATTAAGAATAAAAAAGTAAAGTAATAAAGATTTACCAAATTTGTGCAAGAATAGCTTGAGGCAAGCCACTTTGAACCATAATATTTCTAGCTTGAGGGCCACTTAAATACCCAGATCGAGAACGATCTGTGGTGTTAAACACCTGAGTATATTTAAGTTTACTTTGATGTGGGACCGCCCAGTCAACCACAGGAGATCCTACTGAATGTCTAAAAATGATTAAATATGGAATATAAATAAATATATAGATGAGAGAATTGTATTCATATGTATTTTATATATTTAAATATACATACGGAGAATCAAGAGACCCTATACGTTCTAATGAAGGAGCGGCGGGAATATTAGAAGCTGAAAATTATTGAATTATATGTTAGTACATTTTAGATAATTAATAAATTAATTAATAATTTATTTTATTTGCTGGTAACTTTGTTTGAATCCCAGGGGGCCTTAGTATTGAATTTATTTATTTATTTATTTGATCATTCTGTTTAAAATGTTACCCCACGTAACTCAAGAACGAAAAGTCATAGAAATTTCTGGAGTCAAAATGTTTGTATGTGAATAACGAATTAGATTTTGGGGTATTTACCTTCCGGTTCAAAAATGTAAAAAACTTGTATTTTTAGATGATTTTATTGAGATTTTAAGGAGTTGTCATAATAAAAGCATTAACAAACAGGTGTTTTACAATTTCAATTTAATGAAATTATTTATTTATTTTAAAGGGCACTACTAGTATATTACAAATAATTTGCCATATATTAAAATTTTAAAATTAATTTATTCCGAGGGGTGAACCGCGATTGGAATTGGTGGAAATGGTGTACACGTCTTTGGAATTATGTGGAATTATTTTGGAATTCATTAGATAATTTCTCTTAATCTATTGTCTTTTACTTGGAAATGAAAGTGGAAGTGGAAGTGGGTACACGATATTAGGTCGCGGTTCACCCCTCGATATATTCCTAGTCAATTAAATAAAAATAAACAAAATTAAGTCCATTATATTTAAATTTAATATTAGGACGGCTCTAAGGGCCGGTTGTATGTCGCACATTCCAGTCCCTTCATTTACCATCTATCATTTGTTAGTTGTAAAAAGCATTTACTTTGCGACATAAAGCCGGTTCTAACTGGAAAGCATACCGCGTCTTGAAAAAGTTTCCACTTTTTCCTTTAATATACAAATATGTTATAAATTTTAAAGAAACAATTTTTTTTTTTTTATTATTTAAATCGATAAGTTCTATGTGCTGAAAGATATCTATTTGACCAATGAAGGTAAACTATTGTGGTTGAAACACAGTATACTATTTATTTATTGAATTCGAGTCAGCCCACTTTCCCTTTCTTGTAATGCACTATAATATATTAGCAATATTTCTATAAATATAGAGAATTATATTTCGTTGTCAAATATAATAAACTAAAAAAATATAAAAGAAAGTTTTATGTGATTTACCTGGAGGTGGTCTTGGCGGAGGTACAGCTTGAGAAGGTATTCCATTTGTAGTTATTGGGAGTATGGTATTTGGTGCTGTGGAGTGTAAGACATTTTGAACATTCGGGGCCACAGACATTGGAACAGTGGAAGATAAAACGTTTGGAACTGTGGCTGTCACGGGCAATACTCCCGGAATTGCCGGAACTGGTACCATAGGTGGAATGGCTGCAGCAATAGGTGGAATAAGAGGTGGAGGATTTGAAGATATGGGCGCTATGACTCCAACTAGAGGCTGTATTGGCTGAGACATCAGAGGTGGAATAGCTGGTCTCATTGGTGCTGCTGGCACTGGAGGAACAGTAGGCATTGGCGTTGCTACTAATGGAACTTGATGTGAGGGAATTTGTGGAGGTGACTGTATCAATGTCGGACCCCCGAGACCTGAAAATATGTATTAGGTAAAATCCAAGTTTTTCAAAAATAATAATAAAAGAATGAGAAAAAATGAATTCAGTGTGTTATTTAGTAAAAAAATTACAAACGTATTTAATGATTTATTGTTTGCTAAGATTATATAATAATGCAACAATTAATATTCAATATTCATTTTATTTGAATCGTTTATTCATTGTTTTATTTTATTTTTATAGCATCTATATCGGTATATAAAAATCAAGAGCAATTATTTAGTGATAAATATTAATTTAAATTAATTATTTTAATTGAAAAGATTTAGTTTGCCGAGAGTAGCAGAGTTGATGATTTATAAGGAGGGATCAATGAGGTTATTCTCTGCTTGATGCAAAAAATATATACTTACATTATATATGTACCGGGTGATTCAATAAGGGTGACGAGGTACCGTATCTCAGGAACTAATAATCGTAGAAGTTTGGGAAAAAAATCCTTCAGAGGAAATCGACCAAGAAAAATTGCTGGAAATATTTTTTAAGTTCATACGTCCACCGCTAGGTGGCTAAATAGCTTCGATCGTATAAAAAATGCAATTTTCTCGAAAATTTTCCAATATAAGTTTAGAAATGAATACTCTCACGTTAATGCCACCATAATAGTCCATCTTTTTGATAAATGACTTTTTATTGTAGGACGTAAAATAAAGGCGGGAGGGGATGCTAAGCTTTTATGGACTCTAGTGTCTATAACTTAAGTTTGACTTAACGGAAATTTGTTAACAAGGTCTGGTTCAAGAAAGGAAGGTTTGGTGAATAAAATAAAAAAACATCCATGCCATTCTAGTTCTTGCCGCCCTCGCTAAGGGGCGTGTTTTATAAAGTTAAACGTTTTATTAATTTTGCTCCAAAATCTTAAATGGAACCGTATAATTATTTTAGTAGATTCAGAAAGTAGATCAAATTTGCAACAAAATATGTTTAAACCGCATGTCGATATCTTCATTCGTTTAACAGTTATTGCTTAAAGAATATTTTATTAACGAATTTATTAAAGAAACAAAATAGGTAATTGAGTTTTCAATTTTTTTTAAGTTTCGTAGTCAAGCATGCCATGGACAAATAAAAAAACAGTTTAAAACTTTGTTCTTATTTTCATCTAATCACAACAATAATGATATAACATAACACACAATAAAATAACAATTACAACATTAACATCTATTTGTGAAAAATCGCCGTTTCCATAGAAACTGTCAACCAAGTCTTTCACGGCCTTCTAAGAAATTAGACATTTTTGAAATTTAATACCTACTCACAGGCGACACAGAAAAGCATTAGAAAAAAAGCGTTATTATCATTATTGTTGTGATTAAATGAAAATAAGAACAAAAAAGTTTTAAACTGTTTTTTATTTTTCCATGGCATGCTTGACTATGAAACTTAAAAAAAAATTGAAAACTCAATAACCTATTTTATTTCTTTAATAAATTCATTAATAAAATATTCTTTAAGACAATAACTGTTAAACGAAAGAAGATATCGATTATGCGATTTGATCATATTTGTTGCAATTTGATCTACTTTCTGAATCAATAAAATATTATACGGTTCCATTTAAAGATTTTAGAGCAAATTAATGAAACGTTTAACTTTATAAGGCGCGCCCTGCTTTTGGAGGGCGGCAAGAACTTGTACTGGCATGGATGTTTTTTGTACATTCACCAAACCTTCCTTTCTTGAACCAGACCTATGTTAACAAAAAATTCCGTTAAGTCCAAACTTTAAGTTATAGATCAACTACAGTCCATAAAAGTTTAGCATCCTCCCGCCTTTTCATTTTACGTCTGCTACACAAAAGTCATTTATCAAAAAAGATGGACTATTATGGAAGCATTAACGAGAGTATTCATTTCTAAACTTTATATTGGAAAATTTTTGAAGAAAAATTGCATTTCCCGCTACTGATCGAAGCTATTTAGCCACCTAGCGGTGGACGTATGAACTTTTAAAAATGATTTCCAGCAATTCTTTCGGAATCGATTTCCTTCCGAAGGATTTTCCCAAATTTCCAACATTATTGTTTTAGTTCCTTGAGCTACGGTACTCCGTGACGCCTCGTGAATCACCTGCACGTTTGTACACTAGGTGTTGTCCTGATACGATATTAAATAATTGATTTCAGCACAATATCTTCGATAAAAAATAACTGCGAAATTTTGTTAAAATCAAAGGAATTATAATTTTAATACTTCCCCCTCTCCTTTCTCAGCTCCCACCCCTCCAATATCAATTTCGAATGGTTGAATTTCGCTCTAATATCTTCGAGGAGCCCTGAAGACTAAGAAGAAAGGGCTTCGAATTTGAATATTTTGTCGTCTAAAAAGTCCCGTCGATTTTTGGTCTCAAACCTACTTTGAATTTATCTTACTTAATATCACTATACAATCTTTTATATTGAGTGGATATTGATGAGGCAGTCTAAAAAAGGAGATAATTTATACTATCTTTTTATTCATAATATAATTTATGAATAAAAGGATAGTACAAATTATCTTCTTTTTTGGACTGCCTCATCAATATCCACTCAATTTTACTTATCAGCCCGTCTCCAAAAACTACTCCAATCTTTTATGTTTAAGCTTTTTCCAAGCTTTAAAATATTATCAATTACAAAAAAAATTTACTCATTTTGGGGTCCTTTGGGTTTACAAATCTACATACCGACCCTTCGTCATTTGGGCTCACTTCTATTAAAAATATATTTCTCCGAAAGACTCAAATAAAATAGAAATAGAATAGAATAGAAATTGATTTCATTATCAAATTTGATATCTTTTTAATTAGAAATATTTTAGAAATATTCTATCTGGTTTTTCTAATGGGTTCAAATTCCTAAGTGAATATAGGGAAATTCGGTTAGCTGGAATAGTAACCTGTACTCAACAAACGTACGTAGTTGTCATGAAGGTCAAATCTTCGAAACTGTAGTCTCTAATAAATAAATTGTGTGTGTGTGTGTGTGTATAATATATATATATATATATATATATATATATATGTATATGTTTATTTGCATCAAACAGAGGACAACCACTTTGATTTCTCCTTTATGAAAAATAATTACTAAAATAATAATATTGATTGGAAAAATTGCTTTACTATTATATTAGATAAGAGTTAGTTAATCATTTTGTTATAAAAACTTGATTTAATTAATCATATGATTTAATAATGTTTTTCTAAGAAAAATCAAATTAATTAAATTAAAAGCAAGGCAATTAAATAAATTCAGTGATGGGTAAATCCACTTAGTGAAAGGATGGATGAGTTTATTCAAGGGCAAATATAATAATAAAATAGAATTTAATAAATGAAATATACCATTGCTTGAAAGAGGCATTTTTAAGAGACTAGGTGGTAAAGTCTTAGGAAGCTCGAAGTTTCGAAGTTTCAAATTAATTAATTTGCAAGCAATACTGAACTCATCAATATTCATCTTCCCATCCGAGTCTGTATCCGCAAGTGACCTGTAACAAAAAAATGTAAAATTTTAATCAAAATGAACAAAAGTCTATACTATAAAAAAAATTTCATTTCTTAAAAAATAAATAAATTAAAACTTTATACTAGTTTTAGGAGCATCAATTCTCGGCATAAGCCTCTGCAATGACTTAGCAATCCTCTCGGCTTTTTGTGCCACCTTGTTTATTTATTTATTTTTTACATTAATAATTTTGTTAAATAAAATAATTCATTCATTTCTCTAAAGTGATTGCCATGAGGCCTATTCTCTCTTCGAACATTTATATTTCGGTAATACCATATCTGATCAAAAACATAAATGTAAAAAAGGGGTCAAGTTCGGCACCAACGGCTTCGCCGACGAAAGAGTTGAGATCCAAGCGGGTACCAAGTTCCATAGTAGTTGCTTAAATCATAGCTATAGGGATGAACAACGATCTTCAATTGATTAAAAAAAAAATTGTTACGTTCTTTGATATTAAATTTATAGCTAGTCAATAAATTACGTTTAACATGATGATATTTAATACAAGCTTAAAATTTATCTAGTTATTCTTATTTTATACTACAAACAATTTAGTTGGATATAAAACTTGTCAAGTTATAAATTTAATATCAAAGAACGTAACAAATTTTCTTTTAAATCAATTGAAGATCGTTTTTCATCCCTATAGCTATGATTTAAGCAACTGCTATGGACCTAACCTATGATGCTAACTTGGTACCCGTTTAGATCTCAACTCTTTTGTCGGCGAAGGCGTTGGAACCGAACTTGGCCCCTTGTTCACATTTATGCTTTTGGTCAGATATCATTAATTTTTGAAAAGTTTTATCCTTTAATTTATCTAAATAATTACATTTAAACATTTATATTAATAATAATTAAATATTTCTCATAAAATATCTGTTAAAAACCCGGTCGGTTTTTCATAAATTTCACCCCTTCATTTCGGACCCCGAAGAAGGGAAAGTTTCGGTTTTTCAATTTCCTCCTTTATTAATGTTCCAAGCTTTACCAGTATGCCAAATTTCAGAATTCTAGCTTGATTGTATTTTCACTATATGTTAATTAAGCCTATAATCAATTTCACCTCTTCATTTTAGGTCCTGAAAAAGGGAAAGTTTCGCTTTTTCGATTTTTCCCTTTAATTGTAGCCCAAACTCTACCAGTATGCCAAATTTCAGCATTCTAGGATCAGCGGAAGTACTTTAGGTTTTTGATATGTCAATCAGTCAGTGTTAAAAATGGCACTTTTCAGAGCTTAATAATTCAAGAACTATTGATATATTAGATTTATTCATGAAATTTTGGATTCTAGGTGTTCTAGTGGGTCTTAGGCATGCAAAATTTCAAGTGTCTAAGTCTAAAAGTTTTTGAGTTATGGGGGGGGGGGGGGGGGTCGAAAGTAGCTTGAAATGGTTCGTGTAAATATAAACATGGCCGGTGCGTCGCCCGTTTTTCCGAACTTGGCTGACACACTGCCTTGTGTCTAGATAAATACGTAAAACCACACATTGAGCCCACTCATAGTCTCAAAATACCATCAAACAAACAAATCTTTTAGTAGAATTGAGTGATATTATTAATTATTACTAGTTTTTGGAATATTGTGATTTTTTTCAAACTAGGCATTGTAAATATATTGAATATAAATTAAGTCATTCAATTTTAAAAGGGATAGTAACACTGTTTTCATAAGATGTCTATATTTTATGATTTTTATTTTTAAGGAACCTTTCAATTATTTAAGTCCTTGTCACTAAGTTAAGGTCAAATGATAAATCACTGGTCAATCGTCTCTATTGGTCCGAATATTGTGTTTACATTATCCAAGTGCTAACAAACAACCTCATCAAGAACTAGAATCCCATCTCTGCACCCCAAGAGATTTGATATATACCTTACGCAATATTATAATAGTACTAGCTGCAAGGCCCGTCTTCGGCGGCCCTCTTGCTAGCCAGGGGGCACGAACCCCACCCTCACACACCACTCCCACCCACCCGAAACCCACCCAGCACCCCCCACCACCGCACCATGCACCCATGCCCAACCCCGCGCCCGCACCACCCACTGACGCTACACTCTGGGCCATCCCCCGAACCCACCACTCCACCACCCTGCACCCCCCCGCTTAGCCCCATTTGGTTGAGTTTGCTCCATCCAAGAGCATGAATTTACATTTTTTCACCCTCCCCCCCTTTTTGGGTGGTTTTTTGGGGGAATTTTTTTAAACAAAGGTTGTCAGAAATCACATCCCCTACAACTTTGTTTATTTTAAAATTTGCCGTATGGTTAATAGTTTAGGAGTTATTTGATAATTTTCATCCGTGCGCCCCCCCAAACCCCCTTCAAAATATCAAAACTTTATATAGCTATAAACGTAAGTTAGAAGACATCTGATGCAAATATGAAATTTCATAATAATCCCTTCAACCGTTTTTACGTGAATCGTAAGCAACTTTTCGAGGAAACCACAGAAACACACAGGCAGACATACAGACAGACAGGAATTTTGTTGAGGGTGTTTTCGTTCATAACTTTGCTTGAAACGTGTGCAACCAAAATTTGGCGTGATTTGGAGCAATGTACAGACAAAACCTTAATTTTATATATATAGATAGGCTAAGTTTTGTCATTAATTTTAAAATTTCACTATCTAAATGTCTTCATGTGATGGTGATAAATTGTTAACTTTGAGTTAACAAAAGAAAATCTAACCGGAACCAAGATAGATGAACGTGGCCCATAGCAATCTCTGTTTATTAAATTACATTGAATTTTTTTTTAATGATATCATACACGAATAATTAAAAAATTTTCTGAAATATGTAAAAATATTTTCGGTGTTTACAAATAAACAAGTTAAATTCAAAAGAATTAAAGATAATTTAAAAATTGCCGTCAGTAAAAACAAAGCTATTGTTATCGCATTGGAGAGAATATATTATTTTTCTGGTCGAAAATCAATATAATAAGAACGGTAGAAGCTGGGGGCTGTTTATAGATTAGACGGTATATTTTAAAATAATTATCATTTAGAATATTTATAGAATAGAATGCTAGGTGTTGAAATTTAATAGTTTTACAATAACATTAACTATTATTTCAAAGCGATTTGTATTTTTAACTCAATAAATAGCTTTGAAGCAGCCCAATTAATCAATAATTGATTAAAATGTCGGCTGTTCATTTAATAAAGTTTTATTCTCTATTGCAAATAGTTGAATCAAGAGCTGCGGTTCATCACTCTTATGAGTTTTGACAAATGAAAAATATGATAAGATAAAGTATTCAAATACTGACTAGTTTTTGTGATCTTACCATTTACCATAGTATGCGCGTTAAAAATAACGAACAATTAATAATAATAGATTATTTTTAAAAATATTGTATCATTTTTAGAATACAATTCCAGATTTCCAGCAATTATAAAAGCGATTTGTTTTGATTCCTTATAATTCTTATCAGAGTCTAATTAGGTAGTGCTAAACTTGTGGGCGTATGTTATGTGTATTTTTTAATTAGAGTACATCAGTATAAACAGAAACAATGTTAGTCAAAGTTAAGAGAAGGCATGCTTAAAGTTAATTCGGTAATTTTGATATAATTCTAAAAAATACACTTCAGAAAATTTTATATTTAAATTAAAATTACTCTAAAATTCAATTGCTGGAACTCTAAAGTCTAGAGTTATTAATTTAAATAATGTTTTAATTGATAAAATATTTAAGTATTAATTGGTGCATTTTTTAATATATATCAAATATTAGTAGGATTTCAAGCATGGTCCCCGCATGAAATTTCGGGCCCGGGGGCCAAAATCTGAAGAGAGTCCCTTATTGTGGAATAAGTGTGTTTTTTTTATAAAGTGGAAAAAGTTCGTCACCCTACACATTTTTTTTCTAACATATCCATAAAAAAACATGTCACGTCCGGGCATGGGACTCACATGTGCACTAGGACCCCCCTTGTGGGGGCTATGAATTTCATGAAAAATTTAGGGTTAGATAAATGATATATAATAAACACGAACATATACTTCTTTCTATAAGAAAAATTGCGTTAAAAATCACTATAATTTGCAGACACCTTATAGACTTGAAAAAAAATTTGTTTCCTTCAATTTCGAATGTTCAAAAACTTCAGGGCATATTTTATGTTGTAACATCAATACACTTGTAAAATATGAAAAAGATTACAATTATTAATAAGAATGATATAATTTCTAAATTAATTTTTATAAGTATTAATGGAAGAAGAAATACATATGATCTAAAAAATTGTTAATAATATAGATTAATAAAAGAAAATAACTTACCATATTTGGCCAAGAATTGCAGGAGGTAATTGAGATTGCAAGAAAAAACCTTTGGCCTGGTCTCCTGTTACAATGCCATTTATTGGCCTTAAGGTTCGAAATTGATCTTCATAGCGAGCACGTTCACGTGGCTGAATCGCCCAGGGATCGGGTGTTCCTTGTATTGATGTCATGATTCTGTTAAGAGCAAATAAAAAGTACAGGTAATAAGAAAAAATAAATTATTCATTAAAAAGAAATATAAATTAAATTAACAATTAAAATTAATGTTTTATTAAAAAAAAACAATTAAAGTTTTACAAATATTTATGAGGAGTGGCTTAGCTACAAATTGTGACCCCCCCCCCATTAGGCCGATGGTAGTTAGTGTTAGAGTCCCTCAGAACTACAGGGTCCGTAAACTTCGCTTATTCTTGCTAAGTATAGCTATGTCTGTCTAAGAATTGAAGTCAAAATTCACATCATAAGCATTTTTAATGACTTAGTTATCCGTTTTCGTTTATAAGATATTTCAAAATAATGAAGCAAAACACTAATGTTTCCTTCACCATCAATTATTTCCCCATACTGCGTATGGTAAAGTAAAAATCTAACATTTAATAAATTTACACATGGAATAGGTATTTTCACTTAATTAAGTTCTTATGACATTTAGATAATATTATTTCATATTTGACTTATTCTTTAAAGATCTAATCAATTAATCAATAAAAAAAAAATTGATGCATCAAGCAGAGAACAAACTCACCCTTACCAGTTTATGAATCAACAACTCTGCTATTCTCGGCAAAACAAAATCTTTTCAATTAAAAAATTACATATAATCAAGGTAGTTGTTTGGTGACAATACTAGCAAAAAGTTAATGCTAGAGTATATAATACAGACAATAAGGATACATAATTCATAAGCCAAAAACTTTTTGCAGTTTATGTACCACTACTAGCCAATCCCGAACTCATTTGACAAATCTGGCAACACTGTCCGAACTTGTATATATTTTATCATAGAAATGTCAGATGAGTACATTATAAAGGAAGATTTATAAAACAAAAAGTTCTTAACAAGCGATTGAAAGCTGTTGCGACAATAGCTGAAGCGAAAAAACGTCAAAAAAGTACTAAAGTTAACCCACTTTTTAGGTTAAATAAATGCTTTGTTGCCAGCTTGTTTTTAGTGTAAATTTTTCATTATTTATTCATTATTATCTCAGAAACTGTGTTGTAACTATGAATTAAAATTTTCTTAAAAAATGTATTAGTTATTGTTTAATGTTGGTTTAGTTTTTTATAACAATGGTAAGAAGAGTTTCTTAATTATAATTAAAAATGTATGTAAACTTTCCGATATCCCATATAGTGAATGTATAAAAGTCTGAAAAACTCTATCTTTAGAATTTAATATCTCCGGAACTATATTGCTCATAAATTTCGTTTTGCCACCAATCGATGCAGAAGTAGGTTTAAATAATAACCTGTCTAAATTTCAAAAAAATAATCCTAAGAAAACTCATATGGTGAAACAACTACCTTAAAATCATGTAATATTAAAATAATTTCACACTTACGTTACTATCAAAATGTGAAAATTTTTACTTAAAAACTATTTATTTCCTCATAGTGGAATTTTTTAAGTGGTTTAGGTATAAAAATTAATACAAGCCTCAGGTCTCGGGTTCGATTCCCGGCTATACCCAGATATTTTTTCTGTAAGTATAGGGTCTGGTAATAAAAATTAAGTGGGAGATAAATTTAACCGAATTTATCGTGCGGAGAATTTACCACTGCTCGAAGCCCCTAAAACCTTAGTAAATTGGATATTGAATTGTATCTAAGTTTCTGAGATTGGCTCGTGATCCCGGATTCTTTTTCTTCTACTCTGTTCTTTTCACGATGGAGGGGCCAGCCCATAGAGGCCTTTAGGGGATCCACCTTCTGGTGCATCTCCTTCTCACATCAATATCATTAAAAAAAAAAGCACAGCATCTATAGTAACTAGATGGTCTCCTAAGTAGCATAGTAAATGTCAAGAGAGATGTACATATTTTAAGTTGAAATTATGAGTAATGATAGGTTTTATCGAGAAACTGATAAAAAAATGTAAATATAATGCCAAACCTTTTTTTGATAATATTAATGGCTTTTTATAGATAAGTGTGAAAAAGTTTTCCACCCCCATTTTCCCCGGATTGTGGCGTAACAGAACTAATTTTTTTCTTTATTTGATGACTTCTGGATGTTACGAAATCAACTACTATGTAGACCGCCGTATCTTTGGCCCCCACCAAGGGTGCACGAAATAAAGGGGTTGCGGTTGAAAAAGTCAAATTTTCTTTTAGGTAAGTACTAATGCTTCAACATATAATATCTAAACACAGTTTTAAATGTAAAGTTAGTTCATTTATTCTATATAAAATCATTTAAGGAGGTTCTTTCGCGACAATCCACACAAAAAGTTTTAGCCTCGTAACCACTCTATAAATATGAACGGAACTAAAATTTTAGGTTATGTTTTTTAACGTGACTGTAGCACTCACACTACGAAATCTCTATATGGATACACACATACTTGCCGGATCTTTTCCAAGCCATTGTGCTTATATCCCCTCCACTAAAAATAATCGCCCAAATATTAGTTTTTCATCAAGATGGTGAAAGTCCTTCAATGAAAAAAAATAAAATAATGATCATATCCCCACTCTTTCCCTATCCACCCTATGTAAAAATGTCATTTTTAATTGCAATTATTTCATGTTTGGTGTCGTAAATCGTCTTCAAATTTTAACAGTATGTGTATTATGCTTTTAATGACTTATATTCCATGTTTCAAAGAATTCTTGAATTTTTGCATTTGTGAAAGAACTACCTTAATAACAAATCTAAAAATATGATAATAAGTGTAAAATTTTGAATCCTGTCTCGAAATTTTTTTCTAAGTATAATAGCCTTGTCTGTTAGTGAATGTGTGAGTTACCAAAATTAGAGTATCAAAACAAAATGTCTCATTTTTTTTTCATTACACAACAAAATAGAAGCTAGCAAAATTAGATATTTCTACTGTGAGTAATGTAAATCGTTTTCTAGAAAAAATTCGAAGCTATCTTGATGAGTAAATTAAATATTTTTTTAGTTTATCATTATTGTAGAAAACATCGATTTATAAAAATACTATGTTAGCTTATTTTACTTGGTGCGAGGCCTCGGTGGTTGTAGCTGTAATTAAGTTTTGAATTCACTTAAAATTTTTTTTATTTCTCATTGTTTTTTAAAAATGTCTAAAATGTATAGAAAAATCATTTGAAATCATTTTTCTGTCTGTGATTGTCTACTAAGATTCTGATAACTCAGGAACGTTAGTTCTGGTACTAAAATGTGTATTTCCAATGTAGAGGTGATTAGATTTTGGGCTTTTTGGCTTCAGAATTCAAATTAAATAATTGATTTGTGTACCTTTATTTTTTTTTATATGACTTCGAGTACTCTCGGCCAAACTGAATCCCACTGGGAAGTTATTAAATAAAAAAATAAAGAAGGATCTGGTAGTCTTTGATATTGGGGAAATCAGTAAGTTGCTATTCGGAGTAATTGCATCGGTTCTAAAAAACTGATAAGTTGAGCTGACTTATAAAAATGTATTAACTCCCCTGCTAAGTTTATCATTAAAATTTTTTATAGTAATTAACTTTGTGCCATGAACAAAATAAAATGAATTGGCTGTATCTTCACCTGACGGCTTCAGAATTACAAGTCGAAAAGTAGTAGAAAACACTAGACATTTTAATTGATTTTAATTTAAAAATGTATACATCAAGCTCAATCAAATTTTCAATACTGTAATGTCCGGAGACCCGGAAAACTGAAAATTAGTACTCACCAGGTTGACTCAACGAGGGTCAAGGGCGGGGGGTGACCCCCAAAAACAAAAAAGTCTTAATTTTGTAAGATAGTTATATCAAACATAAAACGTCCCCGGTAAATGATCCCTTCCCCACAAAAAAAATGAAAGTCTGAGACTGCCCCTGACGAGGGTAACATACAAAATCATCAATGTGACCACCGAAGCCTCAACAAAATAATTTATATATCTACCATCCGAATGAATTTTATGGTAATTAAAATATTTTAAAGTTGATAATTTAAAGATTTAAAAAATATCTAAAGAAATATTCTATCGCGAATTTCACTTACATTTTAATAACAATTTAGCATTAAAAGTAATATTAAAGTTAAATTTAAAAAAATAAGTAATACTAAAATTTAATTAGACTTTTTTTTTACTTAATGTTATTTTAAGACATTTTAAAGTACCATTTAATAACTTAATAGAAAAAACGCTATGGCCCAGAATCGAAACAGAGAATTTTAGGTTCTTAAATCAACTAAACAAACCTATATAAATTTTCACACAGATATAAAAAAAATATTATAATTCATGATAAAGAATCGAAACAGAGAATTTTAGGTTCTTAAATCAACTAAACAAACCTATATAAATTTTCACACAGATATAAAAAAAAATATTATAATTCATGATAAATTCTTAAAAAAAAAAAAATAATAATCGTTAGAGCTGTTTTCGAAAAAAATGATAAAATCACTAATAAATTCTCAAGTAAAAGGTACCCTAAAAATTTTAACCAGGACCCTGGTTAACTCGAGTTCAAATTATTTTTTGAGATTTACATTTTTACATTAATCACTATCACAGATGAAAGACAGACCAATGGCTTTTTGAGAGTATTGTAAAAGCGCAAATTGTATCTATAAAAACTATCGCATCCTTCCAATTAGTTAACGCGAGGGGTGAACCGAGACCTAAAATTGTGTACATCTACTCCCACTTCCACTTTCATTTCCAAGTAGAAGACAATAGATTATCTAATGAACTCAAAAATAATTCCAAATAATTCCAAAGACGGTGTGCAACTAATTCCAATCGCGGTTCACCCCTCGAGTTAAAGTAAAGAAAATTTTAAAAAATTTAAAAAATTTAAATTATAAAATACTAGGTAGGTTTCACATAAATAAAAGATCAAAAGCTCGTTTAGCATGACTCTATATATATTTCAGGGTAGAAGCCCATTTTCAGGAGTTCACAAAAGACACTGTCCTTTCCTCTTGAAGATAGGCTTACTTATACCCCGAAATATATATAGAGTCGTGCTAAACAAGCATCTGATCTTTTATTTATGTGAAACCTAAAGTATTTTATAATATAAATTTTCAAAAGTTTCTAAAAAAAATTTTCAAAAATTTTCTTTACTTTTTATAATATTAATAAGTTGTAGGAAATAAGGACAATAGCTTAAGCAAATAATTTTTACTTTTTGCCAACATTTCGTCAACATTGTTGACTTCCTCAGAGCTCAAACAAATTAAGTTCTTTGCATATTTGTCATTTTATTAATATTCATTCTTAGCAAACACATAAGGTCAGTCATCACACAGATTTTCAATCTGGCCTATATGTATTTGCTAAGAATGAATATTAATAAAATGACAAATATACAAAGAACTTAATTTGCTTGAGCTCTG
Source organism: Forficula auricularia (assembly GCA_024734495.1). Taxonomy (NCBI): domain Eukaryota; kingdom Metazoa; phylum Arthropoda; class Insecta; order Dermaptera; family Forficulidae; genus Forficula; species Forficula auricularia. The sequence goes on along the minus strand of JALMQS010000225.1, from coordinate 11,209,211 downwards.
AGGAAGTCAACAAAGTTGACGAAACGTTGGCAAAAAAAAATTATGTCCTTATTTCCCTTCAACTTATTAATTTAATCGATGGAGATAAATAATCAAAAAAATATTTATATAATATGTTTCAGCAAGAACCTACACCATTCTCCCTTAACAAAACTTCCAATTAGTATTTAAAAGCCAAATTGATTTTATTGAAATTCGAGGACCTCAAAAAGGGAGTTTCATAAGAGGCCATTCGAAAAGTTCACTGTAGAGTAAATAAAAATTATTCAAAAATTGAAAAACTCTTTTCTTAAAAATAATTTTATATTTTACATAAAAAAGGGTAATAGATAAATAAATAAATTTATAAAAAAAAATAGATATATGGATGTGATTATATTTTATATATGTCTTATTTCAAAAACATTTATACTCCTCAAAGTGTAGAATTGAGTTTTATAATAGATTTCTTTATATATTTTAATAAAAAATTGATTATTGGGAGTTATTTAGATGAAATTTAAAAGTTGGACATTAATGGATAAATTTTATAAAATAAAATTTTTTAAATTTAATCAACATATTTTCATATTAACTAATCAATTAGTGAGGTTTTATTATAAATAATTTAAAATTAAATTGTATTGTGGAGGTTAATGAAATGACATTTATTCTTTAGCCATCGATGAGTGCAGAGTAGTTCAAAAATCAATATTAATGAAAGATTACTTACATGATTGGAAAGTATAGCTTTAGCTATATTGCTTTAGGAGATTTAATGCATGATGCTTTGAGTCCTGCAATCAACCCACAAATCTTTTATATTGTAAATAGCCAATATTGCAGGCTAGTAGGCCGAGAATTGACAATTTCTGGCAAAGTCAATTGGGAGGAAAGTAGGACGTCAAATGCACAGAGCACAGGCGCCGAGTTTCGTGTTCTATTGATTAAAACTGATAACTCACTCAGAGAATAACTTATTTATGAAAATGGAAATTATCCTAGAGAAAAATACCATTTTATTTAACGATGGCTAATTTTTCTAATGTTTATGTAAAGGAGCTAAGTTTATTAAATGTGAAGAAATGTTTAGTTGACTAGAGCTCTGGTGACGTCACTGGAGGCGGGCTTATAGAACCCAGCTGGTCTGCAAGTCTGCATTAGCCAGCCACTCGCCAGGCGAGATCGCGGCTCACTCGGTCTCGACACCAACTCAAGTCGGCACAATTCACGATTAATTCCTTCACTCAATTCACCATTAGAAAGGTAAGCAAGTGCATTCAATATTTTTGCTGAATTATCAATCAACTGGTTTTCATTGTTTTCGTTATTTTATTTTACAAATATTTAATTGGTAAACAAATATTTGTTTATTTTGGGACTTTAATATTTTAAATTCTATATAATAGAAAAAAAATAATTCACGTAATATTTTTAAAAAATATTATATGATATTTAAATTTTGAATAACAATAGAGTGGAGTAGGGCAATAATGGTAGGGGGGCGAGTCTAAAGAAGACTTTTCTCCCACCCGCTTGCCATACTAGCTCATAGGGAACCCCCTCCCCCAAGGGAATATTCTATATAATAGAGAAAAAAATAATACACGTAATATTAAAAAAAATATTAAATGATCTTTAAATTTTGAATAACAATAGAGTGGAGTAGGACAAGAATGGGGGGAGTCGAGTCTGCAGAAGACTTTTCCCCCACCCGCTTGCCATAATAGCTCATAGGGAACCCCGTCCCCCAAGGGAATATTCTATATAATAGAAAAAAAAATAATACACGTAATATTTCAAAAAAATATTAAATGATCTTTAAATTTTGAATAACAATAGAATGGAGTAGGACAGGAATGGGGGGGGGGGGCGAGTCTGCAGAAGACTTTTCCCCCACCTGCTTGCCATACTAGTTCATAGGGAACCCCTCCCCCAAGGTAATATTTTAAATTCTATATAATAGAAAAAAAATAATACACGTAATATTTAAAAAAAATATTAAATGATATTTAAATTTTCAATAACAATAGAGAGTAGGACAAGAATGGGGTGGGGGCGAGTCTGCAGAAGACTTTTCCCCGACCCGCTTGTCCTACTAGCTCATAGGGAACCCCTCCCCAAGGTAATATTTTAAATTCTATATAATAGAAAAAAAATACACGTAATATTTTTAAAAAATATTAAATGATATTTAAATTTTGAATAACAATAAAGTGGACAAGAATGGGGGGGGGAGTCTGCAGAAGACTTTCCCCCACCCGCTTGCCATTCTAGCTCATAGGGAACTCCCTCCCCCAAGGTAATATTTTAAATTCTATATAATAGGAAAAAATAATAATACACGTAATATTAAAAAAAATATTAAATGATATTTAAATTTTGAATAACAATAGAGTGGAATAGGACAAGAATGGGGGTGGGGGCGAGTCTGCAGAAGACTTTTCCCCCACCCGCTTGCCCTACTAGCCCATAGGGAACCCCCTCCCCCAAGGTAATATTTTAAATTCTATATAATAGAAAAAAAATAATACACGTAATATTTTTAAAAAATATTAAATGATATTTAAATTTTGAATAACATTAGAGTGGAGTAGGACAAGAATGGGGGAGGAGTCTGCAGAAGACTTTTCCCCTCACCCGCTTGCCATACTAGCTCATAGGGAACCCCCTCCCCCAAGGTAAACCTTCTGCTTGAAATAATGTCATATAAATAATAGACACAACAGTGAAAAACATGTCACTTTATAATTATAAAATAAGATGAATTAAAATAATCTTCTGAGAAATTTTTTACTAATCCTATATCTTAATAGCCCTTTGAACTGCTCCCCCCTTATCAACATTTTTCCAATTTTTTTAGAAAATAAATATTTGAATTTCGAAGGGATTATACTTATTTCTAGTAGAGTATTTTATATAGATATTGGAAATAAGAATTTCGACAAAGAAACTCGAAAAAAGTTTCTTTTTGTGCCCTTGAAAAAAAGGAAAAATTTGATAAGGATCTCCTCTTATCAACATTTTTCCAATTTTTTAGAAAATAAATATTTGAATTTCGAAGGGATTATAATGTCCAGAGATGTGTACAAGATACCTCATAAAAATTATCTTAATAGTGTCGTAGCCAGACTTTTGGGGCGGATGGGGCAAAACTGCTCTGACCAAAATTTTTACCCCGACCAAAATTATTTGAATTAAGCGATTTTTACTTTATCCAATGCAAAAAGCATGGGTAAAGTATTGTAATCGCTCTCGCGGGCAAGCGTGGCTTCAAAGGGTCCTCAGGTAAAGACTACGGAACCCATGGACTCAATTAAAGTCACAAATTGTAGTATTCAATTAGGTTGAATTATTAGCACGTGACGGTTTTGCCAAAAATTACATGGGGTCTCGTCGAGAGGCCAAAAAGTGCGATTTTTTCATTTAGGCGTGCGATGGCGGATGGATGTATGGATGGATGATGGATGATGGATGGATGTATGGATGGATGTATGTATGTATGGATGTATGTTATCGCTTTTTTGGCCCACGATTTTTTCCACAACTGTTGCAACCGATTGAAATGAAATTGAAAACCTACCATTAGTTTAACAAAATGAAGCGCTGATTAGTTTTTGGTACATATCGGCCCACAAACATTAGTACTTTATTTTCAGTACTTTTTTAGTTTTTTCTAAATATCTTGAAAATGACTTCAACCAATTTTGATGAAATTTAATATCCTAATTAAGTACCTTGGGGACCACAAAAAAGGTTAAATAAAGTTTTTAGTAAAATTATATTTTTAAAGTAATTTTACTCTAGAGTAAGATGGTACTTTTTTAATTTTTAAATTTTTTAAAATTTATTCATTTGAAAGTTTTAATATAGCTCATTTAGCCTTGCTTAAGTAAGAATGGATAGGCTTCTCTGTGAAATGCTAAAAATTTGGGAGGAATTTTTATGAGTAACCATAGCAACTGCGTTGTTTTCTTATCCGTTACCTTTGCTGAAGACAGAGAAATCGATTTTAAACCAAAAATAGCGATTGATTCTCATCTAGTACTTGAGGAATAATCATTCTATATTGGATTTTTGACGTTTCGGTTTTTATTAGTAACCATTGCTGAAGACATAGAGAAATCGATTTTAAACCAAAAATAGCGATTGATTCTCATCTAGTACTTGAGGAATAATCATTCTATATTGGATTTTTGACGTTTCGGTTTTTATTAGTAACCATTGCTGAAGACATAGAGAAATCGATTTTAAACCAAAAATAGCGATTGATTCTCATCTAGTACTTGAGGAATAATCATTCTATATTGATTTTTGACGTTTCGGTTTTTATTAGTAACCATTGCTGAAGACATAGAGAAATCGATTTTAAACCAAAAATAGCGATTGATTCTCATCTAGTACTTGAGGAATAATCATTCTATATTGGATTTTTGACGTTTCGGTTTTTATTAGTAACCATTGTTGAAGACATAGAGAAATCGACTTTAAACCAAAAATAGCGATTGATTCTCATCTAGTACTTGAGGAATAATCATTCTATATTGGATTTTTGACGTTTCGGTTTTATTGGTAACCATTGCTGAAGACATGGAGGAATCGACTTAAAATCAAAAATAGCGATTGATTCTCATCTAATACTTGAGAATAATCATTCTATATTGATTTCATGACGTTTCGGTTTTTATTAGTAACCATTCCTGAAGACATAGAGAAATCAACTTTTAAACCAAAAATAGCGATTGATTCTCATCTAGTACTTGAGGAATAATCATTCTATATTGGATTTTTGACGTTTCGGTTTTTATTGGTAACCATTGCTGAAGACATAGAGGAATCGACTTAAAATCAAAAATAGCGATTGATTCTCATCTAATACTTGAGGAATAACAATTCTACATTAGGTTTTTGACGTTTCGATTATTATTGGTAACCATTGCTGAAGACATGGAGGAATCGACTTAAAATCAAAAATAACGATCGATTCTTATCTAATACTAGAGGAATAACCTTATTGAATTCCATTTTTGATGTTTTGACCATTAATGGAAACCTCTACTGAAAATGTAGAATCGATAAAATCAAAGACTAAATTTTTTGGTAAACAACTCAAGCTTGAGTTGTTTGCGTAAGAATTTAGTCTTTAAGTCGATTCTTCTACAGTAGAGGATTAATAGTCAAAACATCAAAATGGAATTCAATAAGGTCATCCTCTAGTACTAGATAAGAATCGATCGTTATTTTTGATTTTAAGTCGATTCCTCCATGTCTTCAGCAATGGTTACCAATAATAATCGAAACGTCAAAAACCTAATGTAGAATTGTTATTCCTCAAGTATTAGATGAGAATCGATGGCTATTTTTGATTTTAAGTCGATTCCTCTATGTCTTCAGCAATGGTTACCAATAATAACCGAAATGTCAAAAAATCCAATGTAGAATGATTTATTCCTCGACTCTTAAATGAGAATTATTTTTGAATTAATGTCAATATGAACTACAAATTGCAAGTGATATCTGATTGATAATAAAGGAACAAACATATTAATATTTCAAATGAATTTGGATAAAGTTTAGCAACGATCCGTTGCAGTTTATTTTCTTTTTTCTGCATTGTTAAAAATTCCTTGTCTAATTATACTAAAAAAATGAGAAGTCCGGCCTCAAAACTTTTTAATTACCATATATTACATACCAGCATTGTAACCTTACAACATATTTTTTAGTAATACGTATCTAATTAATACAAGAAAAAGTAAAGTTACAATTTATTTTTTGTATTTTTACAATGAGTTAATGTGATTTTTACCAATATAATATAGTATTTTTTTTAACTATAGGCAATCTTGTAAATTTCCTATCTATTTAGTTGTATTGTAAACCTATATAAAATGTACAACTTTTTTTTAACAGTGTGGGTAGGCACGGTGTGTAAAAAATAAACAAAATGCGTTACTTTTTCTTTGATTACCGACTTAAAGAGGTCCACCAAACATATAAATAAAAAAAACTTAAAAATGTACTAATTTTCCCAAGTTTCTTGTTTTTGTTTTTGTTTTTGATTTTGGTTAGATGTAAATAGTGAGAGCTGGGGGGAAGGGGGGGGGCGCTAAAGATATAGGGGCGAGGGGGACGTCGCTTTGGCTACGCCACTGATCCGGAATACAAGTTACAAGATACTTTTAAGTAAAGTATTTGAGATATCAGATACAAGATACTTTTGTAAATGGTATTTGAAATACTAGATACAAAATACCTATTTTCTAAATACTTTTTTAAAATAAAATTCTTTTTGAAAGAAAACATATTTTTATTAATCTTAATTTAAGGTTTATTTAGCTTAGCTAACACATTAATTATGAACAGTGATCGCCTTAATCGCGTAAATGTAGAGAAAATATTATATTTTTAAGGTTTTAATTGAGACTTAAGTAAAACCAGTTCTTCAAACATTTATCACTCATTTTTCTTCGATGAGTTCTCATTATCATCCCTCCAAAAGAGAAGAGTCCCTTCACAGAGGCGGAACTAGGCAAAAATATTTTTTTTATTGTAGGATAAACATTTAAAATCTTTAGGCTGGTGTTTTTATTATTTAGGTATTGAAGTGTTTTTAAGTCAACAGTGCTGACAGTAGACACTGTGTTTTCGCTACTTGCAATATAGGAATCAGAATCCTCTAAAAACATGTAATAAGATTCGTCGACGGTGGCAAGCAAAAGTAACTACACCATACAGTCTTTTAATAGGTTGCAAAAGGTGCGTTCAGTTTTGTCTTTATGATGGGATGCTGTAATGTAAAAAATGCCTAGGTAATTAGTAAAAGTATTTTAGTAAACTTAGTATTTACAAAATACTAAGATACCAAAAGAATGTATCTAAATACAAGATACGAAATGAAAATGAAAAAAAATATTTCAAATATATGATCCGCGAACCGCAGTTTAGTTTAACTCAGAGTATCAACAGAACGGAACTCTGAGGTCAGAACATCCCCCGTTGGCACTGTGATTTCCGTAAATCACGAGAGACTTTATCTTTTAGGTCGGGGACCATGGCTAGTCCTTGTAATCTAGCTTCTAGGAGACCGTGATAAAGGATCTCTGTGGGTTAACGCTGATACCGGAAATCTAAAGTTACCTATAAGATGAAAATACATATTTTGTATCTTGTATCTGTATTTCAAATATTTGTATCTAAAATAAGTCACATCTCTGGCTATGTCGAGCTTGGCCCGACATGAATGTCTCTTTACATCAAGTTCGCGACAAAAATTAATAAAAACAGTGCATAAGGCTAAAGAAATTATATTGTATTGTACTGTTTTATTTGGACCCCTCTGGAGCGCGCTATGAGCCTATCATATTAAATAAACACCCTCCCCCCTCTCTCGTAAATTTTATTTGGACCCCTCGCTCGCAGCCTATGATATACCGTATATTGAATAAGGCCCTCTCTCTTACTTTGGAATGGATCCTTTGGATTAAAAAAAATCTGTAAATATTCGGAATATAACTTAAAGTGAGTAATTTTGTTGAAAATCACAAAAAAAAAAAAAAAAAATAGAGAGAATTCATGGCGTTTCGGTCTACTATAAAAACTTTGAATAGTGAACAACAAAATATTTATATTATAAGAGATGTTAATTATTTTGTCGAAAAATATGTTAGTGTGTGTGTTACCAAATTAATATTGTGTACGCTCTAGCTCAAAAACCGAGGGGTGAACCGCGATTTGAATTAGGTGTACACCGTCTTTGGAATTATTTGGAATACTTTGGAATTCATTAGATAATCTATTGTCATCTATTGTCTTGAAAGTGGAAGTGGAAGTAGGTGTACACGATATTAGGTCGCGGTTCACCCCTCGTCAAAAACTAATCATGGTATCAAAATGTAATTTTATATTTCAATATTTTATATTGATTAAGATCTGATTAGATTTGGTTGAAATCAGACCAAAAATTTGGTGGGAGCAGTTTGTCCGATATGAACCAAATTTTGTACATTGACTCTTTAGGACCATCACATATTGTTTTATTAATATTTTGACTACATAATTATGAAATTTATTATAAAACTTTCCTAAAAATATTAACAAAAAATTTTCTTTAAAACATTGTTTTAATTCATTCTAATTTAAAAATATCGAGTTCCCGGTTTTATTCTGCTTTCGAGTGTATTTATAGCTTCATTATTTAGAAATTAAATAATATTTAAATCTATTTTCCAGAAAAAGTTTTTGCCTAGCAAATATAAATTAAATAATGATTAAAACTATATACCAAGACCAAAAATTTTATATATAAATATTTTATTAATTTGAGTAGGTATAGTTCCGAAGGCCTTATTTTTATTTCATACAGGTTTTCAATACCCATTTTTAAACCGACTTCAAAAAAAGGAGGAGGTTCTCAATTCGTCGGAATCTTTTTTTTTTTTTACTTATTTATTGTCATCGGGAACAAAGCCCATTTAGACAGCACATCAGTAAAGTGTTAGTAGTGTTAGTGAGGGAGCCGAGATTTAGCCGGAAGAAATTTTTATATGCTAGCCAAGCTCGAACCCGGGCCCCCCGCTTGAACATTGTCATCATCGATGCGGAAGCGAGCCCAGCGTCTTAACCAGCTCGGCCTATCCAACTCCCCTTTTTTTTATTTAGTATATATCGAATTATTATCTTGAAGAAAAAATTGTGTTTTTACCTATTTAAATTTTAGGTCCTTTTATTTATTTATTTATTTTATTTTATTTATTGTCACCGGGAACACAACCCATTTAGTCACCTCATAAGTAAAGTGTTAGTAGTGTTAGTGAGAGACCCGGGTTTTAGCCGGTCGAAATTTTATACGCTCTCAAGGCTCGAACCCGGGCTTAATTATCTTAAAAACAGTTAAAACTTTTTGTCATACTCTCTTTAAAAAATTATTATGACAATTTTTGAGAAATCATAAAGCAGAAGACACAATCTTAGATTTATTCTTTATTAATTCAACCATTCAGCATAACCCACCCATCCAACCCTAATATATTCAATAATAAGAAATTAAGTAAAATTACGAGGTAGGTTCACATAAAATAAAACAAAAATGACTTTATCTCGATATATTTCGCGTTACGAGTCCATCCTCAGGAGTTAAGAAAAAAAACATATATCGTGATAAAAACTCATTTTTGTTTTATTTTATGTGAAACCTACCTCGTAATTTTACTTAATTTCTTATTATTAAAAAATGTTTAACCTTGAACCAACACATATCTACTTAAAAGTTCCTAATATATTCAAAATTATTTACAGACCTAATAATCATTAAGAAATTAAAGTCCGATTCTGCCCCCGGTCCGATAACATCTCATCGATGCTTATCAACAAATGCTCCCCTAAACTTGTTAACATTTTATCTAAGCTTCTATGCTTCTAAACTATTACAAATCTCCTATGATTGGTATATATTTCTCGAAAACTGGAAAATAGCTATAGAGACACCTATTTTCAAAAAATATTACCCCTCCTAAATCACCAATTACAGACTTATTGCCATTTCTCAAAAATAATGGAAACCGTAATCACCAACATGTTCTCTGTCACTTAGAACTCTCACTAAATAATCCATAATATTCAATATGGATTTAGACTGTACCGGTCTACGATTTTAATTGATAAGTGATGGAAAGGCAGCCCAAGGATAGTGAAAAAAATTCTCTCGAATAAAGTAGATTAATTGGATATTCATTTTTTTCATCACTCAAAAACCAACGTTTCGGAGGATTTTTCTTCCTTCTTCAGGGTTTAAAAGGGTCATTGAGAGAAAAATAGAAGATGATTCTCCCTTCTCTTTTCTAGCAGTGCTCGAAATTTGTCCCTTCTCAACAAAATTATCAATAGAATTTTTAATGAATGGATTTTTTTTAATTATCCTCCGAAAGGTTGGTTTTTGAGTGATGGAAGGAATGAAAATTCAATGAATCTACTTTATTCGAGATAATTTTTTTCACTATCCTTGGGCTGCTTTTCCATCATTTATCATTAAAATCTTTCCTTAAGGGAGTTTGGGACAGATTATCTATCTGGTTGATCTTCGAAAAATCTTTTGTATTTCTGCAGAGTGACAACATCTGCCTCCTAAATTTTTTAAATAAAAATTGTTAATAATGAGGTTATTTCGAATACAAATCTTTGTTTTGATAATATTAATAAAAAGAATATTGAGATAAATTTTTTCTCATTATAAAAACATTTATTTAACACAAAAACGATTTCAAGAAATAGATTTGGAATTCTATACTAGCGTTTTTGTTATATTCTGTTGTCTGCGAATAACTTTTTATGTTTGCATTTATGAATAACTAATTAACTAGACTGTCAAATCTATTGAAAAATGTATCATTCGATTCATAAAAGTTGAATTATTGATCTGTATAAATAAGTTGAAAATTGTATAATTTGTATAGAAGTTATAGCCCTTTAAAAGCTCGGTCCATTTACTTCCATGTTAAAAGGACAATTTTCAATAATTTATTTCTCGGTAATGGGACAGACGATCAACTTCAAATTTCGGAAATAAATATTTAATACATCGATGGTAAAACTTTGAGAATTTTCTTATAAAAATAATAAACAGTAAATTCAAATGTGATGTTTTTTTCGAACCAGAGGGCCTCTACTGGCGTACATACATTAATTGCTTACTCCAGAACCCCTCCGCATATCGATTTCAGAATGTCTGGATGATTGAAACTATTTCTTTATAATCTGTTAATTGATATTATCTCAAGATGGCTTAAGTAGGATCAGTTATAAATATACAAATACGTATATTATTCATAATTTAAACTTTTACAACTTTTAATCCTTCATGACCTGAATACATACATCTTCGATTCCAAAGCAACCCCTGAATATTCCCTTCCGTTTTTAAGATTAATAGGGTCAACCAAGACTAATAAAGTCTTACACCTTCTTAAATCTGATTTTTATACAAAATAAAAAAAATATAATCTGACTTTAGGTTTATTAAGATAATCCTTGTTATCTGCTCATCATATAATCCTAGTTTATTAAATTATATTTTATCATAATTACTCATTTCATGACAAAAATAAATAATAATGATATGCCAAATTATGGACTCCCAACTTTAGAAGTAATACTCGAATATAATATACTCAGTGGTACAATTAACCCCCTATCATGTTTTTATTAATTATATAAAAATAATCAAAAGATCATTTAATTTATTTCTGCTATTAAATTTCTATGATTACAAAATATTAAAAAAAAAACATTTAAAGAATAATTTTTGTTTTTAAATTTTAAAAAATAAGAAATAATAAACTGATGTGATCATTCACATGAATTTACCACACACCTGGCTCCTCTTTAATAAAATAATTATATATTATTTTTGAGCCCCCCCCTCCCTTTTTGGTCACTATCAATTTCACACAGTGAGTCATTTTCATAAGGTTGATATATAGGATGCATTTGCGAAATTTCGTACGAATAGATCAAAGGGTCTAGAAGTTATATGCTAGTTCTATTTTTTGAACCCACCACCAATATTTGTCCCCGAAAAAATAATTACTCTCCTTTTTATTGAGCTATAGCGTACACAAAATTTGCTAACTAATGAAATAACAGACATTTTGACAAAATACTTAATATTTCGTAAAATGTAATTTTTTCGATGTTCACTCATTGGGGTTTTTTGTAGACCAATGGTTTCGCACTATTTTTTTTTTTTTTTGAGATATTTCGAAAAAACGAATAAAAAATAAACTGCAACGGATCGTTGCTAAACTTTATCCAAATTCATTTGAAATATTAATATGTTTATTCCCTTATTATTAATCAGCTATCACTTGCAATTTGCAGTTCATGTTGACTTTAATTCAAAAATAATGATCGATTTTCATTTAACAGTCGAAGAATAACCAATTCTACATTGGAATTTTGACATTTCGGTAATTATTGTTAACCATTGGTGAAGACATGGAGGAATCGACTTAAAATCAAAAATAACGATCGATTCTTATCTAATACTAGAGGAATAACCTTATTGCATTCCATTTTTAATGTTTTGACTATTAATGGCAACCTCTACTGGAAACGTGGAAGAATCGACTTAAAATCAAAAAGACTAAATTCTTTTTTGGTAAACAACTCAAGCAAAACCGTCACGTGCTAAAATCCAACCTAATTGAATACTACAATGCTGTTTTTATTTTGGTTGAAATAGAACCAAAAATTAAGGGGGGGATTGTAAAAAATTAAATATAAATATACCTTTATATATAATAAAACTAATTTAGAGCTACATTAAAGATAATTTATAATTCAAACCATATCTTAGAGTTTGCCGCATGGATAAAAAAATACATAAAATTTGTTCGATGAATTAAGTTGTATAATGCCTCCATGATGCACATTTGCAATCACCTGCTTACGCGATTTACATATGTGCAAACTTAATATTTAACAGGAAAATGACGATTAATTTTCCAAGGAATACTGACTCTTAGAAAGTCTAAGCATTAAGCACTTGTAAAAGTGTTAAAGTGTTATTTTTTCCTCTTGTAAACCATACGAAAAAACAACAATAATCATATATTATACGGAAATATCTACAAGTAATTAAATTAAATAGAAAATTGTCAGCAACGTTTCGTTATCATATCTTTTTTTTATTTTTTCATATAAATAGTATTTTCTGACACATAAAACTTGAATAGACATATGATTGCTATCTCTCAATAATTATTTTAATATCTATCTATTCAATATATATGTAAGAAAATAGAATAGTTCAATTTTCATTATATTTTGGATGGTTTTATACGAAATTAAAGATTTTATTCCGAGGAGAGTAAATTTAAGAAGAAAAACAAAAACAAAAAAACATACCATTAAATGAATAAATGAAAAATTAAACTTATCTAATTAATAAAGAGAATTTAGTTTTTAAGGTCTTAAATTCTTTGATAAGGGAACGATTCCTCTGATAATGCAATATAAAAATATTCTAATAATATCAAAGAATTTAAGACCTAAAAACTAAATTCTCTTTGTAATTTTTTTTCTTTTCGGCCCTTCTAGCCATCAGTCAATTTACGATACTATTATTAAATTATGTCTTCTATGTAGGTAAGGATCAGATTTTTAGCCGGTTGTATCGAGCCAGATTCGAACCCGGATCCACTCTTTGTAAATAATTCGGTTGTTACTACGAGTTGTAACTATTTTTGAAAAAATTCCATCTTATTTTCAAAAAATGATACTCATTTTTTGCTTTAATTAACTAATTAAGTTTTCTATGGTAAACGTAAACCTAATGATTAGAAGTTTTATAGTTGAAAAGTATGTGATTTATCTTAAACGTTGAGGAGTAAGGGCCAAATTTTTAACTATAGTTTTGGAGTTTAATAAGGGCTAAATGTTAAACTATTTTAGAATTTAATAAGAATGTTTTTTTTTTTTTTTTTTACGTAATATCTATTTTCCTTTATAGAGCCAGGTTTAATATAATGTGAATTTTCCTTGATGGAATCATTTCAATTCGAATCGATCATAATTCTAAGAAAAATTTATAAGAATCAAAACAATATGTTAAAATATGTATATAAATATTTCAGTTTTCTTTTTTGATTTGATAATCAATAAAATTATTTAATTCAAATATTAATTTATTAACATTTCTATTACAAATAATCCAAGATTCAATACATATACTTAAAAAATTGCAGCAATTCAAAAATATTTCTCAAACTAATACTCCAGTCAACTCTAGCACAGGGAAAATACATTCTTAGAGAGAGAGAGGCTTCTGAGCCCAAAATCAAGAAATAGACTAAGCCAGAATACTTTTAAAAAGATATTGTCATTTTCTTTCTGGAATATGAAAGGACCAATTCGGAGCACTTATCATAAAAAGGGTAAAACAACAAATAGTGCCTGATACAGTGCACTTTTGAAGGAAAAGATGAAACCAGCAAAGTAGATATTACTTTCTTCTATTCCATGATAATGCACTCCCTTACAAAGCTTTTGTAAATTTTGACTCTACTCGGACATTGCGATTTCAAATCTTATAGTCCTGTACTTGGTTCGTCTATTAATGAACAGTTTGTGGGTTACGTGGACCTTACTTTTACAGGAGTGAAGGCACTATGGCTATCATTTATAAATGATGTGTCGGTAGATAGAAGTGAATGACTGCAGAGGTGAAAAGAGGGACTCGCGATTGTATCACAATTTGTACTGGAGTAGAATTTCTGAATCTCAATTATTTTTGAAGAGGCTTAGTGATTATTATTTTCTTGTTGAATTGTTTTAAGAAATTGTAATTTTTTCTATATTCATAGCTCAAAATGAGCTAAAATAACACTGTAATAACGCGTCCCGACACTCCTACTTTACACCCATTTCTTTTATTTCAATCGGATTAAAAATTTGACACAACTACTTAATAACTCATGACACTTGATAAATACACTAATTTTTCAAAAAATCGTTAAAGCCGTTTTTAAAAAAAAATCAAAAAAAAAACGAAAAATCTTTCATGTAAATGTCCACTTCCGGTTTTCCGATTTCAACCAAACGCTTGCTTTACTCCTTTTAGCCTATTTCGAACTTAAGTTTCGAATTTTGTATCTCTGAGACTTATGTTTGCGAAACGCACGGGGGGTAAATTCTTACGTAGATAAACATCAACTTCCGGTTTTTTTATTTTAGCCAAAATCTTGTTATACTTCTTGTAGCCTCTAGATAGCTTAAGTTCCAAATTTCAAGGCTCTGCGACTTTGCGAAGACGAGATATGAACGATTAAAATATTTACATACGTACATACTTACATACCTACGCACTGACCAATGGATTTTTGGCCCCTTTTTGGCCCTTGGGGACCACAATTTCTGGTTTTATTTCATAAATCCGATTTTCAATTATTAAGGGCATCGATTACTTCCACCTAGACGTTACAAAATTAAATGAACTTTTTTCATCTCTGAGATACAAGCTCTCAAATAGTCAGGACTCAGACTGGCCATAGCACTACTTCCCCATTATATTCTATCAATATAAATGTGAAAGTAAAAATGCGAACTTTTCACAAAGGACGTTTGCCTTTGAATTATAAATATCATTTTCCCAATTTAATTCGATGTAATTTCTTGGGTATTAAGGTATAATTATAAGATTTTGAAATTAATAATTTAAAAAGATTGTGTATGCATGTTTAGGTCGTAACACCTTCTTGCATCTTTTTTATATACAAATTACTTTCAGCGAATCTTACCAAGCTTCTACTTAATTTATGAACCAGCCTTCTTAAAATTCAGAGTTAGAAGAGCTTTTGTATTAGTTAACGATTCCTCTCACCTTGCACCAACTAGGTCTAAATTAAGATTTTTTTTAACGTCAACTTGTGGACGTTGCTAGTATTAATACAAATTAAAAGGACGTTTTATTTTTAAATGTTCAGATTCATTTAAAGATACTTGGCAAAGTTTTATTTTACTTATCAGATATTTTTGACAGGATTACACCATTTTTAAGTTAATAATCTTTTTGAATTCCCCTAATTTAATTTTATAAAAACTGCGGCACATCAGCTATTTTATTAAAGCTGTTCTTCCTTATTTTAATGAATTCCTAATCTGGTTTTCACACGTGATTGTTATTTAACGATACTTGTATCCTTGAATAAAAAAATAAATATACCTCATGAGTAGAGTCCGGATTATATGCCAATTAAAATGGCCGAAATATGCATAATAAATGCAACAAAATCTCCAAAAAGTGCCAAAATATGCAACATCAAATTTAAATAGAAAATAACGTTGTTTTTACTTTACCATACAGGGTATGGTCAAGTATTGTATTTTTATTTAAAAAAAATCAATATCATTAAATTAAATCAAATTACTTTATTTACTACATTTTCAACTAGAAACTATGATTTTTGTTATTGAAAACGATAACAATCAAGTATATACTGTTCCACATGTTCAGTAGTAAGGTTGTAGGGAGAGGTGGCATGAAAGGGACATGTATTGAAAAGGACAATTCAAATAACTCGCTAAATAAAGGTCGTCTCGGAACGACATAATTTTTGTTCTGAGGCAACCCCGAAGTACATACATTGACATCTTACTTCACACTATTTCTTTGGCTCTTCTTTAGAAATGTTTTTTCCAGTACTGTAAACTGTTAATTAAACAGTTTAGCGTTGTTTATAATTGGTGATATACATGCAGATACGAGAAAAAAAGTTCAGTAAACTTTTATTTAGAATTGTAGATTTTGTGGTCATGTTTTTAATTTGTGTTTGATAGTTATGAAAGGGACACAACAAACGGTTATGAAAGGGACGTCCAATTCATGACTAGTATTTCATAAAAAATTGTACATTTTACCGAAAAACATTACATTTTATCGAAAAAACGAAACTTTGCCTTCTTCAGGGCATAAAACGAAAGGGGGTGTATTTATTTGTGGGATAAAATTTCATTCTTTTTGGGATGGTGGTAGATTTTAGGGCGTTAATAAAAGGGGAAATCGAAAAACCGAAACTTTCCCTTCTTCAGGACTTAAAATGAAAGGGTGAAATTCGTGCGATACATTTTCATTATTTTCGGGATGGTGGTAGTGTTTGGGGCGTTAATAAAGGGTGAAATCGAAAAACCGAAACTTTCCATTCTTCAGGACATAAAATGAAAGGGGGAGGGGGTATTTTTTGTACGATCAAATTTCATTATTTTCGTGATGGTGGTAGATTTTGGAGCGTTAATAAAGGGTGAAACAAAAAACCGAAACTTTGCCTTCTTCAGGTCATAAAATGAAGGGGGGTGTATTTATTTGTGCGATAAAATTTCATTATTTTTGGGATGGTGGTAGATTTTAGGGCGTTAATAAAAGGTGAAATCGAAAAACCGAAACTTTCCCTTCTTCAGGACATAAAATGAAGTGGTGATATTCGTGCTAAAAATTTTAATTATTTTCGGGATGGTGGTAGTGTTTGGGGCGTTAATAAAGGGTGAAATCAAAAAACCGAAACTTTCCCTTCTTCAGGACTTAAAATGAAAAGGTGAAATTTATAGGCTAAATTAACTTATAGTGAAAATACAATGACTCTAGAATGATGAAACTTGACATATTGGTAGAGCTTGGCTTGATAAAGAAGAGAATCGAAAAACGAAACGTTTCCTTCCTCAGTATCTTAAAGGAAGGTGCGAAGTTTATAATATAAATTCTTATCAAGTAAAAATTCAAAAATTTGGCATGTTAGCAGATTTTGGGGCATTAATAATGGGAGAAATCGAAAAACTGTAACTTTCCCTTAATCACCATCTAAAATGAAGGAGTGAAACTTATCAGCTAAATTAACTAATAGTGAAAATTCAACGACACTAGAATGCTAAAATTTGACATATTGTAATAAGTTTAATCACTAATAAAGTGAGAAATCGAAAAAGATCTTCATCAGCCTTTAAAATAACTGCGTGAATCTTGCTGGCTAAATTCCCATCCAACTTACAAAAAGAAGTGAAATCTCAACAAAATCACTTGTGTAAAAAAGGCCAAGTTCGATTAATAAAATCCGTTTGCCAAAAAAAGTAGTGAGATCTAATGTGCTGCCAAGTTAAACATCATCAATTTATTAAATGAGTCGAGAATATATTAGTAACTTCAATTAAAACGCATGTTTTTCATTTCACTTGTCCCTCTATATTTTTTATTGATTTCACATTTTTAGTTGAAATTATTTTCATAAAACTTGGCTTTTACGCATTATTATGTATGTGCACGAATTACTAGTTACCATATCATGGGATCTTAATAATAGAAGATGGAAGGGCTAAAAGGGAGAGGTGGAATCCCTATCAGACAATAATAATAATAATTTAATGTGTAAAAGCCAAGTTTCAGGAAAATAATTTCAACTAAAAATGTGAATTCAATAAAAAATATAATTGGACATGTGAAATGAAAAACATTCGTTTTAATTGAAGTTACTAATATATTCTCGACTCATTTAATAAATTGATGATGTTGAACTTGGCAGCACATTAGATCTCACTACTTTTTTTGGCAAACGGATTTTATTAATCGAACTTGGCCTTTTTTTACACAAGTGTTTTTGTTGAGATTTAGTTTACGAGATGCAATGCTCTGACAGAGATTGTAGCGACACTAATAGGATCCCATTTTACTTGACCGGAACCCTAAAAACGACTAAAAATGCTTCACGTCATCGTATGTCGCTTTTTTACTTATATTTTTTTCGCTTTTTCGAGCCGTTTTTTTTACTGGTAGCTTTCGAATTAATATAGGTATTTAATGTAAAAACAACAATTCTATTACTATATAATATTGATGCGAGAAGTTGGAAAAACTTAAGCTTAGATAGACTCCTGAAATCGTAAAGAACTAGAATATTCAGGGTTTGAATTAGACTGTAGTTTTGTCTCTGGTTTTGAAGGTTGAATGAAGTCCGTAAATCAATCCCAGTCTCCAGAAATTATGAGAATAAAAGAATTGACATATGAAAGTTGTTTGGATTTGTTTCTAATTTGACCATGAATTGATTTTTGCTGTTTGTGAATCACACATTGAGCGCAAATGATGCTTTAGAAAGGATCATTCAATTTATTTTATTAGAACGCAAGCCATAATAAAACAAGGTAATTTTCCCCCAAGAGACTCCAAAATGTGTATTTTTTACACAATTTAATTGGAGGACCCCAAAACGGAGCTAGTTTTTTACACCAAAATGCAGCTAGTTTTAAGAACCCTGCATAACTAGACAAACCTGTAAAAATCCACTAACCCGAAATGAAGTAGGGGTAAAAAATTAAAAGTCCAGGCCCTTCGTCCTTTCTGGACCAAGTTTTGCAAATTTACTTTTTAGGATTCTGCGAAACTATTGATGCAAAATTCACTTAACCAAAATGGGAAGGAGAAAAAAATTAAAATCTTGCTCCTGATCAAAATATGCACACTTAGTCTTTTGAACCCTGCAGAGTGAATTTAAAAGAGGTTGAAAATGTGATCTTTTTAATTAAGAGACGCTTGTGAATTCAAATTGTCTTAATTTTAAAAATAAATTTGTTCCTTATTTCTTTTAGCTCAAAATCTTTATGGTTCCTAAGAAAAATTATTTTGAAATTTTTTTTCCCATCTCGCTTTCCTGAGGTTAACTCGTTGCTCCATCTGACCACTTGGCATTTTTCCGACGCGTCGGACGATTTCTACAGACAAAGCGCGTTGGTGAGGGAATCAACACAATCATGTTCAAACCTGTCGTAGCACACTCGCTGTTTTTCCAGTAGCAGCATCAGCCCAGTCATTTGATATCCCCAGCTCGTTTAATGGAAGCCCCTGCTAGTTAGACAACTAAATTGACAGATCAGTTAAGGGTAATACAACCCTACAAAAAAGGCACAAGTCATTTCTTCATTTTTACTTTATTCAATGCGAAGCAGATAAGGGGCCGTCCATAAATTACGTCTCACGAATTTCAAGATTTTTACACTCCCCTCCCCCTGTGTCACATTCTGTCACATTTTCATTGAGCTCCTCCTTTATTGTGACGTCACACTATCACTTTTATACCCTATAATTTAATAATTGTAGACTTTTTTTATAAATTAAACTCAACTAAAGGGATTTAATATATTTTCAGATTAACCTTATTTTTATTCATATCATGAAATCTAAAAAATATATTTGGAAATTTAAAAAAAAAATTAATTTGACTTTTGTGACATCACAATTTTTAAGATTCCCGGGTCCCCCTGTCACAAATCTGAGATGCTCCATCACCCCTTACTGTGTGATGTAATTTATGGACGGCCCCTAAAGTATTGGATCGGTCTCGCGCCAAGCGCAACTTCAAAGGATCCGCCAAAAAGTGCTATTTTTTCATTTAGTGCTTGCAGATGGATAGATGGATGTACGTAACTATGTTACCCTTTTTTTTCGTCGACGATTTTTTCCACACCATTCAACCGATAGAAATGAAATTGAAAACTTAGCATTAATTACTTTAACAAAATGAAGCGCTCAAGTCCATAAAAAAAATATTTTCTTCTGATTGATTAAAAAAATTATAATACTATATAATAACATCATTTTTCAGGCCCTTTTTACTTTTGAAAGGAACCCTTACTCTTAATTTAAATTCTATTTTAATCTCGTATATATCGGTGCAATTTTGATTACAGTATTATAACCCATTTGGAAAAGAGGCTTAGTTTTACTTATGAGCAAAAATTGTGATTTTTAATTGCGAAGTATATTATTATTGAAAAAAAAATTATTATGAAAATAAAATTATTGTAAAAATTTGTTATTGTATTCAAATATATATATATGTACATTTTTCTTTTCTGGCCTTAATTCCTCACTACTTCTCAAATTGATTTTGAATGACCTTTAGGGCCCCAATACCATCACTCTTATCTAAACAATATTTTACCCTTTTGGATCGTATATCTATTTATTCATAGACACCTTAAATGTAAAATTACTTATGATAATTAATTCTCACTATAATACTTGATAAGCAAACAAAACTTCTTTGAATACGAGAAGCTATATTGTTTGATCGAAAACAATTTGTCCTATTATTAGTTCTAAATACAAAAATGAATGACATAATAATAATAGATAGGCATACATAACAAACAACTATTTTTAATGTAGGTACGTCAATGAATAAAGTAGGTATTACAACACCTCAACACAAAGACATCTATACTAATTTTTTAAAAAGTTGATTGAAAGAAAAAATTAAATATTGAAAGTAGAAATCCTTTACATTTTATGTTAATTAGAGTAGGTATTTATCAATATTATGTACATATTTTTATCTATAAATCCTTAAAAAAATTAAAATAAGCTGACGTGTTCTGATGTGGCCATCCACTTGACTTTACCATACATCCGGCCCCTCACTTATATTTAATATTTAATAAAATTATTTATAATCATGTAGGGGGGGGTTAGTTTTTGCATTTTTAGACTCCTGGGACCCACTGATTATGTATACAAAATTTGGTTGAGTTTGGTAAATGGCAAAGATTTTCATTTTTTGACCCTCCCCCCCATTTCGGGCGGTTAGTTTTTGCATTTTTAGACTTCTTGGGTCCCACTGATTATGTATACAAAATTTGGTTTAGTTTGGTAAATGGCCAAGATTTTCATTTTTTGACTCCTCCCCCCCCCCCATTTCGGGCGGTTAGTTTTTGCATTTTTAGACTTCTGGGGACCCACTGATTATGTATACAAAATTTGGTTGAGTTTGGTAAATGGCCAAGATTTTCATTTTTTGACCCCCCCCCCCCCATTTTGGGCGGTTAGATTTTGCATTTTTAGACTTCTGGGGGTCCACTGATTATGTATACAAAATTTGGTTGAGTTTGCTCAAACGACCTAGATTTTTAATTTTTAACCCCCCCTCGACCCCTTAATTTTGGGTCGATATGCACCAAAATCTAATCAGCTCTTAATCTCAATGGACCAAAACTACGTGTGAAATTTGGTTTCGATATTCACACTAGTTTTTGAGCTAGCTCGTACACAAATTTGGTAACGCACAGACTAACTAACTAACTAACAGACATTTTGACAAAACAATTATTATCTCGAAAAATATAATTTTTTCGATGTTCACTTATTAGAGCTTTTTTGTAGACCGAAATGCCATGGTTTCGCTCAATTTTTTTAATCGAAATAGTTTGAGCCGTTTTTTAGATATTTTGAAAAAAAGAAGGAAAAAACCACTTTTTTCATGCACGATTACAATACTTGACCATACCCTGTATGGTAAAGTAAAATATATGTAATTAGTCAACTTTTCCTTAATTATAATGTAGATTTTTCTTTAAGTATTAAGAATATATTTTTTTGTTTGATTAAAAAAGTTATAATATTAATAACAT
Source organism: Forficula auricularia (assembly GCA_024734495.1). Taxonomy (NCBI): domain Eukaryota; kingdom Metazoa; phylum Arthropoda; class Insecta; order Dermaptera; family Forficulidae; genus Forficula; species Forficula auricularia. Next base: position 11,187,290 of record JALMQS010000225.1, on the reverse strand, counting down.
TATTCTTCAATAAATTTATTTGTTTTGATTAAGAAAAATTAGTTCGGTACTTACGTATTAACGCCACCGCAGCTACAGATTTGGCGGTCTTTAAGCGTCGCTACTGACGACGGATTCTTTTAGAAAATGAATATTAATTAAAAATAATTATTAAATACCCAAAAATTCGAATATGTAAATGTCGTTGTCGGTTCGGTTAAGATATATTCAGTTCGGCTCGTAGAACTTCATTACGGGTTGGTTTTTAGGCGATTAGGTTGGCGTTAGCTAGCTAAATGAACCGAGATGATGAATAGAACCGAACCTATGAAAAGTTCTAAAAGTGAAAATTGCCAACGCCCACTGGCGCTCACTTGAGACATTTTGAGACATCACAGTCCATAAACTCAATTTCAGTTCAAATTTGTAGTTTAAAATTTTATTTGTAGCTGCGGTGGCGTTAATACGTAAGTACCATTAGTTCGACCAATACGCTGTCACTTAAGCGAGATCGTATTTTTTCAATTTAGTAATTTTTAATATATAGTCAGATTTTTTCTTTTATTCTTTTATAAAAATTAAAGTGCTGGATAAAGTAAAAGCTTTTTCAAGAACCGGTGTCTTCAAACTTTAGTGATTTTTTTCTCAACAAACTTTATGAACCAGAAAGTTAAACTTAGCACATAGGTGAAGTTAATTTATGCAAGCGTGTGCACCATATTTCAGCATATTTGTATTTGTAACAACCATTTGATAGTTCCCCATGTGACAATTTGATTTTTTCTGATTTTCTGCATTTTTGAATCATAATGTGTTGGTCCAAGCCAGCCCATTGATTCTCTTTGTTTAAGAGTCGACCAATCACATCTGGCAAACACATGGTCTCACCCCCAAACTTTAACAAAGGAACCAAAAATTGTCGCTGTGCAAAACGCGGGGTCATCACAATAAGGTCTTAAACTAGAAATTCTCAAATCTTTTGACACCTGAACGTATTTTCGAATTGTCTACGATCTCCCGATTTTGAGTAATCGTGGGTATCTGAATCCAAATATAGACACAAAGATAGACAACAGACAAAAACAAATCATGCTTGAAAATGTATTTTAGCCTCTTTCCAGCCAATTCTATATATAATAAGCAAAAAAAAATTCAACGAAATTCTCGAGTAGGTAGGTAGGTACTTCAGGCCGCCCTGATGACAAGTAAAGATCGTGTATTACTAGGGGTCTTGAAATAAGAAGTTTTGATGAAATCGTGATTAGAAAAATTTATAGAAATTAAAGAAATAAACAATAAACCATCTAAATAAAGAATATTCATATTCATTATGAAAGTTTTCCTAAAATGGTCAAGATCTAGAACCTACTTGAGAAAGCCTAGAAGCAGTGTCCCAAATACTTTATTTGTGCCTCAGATTGGAACATCACACTAACTTCACATTTTTTATCTCATTTATTTATTATTCTTGTGAATAAATTGCCTTTTAATTAAGATCATGGCTCATATCAAAAACAAAACTTATATTTTTTTATTAAATTTAGAGTCACTATCGAAAAAAGTCATAAGAGATCTAAATTAAGCTATTTTAAAATTCAAATAAGATTTTTTAACTAGTGTGTCTATTTCCGAATTCCTAATTATTTTCAAAGAAAACTAAAAAATAATTCAATTCAATTGGAATTAAAGGATTATATAATAATTATTAGAAGGCCATAAATTGACCTTTTTTCATTTAAAAGGGGCACTGAATTAGTATTAGAACGAGTACTGTATATGTGCTTAGCCGATTTAACAAATAATTTGTTATGCTTCGCTCGCTGGGCGATCCGATTTTTGAATTTATCAGAAATTTTTTATTTTTATCTGTAAATTCGTGTTATGAAATGTGATGAAAAATTATTTTTAAAAATAATAATCTGTCCGGATCTCGATTTGCACGATATCGCGAAAACGGAAGCTCGTAGCAAGTTCTGGTGCCAATTTCCATTGCCCGTCATTTTGAGTTCTTATTTCTATTAGAACTTCCAGCTGAAAATTAGAAACAAATTGAATGATGATATGAAAGGCTCTTGAATAATTCCAGATAAAGAGCTGAAATTTGGCTCTACTTATTGCAAAGTTTTAGCTTTCTAAATTCAACCGATATCAGACTTGTTACACCATTGCTTTTTCCCTTCTGATCATAAATGGCTCCACATTACATATTCTAATTAATTTAATTTTAATTTTTCTAAAATAAGCTTTTACCTACCTTTTCTACAAAAGATATATTTTAGTGAAAGGAGTGTTTCATTAAACACCAAGGTTTGTTTGGGCTGAGAAAAAATTTCACAATAAAGCTGACAACTTTTTTATCGAAGAAAGATTGCTATTATGTAAGTTCTACAAATTCCCAAAATCATGAAAACAGTGCGCTAGTCTTGAATATATTTTTTTACTTCAATTTACTACTGAAATTGATTTAACAAGAATTAATTTAGTTAAAACTATAATTGAAAACTTCTATAATATTGTACTATATCATGTCTAATAAATAGGAATTGAATTATTTGTGGCTTATAACCAGGCTGATGAAAGAAGAAGCTTTCTTAATTTATATCAAAGTGGGTGGGTTTTGTTTGCGATATGATTTTCAATACATCCGTCTTTTCTAATTGGCCTTGCAAATATCGTATTTTAGTTATCAATATATTTTCAAAATAATTTCTAATTATTTTTAAATTATTAATGACTTATTTGTGCCTATACTGGCAATGTTCTATACCCTTAAAGAGTATATCCGTTGCGTTTCTTATGGCGATAAATGATTACAACTCCGAAATTTCACATGTTGCCCTCTCCAATCAATTCCATTCGGATACACGCAACATGACTAAGAAGGCTTGGGAAGGATTTTTTAAATACATATATCCCAACAAAAACACTTGGGTAAAAAAGGCAAAGTTCGATTAATTTGCCAAAAAGTAGTGAGATCTAATGTGCTGCCAAATTCAATATCATCAATTTATTAAATGAGTCGAGAATATATTAATTTCAATTAAAACGCATGTTTTTCATTTTACATGTATTTATCAATAATATTTATTGATTTCCCATTTTTAGTTGAAATTATTTTCCTAAAACTTGCCTTTTACGCATTAAATTATTATTATTATTATTTTTGTTTGATAGGGCCTCCATCTCCCCCATTTAGCCCTTCCATCCTCTCTTGGTATGATCTTATGAAACTGTAACATAATTAGTGACATACATAACAATGCGTAAAAGCCAAGTTTTAGAAAAATAATTTCAACTAAAAATGTGAAATCCATAAATATACTAGGACATGTAAAATGAAAAACATGCGTTTTAATTGAGGATATATATTCTCGACTCATTTAATAAAGTGATGATGTTGAACGAATGTTGGGAGTACATTAGATCTCACTACTTTTTTTTAGCAAACAATTTTTATTAATCGAACTTGGCCTTTTTGTACACAAGTGTTTTTGCTGAGATTTCACTTTTTTGTGTAAGTTGGATGGGAATTTAACCTGCAAGATTTATGCATTTATTTCAAAGACCGATGAAGGATCTTTTACGATTTCTCACTTTATTAGTAATTCAAGATATTACACTATGTCAAATTTTAGTGTCGTTGAATTTTCACTATTAGTTATTTTAGCTCATCAATTTCACTCATTGTTGATGCTGAAGAAGGGAAAATTTCAGTTTTTCGATTTTACCCTTTTATTAATACTCCAAAATCTACCAACATGCCAAATTTTAGCATTTCATTGCCTTTGAATTTTTACTTGATGAGAATTTAGATTATAAACTTCACCCCTTCATTTATGATGCTGAGGAAGGAAAAGTTTCGCTTTTCGATTTTCTTCTTTATCAAGTCAAGGTCTTCTACCAGTATGTCAAATTTCATCATTCTAGAGTATAGAGTTGTATTTTCACTATATGCTAAATTTACCCTATAAATTTTATTCCTTTCATTTTATGTCCTGAGAAAGGAAAGTTTCGCTTTTTCGATTTCACCCTTTATTATAGCCCCACACTCTGCCACCATCCCTAAAATAATGAAAATTGATCGCACAAATTTCATCCCCATCATTTTATTTCCCGAAGAAGGAAATGTTTCCGTTTTGCGATTTCCCTCTTTATTAATGTACACAATTCTACCAACATGCAAAGTTTTAGCATTCCAGTGTCATTATATTTTACTATTTCACTATTTGTTATTTAAGCTTATAAATTTCACCCTTTCATTTTAGGTCCTGAAGAACTGAAAGTTTTAACTTTTCGATTTTTTCCTTTAATTGTACCTCAAACTCTACCACTATGCCAAATTTCAGCATTCTAGGATCAGCGGAAGTAGTCCAGAATTTGGATGTGAAAGTGACGAAAAAGGCTATTTTTGGCTTCTTGTAACTTGGACGGTATAAGCAATAGAAATGGTAATTTAGTTAAGCTCATGGACCAGTAGTAAGGAAAAAAATTCAGCCCTGTAGAGGTTTCCAGAACGAAGTTACAGAGACGTGAAATGGCTCGAATTGCTTCCTGAAAAAGGGCAGTTTGGCAGTGCACGCCCTCTCGAAACGAACTTGGCTGGGGGACTGCCGTGCCCCCAGATATAGTCTAATCACTAATAAATTCATTCAAAAATTGAAGGAAAAAATAAAACTTTTTCAAGACTGCACTCTTTCCTCAATTAGGCATTGAAAAATAGTATTATTATTATTTTTAGATCTCTTCAAATAAATATGAAGATGAAACTCATCCTCACACGTTCCACCATAGACCAGTTATGACGAAACTGTTACCCATACTTTACGACCCGCGAGATAATTTTAAGGTACCCACGTTGAGTGTTCAGAAAGTTTACCTAAAATTTTGTTATTCTTTAAAATGTTGAGATTTCAGCTAAAGTAACAAATAGAGCCTGAATTTGATAACTCAAGTATTTTGGGAGTTTTAAAATACTAAACCGACGACGGTATTGGGTAAATTGTGATTGTTCTAAAAAACCCCAATTCCTACTGTACTAGAATGATAACTATAGAATTGGTTGTGTGTCGTAGCATATAAATGACTGAAATAATAAATATTTTAGAAAATGAAAATATGAGAAGAAGATAAATTTTTAAATATTCGAAACTATTATCATTTTTACTTTATCCAATGCGAAGCATGGGTAAAGTATTGTAATCGGTCTCGTGGCAAGCGGTCCTCAGGTAAAGACTACGGAACCCATGGTCTCAATTAAAGTCACAAATTGTAGTATTCATTTAGGTTGAATTTTAGCACGTGACGGTTTTGCCAAAAATTACATGGGGTCTCGTCCAGAGACCAAAAAGTACGATTTTTCAGGAAGTGCGTGCGGATGGATGGATGGATGTTATCGTTTTTTCCGTCCACGATTTTTTCCACACCGTTGCACCGATTGAAATGAAATTGAAAACCTACCATTACTTTAACAAAATGAAGCACTGATTAGTTTTTGGTACATATTAATCCACAAACATTAGTACTTTATTTCAGTACTTTTTTGGTTTTTTCTAAATATTTTGAAAATGACTAAACCAAGTTTGATGAAATTTAATATTCTAATTAAGTACCTTGAGGATCACAAAAAAGATCTTATAAACTTTTTTGTAAAATTATATTTTAAAGTACTTTACCCTAGAATAAGATAGTACATTGGATAAAGTTTAGCAACGATCCGTTGAAGTTTATTTATTTTATACCTAGGGTTGAGCTTATAATTTTTCTTTTAGTGAATTTTATTCTTGAAAAAAGCTTCACGTATTGTACAAATGTACATTCATATTTCGAAAAAGGGAATAAATATATCTCTACATATAAATCTCAATGTTTTAAGGAAGTTTATGATTTTATGTTGGGCCACATTCATTGCAGTACTGGGCCGCATGCGCGGGCCACTGGTTGGTCAGGCCTGATCTAAAATAAGAGTTTTGCATATCTTTCAAATGATACTTTAGGGAGGCATGTTGAATTTGTTTTTATTTCTTTAGAACATGTCATAGTAGTAGTAAAAAGAGAAAGGGACAAACATTGCATCGTTGGATGAAGGGATCAACGGAACTAGCCAAGGCCGAATTTTAATTTTTTGGCTCATTTTAGAATTGCATCCAGGGGGACAAGAAAATAATCGTAAAATAGAAATATATTTTCCCCTTGAATTATTCAAAGTTTTATCCTATCAAGAATTCTGAATGAATAGTAGTATAGTTACTACTTCTAAAGTGAAGAATTGATTTTAAATTTCAACTTGACTACATCAGGATTTAAAAAGTTGTAGACTAAATTAATAAAATAATACAAATTCGCTTACCTATGAATCAAAAAATTGAAAAGCAAGTTATAGTAAAATTTAATCTTACAAAAATATTAAAATTAATCCTTTATTTACATAATGTCTCTCTCTTCTCTGCTTTATTGGAAGATTTTTCATGAAAATAAATCTATTCAACGAGAATCCATAAACCCACTACATACCCATATTATCTTAACCTAAGCGATAAGACCTGTCCTGATTACGCTATAATTATCAACTCTTGAAAACGTCTCTATAAATAAAGGCCGAAACTTCATGTATCGAAAATAAATTTAATTGACTTACACTTATACCTTAGATGGCTTAAACCGAGGGGTGAACCCTAACCTAATATGCTGTATCCCTACTTCCACTTGTACTTCCAAATATTTCCAAGTACTTCCAAATATTACTAGGTAATTCCAAATATTTCCAAGTACTTCCAAATATTACCAGGTAATTCCAAATATTTCCAAGTACTTCCAAATATTTCCAAGCACTTCCAAATATTTCCAAATACTTTCAAATATTCCCTAGTACTTCCAAATATTTCCAACTACTTTCAAATATTTCCAAGTACTTCCAAATATTTCCAAGTACTTCCAAAATACTTCCAAAGAGGTGTACACTTACTTCCAATCGCGGATCACCCTCGGCTTAAACCAAAAAAATTCTTCCATTTCACAACCTGAGCAAAAAATTTCAAAATAGAAAAATATTAATTTAATTAATCTTTAATGTTTTTCGTCATAATATTTAAAAAATATTCTTCATCAAACTTGATTCATTTACTATACAATTTCCGCCGTCTTACTAGTTGACCATCTTGTACTACCCCTCAAGATTTGTTGAAGGTTTTTCATTCTTTGAGAGTAAAGTTTTGTGTACCCAATTTTTATTCGTATGTTTTGATTGAGTACACTTCTCGTGATAAAAAATGGAACATCATCAATTTTTTATGTGTACTACTGAATACAGCCACTCAAAGTTGACTGGAATTGTATAATATACTAATATTAATAAAGAATAATTTATTTAAACTGTGATCAAAATACCCTTAAAAATTTCCAAATAAAATGTATTTCTCATGAAGTTTTGGAAAAAGAATGATTAAAAAATGTATGATGTAGTCATTTCATGACTTTACCATATACATGCCCCTCTCGCTTATATATTAAAATTAAATAAAAAAATCAAATTTATTATTTACCCAATAGAAGTCCTGAACTGTGCAAAATTTGGTCCAAATCGACAAAAGGTTCACATTTTTAAAAACCCTCCCCTAATTTTCATTCAAAATCTAATCAGCTCCTTATCTTAAAATAAAATTTCTAAATTAATCAGTTCTTAATCTCAAAATAAAATATCTAAATTTAAAATTTAATTTTGATACCTTCATTGGTTTATGAGCTACAGCATAGACAAAATTTTGTAACACAGACACACTAACCTACTGACCACTAATAGACATTTATAAGGTTTTATTGAAACGCCCTGAATTCGCTTTTTAGTAAAATAGTTTTAGCCGTTTTTGAGATATTTCGAAAATAACAACATTTGTTTCATGCACGAATACCATACTTCCATACAAAGAGAAACAAAGAGGTTGTCCTCTGCTTGATCCAAATAAACATATAACATACACACATACCATATATCGAAATTATATATCTGTATATTAATTATTTATTTGTTTGAGACTATAGTTTCGAAGACTGTCTTCATCATCAGTTCTTTTAATTATAAATATTATTTTTCATGAGGTCAATAAATAATATTTATAATATACATGATATATAATTTCGATATATATGTGTGTATGTTTATTTGCATCAAGCAGTGACAACCTCTTGTTTCTCTTTGTGAATCAACAACTCTGCTACTTTCGGCAAAACCAAACTTTTCAATTAATAACATACTTCACTAATACCCTTATGATAAAGTAACTAAACAACTATTTTCTTATTTAATTTATATTATCTATTGGTAAGAGTCATTCAATTTTTTTTAATAGGGGTTTTATTAGAATATAAATTATAAGGTATCTTAAAATACTATAAATCCTGAACTCAACTACTATCCTAGTTAAAAATATTCGTGTATTCACTTTAAAGAAGTATCTAATGTTGGTAAATAAATTTGACCTATCTGGGTACATATCATTAATACCTTTTTTAAGTAATAAACCTATAACTTGATTAATATGAATGATTGTTTGAATGTTTTCTGTTGTATGTTTTCTGCCACCTGTCAGCCCTGAGACCGCGAGCCGCGCATTTCGTCCGAGGTCGTCCACTGACAGACATTTGTATACGTAGAACTTGACGCCGTCTCACAGCCACCTCCAGCTTTTAAAAATCTAGTAGTAGTCCTTCTCAGTAATATCAGAATTCAAGTCCATAATGAGCTACGATCAGGTTCTTGAACATCTTGGAGAGTTCGGCAAATATCAAAAGAAAATATTCTTTCTACTTTGTTTACCTGCTATTTCATGCGGTTTCCACAAATTAGCAAGTGTCTTCTTACAGGCGAGGCCCGATTTCCGGTATGTTCACTCTCATATAAATCTAAAAAAATTATTCTAATAAATATTTCAGGTTTAAATATATTATATATCATACACTTATCCAGAACGGCCCTACCCCTCCTCCGAAATTTAGTAGTTTACTCTATAAATATTAATCCTCGAATATATTATAGATTATACACATATAAGATATTTACTAAAATTAATATTACTTTTTAAAAATAGTTTTTTATTATATTTACACTAACAAGAAACCGACCTTCGGCGTGTTTTTAGCCAGGGGGCGAATTCATCTTTATTCGTTCTTATTGGCTAAACCGTGAACTTAATCATAAAAATGCAAATTTGCAGGGAATTTAATTACTCATAAAAACGCTCAAGTCAATGGTTTACAGTATATAAGATACTTAGATTAACATCAATATGAAAATTCTCAGAACATGTTTGTTTCGTACAATTAAAATAATAATAATAAACCCTTTATATTTTGTAAACCAATATACTTATGAAGAACTTTGTGAACAAAGTATTTTTTATTTTATTTAATTTTGTTTTAATTTTGCGATAATCCAATAAAAGCGATTAAAAATGATTGAATTATCACCTAAAATTCACTTTCGAATTGTCTCTTGAAGCCACAATTTCGCTGTAAATATTTTAAAGAAGATTTAATTTTCTAAAAAATGAATCTAGTACCCAGTCCATAACTGCGAATAAATGGTCATTATTTGAAGAAAAATAAACGGGTCCGCGTTCTTATGCTTTTTAAATAAGGAAATAACCAATAAAGAGAGCATGCAGCCTTTTAAAAATTTTGAAAACAATAATTTGAAGACGGTCCCTCCAGATATTTTTGAGCAGAGGTCATTTTTTAGATAGGAAGTAAATAAACACGAAAAATTTTATTTTAGATTTATTACTACCTAATCATGCTATTACTGTGGGTCAGTGGGTAGAGTGCTGGCTCGCTGACTCGAAGATCGCTGGTTCGAGACCGAATCTCGGCAGATAGATATTTGCAGTCGCCTCTTCTTGGAAAGTAATGGCAACCTACCAAGAGTATAATTGCCTAGTAACTCTCCAAATTAGCCGTTCGGAACCGGCGTTAAAAAGTAGGTCCCTTATATCTGTGTAAAACAACTAAACACACTCAGCACAGGTATATGTGGAGAGGAGCCGACACCCGTTTCGGGTATGGCACTCGAAGAAGAAGAATCATGCTATTAAAATAATACAATATTAGAATCAAACAATAAGTAACAAAATTATCTGTCTGAGCGTTAAGGCATTTCATGAACACATCTACACCGATATATAACTGCTGTGTTCGTATTTAAATAAGTTTTAGTTAGGTTTAAATAATAATCTGTCCAAATTTCAAAAAAATCCTAATAAAAGTCATATGGTGAAACAACTACCTTAAACTGAAAATACACAATAAAGTTTTTCGGTCTTGCTGAATCGATTTAATCGAAATAAATTCTCAGTTGAATATCTACCCTTATTTAAAAAAAACAATCTCATAATGGGATGATTTCTTTCAACTAATAGGCTCTAAGGTTTTTCCAATGAACGAAGCATGTTGATGACATAGATGCAGATTTAGACTAAACGTGTTCAATCAGTGTAAATGTGAAAAGAAAAAACTACAACCACATTAGAAAAGGAAACAAACACGCCTTGAGCCAACAATAAAATAAATCTATTTGTATGGTAATAACCATAAAATAAAAATAGATTTAACTACTAAAATTATTAGTCAAGTCACATATCCAGAACAATATTTCGAGAATTATTTTAAAATAACAAACAAATATGAATAGCTATTTCTTTCAGTCTTGCGTTAACCTATTTCTGAATCAATTTCTCTTGTTTAAGTTTATTTATTTATTTATTTATTCATCATCATAACACTCACATTAATACACACATATATAAATATATAAATACCTAAATACGTAGATACATACACCAGTGGCGTAGCGTCCATGGATGCTGTAGATGCGGAGCATCCCGAAAATTTCAAACATTTAGAGTATTTTCATAAATATCTACTTCAAAATTTCAGGAGGATCTTTAAATTTTCAAATTATTATCCGTTATTTCAAATATTTGTATAAAAAGCATTTTTTTGTTTTGAAAAGTATATTGGTTCTCAAAATGAAATAAAATTATTGTATAGTTTCGGGGGCAGTTAAAATGAAATATTTTTCCCAAAAGAGTGCGGATAGAAGGTTTGAAGTCCCTGTCTGGTATATCTTTCAGTTCAAGCATGTCAAAGAAAGTTTAGACGAGTTTTAGTCGAATAAAAATTGTTCTCCCTGAGGAACTATGAAAATAGTAATAATATAAAAAAGGAATAAATAAAGATGATTTGAGAATTTTTTGTCTAATGCATTTCTAAGAACTCTCAATATATAAGATCGGAAATAACTAAGAGTGCTTACAAAAAGAAGTGAAATCTCAACAAAAACACTTGTATAAAAATAGGCTAAGTTCGATTAATAAGATCCGTTGCCAAAAATAGTAGAGATCTAAGTGCTGCCAGTTCAACATCATCAATTTATTAAATGAGTCGAGAATATATTAGTAACTTCAATTAAAACGCATGTTTTTCATTTCACATGTCCTCTATATTTTTATTGATTTCACATTTTTAGTTGAAATTATTTTCATAAAACTTGGCTTTTACGCATTATTATGTATGTCACGAATTACTAGTTACCATATCATGGGATCTTAATAAGAGGGGAGTGGTGGAGGCCCTATCAAACAATAATAATAATAATTTAATGCGTAAAAGCCAAGTTTTAGGAAAATAATTTCAACTAAAAATGTGAAATCACTAAAAAATATAGAGGGACATGTGAAATGAAAAACATGCGTTTTAATTGAAGTTACTAATATATTCTCGACTCATTTAATGAATTGATGATGTTGAGCTTGGCAGCACATTAGATCTCACTACTTTTTTTTAACGGATTTTATTAATCGAACTTGGCCTTTTTTTACACAAGTGTTTTTGTTGAGATATCTTTTTTATTTATCCAGACGATATTTTTTTTTTTATTTAACTATCGATAAATATTTCTAATTTTTAATTTTTAAATACTTTTCTTCTATCCCGGTATGTATTATTACAAACAATTTCAGTGCCTTTTTAATTTTTAAATTTAAATTTAAAATTATTTTACTGAAAATCTCGTAAGTTGATCTAAATAAATAATTATATTTTATTCCACAATTATTAAAGTGATTTTATTAATTAAATTTAAAATTAATTTTTTGAAAATTTCGTAAGCGGATCTAAATAAATAATTATATTTTATTCGAGAATTATTAGAGATTTTATTAATATCCGATTTTAATGCACTTTCTCAGCATCTCTACCGGAAATATTGATCTATCCTACCCTATTATTATTATTGTTAATAAATTTTTACTTTCACATTTATATTCATAGAATATAATATGAAGTATATGCGATGGCCTATCTGGGGCCTGACTCTTTGAGAGGTTGTATCTCAGAGATGAAAAAAGTTAATTTCATTTTGTAACTTCTAGGTGGAAGGAATCGGATTTAGGACATAAAACCAGAAATTGGGGTCCCCAGAGGCCAAAAAGGGGCCAAAAATCCATTGGTCAGTGCGTATGTACGTATGTATGTACCCCCCTGCGTTTCGCAACCATAAGTGTCAGAGCTACGAAATTCGGAACTTAAGCTCGATATAGGCTAGAAGGAGTACAGCAAGCTTTTGATTGAAATCGCGACATCAGAAGTGGACATTTACATTAAAGAGTTTTTCGTTTTTTTTTTATTGTCTCAAAAACGAAACTAACGATTTTGTTTAAAATTGGTGTACTTATCAAGTGTCATGAGTTATTAGTCGTTAAATTTTAATCCTATTGAAATAAAGGAAGAGGGTCTAAATTAGGAGTGTCGCAATGATTTCAAATAAGTTAAAATGTGAAAGTCGTGTGGTGAACACACCAGTTGATTCATTTTTCTAATTTATTTAGTATATTGAAATAGATAAATATCTAAATTATTATTGGAATTTTTATTTTTTTGGGAATCTTAATAAAATTTATTTTGGTCAAGCTTGGCAGTGAATTATTCCAGGGATCCAATTTAACCGGCTCTTGTCATTTTAAAATTAAATAATCATTTATCCTAAACAGGGCATGAAATATAAACTATATGTAATTAAATATAATTCTACAAAGGCCTGTTCATAAATGTGCCCATAATTATGAAAGTGGTCGAAGTCAAAAAATTAAAAAATTAGTTTTTTCATATTTTATGTTCCATCCATTTAAAAAATACAATAATAAGATGTCTGTTTTGAAAAATCGCATAAAATTGAACCGTTAAGTGGATTTCTAGTTGTTTCATAATACAGAATTCGAATCTTGTTTATTTTATAAAACCTTAAATATCTCGAAACTAATAATCAATGACTTAGAGACTTAGACCACTTTGATAATTATGGGCACAAATTACGTAACCTACTTAGGGTGCTAAGAATGGGGTTCATCAAAATGTCATGTTTGTTACAAGGACAATATAGGGAGTCTAGCCAACGTTACGTAATGAGAAAAAACTATTCGTAATAAAACCACTTGTTGTGTGTGCATTTTTAAAAATTTTGATTTGTATAATCGTTATTACAATTAATAATAATATAATAATAATAATTTTAATACATATGTTCAAATTCAAGATTCCTCTAAGTATTGATTTAAAGATTTACCTAATTAGGAGATTTGGTATGACGCAGTCTCATTTACTTTTTCAAAATTTCTCAAAAACGATTTGAACTAATTTAATAAAAACTTTAAATGGACAAAAACATTACGAAAAAAACAGCTTAAAAATTTACATTTATCAAAAATAAAAAAGGATTTTCATTACTCCCGTTTCTATTTTTTGTTTAATGGAAATAAATACAATTTAAATAATTGGAAATAAAAATTCCTTTACGCTTTTACTTTTAAAATTTTTTCAAAGCCTATCTATCCTCTTTTGTCTTATCTTATGTATATTATACGTAATAATCGCAAAACATAGCCATAAATAAAATTTGATTTCCTTAACAAATCATAACTGGTATTTTACTTTACCATACAGTGTATGGTCAAGTATTGTAATCGTGCATGAAAAAAGTGGTTTTTTCCTTCTTTTTTTCGAAATATCTCAAAAATACTGAAACTATTTTGATTAAAAAATTGAGCAAAACTATGGCATTTCGCTCTACAAAAAAGCTCAAATAAGTGAACATCGAAAAAATTATATTTTTCGAGATAATAATTGTTTTGTCAAAATGTCTGTTAGTTAGTTAGTTAGTCTGTCTATTAGTTAATCTGTCTGGTTGTCCGTTAGTCTGTGCGTTACCAAATTTTTGTGGACGAGCTAGCTCAAAAACTAGTGTGAATATCGAAACCAAATTTCACACGTAGTTTTGGTCTATTGAGATTAAGAGCTGAGTAGATTTTGGTGCATATCGACCCAAAATTAAGGGGGGTGGAGGAGGGTTAAAAATGAAAAATCTAGGCCATTTGATCAAACTCAACCAAATTCTGTATACATAATCAGTGAGACCCCAGAAGTATAAAAATGCAAAAACTAACCCCCCTCCTACATGATTATAAATAATTTTAGGGGCCAGGTTGTATGGTAAAGTCAAGTGGATGGCCACATCAGAACACGTCAGCTTATTTTAGTTGGCTATATCGATATTTTGATTTTTCCAAAATTTTACATTTTATGAAAATATATTTCAAGTGCACTTAGTGAAAAATTTGTTTTTCATGTCTTTTATGTTTTTAGATTTCGGAATTTCGGTGATATATTTTTTCAAACCCATCATGGAAATCTCGGGAAACTTTAAATTCATGCATCTTTTAAGAACTAATTATCAGTTTTTTAGGTGTCCTAGGTTTTGGGATGTTTTAATTTCTTTATAATTTAATTTGTTTTTAAACTCTAAATTCAAAATATTCTTATAATATGATAGTTTTAAAATAATATTAACATGCAAGAATTTATATTTTATTTATTTATTAAAAACATTGTATCTGTAGGGCCATCTACCCCCTTTAATGTACAATTTTCGGCCAATTCACTTACATAAATATTAATATAATACAAAACAAAAAAAACGGAAAAACCAATATAAAAGCAAGAAAAATTCAAAAAGTAAAACATATGATACATAATAATTAAATGAAACATAAATATTAAAAATACAATATATATAGAAGGAGAGTAAAAAAATAATAATGACAACATATAGGATACAAAAACAGAAAATAGAAATAAAATATTAAGCTAGGTGCTTGCGAAGTTCTGCCTCGAATGCTTCAGGGCGCCCAATCTTCCTCACGTTGAGTGGCAGTGAGTTCCAAACCTTGGTCGCCGTAACCTCAAAGGAGTCCGCCATCATTCTGCTTCTATGTGGTGGACAGACCAGCGCGCACGTATTGACGGTCCACAGGCCAGCGTCCGACTGAGATAGTCAGGCGCACGTCCCAAGAGAACCCCGTGCACAAACTTAGCATATCTGTACTTTCGGAAGGCACCGAAGTTCATCACCAGGATCTTAGATGAATACTCAGATACACTTGCTCTGGGCTCAAGCTGGTAAATGTACCTGGCACAAGCATTGAAAGCAACCGAAAGACGTTGTCTGCTTCTGCTATCTAGATTAAAATAGATGGAGTCGCAATAAAGGAAGTGGGGAAGCACGATGGCCACAATAATCTTGCGACGGGTAAAAATTCTTCAATGAAAGAGCCACTGTAATATATTGTCCTTGAAAAAAACCTTGAGATATTTTGTCTCAAAAATAAATATTTTGAAAAGGTGTAGTTTAGCTACTAGCTAGATTTGCAAGAGGTCCTCAAAGAAGATTTTCCTTAAAAATAAGTCTTTGATGAAAAAATAGCTTGTCTCGTAATTTTATAAAATAGAATACTGAAAAATAATAAATTGGAGAAAAAGGTGAACACTTTTTCAAAACTCCCTACGCTTTCCTCATATTTGCAGATGATCGTGTTTGGAGTAAAATAACTCGTTCAGCAGCTTTAGTTTGAGTTGTCCGAGTAATAAATTTAAATACATAATATTAACTACTCAAAACAATTCTGATTAATCATCCAATTAATTAAATTCTTAATTTTAATATACAGGGTGTTTATAAAAATGGTTCCAGACTTGAGGGCGTGATTCCCCACATTAAAATTAGATGAAAAGTTCCAATAAACAAATAGATCAAGAGCCCACGACGGCCAGACCTTCGTTATTTTATAAAAGCTGAAAGTTTTTCTGTGCATGTCCCCTATACAGGTAAGAACGACCAGCGAATATAGAGTTATGGTTGTGGTTGCTTTGGCAGGTAACAGGTAATAAAGGTGTACAAAATAGTACTTTAAATTCGTTAAAGTATAAAGCTCAATTTTTTTATATTTTCTTCGGGATAACTTTAGAAATCTCGTCATCCATTGCCGGACACTTATGACAGTTGCTACCCCCTGCCAGACACCCCTAAACTTTCTTTTTGATTTTAAGTCGATTCTTCCACATTTTCAGTAGAGGTTGCCATTAATAGTCAAAACAACAAAAATGGAATGCAATAAGGTTATTCCTCTAGTATTAGATAAGAATCGATGGTTATTTTTGATTTTAAGACGATTCCTCCATGTCTTCACCAATGGTTATCAATAATAATCGAAATGTCAAAAATCTATGTAAAAACCATTAAAACTGTCCGCCTATTGAGGTAACATTTTTTTATAGGTCGCCAAGTAACATATATAAAATTTATCTTTTATATTATAACGAAAGTATAATTATAATTTATTAAAGTTTAGGGGTTTCTGGACGGGGGAGCAACTGTCATAAGTGTCCGGCAATGGATGACGAGATTTCTAAAGTTATCCCGAAGAAAATATAAAAAAATTGAGCTTTATACTTTAACGAATTTAAAGTACTATTTTGTACACCTTTATTACCTGTTACCTGCCAAAGTAACCACAACCCAAACTCTATAGTCGCTGGTCGTTCTTGCCTGTATAGGGGACATGCACAGAAAAACTTTCAGCTTTTATAAAATAACGAAGGTCTGGCCGTCGTGGGCTCTTGGGCTAAAAGCTTAAATTGTCTTTAACAAAAGCTATATCACCCAGGATATTAGTTTTTTTAATGACTAGCAATCTTTTGAAAGCAAGTTTATTAACTAGATTTTTGAAGTCTGTAAAATTATTTGCATAAAATATTGCCGATTGAAGTTCCCATCCGTGTTATTACGGGGATTAGTGGAAGTGGCTTTCCTGGTAGCATTTCTTTGTAAAAGTTAACTCTAGGTGGAGCCTTCAGAAACATTTTTTTCTTTATTATTATTACTTTCCCTAGTTTTTTCTAATTTGAGTTTTAAAAATAGTTTTACGAATACAAAATTATGATATTTTAAAAAATTTATCTATATTTTAATTTTAATAAATCATTTTTGATTAAACATTCAAATATGTAAAAATATGCAACATAAAATTTAAACCACAATGTGTTCACAATTTAAACTTGAATAGGAGTTAGCAAGAAAAATCTGCAATTGCATAAAGTCTTTACCTACGTCATAAGCTCATAACTTATGAGTCAGAAGAAAATATTACAATTACAATAAAATTATTATAAAAAAGATATTTTCTGCATTTTTGAACCAGAAGTTCTGAAGTTAGAGATCCCAAAATCTAATCTCTTCTCCGCATTTTAAATACACATATTTTGCCACCAGAACTTTTCCATCTTGGGTTATCGTGAGTATCGAAATTAACATATAACACACAGTCAAAAAAAGAATCATGGTTGAAAGTGATTTTTCTTCATGATTCAAACAATGAACCAAAAAAATCGAGTGAATTCAATACCAAGCTTCCCGAACCGAGTAAAAAAGTGCTGGATTTTCTAAAAAACATAAGCTGAACTGATGAACGTATCATTATTGGTGTTACACGAATTAAAATAATTTTTAAATAGTTCGAACCACAAAATCTAAAGAACTAGATTCAATTAAAGATTCATTTGCATCTGTCCCTGGCTAATGAAAGTTATAAATTTAATTGTGACAAAATAACAAAATTTGGTATCACCCACCCTAGAGTCTGACCTGACTTGGAATTACCACATTACAAAAGCTGGTCCATGTGAGCTTGGCTTTCTTTTGCGGATTGGATGTTTTTTCAAGCCCACTTAAATTCTTACTCAATACAAGGCTCAAATTCGCTCTTGTCTCGAATATGGCTCGCATCTGAGGAGAGGAGACTCTAAGCCAGGGCTGTCCAACCCGTGGCTCGCGTTCTTACATCTTTGCATGTTATTACATGTCAATAGATATTGGTTAGTCAGAGATAAATATATCCGTGATCCTTTTAAAAAATAAATTTTCATTCCTCATATCCTTCTCTAATCCCATTCGATTTAAACCAGGGCTGTCCAACCCGTGGCCCAATATAAAGTCATAAAATTCCTTAAAACATTGAGATTTATATGTAGATACTGAAAAACACATAATAATTTGGCATGATAATTTTTTTTTCTCTAAAATAAGAAATCTGAAAATCTACTGTGAAATTTTCGAACTAGATTTCAAGTTTTCCGAAAAAATAATCATCATTTTGCTCTATTTTCGACTCCTTTTTCATTAGAAATAAATTTTCTACTTGCAAACTTTCTGATTGAATGTTCTAGAATCTAGAACAACAATTAGATACCGATCTGAAAGAAAAAAAAATCGAATATTGTCTCTTTATTAGAATCTTATATTAATTATCAAGCCAGAAAAAATATAAAGAAATACTAATACATGATATCACTTTTTGTAAGTATGCAGGTATACAGGTAGTATATAGGTTTACGTATACGAGGAGCTATTTTCAAGTATAAAATTTACGAAAAGTAAAATTAGAAGCTTATTATGAGGTAAACAAATAATACAGTTCTTATTTCTATATTTTTAACTATCTTATTTGAATAACAAATATCAGTAGAATTATAATATTTTATCCGCGAACCGAGACAATTTTTTTCTTCAAATGTGGCCCGTGAAAGCCAAAACGTTGAACACCCTGCTCTAAGCATTCCTTTGCTACCGTGGGTGCAATTCATAAGCGAGCTATGAGACTAATAGGAGATCCATCATAAACTGACCCTCTCGACTCGCTGGATCATCGTAGAAATGTCTCCGCTCTTTCCTTTTTTATATACCATGGCGTTTCTTCTTACGAAATAAAATCTAAAATCTAAAAAAAAAACAATCTGTGATCTATGCGGTTTATAAAACTCTAATACCCTTACAGATATTATTTATTTATTTGCCATAAACAATGCTCTGAGACAGATGCAGATCAAGTAATATCAATCAATACCGACTTGTTTTGATTAAGATTTCCTAACTCAGTGAAACAGCCCCATCCAAGCCGCAACCCCAGCCCAGCACTGGCAGGCATCATGTCTATTTTTTCTTAAAATAAGAATTAAAATCAAACTTCTACTATAGCAGGGGTGGCCACAATGCGGCTCTTAAATAATACGGAGTTTAAAAAATATAATAATTAAATTTAAAAAAAAAATAATACAAAAATTCAAACAACTAACAGCCAACATGAACACTCGTAAAAGCACTTCTCAAAAGTAAAATGTTATTTCTTTTTTTTTTTTTTTTTATTGTAATTGAACACTAATGTTATAAGTAAGTAGAGCAAATAATAAATGTTACTTTATTTATATTTTATAAAATAAAAAAATGTGTCTTTTTTAATAAACCATTAATTAATCTCCAAACAATGTGGCACGCTTTGAAACAGTTTTATAAATTTGCGGCTCCCAAAGTTAAGGTTAGTGGCCACCCCTGTTCTATAGCTTAGTTTTTAGAAAAATAAATAAATAAATTTCACTACAGTTGCTTAATTGGCTTGTTAATAAAATATTATTTTGCCCACTCAGCTTTGCCTTTGTATTGAATAAACTCGAACTCTCAAGAACTAAGGTCGTAGAAAGCTCATTCTGGGGCCAAAATGTTTTAAATTCCAAACTGAAATTAAATTTTGAACTTTTTAGCTTATAATTTTCAGATAAAAAATTCTTGGAATCAGAATAAATAGAATTCCTAAACGGTTATACGTAATGATTTGTTTGGTAAAAAGTTTTTTATAATAAGCTATATCTTTCCACCAAGTTTAAACTTTTTAGCTCAAATCGTTCTCTCACAAAAATTGCCTAATCACCAGAATTTACAGTCAGCTAACCTAGTCTTGAAAAAGTTTTCACATTTTTCTTCAATTTCTCACTGTTTTAAAGTAACTATTATTAAATAAAGTGCAAGTATAAATATCGTTAGTCTCATCTGGATTTCTAGCTGATTTCTGCATATTTAGGATTCTTATTTCCTATTAGGAAGACTAGTGTTCCGTTTAGAAATTCCTTAAACTTAACGAAACAACATTGATCTTTAAAAAAATGATCCTCTCGTTCTAAATACCTATGTATTTTTGCTTTTTTCAACAAAAATGTTCCCTTTATTTTTCTCAAAACGATACTCTGAAAAATTATTTTGTCAAAATATCTGCTATTGGCTAATGTGTTAAAAATTTTATGTACGCGCTAGTTCAAAAGCCAACCAAGGTATCAAAACAAAATTTTAAATTTCGATTAAAACCTAATTAGATTTCTGTTGAAACCACACCAAAAATTAGGTGGGGGAGATTTTTTAAAAATTTGAAGCTTTTATTTGATTTGGAGCAGATTTCGCATATTTATTCTTTTTGAGAGAGGTAAACTCATGAGATGACCACATCACATATTTTTACTTTATCCAATGCGAAGCATGGGGAAAGTATTGTAATCGGTCTCGCGGCAAGTGCGACTTCCAAGGGTCCTCAGGTAAAGACTACGGAACCCATGGACTCAATTAAAGTTACAAATTGTAGTATTCAATTAGGTTGAATTTTAGCACGTGACGGTTTTGCCAAAAATTACATGGGGTCTCGTCGAGAGGACAAAAAGTGCGATTTTTTCATTTAGTGCTTGAGTTGTTTGCCATAAAAGAATTTAGTCTTTTTGGTTTTAAGTCGATTCTTCCATGTTTTCAGTAGAGGTTGCCATTAATAGTCAAAACATCAAAAATGGAATGCAATAAGGTTATTCCTCTAGTATTAGATAAGAATCGATCGTTATTTTTGATTTTAAGTCGATTCCTCCATGTCTTCAGCAATGGTTACCAATAATAACCGAAATGTCAAAAATCCAATGTAGAATTATTATTCCTCGACTGTTAAATGAGAATCGATCATTATTTTTGAATTAAAGTCAACATGAACTGCAAATTGCAAGTGATATCTGATTAATAATAAAGGAATAAACATATTAATATTTCAAATGAATTTGATAAAGTTTAGCAACGATCCGTTGCAGTTTATTTAAACAAGAAATACAATAATAAAAATTTCATTTTCCTATTAATTTTAGAACAAAAATGTAAATACAAAAGATGTTTAGATTTATATTTTTAATATTAGGTACCTAGTGTAAATATATCTTCTCTCCATTTTACCTTCTATTTATTTAATGTAAACATTTATACTGGTAAATTATTAACACATATCTTTATTCTTATTTTATTAAGATGAGGTCGAACTTATCCGTGAATCTTTAAAACGAAGTATTTTTCTCGTTCTTTTCCATATTTAGATCATTCAGACGTCTATTCTTAGATCACTTTAATTTTTAATCATTATCGAATAGAAAGCTATTGAATATCTTATATTGAATTAAAGTATTTTTATTCTTCTTTAAAAGAAATATTCAGCTATGTTAAATTTCGATTCTTTAACAAAATTTCGAAATATTTTACGGTACCTTTCAAGTCGGATTTTGAATTAATAGATCGCACACTTCGGATAGAAAAATGATTTTACATCGATTAAAGGATTTTTTTAAATATCTATCTTACAATATGAAATATAGAAACATTCGCTTATTCCAAGAAAGTTGGAATCTTAAACTTATTACTAGTTGACACGGAGCCCCCCTAGAGGCGGGGGCCCCTGGCATTTAGCCAGCCGAACCTACCTTGAGCTATAAAACTGATCGGAAAAATAACCCAAAACGTTTTATATATACATTCTCAGAAAAACTGAAGGATGTGCATTTATTACTTGGGGTGCCTGCAAAGCCCACGTGCCTGGGGGCTGAAGTATTAAATTCAGTCAATTTTTAGGGTTCCGTTCAAAAGTAAAACGAGGCCCTATTAGTGTTACTATTTATTTCTTCCTATCATATTTAGAAATGTCTGAAATAATTTTTAACCGACTTCAAACAAGGAGGAGGTTCTCAATTCGACTGATTTTATTTTGTGTCGGCATGTTACCTTCATATCTTCGCCAATTGTGAACCGATTTTGATGATTTTTTTGCATTGGGTTCAGTCTAGTTTCCGATTGGTCCCGTTTTTTTCATTGGTATTGGACCTTTTGTGATATGTTTGTTCAGGCATAACTTCTTTGTTTATGAACCGATTTTAATGATTCTTTTTTTATTGGAAAGATAGTACCTTAGGGGTGGTACCATATTAATCTGGTCAAGTTCTGAAGATATGATCAATAATGTAAATAACGTAAATCTCCAATTCTTATGACCAAATAATCGAAATTATAATAAATAAAATCTTCCATAAAAAAATCTTAAAACATTCATTTAAAACCCGCAAACGTTTCGAGAGAATTTATATATTTCTAAATTGAATTTTATTATCATTTTCTGATTCATTCGCCCGACGCTTTCTCTTACGAGATGCATGCAAGGTATTATATTAAGTCACTATTAATAACATCACTAAAAAGAGAAAAATAAAAATTAATTTTTATAAAAAAAAAATAAAACCGACTTCAAAAATTAAATGCAACAAATAAAATAATAATAACTTAAAAATAAAATAAAATACACTAAAAGGTATAAAATAATTATCTTATTTAGTTACAACTAAACAACGAAATATTAACATGAAATTACTTTTTGAAGTCGGTGTCAAACATATACATTTTATGAATCGCACTCGACGGATCTTACTTAGTACGTTTGGCGGGTACGATCGCTTATATAAGTTTGTTTGGCACCGTCTTCAAAAAGTAATTTCATGTTAATATTTCGTTGTTTAGTTCTAACTAAATAAGATCATGATTTTATATTTTTTGGTGTATTTTACTATATTTGATTTTTAAGTTATTATTTTATTTCTTCATTTAATTTTTTGAAGTCGGTTTTATTATTTTTTTTATAAAAATTATTTTTA
The DNA here is from genome assembly GCA_024734495.1 of Forficula auricularia. Classification (NCBI taxonomy): domain Eukaryota; kingdom Metazoa; phylum Arthropoda; class Insecta; order Dermaptera; family Forficulidae; genus Forficula; species Forficula auricularia. The sequence goes on along the minus strand of JALMQS010000225.1, from coordinate 11,164,115 downwards.
TCAAATATGATTTTTCTGACTGTATCTGATTAATATATACATAATATACGAGAAGTTGTAGTTCGTCATTTCAAAATGTTTATACTTATAAAAGATTCAATTGATTAATTCATTTGTATATTTTTTTAATATCATGTATTTTTTATTTTAGATGCCGTCTACCACATGAGGGTGAAAATGCTCTTTTCAGTGATATACTCTTCTCTGATTATCAACATTATTATCCAAGGGATGATCATACCAATAAATTCAGCCAATGTAGACGATACTTAAATACCACTATTAGTGGACAAGGAGGAGGAATAGGAGGTGGTGGAGAAGGTGGTGGTATAGAAACAATTAAATGTGACTCGTGGATCTATGACATGAGTGAATATACAGATAGTGTTATGACTGAGGTGGGTTTAAATATATATTTTTTTTTTAATTAACTAGTACGAAAAAAAGCCTTCGGGCAAACCAGAAATAAAAACATTTAAATTCAAAACCCTGAATAAAAAAAAAAAAAAAAAAAAAAAACTAAAAAATTGCCATTTTAATCATAAAGTAGTTATTGATTTAATTTGATTAATTTAAAATTTTTAAATAATATTAATTTCATATAGCGTTATTTCAATCATTCGCAACTTTAAAATTTAATGTTAATTTTATACAGAATTTGATTTTTAAAATTTAATATATATTCAATAAAATAATTGAGTTATACAATAATGAATAATAGCCACTATTTATGAAGTGTGATTTTTTTAAATAGGATAAAATTTTTGTCCATATTATATCGTCACCTTAGAGTGTATACCTACCAAATCCATTTTTTATCATATATAACATTTTAATATATAAGAAAAAGAGATGCACCATCGTCAAAGTAAAACTGCTACTTAAAATTACGATCGTATGTTGTAGAAAAAAATTTCAAAAATAGTTTCTTCCCATAACAATAATATTAAATTTTGTTTGTTTTTTTCTCTGCCCTGTAAAATTTCCTTGTTGTGAGTTAGCAGGTTTTACACTCTAAGCCGACGATATATACATAACATCTATGGCTAGATAAGTTTCACTTCCCTCGTGAGCTTATGTGGATGAGGCTCACATATTTTTGTATATTTTTTTTTTTTGGAACTTTTAAGCTTTTATTAATTTAACCAAGATGAATTCTTATTCTTAGTATTTTTGCCTATTCTAATTATTACTTAAAAAATAAAACGAAGAAAAATTTGATATTTTTTAAAATTATATTCATTTTTTTACTTTATTTCAGTTCGATTTGGTTTGTGATAAAAGTTACCTAAGATCGACTGCCGATTCAGTGTTCATGCTGGGAGTATTATTGGGATCAATAATTTTTGGAGTCTTTTCTGATAAGTAAGTTAATGATTTGTATTTTTTTTAAATTAACGTCTTCTTAAGCTAATTACACCATAAGAAAATTAAAAAAAAATAAAATGATTATAGTGGCAAAAGAAAAATATCTCCACTTTGACAATCATGTCGTGACTTTTTTCACATCCTTTCCTATAGCCTCTTATCGAGCTGGATATGGTTTCACCAGAGCGCAGACTAAGTTACAGATAAAAGGGACTTTGAAGGTGATAATCGGGGGGAGGGGGGGGGGGGGGGGAGAGTATTTTTAGTACTCTTAAATCATCCAAAGTTTCATATAAAAAATTGAACAAATTCAAAATTGTTTAAAGTTGATCAAAATTGATAAGAACACTCGTTACTCGTACACTAAAACTTTTAGAACTTCTCCTATCTTTTATTTTAATAATACAATATATAAAATAAGTATATTACAAATTATATATAATGTAAAATGAAATGTTTGTCCTATATTTTTTTTTTTTTTTTAATTTATGATACCACTTGTTTTTTAAAAGGCGAAATTTAAAAAAAAAAAAATTTTGAAAATAGCTCAAAATGACATAGTACGATAAAATGGGATAATGGTCATCTTGACACTATGGAATCCAATAGAATGATTAATTTTGACGTTATAATGCTTCTTGTTTTTTACTTCTCCATTTGCCGGGTTCAAGTTGATTTCAGAAGTAACAAAATCAACAATTCTAACTTAAAAGCTGAGGAATTATTTACTATTAAATATTTTTTAGAAGATTAGAATATTTTTTTTCAAAGACATTATAGTCTAAAGATAAGTCTATAGCTATATTCTATATATCTGTTAGATTTTGATCTCATACTTAGTCTTTAAGACAGATGAAAAAATGACACAGTACATGCGATTCTTCAGGGAATTTCTCCAAGACCTTCCCAGTCCAATTAGACCAAGAAAGTTATCTGAGCAAGGCAGCAGAAAATTAACAATTTCAAAATTAATTTAGAATTTTTGGAAATTACTTCTTATAATTTGAAATTAATATCAGTTTATATAAGTAATAAAGTCGGGTGAGATGGCCAAAGCATAGCTTTTTGTATCCTTTAACTTGTTTAGACTATCATATAAATGCTGCTTTTAATTAGTATTCAGTATAAATGTTATATTTGGGCAGTAAAATGTTATAGCGTTATTATAAAATTGTATTATTAGTGCGTTTTGTTCTTTGTTATGAACCTATAAGTAGTCGCTTTAAGCTGTGTCCATTAAGATATTGTAAACTCTAATAATATAATGAAGCTTGTAATGAATTCCAGCTTTACCTATTAAATGGAATGATATATGGCCTTTATTTTTATTTTTGTACCCTTAAAGATGTTAAGACAGAATTTTTAGGTTGCACATTACAACTGTACACATAGGAAGAACATTGTTTGAAATGTACAAGAAATTCTTTCAATAAAATTGTCTTTTTTTTGAAAATTCTTGCCATATGTATACAGGGTGTTTCAGGAGGAATAGTAAATATTTTAGGAGGTGGTAGTAGAGAAGAATTCCAATAAAAAATGCTATATGACATGTGTCCAATTTTTATTTAGTACAGAGATACAGCGTTAGATGTACAGATGCAATATGACTGCTGGGCACTGTACCAGTGTCACGCAGTTTATTGAATACACGAGTAAACACTCTTGAATCTGGTAGTCTGCGGTTAGGAAATCGTATGTCGTATTCTCTACAAGCAGCAGCAGCGTTTCCATTACAAAACCCATACACAAATACCATATCGGCATACTCAGCGTGTGTAAATACGTGCGGCATGTTTACACGCTACAGTACAGTAGACTTGGCCAACAAATCACAATGAAAACTTCAATGTAAACTAAAGCACAACTTCACAACTTGAACATCAACACTCTACTGCTGACATTCGATAAATACGCCCATAGCAACCGGTGTACCAAGACACGAAACGAAAATGCATTGAACTCAGCTGTATCTCTGTACTCAATAAAAATTGGACACATGTTATATGGCATTTTTATTGCAATTCGTCTATACTACCACTTCCTAAAATATTTACTATTCCTCCTGAAACACCCTGTATATATAACAATACTTTTAAATAGAAATAGGACAAGTAAACCCTGTAAATTATGAGATAGAATTTGCCACACATGTTTTTGCTTATTAGCCACATTTCTAAGCCAATTTCAATTTTCTATCCCAAACCGTTCGCTGACAAAAAATTAACGTTTTCACTTGTTCTTTCAGCTTTACCAACAAATTTTAGGCAAATAGTTTCCAGGATAATGGCCATCTCATTCGATACTATTAAATCTCTGTATTGTATTTTCATATTTTCATAGCTACTTAGATAGTCCACTACTAAAAGAAAGTCTTTTTTGTTGCAGAAATAAATAATATGCCATTTTACCTAAAATGACCTATTGATAACATTTTCAAAATGTGCAAATTTAGAGGATTGTTGTTTATTTTATAATAAATTATTTATACACCTACCTTTCTTCGACGAAACTTATAATTAACCAGCTACTTTGATTATTTTTTACTTTTTTCCATAAAAAATAATTGTAAATTGGAGATTTATTAAACGTATGTCATTTTGGGCCATTTTCCTATATTAAATAATTTGTTGTTATAACCAAAATTTTTGAATTATAATATACTCCCTTTCTCTTGTGTTTCCTCCAGATATGGGCGCAAGATAGCATTCGTTGTCACGATTGTGCTAATGGTGATCTCCGGAGCTCTCGTTTGTTTTGCTCCAGAATATTTCTCATATATATTTTTGCGAGCTGTTGTCGGATCAACTGCTTCCGGCATCTTCATCTGCGCCTTTTGTTTAGGCAAGCCAAACTATAAAATCCTTTCTATTCATTAGATTGCTGTTAGGATTAATATATTTTTAATATTCTTTATTTTCACTTTATTAGCTCATTTCTAAATCGAATAAACGAATGTTGCCATCCACATGACTTTACCATACACCTAGCCCTTCTCTTATATTTAATATTTAATAAAATAATTTATAATTATTTACGGAGGGAACTCCCCCCCTCTTAATTTTTGGCCCTTTAGCAATTAATAATATCTCCTTTTAATTATTTTAGTTATATTGATGTTTTTTGAACCCCACAATTTTGAACCCTGATAAAAAGAATAACTCTCGTTTTGAAGTGAAACTTCTTTAGCGACGTACCTGTTGATTTTTTTTGTTACAATAAAGGGGAAATAATTTTTTAAAACCCACTAATATTTCATTACAAATATTAAAATTAGGAAATTTAAATTATTTCAATAATATATACGGCTAAAGTTTCACTTCCCCCATGAGCTTATGTTGATTAGGCTCACACATATTTTTTTTTTTTAGTTTGAAAATTTTATTATTTTAATTTTTAACCCCCCCCCCCCCCTTAATTTTTTGTTCGATTTCAACGAAAATCTAATCACCTCTTAATCTCAATGCACCAAAACTACATGTCACATTTCATTTTGATGTTCCTACTAGTTTTTGCGCTAGAGCGTACACAAAATGTGGTAACGTACCTACGTACTAACCTACATCCTAACAGACATTTTGACAAAATAATTAATATCTCGTAAAACAAAATTTTTTCGAAGTTCAGTCATTAGAACTTTTTTGTAGACCACGACACTATGGTCTCGTTCAATTTATTTTTCAAAATAGTTTCAGCCGTTTTTGAAATATTTCGAAAAAACCAAGCAATAAAACCACTTTTTTCATTCACGATTACAATTTACAATACTTGATCATGTATGGTAAAGTAAAAATTGTATTTTATATGCTTTGATGAACTAAGTTGGTTTATACATAAATAAATAAATAATAATTATAAATAAAATTAAAACGTTGCGATTTAATAAAAAGCTTATTTTACCTATTTGACGATTTTTAAAATATTAATATTTTTGATCTTCATTTAGTCTGAAGAAATAAAATGCGAAATTCACAATATAAAATTAATTTTCCTAGAACCGACGAGTAGTACACCTCCGAAATTAACTTAAGAACGAAACTACTCTATTTTTACTCTACTGTCGAATCGCCGTATCTATATATATATGAAATTAAGGTTTTCTCTGTACATTGGTCCAAATCACGCCAAATTTTGGTTGCACTCGTTTCAAGCAAATTTATGAACGAAAACACCTTCAACAAAATTCTTGTCTCTCTGTATGTTTGCGTGGTTTCCGCGAAAAGTTGCTCACGATTCACGTAAAAACGGCTGAATGCTAGGAGAGAGTGTACATTTTTTCCTATAGGTGGTATTATTCGTTTTTAGGGATTTACCACTTCGCAAAAAGCTCATTTACAAAAAAAAAAAAATTTAAGAAACAATTGTTTATTCGTTATCTGAATTTATTTTAATTTCAAACTAAAAAATACATAGCAAATGTTTTCAACACTCGAACCCGAACTGAATCGATTTAAAACCTGTAATTCTAACCCAATCCCCTAACTACTCAAAGTATATTTCTGATAAAAGAAATGGCTTCTTCGAATATCCAGATCATAATTTGTTAATTCATTTTTAAAGTTTCTTTGAAGTTTATCCCCCTTTAGGCTTAGACATTTTAATCGAGTAGTATAGAACAAAACAATATATTTATGTAATACTTTAGATGTCTTCTCATATCCGTAATTCACCAAATGGAACAGGAAGTAATTTTATTATATTGTCATTTAGAAACATTAAATATTACCCGTATAAAAAACACATTTCTAATATATTAGATTAATAATAAATTTTCTTGATTTTTTTGGTTACTTTTAAAAAGTATAAAACGGAACCCTAATAGTTTCGCCACATGTCTGTCTGACTGTCAGATCATTATAACTCGTAAACTAAATAAGATAGAGAGTTTATGTAGATATTTATTTTCCTTCAAATCAAAAATCATAGCATAATTTTAATCAATTGATTATTTTGGAGTTAAATATTTTTTTTTTATTTATGCAAAAATGTGAGGTATCCCCATAATGATGTCTTCAAGTAGAATTAGTATTAATTTTTTCGATTTGACCATGTGAAAGAGTCCCAAAGTGGTCATATTTAGATCAGCTCAATTTTGTTCAAGTACTTGAATTAAAATTCTGAAAAAATTACATAAATTCCCTCGCTCCATTCTTGTCAATGACAAATAAGAACTAAATTGATATCCCAACTATTTTGGAAGATATAATAATTTATCTGCTACTAATTGGCCTCTGGGCGGGCCCAAGTATTGTCGTAGCGATATAATATAATTAATAATAATAAATAACCATATTATGGTTCTTTTTTCAACCTTCAAATAAAGAGCATATTTATCTCAGCGGATAGAGTTCAGGGGCTTCATGTTCATAATTTGTACTGTTCGATTCCAGTCCGACTACTATATTTACTTAAACTAAACTTAAATAAGAATTTGTTAATCATCATCAATTATAATATATGTATGATGATCATTGCAACAAAATTCAAACTTAAAATTGACATCGAACATTGAATCACTAATCCACCTAAAGTACTCTTTGCAAGTAATTCGGGATTCAGAAACATCCACTCAATAGACTCTACGGTCAAATCGTACGAAATCATTTGTGAATTCCTTTATCCCTATGACATTTAGAGACTTCTTCCCTCTTTCTTGAGTCTTTTAACCTCCAATCTTTCAAGACTCAAGTACACTAACAAACTGTCCTCCAACCCAACCAGTATATTTTTCCTGCAATGCAAGGGTCTTTCAGACTTATAGATTCTGTGCTTTCTAGCGACAATTAAAAAATAATAATATTAATGTAGAATTTTAAACAGATTACCAATAGAATAAATATGATTTCTATAGTTGGATACTATTAAATTTTAAATAATTTAAATTCAAAACCTAGCTTAAAATTACTGATCAGATTCATGGTTTAATTCAGCTATTCTCAACCGCTGGTCCGGCGGACCACCAGTGGTCCGCGGAGAAATTTTACTAGTCCGCATATATATATAATTACATATCTTTACATTTAAATATTATTGTAAGTAAATGATAATAAAAATCTTACAATTAACTTATGTAGTAGTTCTTTAATACCTAGTAAAATTTTGTTGTTAAAATAATATCACTGGTCCGCGAATTTTTTTTACAAATTTTACTGGTCCGCGGGCCAAAAAAGGTTGAGAAACGCTGGTTTAATTGATTCTATAAGCTAACTATTTATTAGGGCCATAGGAAATTCTAAAAATATTTTTCGATTGAATAGAAATATTTTATGAATACTATTTATAACTTTCCATTATGTTTATTTACTAGCAAATCAATGGACATCAAATTAGATTTAACCTTGATCTATATTTTATTGAAATTTACATTCATTCATTCATCATAAGTAGAATATAGAGTATTTGAATTCTTTTATTTATATTTTTTTTTGTAGCTTATAATTTGAAAATTTAAATTAATAATTTAGAAATAAATATTAATAATACAATTTAATTACAGGAGTTGAATTGGTCGGTGCTAAAAAGCGAATGTTGGCAGGTTGTTTAGTCCAATGTTTTTTCTCTTTTGGCTATATTTTCCTTGCCGTGCTTGCCTACTTAATACGATCATGGAGATACCTCCAAGGAGTGATTTCATTTTCCGCAGTCTTCTTTCTAGGCTACTGGTGGTAAGTAAATATATCTATATAAATTTTTTTTAATGAAAAATTTGCAAACTCCAATATATTTGTACATATATATAATCTACAAACTATTAATTTAATGATGTCTTGTGAAAGCTTCTTGAATACTCCTACTTAATGTGAATCTGGCGTGAACTGGGCATCTACCGGAAAAACCGATAATCAATATTAAGACTTACGGAGTAAAGTTTAATTTATAAATAAGTGAATGACAAGCTAGAAATTCTCAGATGAATTTCATCTCCAACATTATACTTTACCATTCCTTAATTTTTTTATTATTATTACCTACTTTTTCTTCTTTCTTCTATACATTTCTATCTTTTCTTGTGAAAAAGTTCGTCCAAGTCTGTTGTGTATCTTATCTACTACACTTGTAGCAGCTCTTAAGCTTTCCTGCGTATCTTGCCTTGTCTGAAAGATCTAATTGGTAAAGGGTTTTCGGGCTAATTGGTATTAGGTGAACGTATAAAGACTCTGACAAATAAAATCTATCTGTCCTCTAATACGGTTTATCATTCTTTACTAAATACTACTCTATTTTTTAATTCCTTCTAAACATTTCGCAGGTGTACTCTACGATCACTTTAAATATCAGCACTCTTTTCGATTGGGGTTCTGTTAATTTAGTTAATTTTTAAAATACAGGTAAATACTCTTTTACTTCTATTTTCATTTCATAACAAATATTCTTGTTTAATTTATACATCGCATTTCCAAAATATACTAATTGTGGAACTCATCTCTTCTATTAACTTATGTGGCTTCTTCGTAAGACATAACTCACTTAACTGTTCTTTAAAACATGTTTATATCACCTCCGGGCTTAAGGCAAAAGAACAGAAATTAAAACATGTTGTCATAATATATGTCGTAATGTATATATCGCTAAACAAGAATGGCTTTTCATAACGGAAATATTAGATATAATATTTCTTCGTTCGCTAATTTAATTTAATTTTTAATTGTCTTTCGACGCGGCCTCGTTGTGATTGCGCCCCGGGGTAAAGAAAAAATTATTTTCGCCCTTTGGGTTTGTGATCGATTGGGAGGCGTTTGAATATAGTTTAATAATAGTCCACTACAGAGCTGCAAAAATGAACGAGGAAGAGATTAAAAGATTAAATAAAAATGAAATTCCATAATTCATATAGAAATTAAGTATCTGCTTGGGTTCAGGGATCGGTGGCCAAGAGGATAAGAGCTAAGGCTGATCCTTTTGTCTATAATATAAAAATCTTATCTTCGTTCGCTAATTTAATTTAATTTATAATTGTCTTTCGACGCGGCCTCGTTGTGATTGCGATCCGGGGTAAAGAAAAAATTATTTTCGCCCTTTGGGTTTGTGATCGATTGGGAGGCGTTTGAATATAGTTTAATAATAGTCCAGGCACTACAGAGCTGCAAAAATGAACGAGGAAGAGATTAAAAGATTAAATAAAAATGAAATTCCATAATTCATATAGACATTAAGTATCAGCTTGGGTTCAAGGATCGGTGGCCAAGAGGATAAGAGCTAAGGCTGATCCTTTTGTCTATAATATAAAGATCTTTTCTTCGTTCGCTAATTTAATTTAATTTATAATTGTCTTTCGACGCGGCCTCGTTGTGATTGCGCCCCGGGGTAAAGAAAAAATTATTTTCGACCTTTGGTTTTGTGATCGATTGGGAGGTGTTTGAATATAATTAGAAATAATATTTATTTAATATTAGTCCCAAAACTACGAATTGTAAATAAAATCACAGCTTGCCTTTTTCGATTGGGAATCGATGGACATTAATATTTTGTTAAGGGAGAATGGTGTGGGTTCTTGGTGAAACATTTTAAAAATAAAGAAAATTTTAAAAAGTTTCTAAAAAAAAATTATCAAAAATTTTCTTGACCTTAATATTCTTATAATGAAGCTTTTGTGGTTAAGTTTTTTTAGGTTTATAAACTTCTCACAAATTGAAGTGAACCACTTATAAACATTAGATTTTTTTATTGGTAATTAATTGTTCGATTTGTCAGTGGCGTAGCGAACACAAGTGGCGCCACTTAATTGGCACCCCCCACACCCTTGCTACGTCACTTCGACTTGTAAAAAATAAATTTTTCCTTTTAACACTCGTTCAGGTGTCTTTATTTTTAACACAAAACCCAGGACTATTGAATAATTAAGGTTTTAAAGTGGAACAATTAATTACAAAAGCGTTCACCTGGTCAAATAAGGAATTAAATAATCAAAGTTATTTGCCAAACTATTAAGATAATTCCATCAATAAATTTCCATGTAATTATTGAATTTTGTTTTACCAAGTAGATTATATATTAGAATTAAGAAATTTAATTAATTAGAGTTATTATCTATTGAAGACGGGCTAGTAGAACTAGATAATATAGTAGAATAGTAGAAATAGAAAATATTATTTTGAATTGCAATTAAGTTCAAAACTTTGTGCAGGGCGATGCTTTGATGATGGCCGGAGCTGGTCAAAACGTTGCCAGAAAAGTAAATTTTATTTCAATTTTATTTCATTCTGGCTGCAAATAAATATCGTCCTTTTTACTTGAATTTAAAATTTAAAATAATATTAATATTTCACTTAATTAAAGAAAAAATTACCGAGCAACGCTCAGTGTTCCAGGCACTATTTCCTTAGTGTTTTGAAGTTAACACTAAATAAGAATGTTCACAGAACAAAATAATTTTATAATAGTACATCATTTTGATTCAATATTAATTATAAATGCACATTAATTTTCTGAAAATATCGATTTTACTCGTTTCTTATACTACACTTAATATATCAACATTGTTATTTTTCGTTAATAAAGAGAGAATAAACGTTTTTTATCACAATTTTAAGTTCAGTGATTTGGAAATGCGCTTTGGTACCAAATCGTTTAAAAATGTGTACGCCGTCATTTTAAATTGAATTAAATAAAAATAAGATAATTAAGCCTAATTTTTCTTAATTGAGATCTTTACACAATAACACCTCATTCATGATAAAAAATATTTTTTTTATTTTCGACCTCTACAAAAACTTATCTAATTAAAATTTTATTATGACTTTTTACTTCGAATAAAATGAATAAATTATAACTTAGTAATTTTTATCTTAGTTTACGAGTTAGACTGGTCTGACAGGCAGTGTCTCGACACAATTAGGATTCAGTTGTACGGAAAATGTGTAATTTTAAAATAATTTAGCCTAATTCTACTTAAAAGAGATCTTTTCGAGGATACCTCACACCACATGATAAAAATACTTTCTTTTTTTACTTTCGACCCCACAAAAAATTCGACCCTCCCCTAAATAATCATTCGATTAAAATCTTCCTACGATTTTTGATTTCGGGAAAAATGAATACAAATAAATTCTAAATTTCAAGTTTGTATCTTATTTATTTTACGAGTTACATTACTCTTACTGAATTTAGCACTCAATTTGAGTTCCTTTTAACCGACTTCAAGGAGGAGTTTCTCTATTCGACTGAATTTTTTTTTTGTCTATGTTAACTCATATCTCCGCCAATTGTTAACCGATTTTGAAATTTTTTTCTGCATTGGGTTCAGTCTAGCTTCCGATTGGTCCCGTTTTTTCATTGGTATTAGACCTTTTTTGTTAGGTTTGTTCAGGCCTAACTTCTTTGTTTATGAACCGATTTCGATGATTCTTTTTTATTGGAAAGGGGGTATCTTAGGGATGGTCCCATATTAATTTTTTAAATTTAAGTCACTATTAATAACATCACTAAAAAGAGAAAAATGAAAATAATTTAAAAAAAATAAATAAAACCGACATCAAAAAAATTAAATGCAACAAATAAAATAATAAAACTCAAAAATAAAATAAAATACACTAAAAGGTATAAAATAATTATCTAATTTAGTTACAACTAAACGACTAAATATTTACATGAAATCACTTTTTGAAGTCGGTGCTAAACATATATATTTTATGAATCAAAGTCGACGGATTTTACTTAGTACGATTGGCGAGTACTCTCGCTTATATAGTTTGTTTGGCACCGACTTCAAAAAGTGATTTCATGTAAATATTTCGTCTTTTAGTTCTAACTAAATTAGATAATTATTTCATACCTTTTAGTGTATTTTATTTTATTTTTGAGTTTTATTATTTTATTTGTTGCATTTAATTTTTTTGATGTCGGTTTTTTTTATTTTTTTTTAAATTATTTTTATTTACTATCGAACGGAACCCTAAAAATATAAAAAGACTAAAAGAGAAAAATTCATTAGAACACACAAACTTATTTGCTTAATCATCGTCGTAACCTAGATTTACACGTTTATGTACACTTTCTAGAGAGTTCCCGGATATCCTATATAATTTTATTATGATGATTTTTACTAGATAACTACAACACAATACAACTCCAATTTTGGATAAATCACCGAGTAGCTATCAAGTTGAAAGCCTGTAGGGGTCATTGATATTTTCCGAGCCCTTGGCACCGAAGCGTGCAAAGGACATACGAGTAATGTTGATGCTCCACACATACGGTTTGATCTCTCTGGAGCGGAATTTTTGTCGACCTCGAGGAGTTTTCATTCCCTCTTACGCTAGAGCTTGGAATTTCATGGCCATTTATAAATTTTGTATGATTTTCATCGTTCGCGGATTAAATATGGCACTTATTCTTGAAATATAATTCAATTATAGGTACCTAAATATTTCAAGAAACCAAAAACAGAGAATTTAAATTTTTTTTTTGTTGCAACGAAATTTTCTCTGGAGAGAGACGGACTGGTAGAAATTTTAATTGAATGTAATGGAAGGCAGCCCAGGGGTAGAGAGGAAAGAAAAAATTAACACATATCAAATAAGGTGTAATTTATTGGAATCCTTTCTCCTTTCCTTTCAATCCTCCGAAACGTCGGTTTGAAAGGAAAGGAGGAAGGATTCCAATAAATTACACCTTATTTGATATGTGTTAATTTTTTCTTTTCTCACTACCTCTGGGCTGCCTTCCATTACATTCAATTAGAGAATTTAAATATTAAATTAAATTGAATCTAAAAAATTCAATTTTTACCAAAAAACAAAAATAATAATTAATCATAAGTTTCCGATATTTTCCAGAAAAATAATATCCGAATTTATATATTTCTGACTTGAAATAATGAATTTAAATAATTTTCTAATTAATATATCAAAGAATAATTAATTTATTAAAGAGAATTGTTTTTGATCGCGTTTTTAAACAAGATATATATATATATGCTGGTTGAGGCTATTGGAGCCTGCTGAATCTTAAGCCTGGACCAGGAGAGAATGAAAAAGATGTGATCCATTTACTTATAATCCATATATCGGAAACTTATGATTAATTAATAGCAACACCTTACACATGTGTTAACAGATCGAGCGCGCTGGACTGGGTGATTGAATATATAACATCTCATATTACAAATCCATTTGGTGATCCATATCATTGTTTGGTATAAAGGCGTCATGCGGACTAATCGCGAAATGATGCTGGGTCATAGCTAGATGGGGCACATCTTTTTCATTCTCTGTTGGTCCAGATTTAAGATTCAGCAGACTCCATTATTGTCTCAATCAGCAGTAGTCTCGCGATATATATATCTTGTTTAAAAACGCGATCACAAACAATTCTCTTTAATATATTGATTATTCTTTGATATATTAATTAGAAAATTATTTAAATAATAATTAATTTTTATTTGAATAACTAGGTATTTTAAGGTGACCAACTATACTCATTTACTGAGTTTTGTACTCTTTTTTCGCAAACCGAACTCTTTTCAAATCCTGTACTCTGAAAGTACTCATTTGTATAATTTTATAATCATTTGTATTTCTAAAACATTTTTTTAGATTATTTTATTTCAATTTTATTAATTAAATATTTAAAATTATTTTGACAGTGATTTGAAATTCTTTCAAAACGATATGTCAGAACCTATGCTTTATTTTATTCACAGTCAGGCGTCGTTGTTTCATAAAATTACTCTACAAATTGAAGGAGATAAAATTTCAGCAGCAGAAGTTTGTATTATATTAAACGATTTCATACTGCAATGTAAATCAAGATTTAATGATGGATTTTTACCACTAATTCTAAAGAATAAACTGACCGTTTTGGAAGATTCCAATCCCGGAATAAAAAATGAATTTTTAAAAGAAGTTAAAATTTTTTATAAAATTTGCTATGAATATATCGAAGAATGAATAGTGAACTTTAGAGCATTAAATTGTTTCAAATGGACCCTTCTAAATAGTAAAATTGAATGGAAAGAAGAATAAAAGATTTCACTGTCGATGGTAACAGAATTGTTTTTATTTTAGGTTAAAAATAAAATAAAATGAGAGAGTCTTCTGTTTTTTAAATAAAATAATTTTTAATTATTTCTAGAGACTATAGTTTCGAAGGCATTGCCTTCATCATCAGTCTATCACAGTTATATTCTAATCTCCCAAGAGGAAACATGAAGAAAAAGACATTATATATTTTTCAAAATTTTCTATGTATAAATCTTAATTTGTAACTAATTTGAAATATTTGTGATAGACTGATGATGAAGGCAATGCCTTCGAAACTGTAGTCTCTAGAAATAATTAAAAATTATTTTATTTAAAAAACAGAAGACTCTCTCATTTTATTTTATTTTTAACCTAATATGGAAAGAAGTTTCTTCAGCAGTCGAATTTGTAATGAAGGAAGTAAAAGATATTGTTATTAATGACAATTTTCTCTTTGAAGAAATTCGAAGAGTAAATTTATATTTCAATGAAGAAAAATTGAAGAAATGGAACGATGAGAAAATAGAACTTGACAAAAGATGGGTAGAAATCTTAAGGCATTTTAGAGTAGAACATATCCCACATGAAAATTTAAAAGTTTTAATAGAAATTTCCTTATGTTGTCCAGGCACTAATGCTGCTGTTGAAAGGGTATTTTCACTAGGGAATGATTATTATTGGAGCAGTGATAAGTCGCAACTTTCTGTAAAAACATTATCTGCCGTCTTAACAGTCAAATTTAATATACAAAATGAAAGTTGTTCGGATGTGGCTACATTATTAGACGACATCCTCATTTAGCAAAAAAAATCCACTCCGAAGAAAAATATGTTTTTAAAAGAAAATAAAGCTTTTATCGTTTTTTTTTTCACCTATGAAATACTTGCAAAGTGTACTCTTTTTGAACAAAAAATAGTTGGTCACCTTAGGTATTTTATCGAAATCAAATTATAAGTTCATTAAAAAATTCATTAAAATATATTTTAATTTGAAATTAGCCTGAATTTCATAAAAGTTATTTTTTTCGAAAAAATTTGCCACCATCATTAGAAGCAGAAAGACGAAAAATGTACGTCCTTTGAAATGTAGTGTTATGGGAGAATGGTAAAGATAAATAGATGTAGAGAATTA
This sequence comes from Forficula auricularia, assembly GCA_024734495.1. NCBI lineage: Eukaryota > Metazoa > Arthropoda > Insecta > Dermaptera > Forficulidae > Forficula > Forficula auricularia. The sequence continues at coordinate 11,148,660 of JALMQS010000225.1, read as the reverse complement.
TAAATTAAGAAGTTCTCGATTGGATTAGAGAAAAGAGAACTTTTAAGGTTGTGATAGTTAAGAAAAGAGGAAGACGAAAACATAGATTAGAATACTAGTATTCCCCTCAAATAATGAAGTAGAATATCGTCGCCTTTGAATGTAAACCTGCTAATTCACAACAAGGAAATTTTACAGGGCAGAGAATAAACAAACAAAATTTAATATTGTTAATAAGTTGTTGTAGGGAAATAATGACAATAGCTTATGCAAAAAATTTTTATTTTTTGCTAACGTTTCGTCAACTTTGTTGAGTTCCTCAGGGCTCAAACAAATTAACTTTTTTGCATATTTGTCATTTTATTAATATTCATCCTTAGCAAACACATATAGGTACGCCAGTCATCGAACAGATTGAAAATATTTTCCTATTTAAATCTTAAAATATCTTTCTTTAAGATTTAAATAGGAAAATATTTTCAATCTGTTCGATGACTGGCCTATATGTGTTTGCTAAGAATGAATATTTTTAAAAATGACATATATGCAAAGAAGTTAATTTGTTTGAGCCCTGGGAAGTCAACAAAGTTGACGAAACGTTGGCAAAAAATAAAAAAATATTTGCACAAGCTATTGTCCTTATTTCCTTACAACTTATTAATTTAATCGATGGACATAAATAATCAAAATAATTTAATATTGTTGTTATGGAAAGAAACTATTTTTCACATTTTTTTTCTACAAATTACAATTGTAATTTTAAATAGCAGTTTTACTTGGACGATGCTCTCTTTTTCTTTCAAACAGTATTAATATGTCATATATTATAAAAAATGGATTTAGCAGGTTTACACTCTAAGACGACGATATATAACGTGGAACTTGTAAAGAAGTGAAGAAATTGAATTGAGATAGAGTCAAATGGAGGCCAGTAGTTTCATCAAACCTGTCTTAATACTGATTACTTTATGCTGATGATGATAAACCTCATAATTTCTACAACTAAATTTTATATTAATTGTTATTTAATCTTGTATATAAATTATTAGTTGAAGTCACAAAGTCACAAAAAAGCCATTACTTGTGATATATGGCTAGAGTGGATAACGAAAAATAAATAAAGAAACTGAAAGCTAAAAAAAATTTTAAATGTCCAAATTTTCAAAAATTTGCTTCAGGGTGATTATTCAAAAATAACAAAAAAAAAAACACACATGAATACTAATTTAAACCTTTATTGACCAGTTTCTTCCTTTACTGACAATCCCTTAAAATTCGTTGTGTTTCTAGAAGAGTTAGTTGATCTCAAGTTTAGGTCGCCTCAATTAATTTTAGTGAGATGTACGTGTTAACGTCTGGGATCGGAACACTACCTTACTGAGATTGGAGATCTTAATTTTGCTGCTCTTTCTAAACCAATCTAGCGATTTCTTCAGCCACGACGGGTCTTCGTTGGCCTTCACTCATCCCCTGCATGATGATGGACAAAAATATCTATATTTATCCACATATTGCATGTTCCGAGTATTTCAGTTTTATTTTTTTTGACTATGAGCGAACTCGCGTTCAGCCGCTTCAGGATCTCAGCGTTTTGGTGCCTTTAAAAGCATGCATCTATTGCCTATTACCCACATTTCAAACTCATTAACAAAAAAGATATGCTAAATTTATTGAATAAAATAAATTTATTTTATTATGTTTATAGTTTTTAATGTGAATTCCAACTGATCACTTTTCATTAGTTACATTATATTATAGATTCTTCATACCTCATTTCATGTGTGAATTCGTCCTTGGAGTTACTAATTTAACAAGAATTAAAACTATTTATTTTCAAGTTACTTGTTGTTTTGCCAACCTGGATGCAATCCAAAAATCCAGAAAAGAGCCAAAAATCAATACTTGACCTGAAATTGGTGTACTCTTATGCTTCATATTCTAGAACGTTCCAATTTTACTGCTTTAAGGGCAAATATTAAAATGAAATAAAATCAATAATCCCCATATTAACAGACAAAGGTCAAAATAGATAGAAATCAAATAATTAATTCCCTATGACTAGGGTCTGGAATTCACTCAATGCTTCCATAGTTCTCAAATCATAACACCTTAGATTCATTAAGACCCTCCACTAAATATATCTTTAACTCCAATTCAACCCTTGAATATTTCTAAATTTCTTTCACCCACTCTTTCTTTCTAGGATGCAAGAGTCAATCCTGACTTATAGGTATTGCACCTTTTTGCATCCCTATCATTAAAAAATATTGTTGTACGGGTTGCCTCCAAGAAGGAAAGAACTGGACAATCCGTGATATGAAGGAAATATATATACGTAATATAATATATATGTATATATCAAGTTTATTGGTGAACTTACTTGGATTTAACATTTATTAAATTTTTAGGTTAGTACCAGAATCAAATCGATGGCTTATATCTCAAGGTCGTACAGACGAAGCTCGTAAGAACATATTATTAGCTGCAAAAGCAAATGGAAAAACTATTCCACCCGAACTTCTTGAAAAAGCCATACGAAAACCAGAAGAAGATGGCAATAATCAACAACTGAGAGGCCCATCACCAAATAGCTTTTTTTCTGTTTTAAGATATCCTAATTTAAGAAATAAGCTTATAAATATTTTTTATTGCTGGTGAGTGTAATCGTTTTATTTATCCACACAAAATGTCATTTTGAATATTGATATATTGTTGAGTTTAGATGGGTTTTTTCACGTTAATTTACTTAATAAATCTGTCTTCTTATTCAGTATATTTTTCGCCCACAATAGTACCATAATCGTCATATCGCTCTATTCTTGCAAATAATAATGCCATCGAATGGTTAATTTGATCAAATACTGGGGTCTCTTAGAAAAAAGAAAAAAAATGGGATTTTTGTTAATTTAGTGATTTTCATAAAATGGCCAAATGTTTATTTAGATAGAACTCTTACAGAAATTTAATTTGGATCGAATATCTTTATAGTTTTTTAAGTAATTGTCAATGAAAGGTGTGTTAGGGGTTCATAAGATTCTGAACAAATGAAAATGTATGAAATCTTAAAAATAATTGAATGGAGTTAGGGTAAGATCACCATCGAATTCATAAACAATTGGGAACACTTTAAAAAAATTGCTGAAAACGTGTATATATACAATTTTCAAGGGCTCAATGTTATTAGTAGACATTTAGGCCTTACTTAATCACAAAACAAAATTCAAGTTTCTATAGCCAGTAGTTCTGGAGAAATCGTCACGAAACCCTGATTTTAGTGTTTTTCTATGTTTCACCACTTTGAAATTTTTAAAACCTGTTTTTAGCAAATATTTTGTCTTAAAAATAGCCTTCTTACTAAATTTTAAGTTTTTAGACCGAGTAGTGTCAGAGAAATCGTGAAATCGTGATGGTAGCTGGGTTCTAAATACCTATATATATAGATAAACTCAAAATTTAGTGAAAATTTCAACACGAGATTCTATAATAGGTATAGGTATATTTGATATTATAAATAAAAATTCTCTGTTTTTTAAGGTTTGCAAATAGTGTTGCATATTATGGTCTATCGTGGAATACTTCTAATCTTGGTGGTAACGATTATGTGAATTTTTTCATAAGTGGAGTCGTGGAAATACCCGGTTATATATTGATTTTACTTACAATTAATAGATATGGACGTAAACCTACATTTTGTGGTTCCATGCTATTTGGTGGAATCGTATTAATTCTTACAAGCATAGTACCTGAAGGTAATATAATAATTATTTAATTGCGATGTTTGTTTGTTTGTTTTTAATTGTATTTTTCTTTTAACAGACTATCAGTGGGCGATTATCATTTTAGCTATGCTTGGGAAATTCGGAGTTACTGCTAGTTATGGGACAATATATATTTTTTCAGCAGAACAATTTCCAACATTGATTCGAAGTGTTTGTTTAGGGGTAGCGTCTATGTTCGCTAGAATTGGAGGAATTTTATCTCCACATATTACATTATTGGTAAGTTTAAGAGGTATATTAATTCAAAATAAAATTGAGAAAATTAATTTTGAAAAATAAAAAAATTATTTTGTGTGTATGTTGCGGTTTAACGGAAATATGTCGTTGTGTGATGATTGGATGTGAATAGAGTTCTCTTTTGAAAGAGATTTTCATTTAGAGCTAATATGATAATTCCAATAGAAATAATACCCTTTGTCGGAACCCTAGATTGACAATTATTTATCATATACGGGCAGTTGGATGGTAAATATTCGTATTTGGCAGTGTGTTATATATGTAACTCAAGGACCGTTATTATTTATTTTCTCATTAATTTTGATTTCATTTTTTATTAATACAGGGTGGGGCATAAAGATCTACCACATTTTGAAGAGGTATAAAAAAATGAAAAAATTTAATTAGAAAAAACTGAATAAATCTTTGAAAAGAACATAAAATAATTTTTTTTAAATGAATGAAAATTCTAGCCCTTTCGACTAAACTATGTATACAAAATTTGATTAGTTTAGAATATGTATACAAAATTTGGTTGAGTTTGGTCGAAAGGGCTAAAATTTTCATTTTTGACGACCCTTTTTTTGTCTGAATGTTTAAAACACATTTAAAAAAAAATTAATTTATGTTCTTTTCAAAAATATATTCAGTTTTTTTTAGTTAAATTTTTTTATTTTTTATACCACTTCATAATGTGGCAGATCTTTGTGCCCCACCCTGTATGTGCTACTTGCCATTAGTAAATAGAAACCATTTCTATACACTCTCACTTGCCACTCTACAAATACTAACCACTTATATTGTGTGTTTACACGACACAGAATTAGTGCGAGTGGTTAGTACTAATGCTTAGTACTAAGGTCGTGTAAACTAGCCTTAAGGTACTCAATCCTGGTTGAGACACCGTCGGGGACAGATATCGTCAGGGATTTTCAACCGGAGGGCACACCTAACAGTGCAATAATTGTAAACGATAGTTTACTATAGACAATAAATTGAATTAATTATAATCGTTAAGAAAACAGTGTTTGATTTCAGATGAGGGGTTTCTGAATGGTATAAGAGCTCAAATTAATATTAGTTAGGCAGTATGTGTTCGTTACCTGAGCCTCCAGGGCAGATGTGATATCAACAATCCCTATTATTCTCCAAGAATTGTGTGATCGTATACCACCACCGTATGAAGGATGCTGAAGTACCCAAAGTACGTGGCAGACGCCTCTTCGCTAGGCAACCAATTAACCATGTAGTCTGTCGAGAGCAAAGCCGCAGCCAGGGGAAGCAAGCAAGCTATGAAATTAGTAGTTCTCTCTAATAGTGAAGTACAGGTGTGTGCTACATTAAAAATATCTCTCTCGAAGACTCAAGGGAGAGAATCGCGATCAAGCAAATTAATTATTTGCTCTTGAAACGATCACGCGATCAATAGTGTCATTTTTTGATTTCATTGGCATTTGTCTTGTTTCTTCATTTTATTATTATCTTATTCACGGAATTAAAAAAAATCGCGTTTAGAATTAATTATCTTAATTATGTTATATAATAACACTGCTAGACAAAAATTAAACAAAAATTTCTCCACGTAAACCTAACAATAGATTCCAGTAGAGTTTTCTACGCTGATTATCATGCAATTTCCCGATTTTTCACAACAATTCAGAGTTTTGAGATATTATCGATCAAAATGTCGAAAAAGGTCATTTTGATCTATTTTGGAGTTTCATTAGATATTAAACAGCAATATTTGCAATCAAAATATTTTGATGCCGTAATAGGAAACAGCTTCCTCTTTAATTTTCAAATTACCACTTGTTTTTAGCTCAATTAAAACTCGAGTTATAGCTAAAAGACTAAAAACTCATGTTTTTATCTATGTTTATTATCCTTTAAAATCACGTAGTTTTAGTTTTTTAGATATAAGTCGAGTTATAATTGAGCTAAAAACAAATGGTAATTTGAAAATCAAAGAGGAAGCTGTTCTCTATTACGTCAACAAAATATTTTGATTTAAAATATTGCTGTTTAATATTTAATGGGACTAGAAAATAGGTCAAAATGGCCTTTTTCGTCATTTTGGCCCATAATATCTCAAAACTCTGATGTGTTCTAAAAAATTGGGAAATTGCATGATAATCAGCGTATAGAGCTCTACCAGAATCCATTGTTAGATTTACGGGGGGAAATTTCTGTCGAACAGTGTTATAAAATAAATTAGATAAATTTTCATGAAAATGTTTTTTGGTTAATAATTTACTTTTTTTTTATAGTCCGATTTTTGGACTCCTCTGCCACTAATCGTCCTTGGCGTCTTAGTTCTTTTGGGAGGCTTTACTGGCCTTTTCCTTCCCGAAACACTAAATAAGCAATTACCAGATACCATAGAACAAGGAGAAATGTTTGGAAAGTAAGTTTTATATTAAATCTTTTACTTTATCCAATGCGAATCATAGGGTAAATATTGTTTCTTTTTTTTATTTACTCTATATAAAAGATGTTTCAAAATAAATTAATTTTTATATAATAATATTATTTATTAATAAATGAATTTACTTTAAGGACCAATCATAGATTTTAGAGAAAATATTTTTACATTGCATATCAGAGAGGTTCGTCCCCTTAGGAATCGAACCCAAGCGCTAACTAGCCAAACCTTCAAGACAAACATATCTCTGACATGCAACATATATAAAAATTATAGCTAAAGATTCTTCACTCTTTTCAACTCGAAGGGAAAAGCAAAAAATCAGGCTAAACTGAAAAAAGTTTTCAGTGAGGGGCCGATATATATCTTGTTAAAAGCGTAATCAAAACAATTTTCTCGTTAATATGTTAATTTTTCTTTGATATATTAATGAGAAGGTTAAAAATTTATTTAACTTCATTATTTCAAGTTAAAAATATATAAGTTCAGATATTATTTTCACTTAATATTTGACAAAAATCACCTACATTTGATTCGCGATTGAATCAAATGTAGGAAGCAAAGATTTAAGCATCTTTTTGTTAAAAAGATGGAAATTATTTCAAAAATCAACCCAGACCTATAATTTAATAAATGAATTTACTTTAAGGACCAATCTGGATTTTAGAGAAAATATTTTTACATTGAATATCAGATGATTTTTGAAATAATTTCCATCTTAAAAAAAAAAAAAAAAAACTACTCAAAAAGATGCTTAAATCTTTGCATTCAATATTATTTATGTTTGATATGTTTAAATTGAAAGTTTCTTTTTGCCGAGAGTAATAGAATTTTTATAAATTGAAGGAAACAATAAAAGAGTGTGTCTTCTGCTAGAAAAATACATTTTTAATTTACCATATTTATAGCGAGACTAGTTTTGAAGGCTTTGCCTTTGACATTAAATCCTGTGAATCAATTGTAATAGAATGATGAAGAGGACAAAGTCCTCAAAACTATAGTCTCGTTATAAATAAATTAAACATTTTTTTTTTCCAGCAGAAGACACACTCTTTTATTGTCTCCTTCAATTTGATATGCTTGATTAAAAACGATATATGTATATAATTAATTCATTATAGTAGGTATTAATAAATAAAACCATATTTCAGAGAAAATATTCCAAGTTAAAAATCTTTTAAATATCCACCATTTCAATTCATGGAATATAATGGAATTTTGTAAGCTGTATGTTCGAAACACATCCAGATAAAAGGTTTAACATTTTTTGTGATATTTTATCTATTATATTCATTAAAAAAAATCATTTCTCTAGAGCTGTATTTTGTGATTGTAAGAGATATAGTTAAAAATTATAAAATATTTGAGATGTTTTATTTAGGGTAAATTTATTGAATTTACCGAAAGTATTTAAGAAAAAAGCGAACAAGTGAAGGCCTGGCTCGCATACATAGGGCTCCTATTGAGGGGGGATGGGCAGGATAACATGTTTAAATACATAGAATTTCAAAAGACCTATTTATCGGATGAATGCGATGCACGAATTCTTTCTTCTTCTTCTTCTTCTTCCGGATTTCTAAGTCTGGCGACGCTTCTCCGTTCCCAATTTCCAAATTACACGGTCCCAGACATCCACAATCTCGAGATTTCTGGAACTCATAGGCTCGTTCACCTCGTCCATCCAAGAGCTGGGTCGACCTCTTTTTCGTCTTTCAGGGGGGATCCATTCTAGAGCCTTTTTTGGGATTCGTTCTTCATCCATCCTTTTTACATGTCCAAACCAAACTAATTGTTTTTTTTTGGATTTCGTCAATAAGATCCCCTTCCATGCTCATTCGTCTTCTTATCTCTTCGTTTCGAACTCTATCGGTTCTCGTCAACCCACAACTTCTTCTTACGAAATCCATTTCAGTGGCTAAAAGTCGGCCTCGGTTTCTAACTCCGATATCCCATACCTCAGCCCCATAGGTAGTAACACTACGAACGAGGCTGGTATAGATTTTCATTTTTGTGGATCACCTAATCGTTTTGTCCCATAAAACTGAGTGTAAGGCCCTTGTTATCTTTCTACCCTTTATAATCCTTTCATTTACTTCCATCCGGCTATTTCCATCTTTATTAAATATTACACCCAAATATTTATATTTTTCAACCCCCGTAAACTTCTTCCCTTCCTCCACTATTAGGTCCGATATCATATTATTTCCTACAGACAAATATTCAGGTTTTTTATAATTTATTTTTAAGCCCCCTTGGTTAAAAGCCTCATTTAGTTTCCTCACCATGTAGTCAAGATCCATTTCATCATTTGCAATAACCAGCTGGTCGTCCTCAAAAAATAGTGTAGAAATCATACTCCGATTTGTATTCCCATGCTATTGCACTTTCTTGACCACCCGTGAAGAATTATATCCAAATAGATCTTGAAGAGAGCCGGCGATAGGCTACATTCCTGTCTGAGACCTTTTGAGATTTCAAACCGATCAGACACATTGTTATTTATTTTTATTTGTAAGGTGTTATTTTTATATAGATTTACAATAGCCTTGATTAATGTAGGGTTTATTTTTAGTGCGCGAATTCAACTTTAGTAAATAATCGCAAAAAATTAAATTAAATTATTATCAAATTAGAAGTATAAGGTTTTCTCGTAGTGTTAATTTTAAAACATATACATAAGTATTTTTAATTTCTCCTAGATAATATTTTAATTTTGATTTCCAGATTAGTGAAAGGAAAACTCACCTATCTTGAAGATGTGCCATTGAAAAAAGAAAAACGAAAAAATCAAGATTGTGAAGATGGTCGTCGAGTAGGGGAAAGTGACGAAGAATAATACCATTAATTAATGATATTTTTTATAAAGATAAATTTATAAATTAATATTTGTCACCGAAATTATTACATTCCAAAAACCAAAGCTTTATTAAAAGAATAATACATATCTTCAGAAATATTGGAAGGAAAATAAAAAAATCTTCATTTAAATATTTATATACTTGTTGAAAATATTTTATAATACTATTTTGTTAAGATTTACTTAATACATAGTAATGCATATTTTTATTTATTGATAAAATTTATAAACTTTTATATTTAATAAATTTTTTAGTAAAAAATAAATTATTTTATTTTTATTTTTGGATGTAAACTTTTTGGGTATGTTACGCTTTACGTTTATTACTATTTACTACTACTAACTATTTTGCTGGAACTGCCCTCGTAACGGCCAATTTCTCTCACACCGCTCAGTTGTTTGCAGCCACGTAGGTAGAGATTTTTTATGAGGATTTCGGTGTGTGAGCAACTGATTTGTTCAAGTATCTTATTCCTTCATACTCCGGCATAGTTAATACAAAATTGAAATGCTTTTCTAATAAACATAATTCAGACATAGCAATGTAATGATAGATGTGTTTCAAAATATTTATAGGAGGAAGGAATTGAACCCCCCCCCCCCCTTCTTATCAACATGCCTGGTTGTTAGCCTTGGTAAAAGGAACATACCCACCCACCCACACGTGCGAGTTCGCAACATCGATTCTAATATTTGGAAGAGGAAGAGGAAATTATGGTTATATGTTAAGAAGATAGCCCTTATTAAAAGCATATTCCAAACTCGAAAAAGTGAAGGATTTTTTGTTAACTTGCGGAATGATTAAAAGAGGTTCAGACCTTTTTTCGACTTAATCCATCTCAGTTCGATTTTGTTTTAAGCATGGTTAGTGAAGATATAGTAGGATCAGCTACCAATGTAGTACAAGGACACGATAACTTCACACGTACACACTGGTCGCTCATAGTCATTATCGTCAAAATCTTTCTTCGACATTAAAATCGAACACAGTATTTTCAATACCCTGCCATCAAGACTGATAGAATAGTCATGGAGCAGTCGAGAATCAGCAGTAGCCAGACCGAATAGATGACTAATCGCCGTCGACTATCAAGGAGTTCCAAAGAAATATGTTGGTTTGTTTTATCTGAAAACACAAAACACTAGTCTGCTAACAGCAGTTACTACCGACATAACGGTGGGTACGGTAGTTCCAGCGAAATAATACCTTTGTTGGTAGCCAATGGAGAAGGGTCGAGCGGGGTATCGGGTTAATTATAACCGATAAAGGATAAGAATCTTTTTTTTTTTTTTTTTTAATTAGATTCTCCCAGTCCCACATTTTGTCATGTTTTGCCATGCAAAAAATCTCTGTGTTTCCTTGTTCAAACTTCCTATCAGTTCACTAACAAATAACATTATAACACCTTATAAATTTCTAATTTTTAATAAATAAATAACAGGTAAGTTATTGTTAATAATATATTTATATTGAATGTAATGGAAGGCAGCCCAGAGGTAGTGAGGAAAGAAAAATTTAACACTGTGGAGAGAAGAAGGAAACATTTTATTTGTTTCATTCATTGACCCTTTGAAACCCTGAAGAAGGAGGGAAAAATCCTCCGAAACGTCGGTTTGAAAGGAAAGGTCGAAGGATTCCAATAAATTACACCTTATTTGATATGTGTTAATTTTTTCTTTCCTCACTACCTCTGGGCTGCCTTCTATTACATTCAATTAAAATTTCTACCAGTCCGTCTCCAGAGAAAATTTCGTTGCAAAAAAATATATTTATATAATAAACAATATTATAAATCTGACAGGACCGAACGGTAGATTTTCTCAGTATAATGCAAGTCTTCGAAATGCCTGCCTACTCTTTAATGTTTTTTCTTTAAAATAATCTTAGATTGTGTTCAAAAAAAATACAAATTTTTATTTTGAAAATATAAACTACTTTAATTTAAAGATATCAACTATCAAATCATAACCAGATTGTCTATAACTTTTCACTTTTTGTATGTTTTCTGATAACGAAATAAGGCATTAAAATAAAATATTCAATATAACTTATTTAATAGGATTTAAATGATCTATTAAAAGTTATCCCAATCTGAACTTGATATTTTTTTGGTTGTTATAAAATAATTAGTTTGGATTGATATGGAAAAAATTACGAAACCTACTGTTTACGAGTACCACTTGCACTTAACCACTTTTTTTTATTAATATTTTGCCTACATAATTATAAAATTGCTTATGACATTTTCATAATGATGAATTAAAAAAATTGTTTTTGTTTTATTTTAAAATTTTCTAGTATCCAGTTTTTTTATGATGAGTATACAAAAAGACCTACTAGGTAAGCAATTACCAAGTTTGATTTACCTAGATAATAACTAGCCCACTACCTCTTTGTTCACTCAATATAAAAAAAACTTGTAACTCACAAGGGACTAACTACAGCACTACGACCTGAACGGTCCTCAAAACGTAGCCATCTCACAGTGGATTAGGGCCGTGCGGTCGATTTTATCAGTATGATGCAAGTCTTAGAAATGCTGCTCCTTAAATGTTTTTTTCTTTAAAATAACCTTTGATTTTGATTAAAAAAAAAGCACAAAATGTAAAAAAATACTTTTATTTTTAAAATATAACCTACTTTAAAATAATGATATCAACTACAACCGAAATCAAAGGTTACTGAAACCAGGGTGGTTCAGGTGGTTGGTGCAAGATACCATGGCGCTCAAGCTCGAGGGGCGGAATTGTAAATTCCATGCCAGAAAATTAAATTTAGTTATAAAATCAAGAATTTTAAGAAAATATTATTTAAATGTATTTTCGATAAAATATCAATATAAGCCAGAGAGCCCTATCGAAGAGAAACGTCGCCTCGAATGTTAATGGGACAAATTGTCCCATTGTATATGTTGGGAAAGGGCGGCGAACTCTTATTGTCCACAAACCCAGGTCCAAATTTGTTTGGGGGAAGGTATAGAGAAATTTAATAAAATAATTTATAATTATTTACGAAAGAACCCCCCCCCCCCTCTTAATTTTTGGTTCGATTTCAACTAAAATCTAATCAGCAATTAATCTTAATGCACCGAAACTACATGTGAAATTTTGTTTTGATATTCACACTGGTTTTTGAGCTAGAGCGTACACAAAATTTGGTAACGTACTAATAATAGACATTTTGATAAAATCACTAATATCTCGTAAAATATAATTTTTTCGATGTTCAATCATTAGGTCTTTTTTATAGAGTAAAACGCCATGGTTTCGCTCAATTTTTTTTAACAAAATAGTTTTTTCTCTTTTTTACATATTTCGAAAAAACGAAGCAAAACAAAAACACTTTTTTCATGCACGATTACAATACTTGACCATACATTCTATAGTGAAGTAATAAAGAGAGATAAGATAAAATTATTGTATTTGTTAATTAATGGTTTAGTGGGCAGGATCCCTTCCAGGAGCGTTATTTTCTAATATTTTTCAGAAAGGGCGGCAAATCCTAACTTGCTCCAGGGCGCACAATGGGTCAGGAACGGCTCTGGGCGTGGCATAAATCATAAATTATATATATCAATATCAGAATAACATAGACCAATATAGAAAAGTGTTGCGTAAAGATTTTCAAATATTGCTTACTTACTTATCGCGAACTCGCTACGTCTCTCGACGCTTCTCCGCACCCAGTCTCCATCTTTCTCGATCCTATCCTCTTCGTTTAGGTTTCTGGATAGTATAGCCCAGGGGTCGGCAACCTTTTGAGACGGAAAAGTCAAAAGTTACAATTTACAAAATTTCCCAGGTTTTAAAGAGCCACTAACATATTTAATTAAATATTATGGTATTTGGTTAGGATTAGATACATATAAATTTGATTTTGGATTTAAAATAAAGCCGCATCTTCACATTGAAATAGCCGCAAGTGGCTCGCGAGCCACGGGTTGCCGACCCCTGGTATAGCCTCATTCACTTCGTCCATCCAACATCGTCTGGGGTGACCCCTCCTCCGCATCTCTGGCGGTGTCCATTGTAGAACCCTATTTGGGATTCTTTACTCATCCATTCTACACGTGTGCCCATACCAAACCAGTTGTTTCCTTTGCACCTCGTCCACAATATCTCTTTCCATCCCCATCATATTCCTAATTGTCTTGTTTCTCACTCGATTCACTCTTCTTAATCGGCAACTTATACGAAGATAGTCCATTTCGGTCGAAAGCAACTTATTTTTATTTTTTGCACTCACATCCCATACCTCTGCTCCATATGTGAGTACACTCTGTACTATGATTCTATATATTGTTTTTTTATTGTTGTTTTCATTTGTTTATCCCATAGTATGTTACTGAGTTCAGTAATTGTATTAACTTCCTTCCTTTAATTATTCTTCCCGCAATCTCTTTCTGACTACTCCGTTTTTTGTCAAATATCACCCCCAGGTATTTGTATTCTTTGACTCCGCAGATCATTTATCCATTTTCCAAGGGCAGGTCAGAAACCTCCTCGACTCCTACGGCCAGATATTCGGATTTTTTCATGTTAATTTTGAGGCCGGATTTCTCAAATGTCTCCTCTAGTTTCATATCCATATAGCTAAGGTCGTTTCTAATCTCTAATTTAAATATTGAATCGCTCAAATTGTATTTTGATTTCTCTGCTTATGCCGCTCCCTTAAAGTGCTTCCTGATGCGGCCGCCTCTCTGCATTATAGCACCTCACGGCCTTTTAGGGGATTGAACTTGGCGAAATAGACATCCAGACTGAAAAATCAATCTCTTCTTTAAGTGCCATATCAAGTCTCCCGGACGTTTTGGCTCCTCTCCACATATACCTGTGCTGAGTGTGTTTAGCTGTTTTTACACAGATATACGGGACCTACTTTTTAACCCAGGTTCCGAACGACTTGTTTGGAGAGGTTACTAGGCAATTATACTCTTGCTAGGTTGCCATTGCTTTCCAAGAGGAGGCGACTGCAAATATCTACCGAAACTCGGTTTCGAACCAGCGTATTTCAGGCCAGCGGTCCGACCCTCTAACCACTGACCCACAGTCGCCTCGAAAAATCAATATAGAAGAATAATAGGGGGTGCAAGGGAAGCTCTGTTATCAATATAACCACTCACTTAGAACCGACGTTCAAACCAGACATCCAACAGATAGGATGTACACAGGATCACCACATTTTTTTACGCTGTTAATTCCAATGATCAAATGGTGAAAAATATTTACCAATCAAATTGATTATATCTTTTGCTTTACGTTGTTGTTTCTAGTGTGATTTTAAATATTCCCTCTCTTGTTAGATCATTTGCTGGCAAAATATTCCATCTCAAGCGCATAGAGGGAGTTGATGGTCCAAAAGCCTGCCAAAAGCATGATCGTCCGTCAGCTGTGACCTCAACCAACTCAAGGTCTGATTGAAGGATTTAACTTTGTTTCAGCAATCTTTTTGGAAAATTATATAAAGATTCAGGGAATATTTTGTAAAAAAAAAAGTCTTTCTACATAAATACACAATGATTCCAAACTGCTTAAGAAACTTGAGCTCTCAAAAGAGTTTTCGACATGTAAGTAATTTTATAACGATCCTTTCATTATTAAATTAGATAAGAATAATCACACAATTTTACAATTTTTAACTTATATCTTATTAAATAATATATATATTTTCAATTTTCTTTCCTTTGTGCTGCCTAAGTATGGATCTTGGTTTCAAGCTAGTAAAGATATTGCTTCTCGTATGGTCCCAGATTTTGTGGACATGACCACGGTATAGTAAAAATTTAATTGATAAAATAAAATTCATATGAATCTAATTGTTCTCTTTCCAATTGAAATTTTAACAACAATTGTTACTTGGCATTCAATCAATTCAAGTCTGTCAATTTTATTAAGATTTAACATGATATTTCAATGATTCAATTCAATCAAATTATATGACCTTTTTAACATTTTGTCCCCTACTTCAAAAGCCGTCTTCAAGAGCTTATAAAAAAATCATCGATCTATTTGTATCGAAATGGTGAAGAATGTTTATTAAGGACAATTTGATGATCAATTGGAATATTATTTCCGCCCTATCTTTGAAGAAATGGTTAAAATTTTTCTGTTTATTTACGACGTCTTGGCTTCTAATTATTTTTTAAAGGATCATAGGTACAGATACAAGAAAAAGTTGCACCAAAAACCTCTGTAGTCCGAGGTCGACCACCCTTGCTTGTATCGAGAACACAAGAAGACATTTCAGGGATTGGATTGGAGTGTGAAAATAAAACAGTGGAGAATACTTTCATAGAAGAAAAATTTATAAACAATATTTCATTTATTTGTGAAACCTACATAATAATCTACTGGCTCTTACTGGCCCCTTAGCCAATTCAATTTAAATAAAATAGGGCCACCAAACACGGTTCTTTTTAAAATATAATAATCTAATTTTAATTTTATTAAATATGTTTCACCTCGAACAGAACCGTGCCTGACAGCCTTCTTCGTGCCCCGCACGCGAACCATCAAGAAATGTTAAATCATTCGAATTCATTTACTGGGCAAAAATACAATCGGTTTGTTTTCATTAAGATACGAAGTAAAAACAGTTTCTCTAATCTAATCTATCTAAAGAGTTTCTCAGAAATAAATGTATAAAAACTGATTATGTCGTTGTAGTATTTATATACCTAGTCATGCAGCGAATCCAATTTTTTCGAACATTGCACGAGCGAAGAGCCGAAATAGTTTTTTCATTATTATCCAGCGTAAACGGTCTTATTCGTCTTATTAATTCGTATTAGTCTATAGACTAGCGAGGATAAATCGTTTTGTGTCGTGTGTGATCCGATATTATTAAAGTCTTTAATTTAACGCAGGGTCGGCGCAGCCGTGCGATCGACTGATTTTTCAGCTCCGCCTCCACCACCCCCTTACGTTCTCGCTTCCGCGCGATACCTACAAGCCTCCAGAGCCTCAAGAGTGTACTCTTCGCTTGTGCGAGTAACACGGGGCCTTCATATTACGAAAAATATTATCAAAATTACAAAAATTTCATTCAATTATTTTGCAAAAAGCAAAATCTAAAATTTAAAAATCAATAGTTTAAAATTTAAAACTGAATAATATTTTTGTAATTTTGATAATATTTTCGTAATATGAAGGCCCCGCATTACACTACGTTAAGACTACGCTCTTGGGGCTCTAGATATCGCGGAAAATGAAACGTAAGTGGAAAACGGAGCTTTCGAAAATCAGCTCGATCGTGCACCGCCATTTGCTTGAATAAAAATAGAATTGCTTTATTCTAGAAAACTTTTAGTTGTGTGTTCGTGTGGTAAAATTTAATAAAAAGTTTATTTACTCAAACAAAGACTGAAAAAGTATACACAAAAAATGTAAAATTTGGGTAGACTTTTCAATTTTGGGCAGGAAATTTTGGCGGGTCTTTTTGGAGGGAAAAGGCCTTTTGATATGAAATTCTTAAATAAATATTAAAAAGTATTTGGAATTAAATTTAAAAAACAAAGCTACAATTGATAAATTTGCAACGGTATTATGACGCAGAAAAAACGATGGTATCAAATTGTCGTACGCGTATCTGTGGTACAATTTCTGGCAGTAAGGGTTTAGCGTTTAGAGGTAGCTCGAGCAGATTGTATGAAAACAATAATGGAAATTTTCTAAAAGCAATTGAAATGATAGGAAAATTTGATGATGTTATAACGAATCCACATAAATCGCATTCAACAATCAGTTGCTTTAAAGAACCATATGCCACATTATGCGGAAATCGCTTCCAAAAATGAAATAATTAGTATCCTTGCAGCGCAAATTCAAAAATATATTTTGTCAGCAATAAAAGACGCCAAATGTTTTTCAGTAATTTTGGATTGTACGCCGGACATGGGACATGTCGAGCAAATTACAATAATTTTTTGAGATATGTGCATATTCGAAATGACGAAGTAGAAGTGAGAGAAAATTTCGTTGGTTTTCAGCTCAAAAAGTGGGAGAAGCTTTTTACGACTTTTTAATTGAAAAATTAAGCTCTCTTAAATTAAATGTTAACGATATGAGAGGCCAGGGGTATGATAATGGATCAAATATGGCTGGAAAACATATTGGATTGCAGAAACAATTTGGACATTTATCCACGAGCTTTGTTTATGCCATGCAACGCGCATACATTAAATTTGGTCGTCAATGATGCAGCGAAAGTTTCTTTTTCAACTGTGGATTTTTTAGTAATGTGTCAGCAATATACAATTAGCACTTTCAGGTCCACCTTTTCGATGGCAAATTTTTAAAAAAACATGTAAAATCGTTAACAGTAAAACAAGTTAGCGTAACCCGGTGGGAATCAAGAGGATTAGGCGATTGAACCACTGCGTCATGAATTAGGTGAAATTTATGACAGCCTAATAGAACTAGCGGAAAAGATGTTCAACACCAATAGGTCAACATGAAGCTAAATGTTTGGCAATGAAAATTAAATCGTAAAATTTATTTGTTTACAGTAATATGGTACGAAATCTTAGAAAAGTAAATATTATTAGTAAAGTAATTGCAGACCGTTTCTTGAATCTTACTTCATGTGCTGAATCTATTAATAATATTTTAATTTTCCAAAGTATTAGAAATGATGAAAATTTCGAAAAGTATTTGAAAATTGCTGATGAATTATGTGAATCACTTGAAATACAACCGGAATTTCCTGT
Organism: Forficula auricularia; assembly: GCA_024734495.1. Taxonomy (NCBI): domain Eukaryota; kingdom Metazoa; phylum Arthropoda; class Insecta; order Dermaptera; family Forficulidae; genus Forficula; species Forficula auricularia. The sequence continues at coordinate 11,130,699 of JALMQS010000225.1, read as the reverse complement.
TGAAATTAATCTACGTCGACGCCATAAGCGAAAACAATTTGACTATGAAGGAGATGAGGATATTCAGTTAACTGCTAAAAGAAAATTTCAAAATTAATTTTTTCTATGTAATATTGGATACAGCCATTTCATCTGTTACTACCCGATTTGAAACATTATCCAATTTCGAACAGTCTTTCAGTTTTTATATAAATTTGTTGAAATAGGAGAGGACGACATAAAAAAAAGTTGCTTCGACTTTCATAATAAATTCAAGGATGGCGAATCGTGCGACATAAACGGAGCAGAATTATACGAAAGAAGAGTTAATTTCATTGAAAATAATTATAAAAGATAGGAAACAACCCGAAGAACTCCTAAAGTATTTGTACAAACACAATTTACAAAATTCATTTCCAAGTATCTACAAACTTAAAACTATTATTGACCATGCCTGTATCAGTTGCGTCTGGAGAAAGTAGTTTTTCTAAATTGAAAATCATAAAAAATTACCTACATTACTTCCACGGCCACCAAAGAACATTATGAGCAATCTTCAATTATCGCGATTGAAAGTGAAATTGCTGAATCTTTAAATATTCACGAAGCAATTGACGATTTTGTCAGTAAAAAATCCCGTAGGATTAACTTTTAATATGTACTTTATTTAATAATTGCTTCGTGAAGATTCAGCAATTTCACTTTCAATCGCGATAATTGAAAGATTGAAAGATTTCCCTAATTTAACCGATAACTTAACAAAACAATTTTATGAAACCGGTTAATTAACCAAAAACCTTTACTATTTTCAATATCAATAAATAATACATAAGATTTGATTTTTTTAAAATCAAATAATTTTAAATTGTCACTGAGCGACACCACAAGTTTTAAATTATCGTATTCCTATGTTCTTTATGTTTGATAATTTTGTCTGTGATTATAATACCAATACCATAATTACTTTTTTTCATGTTATTATTAAAGTAAGTAAATTAATTCTATTTTTGTATACCTCCCCAAGTTGCAAGTCAGCCCAGATCTGCCATTGGCCACTGAGCTTTGTTATCCTAATATGTTAGTATAGATTTGGGGTTATTCCTTGTTCTTTATGTTTGATAATTTTGTCTGTGATTATAAAACCAATACCACAATTTTTTTTCATTATTATTATTTTTTGTTTAAATTTTAAATAAAAAAATGTTTATTTTGTGCATTTTTTCTTAAATTTCATCCAAACATATAAATCTCATAAAACCGGTTTTTAGCCGGTTTTTCTTTTCAGAAACCGGTTTTGGGAACAAAACCAATATTTTTCATTCTCGATTTCGTTTAGCAAAACTGATTTTCCCACGGTTTGATGCCCTGTGTATAATAATAAACATTAAAAATTAAAGTAGTTTTTTTTTAATGTTATCCTGGGGGCGGCCATACAGACTGGCACGCAGGCGACCATATACCCAAACGCAGCCTGACCTCGAACCAACACCATGCTTTCTTAACAATATAAAATAATTTTTAGAAAAAAAAAACGATTTCAAAAAAATTAAATGCAACAAATAAAACGATAACTCAAAAATCAAATTAAATGCACTAAAAGGTATAAAATAATTATCTAATTTAGTTACAACTAAACGATGAAATTGTTACATGAAATCACTTAATGAAGTCGGTGCTAAACAAACTATATAACCGAACTTATGCGATGTTGTCTTCATTACAGGCCAAATGTACTAACTAAGATCCGTCGAGTGCGATTCATAAAATGTATGATTAGCACCGACTTCAAAAAGTGATTTCATGGCAAAATTTCTTCGTTTATTTGTAACTAAATTAGAAATTTTTTTATACCTTTTTAGTGTATTCTATTTGATTCTTATTATTTTATTTATTTCACATTTAATTTTTTTGAAGTCGGTTTTTTTCTAAAAATGTTTCTTTTCTCTTTTTAGTGATGTTTACCATGCATCGCAGGTAGATGGGTAGGCCTTTTTTTCTCACATCCGGTCGTTCGACCTTTTTTATTTACAAAAGATTTTTCCATTATTTGGTCAAAAGAATTGAAGATTTCCGTTAATTTGTCATTGATCATATTCAGAACTTGACCAAATTAATATGGAACCAATCAGAGGGTACCCCCTTTCTAATAAAAAAAAATCATCCAAATCGGTCCACATTGTAGGAGAGAAATCAACTAACAAACATACAAAAAAAAGAGATTCCTTTGAATTGATTACCTCCTCCTTTTTTAAAGTCGGTTAAAAATTATAGATACCTATAATTTGAGTTAATTCATTCAAACCGATTGTTAAGAGTGGTATTTCTTTGCCCCTCAACCGCCTGTCGCTGCCATAAGGTTTCTCTAATCTTGAGCAGTCCACCCCGAGAATTTGTCTAGTCATTAGCAGCAGTGAAGCAAATACCCCCTCCCTAGGGGTGGGATCAAACTCGCACTTGGCCTGGTTATTATTATTTATCCAACCCGAAAAGTCTACCATAAATCAAAACAATCTTCCATGCCATTAATCTGATAATCCTAAACCAGAAATTTCCAAGATATAACATCATTATCAAGCATTTTTTTCTGCTTCTTTTTATTAACAGTATAAAAAGTAATACTAATATCGAAAACTGGAGGCTTTTTCTTTCCTCTCCCATCAGATAATATTCTAAGAATTTTCCTAGTAAATTTTAGAGAAAGAGATATTTAAAAAGAATTTGAATCTCTTTGAACCCCTATTTGAAATAATTTCGGGCTTATATTATTATTTATTATACAAGAAATTGAAAACTTTTTGATTCTTTAAATCGATACTAAAGCGCAACAAATTCTAAACTTAGGGAAGTTGCATTCTTATAATAAGAAACATAGCAGTAAAATTTGTCATGTGCTATAGAGGACAAACTATAAAGCTCTGGCAGGTAGATAAAGCTTGACATGATAATCACTTTAGCCTATTGAACTGATTTTTGAAAAACATTGTGTGCGCTATATCATCGAATTTAACATAATTTTCATAAGGACTAGCTACAAATTATATAAATAACTTAAATTAGGGAACGAAGAAAAGATTTTTATATTATAGACAAAAGGATCAGCCGGGATTCGAACCCGGGATCTTCGCATGTGCGCTGCGATGCCTTTATAAGAACCTTACCTATTGATCCCCGAAAGCAAGCTAATACCTAATGTCTATATGAATTTGGAATTTCATTTTTATTTAATCTTTTAATCTCTTCCTCGTTCATTTTTCGCAGCTCTGAAGTTGGCTTGACTAATTAAGCGATCGAGTGGGAAGGGTTTGGATATAGTTATATAAATAACAATTTTCTATATATATTTTAATGACTTTGTTTGTTTTTATTTAAATTTCAGAAATCACTTCTTTCTTTCTTCGCTTCATCCAAAAGTAATTATGCAACAGAAGCTACATATGAAACTAAGTAAATATTTTGTTCTATACTGTGATTGTATAATTAATACAATTAATGAAAACCAAAGAAAGACTTTATTAGTATCTATTATTCTACATTCTTATTGATTTTTAGAATTATAAACTGCATAAACTTGAATCAGGCCCATCAACTACAGTAACAGTTAGTCGAGATGAAGCTCTTAAACTTTATAAAGACATGTTTGTAATAAGAAGACTTGAAACTTCAGCTGGTAATTTATATAAAGAAAAAATTGTACGTGGATTTTGTCATCTTTATTCCGGTCAAGTAAGTAACTAATAATTAATAACTAATTTAAATTCAAAATCAGTTTATTCATAGAAAATTTAAATATGTACAATATCTTTGGGATTGAGTTTATTATTATTAAAATATTATAAAATATCTGCCTATACATATACTAGCTGCAAGGCCCGCCTTCGGCGACCCTCTTATAGTCCCTGGACCCCCCCTCCGAATCCCCCCCCCCCCCGAAACCCACCCTTCACCACCCCAATGTACAGACAAAACCTTAATCTATCTATATATATAAAATTAAGGTTTTGTCATTCCATTGGTCCAAATCACGCCAAATTTTGGTTGCACACGTTTCAAGCAAAGTTATGAACGAAAACACCCTCAACAAAATTCCTGTCTGTCTGTCTGTATGTCTTTTCAGTGGTTTCCGCGAAAAGTTGCTCACATTTCACGTCAAAACGGCTGAAGGGATTATTATGAAATTTCATATTTATCAGAGGTCTTCTAACTTACGTTTTTAGCTATATAACGTTTTGATATTTTGACCCCAAAAGGGGTTTGGGGGGGGGCGCACGAATGAAAATTATCAAATAACTCCTAAACTATTATCTTCCGGCAAATTTTATTATAAGTAAAGTTGCAGGATCTGATTTCTGACATCTTTTGTTTAAAAAAATTCCCAAAAAACCACCCAAAAAGGGAGGTGAAAAACTGTAAATTCTTGCCCTTTAGGCAAACTCAACCAAATTTTGTATACATAATCATGGGCCTCTAGAGAGCTAGAAATGCAAAAACTAACCACCATTTTTATAAAAAAACTAAACCAACATAATATAACCAATACATTTTTTAAGACAATTTTGATTCATAGTTACAGTTTCTGAGATAATAATGAATAAATATTTAAAAATGCATAAAAAAATTTACACTAAAAACAATTTGGCAACAGCACATTATGCACGCACTAGATTTTTTAAAAATTATAATTTTCATAAGGTATAACGTAGGCGTTGATTACATTTGTTAAAAAATAACAAAGCAGTTTTTATAGAAATAAATTGACCTTTAAAATGTATTTTATTTGTCATTTTAATATAAATGTATTCAATCTCTTACAATGGCGCCAGATTTGTCAAACGAGCACGGGATTGGCTAGAATCGGTACATAAACAGCAAAAAGTTTTGGGCTTATGGCTTATTGTCTGTTCTATATACTCTAGCATTAACTTTTTGCTAGTATTGTCACGAAACAACTACCTTACTGTACTCATAGTTAATTTGCAATTGAAAATATGTGTTTTAGGAAGCTGTTGCCACAGGAATTCGAACGTCAATGCGAGATTATGATGCCGTTATAACAGCTTATCGTGCCCATGGATGGAGCTATTTGATGGGAGTTCCTTTAATTGGAGTTCTCAGCGAGCTGACTGGTCGCCAATCTGGTTGCGCAAGAGGAAAAGGTGGTTCCATGCACATGTATGCAAAAAATTTTTATGGCGGTAATGGAATCGTAGGAGCACAGGTAATATTCTCCTATATTTATTAATATTTAAATATATTTTTTTTTATATATATAAAACTTATAAAATAGGTACTTAAATAAAAAAGAAAATTAAATTTCTTTATGCCCCCTCCCCCCCCCCCCCCATTTTGAACTTTATTCGATATTTTAGGGATCTTGGAGGTATCATTTTTTACGATAGCAAGTTTAAACCTTGAGAAATTGGATTTTTATAAATCCTTTTTAAAAAACCTCACCTCTAACTCCCATAGTTTTTTCTCGGAGATTTTTTGAGTTTTCTAATGTTCTAGGTCAGGGGTCGGCAACTTTTTGAGTCGGAAGAGCCAAAAGTTATCATATAAAAACATACAAATGTTTCGCACAAAACATATTAAAGTATTTTATCTAGCTCTGCTAGAATAATAAATTAGTAATCAAATAATATAACTATAATTATTGAATAATAGATAATTTTATAATGACCTTACATACCTTTTGAAAGTTTGGGCTTATAACTTGTTTTCAGTTTCAAGCACGCCTCTAGATTTTTATTTGTTAGTAGGCTTCTTACTTTACTTTTTATTTTATTCATGCAAGAGACGCTTGCTCGGAAGAATATGTTGACCCGAAGATCGTCAGCACTTCAAATGCCAACTTCTTCACCTCAACTCGTGGCATTTCTTTTAGAGCTGTCCACTTGTGAAGCGTGACGTGCATGCTTTTCTGGACCTCCAACTCTTCTAACTTGCTCTTGAGTTCTGTGAACTTGCCACTTCACAAGTGTTTGGTTTCCAAATCCAGCAATTGCATTTGAAGTGAACCAGCATCAATGCCGGCTTAACCGGGAGGGGGGGGGCTATTGAGGTCTATAGCCCCTGGCAGTAAATACGTAAATGGCGCAAAGGCGGTAAACATTCCTATTTTTATTTTATTTTTTATTTTTTGAATAAAAATTTTATATGAAGAATGAAGTATAGATTTGATATACTATTGAATTTTTTTTTCTCTTGTATAGATAGATCTATCAACTTTTTCTCAAATAATGTTTTTGAAATAATGGTTTTTTATTGTATTAGAATATCATAGACTTATGGGCCATAGACAATGGAGTTTTCAAAGCCTTTCTCAAAGGATACAATTCTTGTATAAACTGCCCAAAAGATATTTCCCCTTCAGTACTAATTTAAGTTTTAACTATTCAAAGACGCTTTTTAATTCAATAAAATTTCTAATAAAGACGTGCATAAAATCATGTCTTATGAAATTTGTATTTTAATGTACTATTTTTTACAAATCACTATGACATCAGTGTTACAAAGTGACAGACCATTATTACTTTTTAATTAGTGTTAAAAGCGATTTAGTTACCTTGGTAATGACGAATGGAACAACAAATTGACATTTTTGTCATATGCCAAAAATCTATTAGAAATACAAATGAAAAAATAGTGTTTGTAGAAATAATAGTGTACGATATACTTGTTAAAAGTGATTTTATTTTGTTCGAAGGTTTGGAGCACACTTTTGTGTCGTGTTCAAAACTTCCTTCTCTAAAAAATGGCTATCACTTCTAACACATATCATAAATAACTATTATGTTGGAAAAAACGATTTTCTTTGTCGAAAACAGTTTTTAAAAGTTAGCCCCGGGCGGAAAATGTCTTAAGACGGCACTGAGCAGCATCAATTTCAAATGGCTCAATGTTTGATCTTATTTGTATTTATGTTGATAGGATTTACTATGAACGCCTAGTGACGCAGCAGTCGCTCGTCACGGGGCTGGCCACTAACGGCTGTGGGCATTGGCCTGGTGTCCAGCCGTCTGTCTACTCTCTACTCCACCTATTCTCACTGTTCTCTGCTGAGTGTTTTTATCTTGTTTGCAGTATAGAATTATTTTAGGAGTTTTGAAAATAAAATAATATAATAATAATAAGAATAAATTGATTAATTTGCAGCAACGCTGACCTAATGCTGCCGACAGGAGCCAGATGCCATCGGTATATTTGTGTTTGAGTCGAGATAAGTCGAGGCAAATTTGAAATATAATTGAAATTTTAACTCGAATTTTGAAATGAAAAGACTCAATTGATTTTAAATTAAGAAACATTAAATATATTGATAATTATTCCCCCCCCCTTCACCGCCAAAAATTAAATATTCAATTCGTTTTTCTTTAAAAAAGAAATTAATCACATCTTATTTGATTTATATTTTATATATTATTTGTTTATTTTTAAGCAATTTGCCACTTTTTATAATTTGTTAAAAATCTAAATTTTGTAATTCTTGCTTTCGGCACGCCCTCGAAGCTCGTTATTAATATTTGCGCTTGGAACTCGAAAGAGCCGCATGTTGCCGACCCCTGTTCTAGCTGGTATCAGTTTCTTTGCTAATAAATTTGAAGTTTCTACGAAGATTATTTCATGTCTTTTTGTAGACTCTTTTACCTCCCTCTACTTGGTGTCATAGATTGTTTCTGAAAATTTTCGATTTTTCTAGGATATCAGCTTCTCTGTTAGCAAGTTGATGTTTATAGTATGACTGAAAGTGCCTCATTAATTTATTAGTTTATTTTCATCTATTTATGCTATATAGATATTGGCAAAAATTAGAAGCCCTAGTTTACTGGAAATTATTCTTATTGTTGTTGGTATTATTCTTATTGTCGAATAAAATTGCTTTCCCAGATAACTTTCTGCCAATAGATGTCAAAAGATGTGAATCATACATACATTACATATATTTTTCTACCATAAGAATTGCTGAATTGGCTGTTGTAATCGTACATGAAAAAAGTGGTTTCTTTTTTTCGAAAACGGCTGAAACTATTTCGATTAAAAAAATTGACCACGGCATTTCGCTCTACAAAAAAACTCCATCGTGAACATCGAAAAAATTATATTTTTCGAGATAATAATTGTTTTGTCAAAATGTCTGTTAGTCTTGCTGTTAGTTAGTCTGTGCGTTACCAAATTTTTGTGGACGAGCTAGCTCAAAAACTAGCCTGAATATCGAAACCAAATTTCACACTTAGTTTTGGTCCATTGAGATTAAGAGCTGATTAGATTTTGGTGCGTATCGACGCAAAATTAAGGGGAGTGGAGGGGGGGTTAAAAATTAAAAATCTAGGTCGTTTGAGCAAACTCAACCAAATTTTGTATACATAATCAGTAGACCCCCTGAAGTCTAAAAATGCAAAATCTAACCGCCCAAAATGGGGGGTGGGGTGGAGGGTCAAAAAATGAAAATCCTGGCCATTGACCAAACTCAACCAAATTTTGTATACATAATCAGTGGGTCCCCAGAAGTCTAAACATGCAAAAAAACCGCCCAAAATGGGGGTGGGGGGTGGGGGCTGGAAGTTCAAAAAATGAAAATCTTGGCCATTTATCAAACTCAACCAAATTTTGTATACATAATCAGTGTGCCCCTAGGAGTCTAAAAATGCAAAAACTAACCCCCACTACATGATTGTAAATATTTTATTAAATATTAATGTAAGTGAGGCACAAGTTGTATGGTAAAGTCAAATGGATAGCCACATCAGAACACGTCAGCTTATTTATTAATTCTAAAATAACTTGAACTCGCACGCCTATCGTGATTTTCTCCAATAGGGGACAAACTCTTTGATTTATTCTTATAAAATAATAAATAAATAAATAAATAAAGACCTTTATTATCCAATACAAAGAAATTACAAATGTTTCAGAAATACAAAAAAACTTCGACCTCGAGCCCAATAAAAGCCTCACCAATGTCCATTTTTTTCTTATTCTTATAAATTAAACACTGCTCTTATAGAAACATTTTTAATGGATATTTTCATTCTACAATGCCTATAGTAAAATAAAACAATCTGAATCAGAAGAGCTATCATCAGATATCTCGAAATCAACTAATTACTTAAATTATTACTTGCTACACCTCCCGGCAGGCGAAGCGATATATTTAATTTACTATAAAATTTCATTTTTTTTAAATTTTCTTATTGTGTTTAAAAATGTCTGAAACGTGGAAAAAATCATTTTCAATCATATTTTTTCTGTATAAATTTCAGTCAGGATTCCACTACAAACTAATTTTTAAAAATTTGATTTATTATAATACAAATTAGAAATAAAAAATTTTCTCAAAATTATTTTTAATCTTTTTAGGTGCCCTTAGGTGTTGGAATCGCTCTTGCAGCAAAGTACAAAGGTACAGATGGAGTTTGTTTTGCATTATATGGAGACGGTGCTGCTAATCAAGGCCAACTCTTTGAAGTTTATAACATGGCTAAGCTTCTTGATTTACCTTGTATTTTTGTTTGTGAAAATAATGGTTACGGAATGGGAACATCGGCTGAAAGAAGTTCAGCCAGCACTGCTTATTATACACGAGGAGATTATATTCCTGGAATATGGGTATTTTTATTTTTATTATATCTTATATCTTATAATTTGAAAATTGATCAATGAATAACCATTTATTTCATTGTTTTTTTTTTTGTTTTTTTTTTAATGCAATCGAATGCACCAGTAAAGATGCAGCCCCTATGGATCTCGAAAGACCCTTGCATTACCGAAGAGAAGGGAAAGTTGATAAGTGAGAGGGTGTAGACGTAGGTGTTTATGCACTCGAGTTTTGAAGGTTTGAAGATTATAAGTGCTGGGAAAGATGGAGGCTGGGAGAGAGTTCCAGTTCCTTGAAGTTATGGGGATATACGTATTGGCGAATGAAGTGGTCCGGCACTTTTCTAATTTGACCGCGAAAGAGAGTTGGGAGTCGGCAAAACGCGTGCTACGTGCAAAGCATGCTTTGGGGGGAATTATTGATTTTATCTCATCAGAGCACCTGCCGTGATAGTATCTATAGAAAAGGGAAAGGGCAGAGACATTTCTTTGATGAGCTAGCGAGTCGAAGGAGTCGGTGAGGGTAGAATCGTCAATTAGCCTGACTGCTCGTTTCTGAATTGCATCCAGGGTAGCAAGAGAATATTTAGAGGCTCCTCTCCATAGATGAGAGCCATATTCGAGACAGGGGCGGATTTGGGCCTTTTAGATGGTTAGAAGATGTGGGGGCTTGAAAAATCGCTTGGACCTGAATAAGTAGCCAATCTTCCTTGCTGCAGATTTTGCCACAGAGGAGATGTGTTCATTCCAAGACAGGTCAGATGCGACAGATTGTGAATACCAAGTCAATTTATTTTAAAATACATTTTGCAATTTTTTTATTTTTCAACACAATTATTTAAAAGGATGCCTTCGGGTTATATGCAGTAGTGTAGTTGCAATGTAAACACAAAAATATGTATCAACCTGATCATTAAAGTTTTAATATATTTACTCTCGATGAAAATCTGAGGCGCTAATTAACGGGGAAGTAAATGTATTATTCTTATGGGAGATTACCATGAGATTTGTTTCTTCGATAACTTTTTACCTATCGATGTCCAAAGGGGTGAATTCGCTATTCATTACATGTAATTTTACTTAGGGAAAGTGGTGTAGGTTTTAGGTGAAACATGATATTAATTAATAAAGTAATGGGTGTCTAGTTTCACAGTGAATTACTAATCCTGTGATAACTCGAAGTCGTTACGGCTATATTGATTTTCCCCAATAGAGGACACACTCTTTTATCTATTCTTATAAATTGAACACTTCTAGACTCCACACTTGAAGGGAGGGTGAAGACTCCCAGCCAGGCGGGTCGAAGTATTGCATTCATTCAATTGAAATATGAGTGAAAATTATTTTCAAACATGATATTTATTCTATCTGTCTGTATTTCAATACTCATGATAACTCAAGAACGAACGGAATCATAGAAATTTTGTTTTGGTGCCAAAATGTTCAAATTTCCAAAAACAAATAGGTACTGTTTATATTTCGGGCTTTCTAGCTCCAGAACTTTGGGTTCAAAAATACCGAGGGGTGAACAACGATTGGAATTAGGTGTACAACGTCTTTGGAATTATCTGGAATTATTTTGGAATTCATTAGATAATGCCCCCTTCATCTATTGTCTTCTACTTTGAAATGAAAGTGGAAGTGGAAGTAGGTGTACACGATATTAGGTCGCGGTTCACACCTCGAAAAATACAGAAAATCAGAAAAAATTGATTTGTCATTTGGGGAGCTTTTGAACAAATGGAAATAATTAGCTGAAATTTGGCATACTTGTTTGTATTATTAAACTGTCCTCGGTACCAGATTCTGGACAAACATTTGGCTAAAAAAATTGTCATATCTCTAAAGTATGCACGGCACCGAATCTTTAAAAAGTTTCCAATCTTTCCTACAATTTTTATAATCTATTTTTTTTAAATAATGTATAAAGTAATAAGATCAATACTTTTCTGATAATGTTATTTTCTATTTGAATTATTTTTAAGATTCTAATATAACTTACCTTATTATTTTATTAATATTATTTTAATAATAATAAAGGTAGATGGAATGGATGTTCTTGCTGTCCGAGAAGCTTCCCGATTTGCCATTGATCATTGCAAACAAGGAAAAGGACCCATTATATTAGAAACGGCAACCTACCGATATAGTGGTCATTCAATGTCTGATCCTGGAACATCTTACCGAACAAGAGATGAAGTGCAAGATGTTCGACAGAAAAGAGATCCAATTACAAGTTTCAGAGAAAAAATCACATCATCAGGATTAACCACCGTCGAAGATCTCAAGGTATTATTTTTACTCTATAAGCTAGTAACCTGTATTATAAAAGAGAACACCCACCCACAGTGAAAAAATGACTTATGCCACTAGAAGAGCCTATGTAAAATCATAACAATGAATCTTCAATGAGCTTCATAGACTAAATATGAGAAGCTTAAAGATTAAATTTGGTAGATCCATCCATTTAAGCGAATTATGATTTTAATTTTCTATTCTTACCACTCATTTTTGCAGACTGGCTTAAGCTAGTTGTTCCGCCAATTGGGTTTTCTTAGGATTTTTTTGAAATTTAGACAGATTATTATTTAAATACTTCTGCATCGACTGGTGGCAAAATGAAATTTATGAACAATACAGTTCCGGAGAGATTAAATTTCAAAAATAGAGTTTTTCAGACTCTTACACATTGCACTATACGGGATATCGGAAAATTTACATACATATTTAATTATTTAATTATAATTAAGAAACCCTTCTTACCATTTTTATAAAAAACTAAACCAACATTAAACAAAAACCAGTACATATGTTAAGACAATTTTGATTCATAGTTACAACACAGTTTCTGAGATAATAATGAATAAATAATGAAAAATGTATAAAAAAATTTACACTAAAAACAATTTGGCAACAGCGCATTTATTTAACCAGCGAAAGATATATAAAGCGCGCATGCGCTAGATATTTTCAAAATTATAATTTTCATAAGGTTTAACGTAGGCGTTGATTACATTTGTTAAAAAATAACAAAACGATTTTTATAGAAATTTAAAATGTATTTTATCTGTCATTTTAATATAAAAATATTCAATCTCTTACAATGGTGCCAGATTTGTCAAACGAGCACGGGATTGGTACATAAACAGCAAAAAGTTTTGGGCTTATGAATTATGAATCCTTATTGTCTGTTCTATATACTCTAGCATTAACTTTTTGCTAGTATTGTCACGAAACAACTACCTTAATATAAAAAATGGTCAATAAAAAAATGCATACTATCAGAGGCGTAATTTCACCATCCGCAACCCCTATGGTGTAAACAAGCCAATATTTTTAAATATAATGGTTTTGGTTTATTGAAGCACCCATGGAGTTGGACTTGGGGGTACCCTTAGTAAAATCTTATCCCATTATGAAGGTTGCAAAAATATTTTTTTTCTGAGACATGTTATCGAAATATTATTTTTTCTTATCTTTATAAAATACTCATTTAAATAAGAGTTTAATATTTTAAAATAAATGAGTTTCGGGGAACTTCTTAAGGTTTTTTCGATGGACGCAGGTGACCTTAGTTACGCCACTCATTTTCATTAATTATTGAGATGCAATCGTAGGAAGTTGGACCAAAAAAATTAAATTAAAAACAGAGTTTTCTAGCATATTGAATGAGAAATTAAATTAAAAACAGAGATTTCTCATTCAATATGCTAGAAAACTCTGTTTTTAATTTATTTTTTTTGGTCCAACTTCCTATGATTCCATCTTAATAATGTAATTATGTAAATAAAACAGTCGGTATTTCAATTAATATTTTTTGAACCTCAATTCTCATCATTTTGAAAAAAATAAATCTGGCCAACTAGATTAGAAAAGATAATTTTTTTTTTCTTAACCCGAGAGAATTCGCTAGTTAGAATTTTTCTCACGGTGCCCAATTACTTTACATTCGTTTTATATCACCATTTTTCGTTTGGCTTAATACTTTTATTCCCAAAAAAGATAAAATGATTCAAATAAAATTCTAAAATTTTAATTAAAATGAAAAAATGGGTAATAAGAGTCTTATTGCAACAGTTCCTAAAATGAAAGAAAAATGTAAGTTTAATGGAAAAAAACAAATTATGGTAATAATTTTCAAATAAACAATTATATTGAAATTAAAAAAAAATTATACTTGAATGTAAATAAAAATGCTCGTATTTATTCTATATATAGCATGTAAAAAACAAGAAACCTTTTATCAATAAGGACATTACTTTATGATTATGAGTAGAGACCGGATTTTTATGCAGTAAAAACTGCCAAAATATGCAGTTAAAAATTCTGAAATATGTAAGTAATATGCAGAATAGTTGAAATATGCAAAGATATGCAGTAAAAGATGGAAAAATACATTTTTTTATGCACTAAAAAAATTAAAATTGAAGACAAAAAGACCATAATAGTATATTTGAAGGAGTCCTATGAAAGAAATAAAATGTTAAACAAATCTTTAAAGACCAAGTGTCAAATATGCACTTTTATTTCGTAAAAAATTGCACACAATTCTCATTATATTTAATATATTAAAAAATCTTTAAACTCAAAGAAATAATAGGTGTTCTTGAATAAAATCAACATAATAAATATAATTTTTCAAAAAATGTGAATGTAAAAATACGGTGGTGGGGGTAGTTTTATTTAACAGACACGATTGTATAGCTTTTATTTTTTATTTTAACAAGCTTTTCTTTTTAAAAGTCTGTATTTGGCGCGAAATATGCAATATTTGATAAAAAATCCTTCAAATATGCAATTTTATGCAATATTACTCAACTATGCAAAACAATGCAGTATAAAATTTAACCTACAGTATCCTAGATGCTTGATTCGGATAGATAATTGATCCCTGGGTCGTATGTGGCCGCAAACAAAATATGCAATTGCATAGGAATCCGGTCTCTAATTATGAGTTATCAATAATTAGATCTCGTCTTCCCCTGCCTTACACTCCTACCCACAGCTACAGGAGAACTCAACCTCGCTCTTATCTAATCAGAGAGCTGGGAGAAAACAAAGTATGATGGTGAGAGAAAATCTCTCAGCGAGTTCTCCCGGGTTACAGTTATCCCTTATCATATTCCTTTTACTACGTTTTCTATTACATTACTTTTAGTTTTCTTTCTTTTTAATTCTAAAGTGATAATTCACCATTGCTATTACACACATACTTATGGCTGTACTTTTGAAATCTATTATATTAATTCTATTTTAATTTTTAGGCAATACTATAATTCACAAAGAGAAACAAAGAGGTTGTCCTCTTCCTGATGCAAATAAACATATACACATATATATCGAAATTATATATATATATATATATATATATATTATTTATTTGTTTGAGACTATAGTTTCGAATTTTAACTGGCTCCTAGCTAAGTAAAGATCGAAAATTTTCAATATCCATACGGTATTGACTCCATGAATAATATTTATAATTAAAAAAATACTGATGATGAAGACCAAGTCTTCGAAACTATAGTCTCAAACAAATAAATAATATATATATACAGATATATAATTTCGATATATGTGTATAAAGTAAAGAAAAATTTTTGAAAAATGTTTTTGTGAAACTTTTTCAAAATTTTTTTTAAATATAAAATACTAGGTAGGTTTCACATAAATAAAAGATTGGATGCTTGTTTATATATAACAGTGTCCTTTGTGAACTCCTGAAGATGGGCTTATACCCCGAAATATATATTGAGTCGTGCTAAACAAGCATCCGATCTTTTATGGTATTTATGTGAAACCTACCTAGTATTTTATATTTAAAATTTTTTTTGAAAAAGTTCCACACAAAAACATTTTTCAAAAAATTTTCTTTACTTTATTTAATATGTTTCACCAAGAACCTACACCATTCTCCCTTATCAAAGAATATGTATGTATGTTTATTTGCATCAAGCAGAGGACAACCTCTTTGTTTCTCTTTGTGAATCAACAACTCTGGTACTCTCGACAAAACAAAAACTTTTCAATTAATACTTTAATTATCTCTTCTTTTAACTATGTGTGTTTTTTTTTTACAGAAATTGGAAACGGAGATACGAACAAGTGTTGATGAGGCTACCAAAAAATCAAAATCCGATAAAGAAATAGGCCTTGATGAACTTTCAGCTGATGTTTATTGCAATTATGACCAGTCATTAACTATTCGCAACATTCTTCCTTGGTCCCCTCTACAACATAAACGTCTTGGAAAAGCACAAAATCTTTGATAACAATTTAAAATAAAATATTATCAAGAACAAAAATAATTTGTGCCCTCTAATTAAAGACGAATAGTTTTTATATTTATAGAAAATAAAATTTAAGACAAAATGAATGTATATATAATGTATTATTTTTCGCTCTTTTTTAAAAAATAACTTCAATGATTTCTATAAATCGGGAATATAATGGTGTCTTTAACTGTATTAGTTTACAAAAAATCTTGATATTTGTACCAGATTATTTTATTTTTATAATATTTTTTTTTTTTTTTTTAATAATTTGCACTTTTTAAAATAAAATAATATAATATTTTATATTCTTCCTAAAGAAAAATGATTTTTAATTAAAATATCTAAGAATATTTTTGAGCTAATTAAATTAATAGCAAAAAAAATATTTAATAGTGAAAGAATTTATTAACTTTATCAATATTATAAATTATTTACTCTTTTTTTTTTTTTTTGCTTTACGGCTTTTGTAGCCCTAAGCCAAATTATTTACTCATTAAATTTTACTTTGTTAACTCTTTTATTATTGTTGTAATATTACATTGAGAATTCTGTGATTATCTATTAAGTTTAGAGATTTTTACCACAATTTTTTACAAATAAACAATAATTTAAGGAGAATATAAATATATAATATGTTCTTGGTTGTTTTATTTAATTGATTATCCAATGATTAGGGAACAACCTATATTAAAAATATATAAATATATAGATTAATAATTTTTTCTTTTTAAATTCGCGACCCTTGCCAATTTCTAAACTTGTAACGTATATAAATATATATTTTTACCCTTCGTAAATATTAATTTAATTATTTTTGTATTTTGTAAGTTGTCGTAATTAATATTCATAATCTTAAATATATAAAAAAATTGAATGTATTAATAGTATTATTCTCCGACTTATTTTATTTTTTTTTGCAAATATTTTATCTCAAAGATAATTCGTTGACTATTAAAAGTGCAATAAAAAACTCATCAGAATTTATGTGAAACCTAATGTTAAATATAAACATAGAAAAATACAAATATTAAATAATTTTTAATTAAAAATGAAGATTTTATTTTTGTATTTAAGAAATATTACCCTCATTCAAATATAATAACATTTAGAGAGAGACCTGATACTGATACATAAGCCTTATAAGAACTCTCATGTCCTTGAACATGTTTTTTTATATAACTGATTATTTCAGATGAATTACGCTGAAATTTGTCTAGACGTAGTAGCTGATTTCGATGCTTCAACGACCACTGAAACCAAACGATGTTTCGTGAGATTCAAAACTTGAATTGGTTGAATGGGTCTACTTTCTACTAAAATGGGGTAAATCAAAAAATCATATCTACTTATCTGTTTTCATGTTACATAGGTTTGAAAGCTTTCTTTCAAAACACAGAAAAGATCCCAGCAACTCGAGATCTACGTCATAGTATCAACCATACAGGGTATGATCAAGTATTGTAATCGTGCATGAAAAAAGTGTTTTTTTTTTCCTTCTTTTTTTTCGAAATATCTCAAAAACGGCTGAAACTATTTTGATTAAAAAAATTGAGCGAAACCATGGCTTTTCGGTCTACAAAAAAGCTCTAATAAGTGAACATCGAAAAAATAATATTTTTCGAGATAATTGTTTTTTCAAAATGTCTGTTAGTTAGTCTGTCTGGTTGGGTGTTCGTTAGTCTGTGCGTTACCAAATTTTTGTGGACGAGATAGCTCAAAATCTAGTTTGAATATCGAAACAAAATTTCACACGTATTTTTGGTCCATTGAGATTAAGAGTTGATTAGATTTTGGTGGATATCGACCCAAAATTAAGGGGGGGTGGAGGGGGGTTAAAAATTAAAAATCGAGCCCATTTGAGCAAACTCAACCAAATTTTATATACATAATCAGTGGACCCCCGGAAGTCTAAAAATGCAAAAACTAACCTCCCAAACTGGGGGGGGGGGGTGTATGGTAAGAAAATGAAAATCTAGGCTCTTGTACCAAACTCAACCAAATTTTGTATACATAATCAGTGGGCCCCCAGGAGTCTAAAAATGCAAAAACTAACCCCCACCCCCCTACATGAATATAAATAATTTTATTAAATATTAAATATAAGGGGCCAGGTTGTATGGTAAAGTCAACTGGATGGCCACATCAGAACACGTCAGCTTATTTTGTATATGTGTACTATACTAGATTAGAACGTATGGCTATTAGCTAGCTTGGGTCAGGGGGGCTTAGACAGGTAACAGTTACCTAAAATATTTATTGCTCTGACGACCTTAAGTCCAATAAATTCAAAATATTAAAAAAATTTTCGACCAAAATAATTTTTTCTCTTGAAAATGTTTAAACGGCCATAACTTCTTACCTATTGGAAATCACCTGGCAAAATAAAAATTTGGAATGATGATGGGTTGATTGATAAAAAAATTTTAAACTACAAAATATCGTCGCCTTAGAGTGTAAACCTGCTAAATCCATTTTTTTATCATATATGACATATTAATACCGTTCGAAAGAAAAAGAGATGCAGAATCGTCCAAGTAAAACTGCTACTTAAATATACAATCGTAAGTTGTAGAAAAAAATGTGAACAATAGTTTCTTTCCTAAACAACAATATTAAATTGTGTTTGTTTTTTGTCTGTCCTGTAAAATATTCTTGTTGTGAGCTAGCAGATTTACACTCTAAGGCGACGATATTTAATTTTGATACTTTCATAAAGGAAATAGCCACACAATTTTAGGGGCCTCTCATAATAACTTAATTTGTTAGTGTTAAGCACAAAATGAAATAAATAATTGTTATAGTTTAATAAATATATCGTAAAATAAAATTGTTTTTATTTTAGGGCCTCAAAAAAATATTAGTTGTCACGGGCCTCACATTTTCTTTAAAAGGCCTTGTAATGTATTTGTTTAAGATTATAGTTTCGAAAGTTTGACTTTCATCATTAGTCTTTTTAATTGGAAATATTTAATTTGTTATTTCATCATCTCAAATACCCGATTAGATTTAGAAAAATTCGTTTTATCGTAATAGTAAGCAGTTCACTGAACACAGAAATTTATCTAAATCCAATCAGGTATTTGAAGCCATGAGAAATAACTAATCAAATATTTCTAATTAAAAAGACTGATGATAATAGTCAAACCTTCGAAATTATAGTTTCAAACACATAAATTATATATTTGCATCAAGTAGAGACAACCTCATTGATTTCTCTTTATGAATCAACAAATCTGCTACTCTCGACAAAACAAAATCTTTTCAATTAAGTAGATCTTGATTAATGTGTTTACTTTGTGGAGAGATGGAAGCAGGAAAGGAATTTCGGGTTGGAATGTTTCATTAGATTTGTCTTGAATTAGAGAGCCATATTTTTGACGTAGAATACCTACATCAATCCCATCAAACAAATATGAGAGATTTTCAAATAATATGAGCCACAGTCGAACGATAATGTTATTACTTGTTAAACATTTAAACCAGCACAACTAGGTACTTACATTTCCTAAACCCTGTGAACAGAACTCTAAAAATGAATTATGATCTAAAATCAACTTTGGGACCTATCACTTAAAAATATTTTCACTTACAGCAACAATTTTACTAATGCACTTTTACAAAGAATTTCATTTTTACTTTACCATACAGGGTATGGTCAAGTATTGTAATCGTGCATGAAAAAACTGGGTTTTTTCCTTTTTTTTTTTCAAAATATTTCAAAAACGGCTGAAACTATTTTGATTAAAAAAATTGAGCGAAACCATGGCATTTCGCTCTACAAAAAAGCTTTAATAAGTGAACATCGAAAAAATTATATTTTTCGAGATAATAATTGTTTTGTCAAAATGTCTGTTAGTCTGTCTGTTCGGTTGTCTGGTTGGGTGTCCGTTAGTCTGTGCGTTACCAAATTTTTGTGGACGAGCTAAGTAGCTCAAAAACTAGTTTGAATATCGAAACCAAATTTCATACGCAGTTTTGGTCCGTTGAGATTAAGAGCTGATTAGATTTTGGTGCATATCGACCCAAGGGGGGTGGAGGGGGTTAAAAATAAAAAATCTAGGCCAGTTTGAGCAAACTCAACTAAATTTTGTATACATAATCAGTGGACCCCAGAAGTCTAAAAATGCAAAAAACTAACCGCCCAAAATGGGGGGGAGGGGTGTTGTAGGGTCAAAAAATGAAAATCTTGGCCATTTACTAAACTCAACCAAATTTTGTATACATACCATAATTAGTGGGACTCCAGAAGTATAAAAATGCAAAAACTAACCCCCCCCCCTACATGATTATAAATAATTTTACAATTTTAGGGGCCAGGTTGTATGGTAAAGTCAAGTGGATGGCCACATCAGAACACGTCAGCTTATTTAATTTCACTTTCATTGCTAAGCAGTTGTAAGCAAAGTACTACATTCACTTTCAGAGGTTCAACATTGGAAGTCTTTTATTTCCAAAACTATCAAATTTAATTTTCCTTGGTTAATACCATCTTATAGTATTCGATGCCCATAAGACTTAGATTCGAGTCTTAAAAGGTGTCAGAGTAAAAACAATTAGCCAACGACTATTCGGCATTCTTCTGGTCAAAATCGACATACTCCTTGTATCTATTTTCTTGGAGGATGTGGTAGTTTTTATTTTTTATTAAAAAAAATCCAAGCTTTTGGTCAAAATGGACATAGCCCTTGTACCACTTTACTTGATGGTTGGGTGGTTTTTATTTCTCTTAAAAAAAAAATTCCGAAGAAATTTTTAAAAATCGCTAGTCTCAACAGGTTTCCCAAGATCTTTGTTATCTATTTTTTAACTTGATTGAAATATTGTGATTAATTTGAAAGCAGATAATTGGTAGGATGATCTCAAATAAAACAAGTTTGCAAGTGAAAATCGGGTGGTGCATACACCAGTTGATTTTAAAATGTAAAATATAAAAAATTCAAGCCCAATGAATTAGTTGGCCAGATAATTTTTTGAAACAAAAAATATGGAATTTGTTTGATGATACGGATTTCAGTAAAAATATTCACCTTCACCTTCAAATATCATTCATTTTTTTTCTAAATAATGTTTACTTTTCTTAGAAAAATTATTTAATCTTCTGTAGCTACTTGAATAGACATCGGAGCTAATTATAGATAATGAACTTTTATTTAGGAAATTAATATATCAAAATGTTTCTTCATTAGAGTTTTTTAATATGTAGAAAATCTAGGGCCCTAGAACACTATTTATGTAACATTTCACATAAATTTCACCATTACTGCCTAACCCATTGAGGAAGACAAATTTATATAATGACCTTTATTAAACAAGATTTAATTTCCAATAGAAAAGTTCATATAAGGGAAATGCTCAAAATCAATAGTTTACCAGTTAAAAGATATTCGAATATTGTAGAGTGAATGGACTTGAATCAATAAATGTGTCTCTGCGATACTGTTATATCGCAGACCAAATGAAAAAGAAATTGATCTTATTTTATCGATTTAATCTATCTGGAGGTTCATAGTAACTTTTTAATACAAGAAAATAGCATTTTGATTAAGAATTTTGTAGTTTAAATGAAATTGTATGAAAAGATTCAATTTCTTCTCTCCGGGAGCGAATCAACTAGAAATGCCAAAAAGTTTTATTTTTTTCCTCATTAGATATTTCTTCAAATCTATTAAAATTTCATATCTGTGTGTTATTTTTATTTATCTTTTATAGCAAATCATTTTTATTAGGAAATTTGCATTTTAAAAGGTAGTTTATTTGAAGACCAATTTGAAAAAACGCTAATATAACTCCGTTCAATTTTTTTTTTTTAAATATGAAATTAATAAATATTATAAAACAAATCATTATTAATAATTTAATTCCATTTTGAACGAAATCGATTCAGTACTTTTTGAGAAAATCGTCAATAACGTCGAAAACCGTCTATGAAAGGCCGTTTTAGAAACATTTTAAAATTCACCTCCATGTCACAAGTCAATGTTTCGTTTCATATGACTTTTTTAACTTTTTTCAAAGGTATCTCGTTGTTTAAAAAAACATCCTCTTTTGAAAGTTTTACAGGTTTTTCTCGATTTTCTCAAAAAGTACTTTATCGATTTCATTCAAAATTGAATTAAATTATCAATAATTAATTGTTTTATAATCTAATTAATTTTATATTTTTAAAAATTATTTCAACAGAGTTATTAGCGTTTTTTTTTTTAAATTGAACTTCAAATAAACAATTCTTTAAAATAATAATTTCCTAATAATAATTATTTTATATAAAAGATAAATGAAAATAACAAACAGATATGAAATTTCAATATATTTGAATAAATATCTAATGAGAAAAAAAAATAAAAATCTTTGGCATTTCTAGTTGATTCGCTCCCTGAGAGAAGAAATTGAATTATTTCATACAATTTCTTTTAAACTACAAGTTCTTAATCAAAATGCTATTTTCTTATATAATAAAGATACTGTGAACCTTCAAATAGATGAAATCGATAAAATAAGATCGTTTTCATTCTCATTTATAATTTTTTTGGTCTGAATATCGGGAAGAAGTGACTCGATCAGAGACACATTTTCTTATTGATTCAAGTTCATTCACTCTACAATATTGGAATATCTCGTAAACTATTGATTTTAGACATTTCACTCATATTTTCTTTTTGAAATTGATTCAATTTACACTCTTCTTTACGAAATGTCATTATATAAATTTGTCTACCTCAAAGGGTTAGACACTATGGTTAAATTTATATGAAAAGTTAGAAAAATACTGCTCTAGCGTACTATCTTTTTACATTATAATTTAATATATTTCAATGTCCGATTAAATAATATAATAAATAAAATAATTTAAGCAAAAAGATATATTATATACAAAAATCCTTGGGCTGGCAATCACGAACCCAAGACGATGCTCCTCCTTTGAAAAGAAACATTAATACCAAACTATGAAATATTTTTCTTGCAACTGATCTTTTACCTGGAAATATTTTCTTTTCTTTATCAGCCCTGTTTTCTTTTCTGATAGAACATCAATCAGTCCAAGCGCCCAAAATATTCGAAGGATTCTTCCACTCACAGGCTTATTTTTACAGAGAAGAAAATCAGCATAAAAGATATATTTTTTTTTTATTTTTAAAAATTTTATGGGAATCATTTTTTATGTTTATGTCCCTATTCTTGACTCGCTTATCCCTGGTTAATTATAATACGTTTATAATTACAAGCTTTTATTTAAGTCGCAAAGTTCGTATAATGTTTTTCTGGTTTCAAATTTATTTCCGAATAAATTCGCTTTTTATTATACGACCGAGCTGAAATTTTCCTTACAAAATGGAGAGGAGGGCAAAAATTCAAATTTTAAGCCTTTGGACCTGAACCAAATTTTGTACTCTTAATCTGTGAACGCCTAGAAGAGTAGATGCGTAAAAATTAAACCAACTCCCCAAAATGGGAGGAAGAATCAAAAATTTCAAAAAGTTTTTTTCCAATACAGATATTTGTTGGTAATAATTCGTTAATTATTTATATGATATATTTAAGAATTTTGATTGTTTTATTTGAATATGTTCAGTGGAAAATTTTCAAGGGTGCAACATCGTATGCTTAGGCGGCGAAATAGATAGACTGTCTTTAAAAGCTCACTTATTAATATATTTCTTTAATAACAAACATTTGAAAACTAGCCCCTTCTTGAGTTACTAAAAAATTCCATTGAACCATGAAAATCAGTTCACGAGAGACTCTGGCAAAGTCAACTTGAAATGTGATTAGAATTTTAAAACTGTTCATATACAATACGAAACTTATTTTGATATCATGTGTGAATAAAATTTTATTAAGTACAATATTTTTTTTATTAAAATCTAAACATATTTTTATTTGTTGATAGGCCAATAGTCTATTTTTTTTACAGGTAGATCTATTCTTTTTTACAGATAGGCACACAATTTTTATGAAAATTACAGATAACAAAGAAAATAAAAATGGGGGTCACGTTGGCCGAGTAACCACTCGGTTATAGAGGATGCCTTCTAATGAAGATAGCGCGGATTCAATCTGACTCACTGCATATATGGTATTTGGCCGGCTATAATCTGATTCCTACACTAATTTAGACACACTTCCCTACACACACGAACACTAAATGGCAAAAATGCGCTATAGTTCCCGAAGACCATTAAAAATAAATAAATAAAAAAAAATGAAAATTGAAAAAAAATCGTTAGTGCCTTTTTTGAGGAAAATAGAAAAAATCTAAGAACACTGTAAGTGTAAAGAGGAACTTCTTTCTGATTGAGTGATTTTTGAGCTTAAACTATAGTGAGATATCTCAAGACGATAATAAATTTTATATCTCTAAGATTTATCTCTTTACAAACAAATACAAAGAGCAATGGCTTTTGGTACACTTTTTGGGCTCCAGAGGCCACGAAACGCCTATTTTGAAACTTAACTTTTTGAAAATACTAAATTTAATTTCAGGATAGCAAAACAAGACCAAACAATTATTGAATTTTTGATTTATTTCTAATTACAACGTTTCGTCCACAATTCGGACTTCATCAGGCTCTTAGATTTCTTTCTAACTAGTAAAAAATTCATTGCCATACAAATTGCCCTGCCAATATCAAAATGTTTTCATTAATTCATTTTGACATGGACCTTGCAAACTCGCTATTATCTCAAATTTATAATTTTTATTGATTTCCATGTCAAAATGAATGAATGAAAACATTTTGATATTGGCAGGGCAATTTATATGACAATGAATTTTTTACTAGAAAGAAATCTAAGAGCCTGATGAAGTCCGAATAGTGGACGAAACGTTGCAATTAGAAATAAAAGGAAACATTTAATAATTATTTCGTCTTTGCACCCTGAAATCTAATTTAATACAACAAAATATGGACCTGAATGAGGATATATTTTTTTTATACATAATATTGAAGCTTTCATTTACTTTTATTTAATATTAAGTTTAAGCTAAATTTAAATAAAATATTGGAAAGTAAAAATTTCAAAAAGTGAATTTTTTAACACTTCACTTATTTATATAATATAATATAAGTAAAAGTAAAAACAAAAATGTTCATTTTAGGACTATTCTGAAATAAATTATTAAATGTTTAATATCTAACTGATGATACTTGCTATTCTAACTAGTAATCCGATTAATGTCTGATTCAATTTAAATAGTGATAAATAGAAAATTGAATGCCTTTGAGTAAAAGAAATTGGCATTTAATCTGCGCTATCAGTTAGGCTTGTTTCTCCAATCCAGAGCATTCTGTCTTATTGAAAGCGCTGATAGGGTGATAGGCAGACCAAGTTCAGTTGTGGCTGAAACACAATCCAGAGCGATTCTCACTTGGTTTTGGCTCAAGAAGAAGCTCACAAGAACACACGTACGGACATACCTAGTAGTGATTTGGAATAAAATGGTCTTCTTGATCAAACGTTCTTACTTATTTTAGAGGTAAGATTTTTTTTTAATTAATTTTATCAAAACTAAATTTTAAATGAGAAAATTAAGAATTATGTTTTTAGTTTATATTTAAATTTAAATGAATTTCAAAATATACAAATTTTATAGAATGCATTTCTTTCTACAATTAAATTAATTAAACCTGAATTTATTTGAAAAATTAAATAGTTCAATCAATTTTTTTTTTTTAAATAAATCATTTTATGATTTCAAAAAAAATCATTCATCACTATTAATTCAAATCCAAAAAATAAATCAATTAAATCAAATTAGAAATGAAAATTTAAAAGAAGCTAATATTATTTAATTTAATTGTTTTCGAACTAGTTTTACGGTCGAAAAAAATTAAGTGATGTTTTTTAATTGAAGGAGTGTGTCTTCTGTTGGAATTATAAATTTTATTTATAACGAGACTATAGTTTCTAAATGGTAATTCATAATTTGCCCAGAATACGTGAAAATCTCACTTTCCATTCATACATTAATTCCTGTGAATCAATTGTAATAGACTGATGAAGAGGGCAAAGGCCTCGAACCTATATTTTCTGCTGGAATTATAAATTTTATTTATAACGAGACTATAGTTTCGAGGCCTTTGCCCTCTTCATCAGTCTATTACAATGTATGAATGGAAAGTGAGATTTTCACGTGTTCTGGGCAAATTATGAATTACCATTTAGAAACGATAGTCTCGTTATAAATAAAATTTATAATTCCAGCAGAAAACACACTCTTTTATTGTCTCCTTCAATATATAAAAATTCTGCTACCCTCAGCAAAAAAACCTTTTTTTTTCTTTTCATTTTGATGTTTTTTAATATTAATAAATTTTTTTACTTTACCATACAGGGTATGGTCAAGTGTTCTAATCGTACATGAAAAAAGTGTTTTTTTTTGCTTCTTTTTTTCGAAATATCTCAAAAACTGCTGGAACTATTTTGATTAAAATAATTGGGCGAAACCATGGTATTTCGGTCTACAAAAAAGCCTTAATAAGTGAACATCAAAAAAATCATATTTTTTGAGATAATAATTATTTTGTCAAAATGTCTGTTAGTCCGTTAGTCTGTGCGTTACCAAATTTTTGTAGACGAGATAGCTCAAAAAATAGTGTGAATATCAAAACCAAATTTCACACGTAGTTTTGGTTCATTGAGATTAAGAGCTGATTAAGTGGATGGCCACATCAGAACGTGTCAATTAATTTTCCTATATGATTGAGTTAATTTTTTTAACATATGAATAATACTAAAAACCTTATAAACATCACTATTTTTAATATCTATTTATCAGGGGCGTACCTGTACCCCGGCCCTCGGTGAGCTTTTACTATAATATATTATTATAATATAAGATAATATATTCTAGAATCGAACATCTTCAGAAATCTATTATAAAATATATTTTAAAATTGTATTTAATATTATATTTTATTTTAGTATTTTTATATTAATTTAAAATAGATTTTAGACCCTCCTTCGAAAAAATTTACAGAGTACCGAATTTATGCATTTATACGTCTTGGGCTACTTGTAGAATTACTTACCATATCTCACTAGGTCTTGTTTATTCTTAGTCACTTCCCAAAAATGTATATTATTTCTGATATTTAATATAGAATGTGACTTATGGTTAATTTATTGATTAAACATCACAAATAAATATAGTGGACCTTTCTTTCAATAAATTCTTCCGCGATCATAGTTACTTTGAAGATGATCTTTGATTGATAATCAAAACAGTAGTGAATGAGAATTCAATTAATATTTGTAATAAAATTTTTAAAATTTGAATTTTTATTTAAATCAAACATAATTATTTATAATTATTTATTGAACACGAACAAATAATACAATATAACTACAATAAAAGCTTCAACAGCTTCATTCCTAATAAATATATGTAATACCTATGCTATTCTAAAAATAAATTATATTTACGAGAATTTGTTTTTTCAACTGGTACATCTCCATAAGCTGCTGTTTTAATTAACTTCTCTCTTTAAGTTCATTATTTATTTTCAAGGCCATGATCAAGATATTGAAGATAAATTTTAAAGCTAGAAACTTTAAATTTGGCATATAGACAGAGTTTGATTATTGGTAAATAGTCCAATCACAATGCTAAATTATAATAATAATAATAATAATAATTTCACCTGGGATCATTTTTTTTTTTACTTAGGGAAAGTGGTTTAGGTTTTAGGTGAAACATGATATTAATTAATAAAGTAAAAGGAGTGTAGTTTCACAATGAATGAAATAAAACTCAGAGGTTTATACAAACTCAATAAGCACAAAGAGAAACAAAGAGGTTGTCCTCTGCTTGATGCAAATAAACATACACACATATATATCGAGATGATGTGTCTGTATATAGGTATATATTATTTATTTGTTTGAGACTATAGTTTCGAAGAGTTGGTCTTAATCATCAGTCTTTTTTAATTATAAATGTTGTTTTTCATGGAGTCCATCCTCCATCATCAGGAGTTTACAGATTAAAATTTTTTTATCCGAAATATATTGAGTTTGTATAAGCCTCTTTGAGTTTTATTTCATTCATTGTGAAACTACATTCCCTTTACTTTATTAATTGGGATCATTTATTTAAGATTTTTTGAAGGTATCTTAATGTGGGTTCTTCAGACAAAATTTATGCTGCTATAATAAAATTAATTTGAATTAAAAAAATTATCTTTATCAAGTGGAATATTGCTGAATAGGTCTTTTAAAATCTTATTAAACATATTTTTAGTAGGACACCAAGTCGGACGGTCTATAAGCCTAGCACATGCGCTCGAGTCAGACTAGCATTGTCCGCTTTTTTATATAATTAATCCGAACCCAATTATCCTATTGTTACACCATTCATATACTATATAAACATTCTGTTGTAAAGGAATGCTAGCAGATAGCTTAAGTACGTCAATATTTGATTTTGAAAGTTTTTTTCTGTTTAGTTCACCCCAGGGTAGGTACAAAAAACTTTACGAGATAAGATATTCTAGATTATACCATTCGTCTTCCTTCGGGGTTCATGTCAGAACCCTCTGACGCTGACCATCATTTGAACTCTATTTCTCTCTCTTTTCCATTTTGCAAAAAGTTCTTCATCTGTTCAGATGCTAGTTAATTCACGGATATTTTTTAACCAGGTTAGCCTATTTTTTCCAATACTTCCAAACTATTTGACAATCAAATAGATTCTAAATTTATAATTTTCTCATTAATATATTAAATAATGGTAAATCACTCGTATCCATAATAAGCATTAATTAACAGGAATAGCAGGGAATTGGACAAAAATTAAAAACAGAGTTTTTATTGAATGGGCCCAGACGTTTCGTCGATTAATTTCGACTTCCTCAGTGGCTCATTCTATCACTCTTTGTCAAAAGACAATTCCACTACGCGACGAAACATCCTTTAATCTTTTTTATTTAAACTATAATACATTGTTGGCTTATGCCTCAATTGCTCAAGAATCTTGAACTTTTTCACACTTGAACAATCAAAAAATTAAAAACCTTTAATCAAAATTTATCACAAAAAAATATGTTGTTTCTACTCTTTAAGCAGACAAAGAAAGGATTGTCTGTTTAAAGAGTAGAAACAACATATTTTTTTGTGATAAATTTTGATTAAAGGTTTTTAATTTTTTGATTGTTCAAGTGTGAAAAAGTTCAAGATTCTTGAGCAATTGAGGCATAAGCCAACAATGTATTATAGTTTAAATAAAAAAGATTAAAGGATGTTTCGTCGCGTAGTGGAATTGTCTTTTGACAAAGAGTGATAGAATGAGCCACTGAGGAAGTCGAAATTAATCGACGAAACGTCTGGCCCATTCAATAAAAACTCTGTTTTTAATTTTTGTCCAATTCCCTGTTATTCCTGTTAATTAATATTAAATAATAATTAACATATTGACGAGAATTGTTTTGATCGCGCTTTTTAAACAAGATATATATCGCGAGACTACTGCTGGTTGACGCTATTGTAGTCTGCTGAGTCTTAAGTCTGAATATATAACATCTCAAATTTCAAATTCATTTGGTGATCCATCCAAGTGTCATGCGGGCTAAACGCAAAATGAGGTTGGATTATAGTTAAATGGATCATATCTTTTTCATTCTCTCTTGGTCCAGACTTAAGACTCAGCAGACTCCAATAGCTTCAACCAGCAGTAGTCTCGCTATATATATCTTGTTTAAAAAGCGCGATCAATATAATTCTCGTTAATTTGTTAATTATTCTTTAATATATTAATGAGAAAATTATAAATTTATTTAACTTCATTATTTCAAGTTAGAATATTATTTTCACATAATATTTGACAAAAATCACCTGCATTCGATTCGCGAATGAATCAAATATAGGAAACATACTATCAAATAGATTCTATTCCAACAAAGCTAATTTCATTAATTCTAATTTTAATATTATCATTTCATTTCATTGGATATATTTTAATATCAAATTTTGATGCTTAAGTTATTATTTTTTCGGATCAGACCACTCGTAATTGATGATACCTATAATATAACATATCAAAATATCAATGATAAATTCCTAAAAGAAAATTTTAATTTATTTTATATTTACAACAAGCAGGAATCGAAAAATAATTTAAAAAATACATCAGCCACCTGTGAGTACTTTTGATTAAATTTATTTTGATTCCATACGGTGGAGACCGTAGAATATTTCTCTTTTAAAGTAATCCTCTTAAAAATGACTACCTAAATATTATCATAAACATACAAGTTAAATTTAAGGTCAAAATTTCAAAGATTTTAGTTGAAATAATTTTATATTGCTTATCAGAGGGGATTCATCACCCCAGGAGTTGAACCTGAGAAATAACATGCTATCCGGGCAGTTGATGAAACTCTTAAGTCAAAAATCTCTCCGACTCGCAATATAAATATAAGAAAAGTCAAAATTTTGACCTTAAATTTAGAATCTTTCTTAATATTATATTTTGGTTTTAACCATCTAGTTCAGTGGTGCCCAACCCTTTTTTGTCCGCGGGCCGGATTCAACATGACATAGGATCTCGCGGGCCGGATTCTTTATAATTGTTTATCTTAGCGGCACCTTTAATTAAAAAAAACGCAACATTTTCAATGAATTCATGAATATTTTTGTGCTGATTTATTTTTTTTCAAAATATTTGTAAATTTAATGAAAATATTACGTTTTTAAATTATTGGTGGGGCTAAAATATACAATCCTTTTTATTAGGATATTATTAAGATATCTAGTTGTTTTTTAATCAACTTGTAATTTGAATACATTTAAAAGATTGCTGATACCTGAATTAAACGAAATCAAAAATTTGGGTTAAGATTAAAAAAAAAGACAAAATCTGTAGTCACGATTTATTAATGTGAAGTCTGATGTTGCTTTTCAGAAACTAATTTTTGAATATTTGGTTCAAGTTGGGTAACGTTTATCCTTAATATGGAATGAAGGTGATCATCTGAAAGCCGAGCGCGAGGCGCTGGTTTATCTGTTTTTAAAGTAGAAAATGTTTGTTCACAAATATATGTACTTGCAAACGCCGTCGTCATTTTCATTCCAAATTTCCTCAAATTAGGATAAGAGTCTAACGCTGCATAAAAATCTGGTAAAGATTTCTCGCAAAAAAGATCTTGTAATGGCGTTTGGCATTGTAATTCTATTAATTCTAGTTATAAATCGCGCCGTAGAAACGTGCACTGAAAAAGGATTTTCAAACAAGCGTATTTCATTTTTAATCCGGTGAAAATCTGTAAATCTATCTTCGAAATTTTTGCTGAGTAATTGCAGCATATTGGTATTTTTTTCTTTTGGAAAACGATCATTTTTCCTTTCTTTACTTAAAGCAGTACAAGTCGGAAAGTGCGTCAACTGTTCATTTTCTGTTTGCTTTATGAAAAGCTTTAATTTTATTTGAAACGCACATAAATCAGCATTTACATGAGAAATAAGTTTGTCTTTGCATTGC
This sequence comes from Forficula auricularia, assembly GCA_024734495.1. Classification (NCBI taxonomy): domain Eukaryota; kingdom Metazoa; phylum Arthropoda; class Insecta; order Dermaptera; family Forficulidae; genus Forficula; species Forficula auricularia. The sequence goes on along the minus strand of JALMQS010000225.1, from coordinate 11,099,379 downwards.
AATTTGAGATTTAGTCGCGGGCCGGATTGAGCCTCTTCGCGGGCCGGATCCGGCCCGCGGGCCGTAGGTTGGGCACCGCTGATCTAGTTGATTTTTGAAAAAATATACCATCTAATTTTCAAATTCGATCTATTAAATAAATGTTTGGTTTGCAGCCGAAAACTTTTTTCGGTTAAGCTTTATTTTTTGCTTTCCGCTTGAATTGAGTGGAGTGAAAAATTTTGTCTTTTCTTATATTTATATTGCAAGTCGGAGAGATTTTTGTCTCAATGGTTAGAACAACTGCCCGGATAACATGTTGATTCTCAGGTTCAACTACTGAGGGGATTAATCCCAATATAAAATTGTTTCTACTAAAATCTTTGAAATTTCGACCTTAAATTTAGTATCTTTCTTAATACTATATTTCGGTTTCAGCCATCTAGTTGATTTTTGAGAAAATTTACCGTCTATTTTTCAAAAAAAGATACTTAATTCTTTCGGTTTATTAAATAAAAGTTAAAATTTTTCAAAATATTATAAATAATACAATTATAATAAATATAACATTAATTTAATCAAAAGCTTTGCATCTTTTAAATCTGATGCAGCTGTAAGAAAAAAACAGACTTAGTCTTAAAGACAATTAAAGAAGAATATAAAACATTTGATTAGATAATCTAATGGTCTTTATCTAGGAAATCGTATCTCTTAAATTAATATTAATCTAATGGGTCTGTTGGATGATGAACTGTTTTAGCAGAAATCATCTAAATTAGATACTCTTGAAGATATATTCCTATCCTATTCACAACGGTGCATATTTTAATTCTGGAGTCAAGTGTTATCGAAGAAATTTTGATTTAGGAAAAACAAACAAATATCAATGCCTATAAATAAATAATCTAGATGGTTTTAGCCGAAATACTAACTTATAAACTATGCAATCTCAGAAGTCTAGATTCAATTATGTTTTAGGGACGTAGGAAGAGAGGAAAGACTCTAATTCTACGGTCCCAGTTGCTCCGATATCGGACGATTCGGCCGACCGCCGACGTCACCCGATTATTTCAAACAAAGCCTATACGGTTGTCGTCGGGCGACGTCGGCAATCGTCCGCTATCAGAACCACTGTGACCGTAGTTAAGAAGCTCGAGTAGTATTTTATCAACTAGATAATAAATTCAATTTAAACAATGGCAATGATTTTTTTTACCTTTAAGTTGTATTATTTAATAGTGTAATAGTTATCATTTCTCACGAATAGTTCTAGTTTATATTATTCCTCTGGGCAAATGGTTTAAAACCAGAAAACAAAAACTTTGAAAATCTAATATTGTCAAATCAAAAATTATTTACTTTTTCATTTTGCTGCCATTTAGAATACATAGGTAATTATATTACAAGTTTTTTTACTAACTCTCCCTTTGATCCAGATCTTTTAATTTAATTTTAACCCACGTTTATCAATTATCTGATTTTGTGCACATATGTATTGTATAATATTATATCAAAATTCATTTGAAATTCTGACTCTTTACTCTTTTACTCCACATCCCTAGATTTTGATATTGTTGGACCAGCATGGATATCTATGGAAAGGTTTTAGTTTTATTTATTTTATTTTTTAAACCCTTTGTTTGGATACCACCTTTTTGAGATAAAATGTAATTAAAATAAGCACACATGTTTTTATTTAAGTCATTTTTTTCATTAATTAGGACAAAATTGAGATTATTAGATTCAAACAATTTTAAAAATTATAAACAATAAAAAGTTAAATTTAGAGAACGAAGAAAAGATTATTTTTATTACAGACAAAGGATCAGCCGGGGCTCGAACCCGGGATATTTGCATGTGTACTGTAAGCTTTGCCATAAGAGCTTTAGCTCCTATATCCACTAAGCTACTGATCCCTGAACCCAAACTAATACTTATTGTCTATATGAATTATGGAATTTATTTTTTTAATCCTCTCCTCGTTCATTTTTCGCAGCGTTGGCCTTGATTCATTAATTAAACTATTAAATATCCCAGCGCCTCCCATCAAACAAACAATAATATTTTCAAGTTCTCTTAGAAAATTATAAATGACGAATTAGTCGCAGACATTACCAAAAAATCATGAATGATAATAAAGTTTTACAATAATACTTTTATACCCATATCTTCTGGATTAGAATCTGGAATCATCTTTTACTTCTCCAATCCTACAAGCGTATAGGGTTTTCTTTGAGAATACCCAAAGAAGTGAACTTTCACAAAAATTTTAAAAGAGACAGAATTCAATCAATCTTTTTCGGACAAATTCTAAGATTTCTCAGGTTCGACTCCTGGGGGATGAATCCCCTCTGATATCGCAATTTAATAATATTTCTACTAAAATCTTAGAATTTGTCCGAAAAGATTGATTGAATTCTGTCTCTTTAAAATACATCTTGGTTAATCTGAACCCGAGCTGATTTTTTGAAAAAACTACCAACTATTTTCAAAAAAAAGATGCTCAAAACTTTAATTATACATTTCACAAAAATGTATAATTTTTTTTTCCATATTTGCTTTTAAAAATGTCTGAAACGTGGGAAAAATCATTTTCAAAGATAATTATTTTTATTTAACTTTTGTTAGTCCGTTTGTATGTCTGACTGTCTAGATTCCAGTGTTCACGATAATCAAGATGAGAAGGAAAAAATCTTTCTGGTTCCAAGATGCTTGTACTATATCTTGTGAAAAACTGATTAAATTTCTGATTTCCTGGCTACGGAACTGTCAGAAAAAAGTACAGAAAATCGGAAAAATTGAATTTTCAAATGGGAAGCTTTTAAAGAGTGTATCTGAGTGCTTCTTAAACTATGGATCGCGATTCAATTTTGGGTCGCGTAATAAAATGTTGGAGTCACAAAACATAAAACGACAATGACAATGAAAAAATTATTATGGGCTGCGACCAATAATTCATTCAAAAAAAAAAAAAAATCAAATCCTAGTGAATTCGAAGTATATCATTGAATGAATTTTGGCATGGGATTAGGGAAGAATTTTCAAAAATTTCTGAAATGGTCTTAAACATACTTTTCCCATTTTATACTGCATATTTATAGTGACATTCTCAGCATTATAAAGTCAAAATATCAATCAAATTACTATTATCATTATCATGTATTTGTATTAAATTGAAAGTTTAAAATAGGAAAATAAGGACAAGTTTTTATGTGAGACTTTTATATTTACCAGCCAACGTTTCGTCGACTTTGCCGACTTCTTCAGGACTTCTACAATTATATCAAGTTACAAGAGTACATTGTAATCTCAGAACAAACATGTATCAAATTTGGTGCGTAAAAAATCAGAACAAACATGTATCATAATTTTTTTACGCACCAAATGTAATTTTGTTCTGAGATTACAATGTACTCTTGTAACTTGAAATTATTAATGTTCTTATAATTGTAGAAGTCCTGAAGAAGTCGGCAAAGTCGAAGAAACGTTGGCTGGTAAATAAAAAAGTCACACATAAAAACTTGGCCTTATTTTCCTATTATAAACTTTCAAATTAATACCAATCAAATTTGAAAAATATTGAAGATGCTCTAGATCTAGGTTCCAAATAGTATCAAATATTCACCCAAAATTTTATTCTGCTTGTAATAAGCAACAATCACATATACTATATTTCATTAATATTTAAATTTAATATGGAGTTTTAATAAATTATAAAATTATTATAATAGGTATGTTTAACAAAAGTTTGCTTTAAAATAAATTTTTTTATGAATTACTAGAAAAAATGTTTTCTTATTCTATATCTATTCTACTTAAGTTAAGTTAACCTTACAATGTAAGTTCGCGTTTCTTCTATGTATATAATTATATTGATTTCTGATTAAACTAACATTAAAAAAAAGGTCGTGTTTCTCAATCAAAATAGGGTCCCGAATGACGGTAGTTAATAAAGTGAAGTTTACCATAAAAGTTTGTATTAATAAGCTGCATCGTTATGCCATGTTTCAGCTTTCTCAATCAAACTATTTATTGTTAAAAATCCAAGAGCACACCGAGTCATAAAAAAAGTTTTCATTTTTCCTTCATTCCCCTACTTCCTCAATCCAAATATTGAAAATAGGAAAAATTTCCAAATCTCCTTTTTTAATTACTTTCCTTGATGTAAAAGTCACCCGTCATAGGTATTTTATACATTTTATCGCCAATAGCCGGATACTGACTGAGGATTTGCTTCGCGAGGCCAGCCCCTTGAGACAAATGCCTGGTCGGTCAGTACGTGCCTCGCCCAAGGCAAAAGTGCCCGTTGCCTCGTCTGAGGCTGCCTCGGCCTGATCCATCGGTTGTCGGTTTTTGTGAATGCTCAAAGGCGCCTCGGGTCGTTTCTTGCGTTCACTCAGGACGATTCTGCGGCAAACGCCCGAGGCAGCCTCGCGAGGCTGCTCGCTCAGTCAGTATCCGGCTATTCAATTGCACATGATGCATGAAACATGTCTAGGTTTGGAATAAGAGCAACAGCATACAATGATGTTATATTATCTTCCAAGTTAATGGGTTCGAATGCTTTCACATGCAAATATTGTTCGCATGCTTTGTTTACTCCCTTGAATAAACAAATTAATTTTTTTTTCTCGAAAACAAACAAACATATGTGATATAATATTCTAGTATTATGTTATATATTATAATAAGTCACTTTTTAATCAAATTCCAGATATTGCAACAAGCGTAAAAGATAAACAAAAACATGAAATGGAATTTTAGAGTTTAAAGTCAAATGGAAATTAAAAATTAAAATTTATCAATGTTAACTCATTGATAACGGAACTCTAATATTTAACAATAATAGAAATCATTTCGCTATGACTGTAAATGAACAAAATAGTAAGCCATTATCAATATATTGTTTTTATTTCTTTTAGCTTATTGTTAAAAATTTGATAGTTTAATTAATTATCTTTGCAGAAAATGGCGTCAAGAGTAGAATATTTACCATTGAAACAAATGGAACACAACAAACACCCGTTGGGGTTTCCCCCAAAAAAGAGAACTCGGAGGTACGGCTTAAGAGAGAAGTGGGACTCTTTAGTGCGGTCAACATTATTGTGGGCGTCATGATTGGTAATTAAAACATTTGATCATTTCACATAATTTTTAACAAGATATAAAACAGTATTAATAATAAAAAAATATTATAGGATCGGGAATTTTCGTCTCTCCTACAAGTGCCTTAGAAAGGTCAGGATCGGTAGGATTATGTCTCATCGTTTGGGCACTCTGTGGTTTAGTCTCACTATTAGGTAAGTTGAATAAAATAAATATCTGTTAAGACTCGGTTTGTTTCATATTTTATTGCAACAAAAATCGAAAATCTTTGTATTTTTTGTTTAAATTTATAAATATCTTATTTAAATTTTTTTACATTAATTTATTAATATATTAGCTAGCTAATATTATCCGGCATTTGGTATGATATCTTAAAAATAAGAATATTTTATTAAACATTTAATTTTTTTAAATTTAGTGTCTTGCCAAATCTAGGGAATCCCTAGATCAATTAATCTTTTCGATAGAAACTTTTTATAGTTTGAATTTTTCAAATTCTCTTACGACTCTCTTATATGAAATATTCAGACATTCATTTAAATAAAGACCAATGTCTGATAAATTTTAGTTCTGTAATGAGATTTATTAATTTTAATATTTTAGAAACTCCTTTTATACTACATTTGAGTCTTTTTTGAAGTGAAACTTTTTAGCGACTTATTTATTATTATTATTATATTTTTATTACAATAAAAGGGAAATTACTCAATAGAGAGGAAATAATTTTTTTAAATCCCACTAATGTAGTTCATGACAAATAAAATTTATTAATTTGCAACGAAATTTTCTCTGGAGAGAGACGGACTGGTAGAACTTATAATTGAAAGTAATGGAAGTCAGCCCAGGGGTAGTGAGGAAAGAAAACATCCTTCATTGACCCCTCGAAACCCTGAAGAAGGAGGGAAGAATCCTCCGAAACGTCGGTTTGAAAGGAAAGGAGGTAGGATTCCAATAAATTACACCTTATTTGGATATGTGTCAATTTTTTTCTTTCCTCACTACCCTTGGGCTGCCTTCCATTACTTTCATTAAAAATTTATTAAAATTAGGAAATTTAAATTATTATTTTAAAACCAACTAATAGTTCATGACAAATAAAATTTATTAAAATTAGGAAATATAAGTACCTAGATGTTATTTTTATATAACGGGTAAATAAGTTTCACTTCCCCCGTGAGCTTATGTGGATGAGGTTCACACATATTTTTTTTAATTAAAACAATGCAAGAAGGACCGCATCGAGATGATATGGCGACTCTATGTCGTGATAGACCCAGTGCTGGATTTCCGCCTAGGCCCACAAGGCCCGGGCCTAGGGGCCCAGCCGGCCTGGGGACCCCGGTTGCGGAGACTTTTTTTTCAACCTAAAAAGATCACAAGGGATCTACAACAGGCATTACAAATATCATACAAGTATGCAATCACAATCTCTGGCTAAACAAATATCGCTTAACATTCTCATTAAAATTACTAAGAGTTTTTACGTTGGATTGCTGCTCCATTTACATAAGCACATTTATCCAAACGTAGGAATTGCGTTCCGAATGCTGTTGTGTACACCAGCGTCAAACGGCTCAGTAGAACCGCCGTTTTCAGCGCTAAAGAGAATAAAGAATTACCTACTTAAGATCTAACATGGGAGAGAACAGGCTCAATTCAGTCCCTGTAATGTACATAGAGTCAGAAATAATCCAGTCAATTGACTATGAAGACGTCATTCGTTCTTTTGCTCAGAAGAAAGTTCGCCGTAAGATTGTATAAATTTTATGGAATAACGTAACTATATAGTAACATAGACTGTATTATTCTGATGTTTCTTAAACTCATTAAAGTCGATTAAATATTTCTTTTTTCCTTTCTTCTTTTGTCTATATATATATTGTCATTTTTTAGTTTTATTCTTTTCTCTATATTCTATATATTTATTGTTTTTGTTCCATATAATTGTTGTTTCCCTTTTTAAATTTTTTTCTCTTACTTGATCTGTTTGTATCATATTGTTTATTTTCTTTGTAATTAAATTGGCCTAATATTGTACATTAAAAAGGCTAGATGCCCCTACAAATACAATGTTCTTGAATAAATAAAAAATAAAATAAAATAAAAATATGTTCTGTACTAGTGGCTTTAATTTGCTAAATTTCCAAAATAGCTTCGAGATGGTGGGGGGGGGGGCAAATGTCAAGTGCCTATGGGCCCTGGGTCTCTTAAATCCGCCCCTGGATGAGACCCTCAAATAACAAGAAAAGACTGTTCAGAGGAAAAGGTTGGATCCTGATGGAACAGAAGGTGTTACTAAAATGAATTAAATTAAAAAAAATAGCCTAATTCTACTTAACTAAATCTTTAAAGAGATATCTCATATACCATTAAAAAAAATATTTTTGTTCCACAAAATTAACATACAAATTAAAATTTACTTCATTTTTTATTTCGGGGAAAATGAGAAATCATCATAGTTCTGAATTTCAAGTTTGTTTCTTAATTAGTTTAGGAACTATTAACAGAAGGACATATGTATATAATAATAAAACTTGGGCAAGATGCGAGGTAGGTTTCACAAAAAAGAAATAAAACAAAATTGAGTTTTGAATTATGATTTGACATATGTATAGTATAGACTAGATATGTTACGGAGCTTCGACTCCAACTCCGTAAGGTCGGGACTTCCGATTGATTTAACAACGATAATTTGAATCGGTTATAATGAAGATCGAAAGATTCGACCGCGGCCGGTCAGAGCGCGTTCCTACAAGTTTTGAATTGTCGGTAGGGGATATTTTTCTATTGTTGTATGTGTATTATTATTTAGGCATATTTGAATGATTAAAGAGATTGATTACTGAATAATATTTCAATTATTTCATTAGACCTGCCATTAACAGTTAGTTAAATACATCTCTCTTCTACTCTCCGGCTTCAATAAATTTAAAAATCTTCGGTTGCGACTCCGGTTCCAGTAAACCCACCTCCGTAACATCCCAAGTATAGATATACAGACATAGCGTCACTAATAGTCAGTTTTTCGCTTATACGTACAACGCTCTAAAAAATAAAAGAGCGAAATCAGTGAGTTAGAAGTGCCACTTACCCATTAATGAATTGCTCTTTTCTGCATTGCCTAGAGTTGAGTAAAGGCTAAAGTGACCACACGTCCTGATTTTGGTGGGACAGTCCTGCTTTTTAGAGGACAGTCCCACGTCCCGCCGATTTTTAAAAATGTCCCGCTTTTTAGAAAATATCTGCTTTTCTTATTTTAAATGTACTGTATATTTTACCTATTATTTATTAATTATTATAGTGAAATAAAAAATACATAAATAAAAAAACACATAAAATGCATACAGAATAAACTAAATTAAGCGATGTAGCGAGTTAGATTTACTCGGTGGTGTTCGATCATTGTCGTTACGTCTTGTCTTAATGCAGATAAGTGGGGACAGAGCAGAAATTTTTCTAATATCTGCTTGGAATATCTTGAAGAATGGAAAGTTCAATTAGAGGATATTAAAAATTTTCATTGGGTGACATTAAAAAAGGAGATTTTATGGGAATATGTGGAAAAATCTTTTGAATATATGAGTTACCATTTTCTGAAAAATAATATTTTTGAAAATAATATTTTTGATGGTGTGTCATTGGTAAAAAGATACGTTACTGATGAAAAAATTAAATGTTGTTTCTCTGCAAATGTGGAAACAGACAAAAAATGGACGGAGCTATTCCTTCATTTTAAACAGAATAATATTCCTTATCAAAATATTTTGAAAATTGTAGAATAAGTCCTCTCTTTACCAGGAACAAATGCAGCAACAGAACGTGTTTTTTCTAGTATCAATAAAATATGGACAACTGAAAAAACGCAGTTGAACATTATAACTTTAAAATCTATATTAATCGTAAAATATAATTTTACCAATTCATGTGAGAAATTTCACGACATTTTAATAAATGATCCGAATCTATTGCAAAGATTCACTCGGATCAAAAATATGACCGTGAAAGAAAATCATAATTTTTTTTTAAATAAAAAATTTAAATTAATTAAAAATCATAATGTTCAAATTATTGTTTTTTACAAATATTTTTATAGTTACCAATAATTAATAATAAATACATTTTTGTATATTTATAGACAAGATATATGAATGTATACAATAAAATAGATTTTTTTGAATTATTGGTCTGGTTTCATAACTAAATTATAATTCTCATTTAATCCCATTTGTCCCGCTTTGTCTCAATGAAAATGTGGTCACTTTAGTAAAGGCGGATGTTTGCGTCAAACGATTCTTAGGACTGTATATGGGGATAAATAGTGAGTTATTCAAATGTATTTATAGATTTAATTTAGATCAATTTCAAGGCGAGAGGGCTTACATTTTTTCAATGTCAGAAGATCCCAAAAGATCCGATTATCTCAGAATATGTTTATCCAAATCTCTAATCTCTTAATTATATCCTCAGAATACAGACCTCAGAAGATGGACTCAAGGACAAATAAAATGTTGTGTTTATATACTATTGGTATCTATTGAAGGAGACAATAAAAGAGTGTGTCTTCTGCTGGAATTATACATTTTATTTATTTATAACGATTGGTATCTAATTAACTTGCGTATTTCATTTAGTTAAACAGGCATCAGAGATGTTGCATTAATTACTCATAAACTACAGTCATGATTATTCAATAAATAATACCTATTAATAGGTAGAATATAAAAATCTAAAAAATTAAAAAAGCTTTATTAGCAATAGCACCGTTTTCTTTCTTCATATTTTTCACTTTTACATTCTTTTGTAGTTTCTAGTTTAATTTTACTATTTTATTTTGTTTTGCTACGAAAGACTTTTGAAGTTACAATAAAATCTCGTTTATCCGGCCCTCATTTATTTGAACATCCGGATTATCCGGATCGGATTTGTAGACATTTTTATTTTAATAAATGTTCAAAGATAAAAATTTTTAACTCTGATATCAAGAATGTAAATAATTTCACCAAAAATTCGCACACGTGCTTAAAACAAAAGACAGTGGATCAATTTTTTGAAATGAAATGAAAAGTTATTTGATTTTTTTAACGTATGTATTTTTTTAAACAATTGTATGTAATTTTGATATAAACATGTTTTTTTAATCGTAATAAATTCAAATTCGCTTATTTGAGGATTTGTTTTGTTTTTATTACCCACATATCCGAATTATCCGAATTTTCGATTATCCGGTTTGCCTTTGGTCCCATTTAGTCCGGATAAACGAGGTTCCACTGTATTTGTATTTAGTTAAAGATATTGTTTTGACATTTTTTTTATCTTTATACAAATGTAAATATTTTCTTTGAATTACATAATTTTCAGTTATTCAGGAAAATTTCCGACCGCCCACAAGATTCTAAATTTCGTTTTCCATTCCCACTATTCGAGGCCACCGCTTAATTACTTAAAGGCCATTTTAATTCTCATAAAGCTTAATGATTTTAACAAAAAATGATTTTTTTTTACTTGTATGCATCAATTAGTAACTAAGACCTCATCCGGATAATCTCACGTCGGAAGTGAACCTTCTGTAGCCATAGATGTTACTTGTATATAATATGACCAAAAATTTAATCCCCCTTAAAAAATCACACTCCATAAATACTGTTTATTATTCATAATTGGATAAGTCAATTATTTTATTGATATACAGTATTATATAGTGAAAATTTGTATAAAATTATGATCAATTTGTAAAGTTGAGAATGTTATAAATAACGACATATGAAATTAATATTATTTAAAAATTTTAACATTAATAAAAATAAATTTTATTCGGAATTTTGGATTTAAATATTTTCATTTCTGGTTTTTGACCTTCGAATACTAACACATTCTTCCTTTCTCTCTTTACTATTTCCCCTCCTATGAGCCATTTCCCCTTTATCGTAACGAAAGATTTCAAAACAGAAACGTCACTAAAGAAGATTCACTTCAAAAATATGTTGCCTAGTTGTTGATTTTTAAAAGGAAATATTTAGACTTATCCTCTCCTTGTGGTATATAAACACAGGGTCGCGCAGTCCATGTGCTACACCCACAGGCGATGCTTAATGAAATAAATGCCAGTGCCAATTATTGAAATTAAAAATTTATTTAAGCAATAACATTCATCATAGCCCAGTGTTGATAAGTACAAGTCTTCAAAGCCATATTTACCGCTTGGGTTTAAGTTAATACTATAATCTGAATTGACTCAATGTTTACGTCTCAGGTTTCAGTTTGCATTGATATTTGAATATTGCGTTAAAATCAAAAGAAACGCGGCTGTCGCTGTTTCTTATCATCTTTTGGAAGTGAGTTCAGGAATCGATATGTCTTTATCGTCAGTCGCTGACGCTTACAAAACCCGTGGATGAGCTTAAGAAAGCAAGCCGATTCAACGTGATGTGCTTTCGGGTTGTCGGAGATTCTCTAACGTCACCATAGTATTACGAATTTCACTATCTATGCCAGTTTTAGCAGCAAGAGCAGAAGGGTCGATTTCTAAATTAAAACTGATAAAAAAATAGTTATGCTCAAATTTGAGCCAGGAAAGCTTAACAAATTTAGCGAGGCCATATTAGAACATTTAGATATTACACGAAACGTTCAAGTATTTCGAAATCAGAGAAGCGAGAAGAGTCGAAATAATAAAATCCTGTATATATAATATTTTTCAGCATTTTCAACTCTTGCCACTTTTCTTTCGTAAAATATAACATACATATTATATGTATTACTAGTTCCGACTTCGTTTCCTGGACCCCACACACCACCCCACTAACACTATCATGGTCTCCTGGATCCTCCCCTGCCTCTGGCCACTCTCCCCCACCAACCCTATCCTCTCCCCCTGGACCCGGATCCTCCTCCTACCTCTGATCATCCAGTTTTCTAGTTTTTTAGGAACCCTCATTATATATACAATATTTAGTTGAATTTGGTTCAAAGCCTTATGATTCTCATTTTTTTACTCATCTCTTCTAGTTGGTTAGTTTTCGTATTTCTAGTTCCCTAGAGGCTCGCAGATTATGTAGGTATACAAATTTTGGTTAAGTTTGGTCTATAGGTCCAGAATTTTCATTTTTTGGGCAAATAGAGCAAAATAGCCATTTTTTTTTTGAATATTAATGCTTTACTTTTTCATCTAAAACCATATTCTTTAATTTTTGGATTTAAGGGATTTTGAAAAAATCTAATAAAACATTTTGGGCATTTTTCATTTAAAAAAATTCCTTCTTATCCCATCCATATATAATAGAAAGATTATTAACCGACTTCAAAAAAGGAGGAGGTTATCAATTCGACTGAATTTTTTTTTTTTTGTGTGTGTTTATGTTACCTGATATCTTCTCTAATTGTGAACCGATTTTGATGATTTTTTTTGCATTGGGTTCAGCCTAGTTTCCGATTGGTAAAAATATAAATTTCATTGGCATTGGACCTTTTTTTGTTATGTTTGTTCAGGCATAACTTCTTTGTTTATCAACCGATTTTAATTATTATTTTTGCATTTGTATCAGTATAGCTCCAAGATAGTCAAGATACCTAACTATTTATTTATTTATTTATTTTATGTATGTTCAGCAACGAGGACCGATTTCGATGATTTTTTTTTTATTGGAAAGGGTGTACCTTAGGGGTGGTCCCATATTAATTTGGTCAAGTTCTGATGATATGTTCAATGATGAAATAACGTAAATCTCTAATTCTTATGAGCAAATAATCGAAATTATAATAAATAAAATCTTTTATAAAAAAATCTTAAAACATTCAATTAAAACCCGCAAACGTTTCGAGAGAATTTCTATATTTATGAATTGTTTTTTATTATCATTTTCTGATTAATTCGCCCGACGCTTTCTCTTAAGAGATGCATACAAAATATTATCTTAAGTCACTATTAATAACATCACTAAAAAGAGAAAAATAAAAATAATTTTTATAAAAAAAACCGACTTCAAAAAAAATAAATGCAACAAATAAAATAATAAGAACTCAAAAATAAAATAAAATACACTAAAAGGTATAAAATAATTATCTAATTTAGTTACAACTAAACGGCGAAATATTTACATGAAATCTCTTTTTGAAGTCGGTGCCAAACAAACTATATATGCGAGCGTACCGGCCAAACATACTAAGTATGATCCGTCGAGTTCGATTCATTAAATATATATTTTTGCCACCGACTTCAAAAAGTGATTTCATGTTAATATTTCGTCGTTTAGTTGTAACTAAATTAGATAATTATTTTATACCTTTTAGTGTATTTTATTTTATTTTTGAGTTCTTATTATTTTATTTAATGCATTTAATTTTTTGAAGTCGGTATTATTTTTTTTACCCTCCAAATTTCATCTTTCTTGTTCCAGTATATTTCCAGTGATATCCCAGACCGATACTTAAGTTTTAAATGTACGTTTCCTGAGATTTACTCATTTAAGATATATCTACCACACACACATACACACAGAGAAAGAGATTCAAAGCGATGTCTGAAAATGATCTCATTAAATTTAGAAGTATGCAAAAAATATGAAATGATTCGCAAAAATGATGATTTATTTAGCCAGTCTATTTTTTGCTTTTTAATAGTCTATAATTTTAAACAAGAAAAATATATTTGTTTTGACTTGTCGAGAAGTCTGTTTACTTGATTTGTTTTCAAATTGAATTTAAATATAAAGGAATGTAATCCATTCACAAATTTGATACTTCTAGCCTTGGACCAGTTAAAATTACTTAAGAAGTTAATTCCAATTGGCTCTGGTTTAAACTGAAACTCTTCATCTCTGATCGTCTCAATTGTACTAATGAATCACTAATTGACCTTTTAAGCAAAAAATTGTTATATTTGTGTAAGAAAGTATTAATGATTCCAATTTTAATCTTCTCACTATTGTTATTAGAAACATATGGTGAATATGTATTATCTTTAAGAAATTAATATTTACTAATACGATTTTCTCTTTCTCTCGCCTTCATTTAGACTCATAATTCAATAAAAAATAATACGTTTTCTTAAAAATGTTAATATCTAGACACACTGCAGTGTGTCAGCCAAGTTCGGAAAAACGGACGAAGCACCTGCCATGTGTATATTTACACGAACCATTTCGGGCTACATTCGACCCCCCCAAAACTCAAATACTTTTAAATCTACACACTTGAAATTTTACATGCCTAATAAGGCCTACTAGAACACCTAGAATCCCTAATTTCATGAATGAATCTATTATAGTTATTGATTTATTAACGTCTGAAAAGTCCCATTTTTAACACTGACTCACTCACTGACTGCCATATTAAAAATCTTAAGTACTCCCCCTGATCCTAGAATGCTGAAATGGTAGAGTTTGGGCTACAATAAAAGGAAAAAATCGAAAAAGTGAAACTTTCCCTTTTTCAGGACCTAAAATGAAGGGGTGAAATTTATTATAGGCTTAATTAACATATAGTGAAAATACAATCAAGCTAGAATGCTTGGCACATAAATAAAGGAGAAATTGAAAAACGGAAACTTTCCCTTCTTCGGAGCCCGAAATGAAGGAGTGAAATTTATGAAAAACCGACCGGGTTTTTAACAGATATTTTATGAAAAATATTTAATAATTATTAATATAAATGTTTAAATGTAATAAGTAGATTATAATGAAAGGCAGTCCATAAATTATTTAAATTTTATGCAAATTCCGACGTTTCGGAGACTTTTTCTCTCCCTCTTCAGGGTATTGATGAGTCCGTCTTTATAAGAAAATAAATAAAATTTAAATGAAATTATTTAGATAAATTAAAGGATAAAACTATTCAGAAATTAATGATATCTGTTCAAAAACATTAATGTGAAAAAGCGGCCAAGTTCGGTACAAACGGCTTCGCCGACAAAAGGGTTGGGATCTAAATGGGTACCAAGTTCCATAGGAGTTGGTTAAATCATAGCTATAGGGATGTACAACGTTCTTCAATTGATTTAAAAGAAAATTTTTTGCGTTCTTTGATATTAAATTTATAACTTGGCAAGTTTTACATCCAACTAAATTGTTTATAGTATAAAATAGAACAACTAGCAAAGCTACATTTTAAGCTTGTATTAAATATCATCACGTTAACGTAAGTTATTGACTATTATAACTTGCCAAGTTATAAATTCAATATCAAAGAATGTAACAAATTTTCTTTTAAATCAACTGAAGAACATTGTACATTCCTATAGCTATGATATAAGCTGTGCTATGGAACTTGGTACTCGTTTAGATCTCAACTCTTTTGTCGGCGAAGCCGTTTGTACCGAACTTGGCCCCTTTTTCACATTTATGTTTTTGGACAGATTAAAAATTAACGGTTCCATTATTTCTATATATTTACATATTGACATGATAAATTTGTTCTTAGCTAAATTGGGGCGTTATTGATTTTGTAGATGAATAAACAAAACAATTCAATCGATCGATAATCAAATAAATTCAAGATGAGTTTAAAAATAGTTTAAGAATAACTACTCGATACGCACGAAACGTGAAGCCGGAGTATTAAGTCCACAAAGTAGTGTCTAATGTGCTGCCAAGTTAACTTGATCAATATTAATTGAGTGGAGAAAAATAGTATTTTGAATAAATTTCGATTGTTTTCTTCTATTTTTTTCGATCTAGATTCATGGAATCTACATTTTTAATTGAAATTATTTTACTGAAACTTGGCTATTACGCATTCTAAGATGTGTCCCAAATATACCCTAGTAATAATGAGTAACAAGTTTCAAGAAAATAATTTCAATTAAAAATATAGAATCCATGAATCTAGATCGACGAGTAAAATGGAAAACATAAAAACATGTTTTTAATTGTACATATGACACAATTAGTATTGGTGAAGCCAACTTGGCAGCACATTAGATCTTACTACTTTTTTCGGGAAAAGGTGTATTTAATCGAATTTGGCCTTTTTTTACAAAAGTATTTTGGTAGGGATTTCGCTAATTTTTGAGAGCTAATATGTGGTTATTTAGGTGGTTAAAGAGGGAAAAATTTAATCTTAACTGAAGTGATAGCATTGATTAAACTTTATTAATATTAATCTTGATATAAAATTATTGTTTTTTTACCAGATGTGAATTTAAACCATACAAATTCCATTTTCATTTCAGAATTATTCGATTTTTTTATAAGTCTCCTAAAATCTACCACCAACCATACCAATTAGCATACTTACTAGTTGTGGATTTAAACTATACAAATTCGTCACTTCATTTTAGGGGCTTAAAGAATAAATATACTGTATTAGCACAGGCAAATTAGACCGAAAAAAGACCGCGCTGGCCAATAAATATTGCCAAGCTGGAAATATTTTTAATCGAATTTAGGTACCCCAAATAAGAGTTATATGAGTTTGCGACGGTTTCGGGCTGGTGCTAAAATTTTGAGGATCTAAAAAACACGAAAATTTTGAACTTTTTCGCTTTTAACTCAAAAACGATGCGTTCTACAGCTATGATTTTTAGACATTTGCTTAAAAAGTCACTTTTGATGACTCGGATCATGTCCTATCTTGGAAAATGTTGGATATCTTCAAATCTAACAGTTTTAACAAAAAAGTGGCTCAAGTAAAACTTCAAGCCAACAAAATTTCCTAGAAAATTAGACAAGAATCAAGTTTATAGGATGAGTGTTTTTCAAAAACTTCAACCTCATTGGCAACTATTATGGTGGTCAAGACCGCAAAAATTTGAGTGGTTTCTTGTGATAATTCACTTTTCCGCCAAGTTGATAAAAATTGCCTATCTTTGAAGGTATATTGTGACTAAACGCCTGAACCGATTTTAACCGACTTTAAAAAAAGGAGGAGGTTCTCTATTCGACTGAATTTTTTTCCAGTCTACCTTCCGATTGGTCCCATTTTTCATAGGTATTAGACCTTTTTTGTTAGGTTTGTTCAGGACTAACTTCTTTGTTTATGAACCGATTTCGATGATTCTTTTTTTTATTGGAAAGGGGGTATCTTAGGGATGGTTCAATATTAATTTGGTCAAGTTCTGATAATAGGATCACTATTAATAACATCACTTAAAAGAGAAAAATAAAACCGACTTCAAAAAATTAAATGCAACAAATAAAATACACTAAAAAGGTAAAATAATTATTATCTTATTTAGTTACAACTAAACTACGAAATATTAACATGAAATTACTTTTTAAGTCGGTGCCAAACATATACCTTTTATGAATCGCACTCGACGGATCTTACTTAGTACGTTTGGTGGGTACGCTCGTTTATAGGTATTGTTTGTTTGGCACCGACTTCAAAAAGTAATTTCATGTTAATATTTCGTAGTTTAGTTGTAACTAAATAAGATAATAATTATTTTATACCTTTTAGTGTATTTTATTTGTTGCATTTAATTTTTTTGAAGTCGGTTTTATTTTTTTCTTAAAAATTTTTAACTTTTAAGTACGTTATACAACGAGAAATTTTATTTTCTTACATTTTGATAAGAGTACAATTTTCTGAAGGAAGAATTGTTTTTGAGTTATAAGCTAAAATCTGAAAAAATCCTGGTTTTTAGGCCCTCGAAAATTTAACACCAGCCAGAAACCGTCGCAACTCATTTAACTCTTATTTTGGATGTCTAACGTCCATTAAAATTATTTCCAGCTTTTGCATATTTATTGGCCAGCAGAAGTCTAATTTGCCTGGGCTATGTGGTTCTCAATTTTTCATTTAAAAGTGTTCCATATTCTACCACCATACTCTTCTAGGGCAGATGCACATATAGTAAATGTGAATTTACACTAAAAAGTTTACCCCTTCATATTAAGGGAATAATAGAGAGAAAGCATGGGTTTGTTTATTTTTCCCTTTATTAATGTCCCACATTCGTTCGGCACGCTAAATTTTACTATCCTAGAATCATTTAAAGTACTCTAGATTTTAGGTTAAAAATAAAATAAAATGAGAGAGTCTTCTGTTTTTTAAATAAAATAATTTTTAATTATTTCTAGAGACTATAGTTTCGAAGGCATGGCCTTCATCATCGGTCTATCACAAATGTTTCAAATTAGTTACAAATTAGGATTTGTACATAGAAGATTTGAAAAATGTGTGGTGTCTTTTTCTTCATGTTTCTTCTTGGGAGTTTGGAATATACCTGGATCAATATCTGGGTTACTCTTTTGTTTAGGTATTTTCTAAAGAGTTTTACCTGAATGAATGGAATGTTTTTAAAAAAGGGTCATTGATAATTTCTAGTTTTTCATTTAAAGATTCAATTGGGCTTTTTTCCAAGGATTTTAATATTTCAATGGATTCTTTTAAAGAAAGAATTAAGGGGTCATTGACTTCTTTGATCAATTTAATTTTGGATTGATCTGGAAAACTATGATTGTTAGCATTTAAATGCCCTGCAAATGCATAATTTTCATATTTTAATTTGTAGGCTCTCTTGTGTTCATTGATCCTAATAGATAAATTTCTTTCCGTTTTTCCTATATAAGTTGCATTGCAATCTTGGCATGTCAATTTATATACACCGGATTTTTCATTTTCCGGAATTTTATCTTTAATTTGACTTAATTCACTTCCTAATGTATATGGTGATCTAAAGATTGTTGCGTACCCTAAAGATTTTAATTTATGCTTTATTCTTTCGGACATCTTACCATAATATGGTAATATTAGTTTTGGCAGATCTTTAATTTGGGAATTTTGTGAATAGATTAAATTTAAATTTGATTTTTGAATTTTACCTTTTAATATTTGATCTATTAAATTGCTTTCATAACCATTATTTATAGCTATTTCTTTGATTATCTCTAGTTCTGTTAAAAAATGCTCTTTCTTTAATGGGATACTATTTAAACGGTGGATCATTGAATGGAATGCTGCTAATTTATGTGACATTGGTCGACAAGCCATGTTGTGAATTACGGTATCTGTAGATGTATCTTTCCTATAAATTTCGAATGTGTGTTTATTTTCTTCAATTTTAATTTTAAGGTCTAAATAATTTAATGTTTTTTCTTTTTCTTTTTCTACGGTAAATTTGATTTTTTCATGTAATGAATTTATATGTTTTATGAATTTATTGAGAATTCTTTCAGTCCCTGTCCATAAGACAATCACATCGTCAACATATCTATAATAATATTTGATATATTGAGAGAATTCGCACTTTATATTTAAAAATTGTTTTTCGAAATGTTTTAGGAAAATTTCGGCAAATAATGGTGACAGAGGGTTTCCGATTGCTAAACCATTTTTTTGTTCATAAAATTTATCATTGTATTGGAAAAAATTGTGATTTAGACATAACTCCATTAAATCACTTAGGTCTGTTTTTTCTTTTATGTTCAAATTTGGACATGTATAAATTATCTGGTCAACTAGGTCTTTTGTTTCTGAAGGGGGACGTTTGTAAATAAACTTATGATATCTAAAGAGATTAATTTTGCGTTATTGGGGATATCTATGTTTTTAATTTTATTTATTAAGTCTAATGAATTTAAAATTGAGTGATCTGGTTGAAGATTAGTTTTTTCTAAAAATTTCTTCTCTTTAAATAAAATCTTCAAAGAAAAAACTAATTTTCAACCAGATCACTCAATTTTAAATTCATTAGACTTAATAAATAAAATTAAAAACATAGATATCCCCAATAACGCAAAATTAATCTCTTTAGATATCATAAGTTTATTTACAAACGTCCCCCCTTCAGAAACAAAAGACCTAGTTGACCAGATAATTTATACATGTCCAAATTTGAACATAAAAGAAAAACAGACCTAAGTGATTTAATGGAGTTATGTCTAAATCACAATTTTTTCCAATACAATGATAAATTTTATGAACAAAAAAATGGTTTAGCAATCGGAAACCCTCTGTCACCATTATTTGCCGAAATTTTCCTAAAACATTTCGAAAAACAATTTTTAAATATAAAGTGCGAATTCTCTCAATATATCAAATATTATTATAGATATGTTGACGATGTGATTGTCTTATGGACAGGGACTGAAAGAATTCTCAATAAATTCATAAAACATATAAATTCATTACATGAAAAAATCAAATTTACCGTAGAAAAAGAAAAAGAAAAAACATTAAATTATTTAGACCTTAAAATTAAAATTGAAGAAAATAAACACACATTCGAAATTTATAGGAAAGATACATCTACAGATACCGTAATTCACAACATGGCTTGTCGACCAATGTCACATAAATTAGCAGCATTCCATTCAATGATCCACCGTTTAAATAGTATCCCATTAAAGAAAGAGCATTTTTTAACAGAACTAGAGATAATCAAAGAAATAGCTATAAATAATGGTTATGAAAGCAATTTAATAGATCAAATATTAAAAGGTAAAATTCAAAAATCAAATTTAAATTTAATCTATTCACAAAATTCCCAAATTAAAGATCTGCCAAAACTAATATTACCATATTATGGTAAGATGTCCGAAAGAATAAAGCATAAATTAAAATCTTTAGGTACGCAACAATCTTTAGATCACCATATACATTAGGAAGTGAATTAAGTCAAATTAAAGATAAAATTCCGGAAAATGAAAAATCCGGTGTATATAAATTGACATGCCAAGATTGCAATGCAACTTATATAGGAAAAACGGAAAGAAATTTATCTATTAGGATCAATGAACACAAGAGAGCCTACAAATTAAAATATGAAAATTATGCATTTGCAGGGCATTTAAATGCTAACAATCATAGTTTTCCAGATCAATCCAAAATTAAATTGATCAAAGAAGTCAATGACCCCTTAATTCTTTCTTTAAAAGAATCCATTGAAATATTAAAATCCTTGGAAAAAAGCCCAATTGAATCTTTAAATGAAAAACTAGAAATTATCAATGACCCTTTTTTAAAAACATTCCATTCATTCAGGTAAAACTCTTTAGAAAATACCTAAACAAAAGAGTAACCCAGATATTGATCCAGGTATATTCTAAACTCCCAAGAAGAAACATGAAGAAAAAGACATTATATATTTTTCAAATTTTCTATGTATAAATCTTAATTTGTAACTAATTTGAAATATTTGTGATAGACTGATGATGAAGGCTATGCCTTCGAAACTATAGTCTCTAGAAATAATTAAAAATTATTTTATTTAAAAAACAGAAGACTCTCTCATTTTATTTTATTTTTAACCTAAAATAAAAACAATTCTGTTACCATCGACAGTGAAATCTTTTATTCAACTAATACTCTAGATTTTTTTGGAATGAATGAGTAGATGAGGCAATTGCCTATCTTTAACTTGTTCAAACTTGGACAGTATGAGCAATAAATAGGTGACGATTTGTGATTTAGTTAAGCTTATGAACTTGTAGCGAGGAAATAATTTCAAGCCATATTAGCGTTTCCAATAGTCACAGAATAGTCAAAATCGCTAGAGTTGCCTCGAGAAAATTAGTACGGCTATGCTGTTCTAATCGAACTTATAACCGGTGCCCCCATATTAATAAGAGTTAAAATATTTTTACTTTATCCAATGCGAAGCATGGGAGAAAGTATTGGCGGCAAGCGCGACTTCAAAGGGTCCTCAGGTAAAGACTACGGAACCCATGGACTCAATTAAGGTCACAAATTGAAGTATTCAATGAGATTGAATTTTAGCACGTGACGGTTTTGCCAAAAATTACCTGGGATCTCGCCGAGAGGCCAAAAAGTGCCATTTTTTTTGGAAGTGCGTGCGGATGGATGGATGGATGGATGGATGTGTGTGTGTTATCGTTTTTTTCGTCCACGAATTTTTCCACACCGTTGCACCGAATGAATTGAAATTGAAAACCTACCAGTATTTTAACAAAATGAAGCGCTGATTAGTTTTTGGTACATATCGGTCCACAAACATTAGTACTTTATTTCAGTACTTTTTAGTTTTTTCTAAATATCTTGAAAATGACTTAACCAATTTTGATGAAATTTAATATCCTAATTAAGTATCTTGGGACCCACAAAAAGGTTAAATAAAGTTTTTAGTAAAATTATATTTTAAAGTACTTTACTCTAGAACATATTAATATTTCAAATGAAACTGGATAAAGTTTAGCAACGATCCGTTGAAGTTTATTTATGATGTGGAGGGTCACAAATGGACTAAAGAGATCATGAGAACCGTAATTTTCCCTAATAAATTCAAAAGATTATTAAAATATGTTGTTTTTTTTATTTCAGGAGCGCTAGCTTTTGCCGAACTTGGTACAGTGGTTCCTCGATCCGGAGCCGAATATGCTTACTTTACAGAAGCGTATAGTGAACTCCATCCTTTTTGGGGGCCTATTCCCAGTTTTATTTGTGCTTGGGTATTTGTTTTAATATTGCGACCCGCTGAAGTTGCAGTTATTATTCTTACATTTTCGGAATATATGATACAGCCATTTGCTCCTTATTTGGTGAACATGCCAGAAGACGCCATGTGGCAGGCCAAGAAATTAATTGCAATTCTTGGAATAGGTAAGTAAATATATTTACAAAAAGTAATAAACAACTGTTTAAATTTGATTATCCTAATTATAATTTATTATAAATACTTTTGATAATTTTTAATGAGTTGATAATAAAAATAAAAAAATAAAAATATTTTATTAAATAACTTTTGATTATAAAATGATAAATTGTTCAAAATGCAAGATTCTTGGCTTGTTGGGGACCACCGTTTTTCGCTTCGGCCAAAAATCATATACATATTCCTTGGAACTAATTTAGATTCACTTGATTTTCTCACGAAAATATGAATTGTGAAATCTTAAGTCCATTGATATGATTTTGACCTTAAATTTCAAATGTAAACAAAAATTCAATTATTTATTTTCAAAAAAACTACTATTTAGACCGCTTGGGGGTAAATAGAAAATAGCATTCAATCGATCAGCAAATTTGAAATTTGAAATGGGGGAATACTTAATTAAAAAAAAAAAATATTCTGATGAAAAAACATTAATTTTTTAAAAAAGTATTCAGTTTTGAGCAGCGAGCGACTACTCGGCGAATGCCTAGTAGTGTGGATGGGTTGCTTGCTGCTTGCCGAGTACAAATTACTTATTGCTCGACGTACTCGCAGGGTGTTATTTACTTGGCATTCGGCGAGTAGTCAATGCCGAATTTCTGGCGCAGGCTTAATATTTGTGAATTCTAAGATTGAAGTAGTTTTTGGAGACGGACTGATAAGTGAATTGAGTGGATATTGATGAGGCATTCCAAAATTCAAAAAAAAGAGATACTTTAAACTATTTTTTATTCATAAATCGACGTTTCGGAGACTTATTCTCCTTCTTCAGGGTTTTGAAAGTCAGTGAAAGAAATCCAATCTGACATTCCCCTGTTACTGCCACTGAGAGAGGAGAGAGAGGGGAATGTCACATTGGATTTCCTTCACTGACCTTTCAAAACCCTGAAGAAGGAGGAAATAAGTCTCCGAAACGTCGGTTTATGAATAAAAAGAAAGTTTAAATTATCTTGGATCATCAATATCCACTCAATATGAGAAATCTTTTTAAATTTTATAATAACCTTTTGAGAGTATGTATTTTATTTATGTATTTCTTACATTAGACATTGGTCAAAAAGGATAAACACAAATTTGATTATTTTTTATTTGAAAAAGGCCCAAAGCCTTACGAAAAATTTTTTTTGATAAAATCGATTTTTTTTTTCCCCCGTGGAGATAACTAATTAATATCACACGCAACTACATATTTTACACTGTTTATCGTAGATAAAGAAACTCCAGACCAGTATTTAGTCAAATTTCATATCCAAATCGTTATACCTTTTGGTAAATTTCAAGAAAACCAAATCTCATGTTTTTTATCAAAATAATTTCAATAGTTTTTAAGGAATTTGGTGTTGGTACTTGGTGAAACATTTTTTAAATTATTGGATAAAAAAATACTTGGTTTTGATTAAAGACTCTCCAAAAATAAATTCGTTTTATTTTATATCTTAATGTCAAACCTACCAAGTATTTTTTATCCAATAATTTTAAAATAATTTCAGCTGTTTTTGAGATATTTCGAAAATACTAAGCAAATAAAGGAAAAAAATGACACTTTACATGTACGAAACAATACTTCGGAATATCTCGTGTGGTAAATAAATTAGATTATTGTTAAAATTTTTTTAGTTTCGAAAAGCTACTAGAAGCTAACTATCATAATTACGATTGGTCCGGCGCGGCGGACCCTTTTTTTAATATAATTTTATTTTATTTCTTTGTTAATATACTTATTTTTTTTTATTTATTTTGAATATACTTGATATTTATTTTTTAGGTATTATTACTTATATAAATATAACTAGTGTTAAATTATATGTTCATGTCCAAAATATTTTTACTGCTTGCAAGATATTAGTGTGTATTATTGTGATTATTGGAGGAATATACGAATTATGTATAGGTAATAATAATTATTATCTAAGAATTATTCTAATGAACGGAATTTTTTAAGAAATATAAATATTTTTTCAGGTAATACTAAGAATTTAGATAAAGGATTTGAAGGAACTAAATCTTCACCTAAAGATCTTGCCCTTGCCTTTTATAGCGGTCTTTGGGCATACGATGGATGGTAAATATAATAACTAATAATAAAGTAAAGGGAGTGTAGTTTCACAATGAATTTTTTTTTTTTTTTTTTTTATAATGATATTGATACAAGAAGAAGTTGCACCAAGAAGGTACAACCTCTGAAGTCCGTGGTGGACCCTTGTAACGTGAAGATAAGGGGAGATTTAGGGATTGGGTAGAGGTCGAAGGTATCTGTGGATGCTGGTCTTGAAAGTTTGAAGGTTATAAGTAGCTGGAAAGACGGTCGGGGGAAGAGAATTCCAGTCTCTAGATGTCATAGGGATAAATGAATTGGCGAATGCGTTTGTTCGATTAGTATCTAGTTTAAGCGCGTAGGGGTGTTGAATTTTAGAAAATCGTGTATTTCGGGCAAATGAGGCCTTTAGTGGGATTATCGATTTTATTTCGTCAGAACAAAAGCCATGGTAATATCTATAAAAAATGGATAGGGCGGAGACAGATCTACGATGGGCTAGGGAGTCGAGAGTGTCAGTTAATGTAGGATCGCCTATCAGTCTGATAGCTCGCCTCTGAATTGCATCTAAGGTATTAAGAGAATACTTGGAGGCTCCTCTCCACAAATGCGAGCAATATTCAAGACATGGGCGAATTTGAGCCTTGTATAATATAAGGAGTTGAGTGGGGTGAAAAATCGTTTGGTTCGGAAAAGAAAGCCAAGCTTACATGCTGCAGCTTTTGCTACTGAGATAATATGGTCATTCCAAGAGAGGTCAGAACCTAAGGTGACACCTAACATTGATATTTTATTACGGAATTCCAATGAGCTCGAATCAAAGGAAATGTCCGGAAGGTTCCTATCTGCGCGCCTAGAAATTAGGCAGCACTGTGTTTTGCCAGCATTAAAGTTTACCAAATTGTGAGATCCCCATTTTTTAAGCATGTCATAAACCTCTTTGGGTTTTATTTTATTCATTGTGAAACTACACTCCCTTTACTTTATTAATTAATATCATGTTTCACCTAAAACCTACACCACTTTCCCTAAGTAAAAGTAAATATAATAATTGTATTTTCTCGATACACCCTCAAGGACTCGAGCGTTGAATCCACTCGAAATTTTTTATTATTTTTTCCCTATAAGAAATATAATAAAAAATCATATATAATGATTTATTTATTTTTTTTGTCTTTGTGTCTCTTACTCATGGTAACTCAATGGATCTTATAAAGTTAGTTCCGGTGCCAAAAAGTTTTTATTTCCAAAACAAAGATTTAATTAAATTTTGGACTTTCTAGCTTCAAAACTTTTGGTTTAATGCAGAAAATGAGAAAAAAAAAAGATTGTTAAATAAAGAGCTATCGATTGGTTGTAGCATGTTAATAATATATTAATCAACTGTACATTTAGGCCAAATTTCAACATTTTAGTTCAAATTGTTCACTGACAAATACAGAGGTGGCGCAGAGAACGGGAAAATTTGAAATACTTAGAAAAAAATGATGGAAACTTACAAAACTTTATTTGATGCTGGAAACATATTCTACAAGAGTGGAATGCATCACTTTTTAAAAATTATGTCACTTAAGTGCTGTCCATTTCGCCGAACACATTCAGTAAGTCGATTCTGAAGATTTTGCACAGCCCGGCACAATGTGTTCTCCAAGATGTTGGAGATGTTTTCTTCAATCTGAGTCTTGAGATGGGTATGGTTTGCTGGTCTAGTATGTTCTTCAGATGTCCTCTAAAAAATAGTGACAAACTGAGAGGTCTGGAAACCGTGGCGACCAAGCGATATTAGCATTATTTCAAGGATGTGTACGGCCAAATGGACAGCACTTAAGTGACGTAATTTTTAAAAAGTGATCATGACGAAATTTCCACTCTTGTAGAACATATTTCTAGCATCAAATAAAGTTTTGTAAGTTTCCTTAATTTTTTTCTAAGTATTTCAAATTTTTCTTGTTTCTCTGCGGCACCCTGTATTTGCGACATTACCAAAATTTGTAGAGTTACAAGTGGACCTTGTATTGTTCGAGTTTTCGCTGTTTGTCCTTATAATAATTATTTTATTTATGTATCTAGGTCCACTGTGACGGTGATTACGGAGGAAGTGAAGAAACCTGAAGTGTAAGTATCTGCTTTAATGTTAACTAGATAAATAAATAGATATATCTTTATTGTTGCTCTGAGATCAAGATCGGATCTCATTGAGCAAAAAATAAAATTCCTCCATTTAACAAAATCTTTTTCCATGTTGAAACAATGTCAGGGCACATTTTAGGCCCTTCTATTCTAAAAGTTACAATGTCCTAGCTCAAGCCAACAGTTCGCGCAAAATTGCAAATTTACATCACACAGAAGACGCACTAATTAACATGAAAACGTTTACATACCGGATAAAAGCACCAAAATTTTATCAGGTACTAGTTAGGTACTTAGATTGAAATTTTTGATAGGAACTAACTCCTCCCAGATATTTAGTTTTTTTCAGACAGAACATGATAATTAAGATGAAACGGATCATGTCCTGTATAGAAAATGCTGAATATCTACAAATATAAGAGATTAACAAAAAAGAGGTGCAAGTAAAAGTTCAAGTCAACAATATTTCCTAGAGAATGAGAGACAAATCAAGTTTCTAGGATTAGTTTTAATTTGAAGGGAAATCTTTCAAAACTTCAACCTATTTGAGGCACGGGTTCCACATTTATCCAATTACGCTGAAACTTTGACAATCTCATTTTTTAACCAATTGGCAACTATTAATGAAAAATTCGATTTCTTGTGACCACTCTAATACCTAAATTTCAACATGGCCGCTATAAAATCCAAGATGGCCGACGGAGGAGTTGGTTCCTATCACAAATTGCAAGCTATTAGTACCTGGTAAAAATTTGGTGCTTTTATCCGGTGTGTAGATATTATCAGGAAATTCGACGTTAAGCGGCCCCACTACACTCTTTGTTTTATAATATACATTATTCCTTATAATTTAATGTTGTTTTATGCATTTTTGTTTTGTTTTTAGAAATATTCTTCGAAGCATTTTAATAGCGTTACCAATAGTGACTTTATTGTATTTCATGATGAATGTAGCCTACATGACTGTTTTAACAATTCCTGAAATGATTTCAGCTCCTGCTGTCGCTGTGGTAATTAATGATTTAAATTAATTTGTAATTCTTTAGATTAATTTTACTAATTACTAATAAAAATGATTTCAGCTCTTTGGAGATCGAATGCTCGGAGTAATGAATTTTATTATTCCTTTAGGAGTCGCTCTTTCTACTTTTGGTTGTGCAATGGGTGTCCAATTTAGCTGTACGAGGTGAAGTATATTTTTTTTTAATGAAAAACGTAAATAATTTTTGAACAGTATTTCCCTCAAACATTTTTGAATGTGTAGGATTTCAGATAAAACCGAATTATTATTTGGGGAGCTTTTCAATAATTGTAGGTAATGATCTAAAATTTGACTGAAACGTTTGTATTAATTAGGAGCACACAATACATTTAAACATTTTCTCTATAAGATTTAAGAATTGATCCTAGCACGTGGGGGTTGGTGACTTTTCAACTAGGGGATGCTGTCCAAAAAAGTACCCTTCATTTTTTGAAATTTTATTTTAATCTTCGCTTTATTTTGCAAATTCCGTCGAATACGGCATCATTTTCGTTATTTTTCAAATTTGACATTAGATTTTTTTAAAATATATTTTGGGGCCTTCGCCCCAAGCGGATACTGCTTTGTGGAAGTGAGCGTAGGAGTCAAAAATTAAATCTTGTGACTTAAACTCCACAATCCCTGAGATGGAAATCGACCATCTTCCACAATGAATCAGCCTGTCATACAAGAAAATCTTATATTTCTACTATTTCTATTGCAGGGACTTCAAACCTTCTATCCGCACTCTATTCGGGAAAATCATTCATTTTAATTACCCCTTGAAACTATGCAACAATTTTATTTGATCTCAAGAACCAATATACCTACTTTTCAAACAAAAAAATGTTTTTTATAGAAATATTTGAATTAACAGATAATAAATAATTTGAAAATTTAAAGATCCTCCTGAATTTATGAAAATACTCTAAATGTTTGAAATTTTATGGATGCTCCACGTCCACAGCATCCATTGACCTCACGCCACTGATATATATATATATATATACATATATATGGGCCGTTTATTTGGAAAGTGGCTTAAGTCCATTTTTTGTTATTTCGAGATATTTATATATATATTTTTATAAATACATATATTTATATGTATTTTGATATATTTATTTTCAAAAATTCATGAGGGTATTTTACTCCATTGACTATGATATTATAAACATGAAAAGAAGACGTAAAGTAAAGTCTAAGTAAAAATGGGATACATTTTTTACAAGATTGGACTTAACCCACTTTCCAAATAAACGGCTCATATATATACTAGCTGCGAAGCCCGCCTTCCGCGGCTATCCACGTCATTATAGGAATGCACTGTCAAAATTTCAGCCCTTTGATCTGTGTGGTGTCTGTCACTCTGACATGGAAATCTTTTATATATAGAGATAAGAGATATAATATATATATATATATATATATATATAAATTTATATATAAATGTGTATGAGTGTGTGTGTTTGCATATTTACTTCAGACGTTGCGTTGATTGGAAAGACTCAGCTCCGCCTGGTTAGAGGTAGGGTATGCATTCGAATAGGACCCTTTGTTGTACAAGTTGCATAATCAGGGGCTGAATATTAAAATCTTGCCTTTAATTGACAAAATTAAAAAAAATGTAAATAATTTCAATCTTGTCATTTAGATTTAATTGTATAAATTCACTGGCTTTGTTTCGCAATAAGTACCTAAGCCCAAACACGCGGTTTTCAAACGCTCAGCACCCCTTCGCGGTCAAATTGGTTAAAAGTCGAACAAGCGCTTTCGCCAACTCTTTTGTCCCTATGACCTCCAGAGACTGGAACTCGCTCCCTGCCACCATCTTTCCCGCGACTTATAACCTTCAGCTATTTAAGACCCGTATCCACAGATACCTTCGATCCCAGCCCAACCCATAAAATTCTTTCTTCTTTTCACGATGGAGGGGCCAACCCAGGCCTTTAGGGGTTGCACCTTTTTGGTGTAGCTCCTTCTCTCATCATTATCATAAAAAAGAAACAGAAAATTTTAATATACATGGTCAAATTTGCAACTCAAGTTAAGCTTTGTTGCTGGAGTTTTTTTTATAAATTGAAATGATTTATATTATTTATAATTATAACTTAAAAAGAAATATACACTGGTGCAAGAAAAATAGCTTCTTATAATGTTAACTTTTTTGTTATAGCTTGTGAAATTTAAATGGTATTTTTTCTAATTAATTTATTATTTTATGTAGCCAAGTGGGGCTGAAAGAAAATGCTCGCCTGGCCGCATTGACCTGTGAGCCCAGGTTGAGTACCGCTGATTTAGAGCATAAAAAATAAATAAATAAAAACTATTTTTTTTTTTTTAATAAAAGACAGGTTAAAAAATGTAGTTTTAGTTTTTATTTATAAATCGAGTTCTAATCTGTATGAAAGAGGATACTTTTTTCTATCAATTAAACATAATATTTTGATTTCAAATATTTCTGTTACATATCTATGACCCCACAAAATCGACTTTTAAGTTTTGACAAAAAATATGCCAAAATTCTGAAGTGTTGTAAAAAATCGAAAAACGCCATGAGAATTAGCGTATACTAGAATAGATTCTTAGGTGTACTGTTGAAAATTTTTGTTATACACTGCAATGTGAGGCTATTTACCAAGGTTCTAACTTAAATCGTTTGGCAGGACCGGTTCTTGTATTCTGCGAGCTAGGCGGACGCAGAAGGCGCCAACTGAAGGCTGGCGCCAAACTGGGAAAGATAATTTTTTTTTTTACTTAGAGAAAGTGGTGTAGGTTTTAAGTGAAACATATTAATTAATTGATAATTTTTTTGTTTAACACGTTGACTGCCATGTGCATATAAAAGTATACACGCAAGTTGAGTCCTTCCTGTACGCCGCGTGTATAATTTCGTATACACGAACTATAACTTGGTTCTGGCCCTGTGTATGCTACTAGAGCACGCTTAGGATAGGTTTCTTATGGCCGAATGGTTGGCGTGGCGTGGAGTTAGACGTCTAGCCACTTAGCCAAAAAAAATTTGAAAAAATATTTGAAATACAAGGTTTTTATGTGAAAAAGTATATTATTAAAAAAATACAAACATTGTGCTAATATCAAGAACTAAAATTAAAAAGCTTATGGTTTAGTAACATACAAAATATATAAAATTCAAGTAAAAAATGTATTCTATTTCTTGAATGTAATATTATGCGTAGAAAAAAAAAACATTCTAAGCAAAGCAATGGCTCATCTGTGCATGCTTGACATATCCCGAAGAAACTTGCTTCGTTTTTCGTATTGCGTATGTGCGACCATGGGCTTCTTTGTTCTTTTGATAACAGATCTTGCAACGACCTTTTATTCCTGCAGGACTATATGCATGTTGGTTATTCACTGGAGTCGCTTCGATATTTTCCTTGCCAACATTCAAAAGCTGCATGCACAGATTTTCTTTGAGATTCGTGATACTTTTGTTGCTTGCGTTGTCCTCGTTTTTCTTGTACAACTGGTGGGCATTGACAACGCTTGCTCCAATAATGAGTTCAATGACAATTTTTTTGAGCCATTTCATACTTCGTCGTAACGATGTTGAATAAGAAGACATCTGATCGGATAAATCGATATAACTTTTAGCCTTATTATAATCAATCACAGCTTTCGGCTTGAATTTAGCACCATCTCTACCAGGAATTTCTACCAATTCGTCGGTGTGTTTTGTGGATAACAATCGTGTACGGGTTCTTCATCGTCGTCACTCATGTCGATGTATCTATAAGAGCCTGCAGATAGGCCTCTTTACGTTCCTAAGACATTTTATTAACTTCGACAAACGCTTCCACATGCCTCTACGTAATGTAAATGGTGACTGAGCGCAGTGATAAACTTATTCGTAATACTATGTTATTCAGTGTATGCAGGTTGAGACCTGAAAGCTGTGTATTCCAAGGAATACACATGGCGCAGAAATACATGATAACAACTCTACGCCGCGTGTATCGCTGAGTCACACGGGGGTGGAAGAGGGTAAAATAACAAAAAATGCAATTTTACATTATAATAGTACAAAATACATCATTCTATGGAAAATTAATTTTAAAAATTGGTGTGGCCTGAGGAACCTTTCCCAAAAATACCCGTGGCAGTCAACGTGTTAAGGGCGAATATTTATTAGATCAATACATCAATAAGGCACATTAATGTACTAGCCTGAGGCAATTTATGATGCAGTGTATGAAGCCTCCCAAGACAAAAAAATTAACGCTTTCGGCAGAAATACTGCTTTGGAAATTGGTCGAAACCTGCAGACAGTTTCAAGTTTTAGGTTAAAAATAAAATAAAATGAGAGAGTCTTTTTACATTATATTTCATTCGTTTCAAGTTTCTTTGCTGTATAGTCGCCTAGCATGAGATTGTTTAAAATAAACACAGTTTTTCTTAAAGCAATTTGAATTGCGAAAGAAATAATCTAATCAATAATTTCTTATGTTAATTCTACATTTAGAAAATTATTTTATTATTTTTTGAAAAGGAAAAAAATGAATTGAGCACCCGACAGGATTTCAATTCAATAAATAATGCTCGACTCTTGAATTAAAATAAATTTAAAAGGAAATTTTCTAATGATTTATAATATAATTGGTGTTTTAAATTATGGAGTATTGTGTTAAATATAAATATTTAGATAGTTTCTAGATTACTCGGCGGGTCGCATCAAAGAAAATGGTGACCAGTATGTGGCCCATAGGTGATTGATTTTTTATATAGAAGATAAAAAAAATTTAAACCAATTTTAGAGAATTATAAAACAACTATACTCATCTATGTAGCATTTAGCATTCCGCAAAAAATTGTTATTACCTGAACACAAAACATTCAGCTCAACCATATCCAGCGAGGGTTCGCGATCGAGTGGGGGGCGTTTGGATATAGTTTAATTAGTCAAGCCAACTACAGAGCTGCGAAAAATGAACGAGGAAGAGATTAAAAGATTAAATAAAAATGAAATTCCAAATTCATATAGACATTAGGTATCAGCTTGGGTTCGGGGATCAGTGGCCGAGAGGATAAGAGCTAAGGCTCTTATAAAGGCATCGCAGCGCACATGCGAAGATCCCTAGTTCGAATCCCGGCTGATCCTTTTGTCTATAATATAAAAATCTTTTCTTCGTTCCCTAATTTAATTTAATTCAGCTCAACTTTTGTCAACATGATAAATTATTCTTTCAATGAAATAAAATAAATAATATAATTAATTAAAAATTATATGGTTTCTAATTAATCTAAATTAAAAAATATATATTATTAATATAATAATTTAACTTTTATTTCAGATTATGCTATGTAGCTGGTCGTTCTGGGCACATGGTGGAATGTTTTTCATATGTTCATATGAGAAGAATGACTCCGGCTCCTGCTGTAGCTCTTCAAGTATTGAACAATCATATTTCATTTTAATAATTGTTGTTTTCACCTATATATATTTTTCTTTCACTTCTATAAAAGTTCACATCTCATCTAAAGAAAATATTCTAAACTAAATCTTCCCCTCGCTCTTTTTCTTAACTAGCCAGCCACCAAAATACCATTCAGCAATCTTCTGGGTCTTAAAGTGCGCCCTATTATACGATTTTCTCGCCGGCGTTTCAACTTTTTCTTGGGGGTGAGGGGGGGGATTTTAATTATGATGTATTTAAAAGTCTAAATTAACAAAAAAAATAGCACCATTAAAACTTTGTATATATTCATGATCAAAATTTAAAAGATAGTAAAGTATTAAATTGAAAGTTTTTTTGCCGAGAGTAGCAGAATTTTTATATATTGAAGGAGACAATAAAAGAGTGTGTCTTCTGCTGGAATTATAAATTTTATTTATTTATAACGAGACTATAGTTTCGAGGGCTTTGCCCGCTTCATCAGTCTATTACAATGGATTCACAGGAATTAATTTATGGGCAAAGCCCTCGAAACTATAGTCTCGTTATAAATAAATAAAATTTATAATTCCAGAGAAGACACACTCTTTTATTGTCTCCTTCAAGATAGTAAAGTGTAAATAGAAAGTTCATTTCCAACAAAAAATTATTTAAATTAAACCAACAAAGAATATCGCCAGAATTCAGGGGGGTTGCCCTCTAACTGCCAGCCAAACGCCGCCTATGGATTAGACTCAAATAATAATTACCTTTTTTATATTTTGAAATTTTTTTTAAGAAAACCCAAATCTTGCTATGCGCCTCTAAAATGCTTAATCAGCCAGTTGGTATAGATATAAATTTTAATATGTTTCTTTTTTGAATACTTTTTACATTATTTTTTTAAATATATTAAGTGAAAGCATTCAATTTTTATTCATAATATAAAATAAAAATAAAAATATAATATATATATTTACAATTTCAAGGAATAATATGTGTGATTTTTATAGTAATAGGAAATATTGAGATGTTAATAGATTTTTCAAGTTTCCTTGTTTGGATATTTTATGGCTTAGCAATGGTTGCTTTGCTTTTAATGAGAAGAACAAAAAAGAACTTCACAAGACCATATAAGGTAATGCTAATACTAATGCTTAATTCATTCTACAATTATATATATGTGGGATTTGTATTCTTCATTAATCCCTGCGTGTGGGTTCACTGTGGCTTTTCGGTTATTTGTGTCTAGGGGTTTATCAAATAAAAGGTGTTCATTTAAGATAAAATATTTATTAATATATATATATATAGGTATAATATTCTATATACAGGTTTAAATAACACTTTCCCTT
This sequence comes from Forficula auricularia, assembly GCA_024734495.1. Classification (NCBI taxonomy): domain Eukaryota; kingdom Metazoa; phylum Arthropoda; class Insecta; order Dermaptera; family Forficulidae; genus Forficula; species Forficula auricularia. The sequence continues at coordinate 11,064,809 of JALMQS010000225.1, read as the reverse complement.
GAAGGGCGTTAATTAATTAAAGGCGTAATAGTAATCGTAATTCGTTTGAGAGACTTCGTTATTCGTTTAAGCTGATGGGGTTGAATCTATCGTGTCTCGTTTGAATCTGAACCTCGTCTCGTCTGTTCGTTGTCTGACTGCAAGTCTGCAAGTGCAGCTAGGGCTCTCGTTGACACCATTTCATTAAGGGTGGGAGAAGTCCCATGACATGGTTGATGGAAAATTCCATGTTTGGTAAAAACATTCATATTGGAGAATAATTTCTCACACTGTCATTATACTACTGAATTTATGACGTATTTCCTTTCGGCGTATACCTAATCTCAGAGACTTTTATGGGTACAGGGTCCATGGTGAACTTGACAAATGGCGGAAGACGTTTTGCAAGAGTTCGTTTGTCGGGGCGGAAACCGCTTGACCATTACATCTGCGTTGCAGATGAGCGTAATTAAAAAATTTCTATAAGATTTCAAACCTATATAGATTTTTCCATAATTAAAATACGATCTCTGTAAATAAATTGTTGTGAATATCGATTTAAACATTTGAAGTTTTATCTTTAATTTGCTGGCCAGGTTGATAATTTTAATGATTTTTTTCCGTTTAACCCACTAAAATGGCCTGGCGATATTTTGCTTCTAGCCAAGCATTCCTATTAAAAAGTTTTTCTAATAATGTTGAATTTATTAAATTTAACACGTGAATTTGAAAGCAAAATAATAGCAACTGAGAAAACTCCAGTCAATATAGCGGTGTCCATACAGGTAAAATAACTAGGAAATTATCAAATCACACAATGTCATCGCTATTTACGCCACTGATCCAACTTTCAACACTAAACATCATCATTCTTACATCTGGGCATATGGCAAAAATGACCACGAGCCACTGGCTATACGGAACTATTTCTTTCAACAAAATTGATTTTGTCAAGGCTTCAAGAATTTAGGGAGCGTCATAAAATAGTACGCAATAAAGGGGAATGAGGCCATATAGCCTAGCGTTATAATATGAGACGAGAGGGGAGGGGGTCAGATAAAACTTCACGACAGATATCATCAGATAAATATATCAATTTTTACTCACAAAAGTTATTTTCTTTTAAATAAATAAAATGGTTGTATAATAGGGTGCTCCTTATTTTCGATATTTTCGAATATTTACGCTGGCAGGGGCTCATATAGTTAGAAATAAATATAAAAAATATCCCCCAAGTTTCAAGGCTCTATCTCAATGTTGCCAACCCCCTTCCATTTGATGGAAGAGGCCTATATTCAGCAGTGGATTGTCGATATCGACAGGCTGATGATGATGATGATGATCTCAATGTTAACCTAGTGCTACACATCGATTAAGTTTCCCATCTAAATAATATGGGGTTTTTGGCATTGAACGATCAATTTTTTATTCCGGCCAAAGAAATAATTCAAAAAAATTGAAACTCTGTAGACTTTATCCTTATAATAGTAGCTATCCTTCAGAATTTTTACTGATTTTTAGCATTACAATTTTGGAGTTATATCTAGATAAAATACTGCTATATCTTAGTATTAGTAAGTTATAGACTCCAAAATTATAATAGCTAAAAATCTGTCAAAATTCTGAGGTATAGCTACTTTTATAAGGATAAAGTCTACAGAGTTTCAAATTTTTTGAACCACTACTTTGGCCGGAATAAAACATTGATCGTTCAATGCCAAAAACCCCATGATATTTAGATGGGAAACTTAATCGATGTGTAGTACTAGGTTAAAATTGAGATAGAGACTTGAAGCTTGGGGGATATTTTTTTTTATTTATTTCTAACCATATGAGCACCTGTCAGCGTAAATATTCGAAAATATCCAAAATAAGGAGCATCCTAGTGTATAATATAATTATAAGGTAGAGGCATCTATTGATGACATGCACCTAAAGATGACAATCTACAAAAAAAATGAAAAAATAACTAATTTATAAAATTAATTTTTTTTTCATTTTTTATTGTAGATTGTGATCCTTAGGTGCATGTCATCAATAGATGCCTCAACCTACGTAAATAGCCGGATACTGACTGAGCGAGTAGCCTAGCGAGGCTGCCTCGGGCGTTTCCCGCAGAACCGTCCTGAGTGAACGCAAGAAACGACCCGAGGCGCCTTTGAGCATTCACAAAACCGACAACCGATGGATCAGGCCGAAGCAGTCTCAGGCGAGGCAAAGGGCACTTTTGCCTTGGGGGAGGCACGTACTGACCAACCAGGCATTTGCCTCAAGGGACTGGCCTCGCGAAGCAAATCCTCAGTCAGCATCCGGCTAATGAATACATTCATTCTTCATTTTAAGAAAGAGAGGGGGACTGGGGTATCGTGACTTAATTATAGCTATGGATATCTAAAAAAATGTGACTAAGGGATCGAAAATGCATGGATTTAAGATGACGTATTTTATGGACATCCCCTTATCATATTATTCAGAAATGAAATAGTGACGGGAGAACATTATTTGAAATTAATATTATTATAGTAAAATAAATCATTTTGAAATAATTATTTCTTTTCAACTATTTTAGGTTCCTATTATAATACCAATATTTATTATATTTGTTGCAATTTTTCTTGCTGTTGTGCCAGTGATAACTGACCCGTCGCCGAGGTATTTCTTTGCTCTTGGATTTATTGCCTTGGGAATTTGTTTTTACATTCCATTTGTTTATTATAAATATAGACCTGGATTTATGGGTAAGATTTTATTAGCATTCTAAATCATTTAAATTTAAAATATATAATAAATTATAATCTATTCTTTTAGGCAATGTAACCCGATTTGTTCAGTTGTTATTGGAAGTAGTTCCTCCAGAAAGGGAATTAGATTGAAACTTCAAATTTCATTAGTGAGGATTGAAGAAAAAAGTGAGACGGGTTGAATTTTATATAAATACATATAAATTATTAAACTTTTACAAATATAAAAAAATAAAAAATGAGTATTTATATAATTAATAACAAAACAAAAGTGCGTTTGTGTCATTTAATTAAAAAAAGACAATCGTTGGTAACATAATATGATATGAAAATTTATTTACAAGGATAAATATAACTATTATTTGCAAATCAAATGAAAAAATGTTTATCAAAATTTTCTAAATATGTTGGTATATATTAAGAAATGATAATCATGAATAACAAAACCATATTTCTATATTATCCTGGCATAAAATTTGTATCTAAATAATTATACATAGAATTTTGTTTATCACTAAAAGAATATGGAAGATAATCTTTATCACATATTTGTGTACTTGTGTCATCATCTAGAGATTCTTGATTTCTAACGGCGTTCAAGTAATGGTTAATTGGATGAGGATTGTCTGATTCAAATTGACCCAAAACACAATCAGTGCAAAAATCAACAGATTTCATAGAACAATCCGTACAATGCCATCTAGTTCCAATAATAGGTTCATTACACGATTCACACTGCAATTTAACATTTAAAGTTATTAAAATTAAATACTAATATGCAGACACAAAATAATTAAAGCAATTTGAACCGCGAAAGTTAAATAATATGGTCAATAATAATCAATAATAAAAAATGACATTCAATCTAAAGAGCTTATCTGGCGGGAGGATCCGTGGGCTAGTTGGTAAGCCGTTCTTCGCGTAAAGGAGAGAGAACACGGGTTCGAGTCCCGTCGGATGCTCAATTTATTTTTCCTTTTCAAAAATTCAAAAAATAATAAAATAATTTTCTAAATGTAGAATTAACATAAGAAATTATTGATCATATTATTTAACTTTCGCGGTTCAAATTGCTTTAAGAAAAAAGAAAAAATTAAAACTAAAAGTTTAAAAGTTAATTTGTCTAAAAACAAAATAATTAGTTTTCAGTATTTTAATTTGTTAATATTTAAATATTTAATAATTGAAGCTGGTTATAGATAATTTAAAGGAAGGCCTAAGATTACTTATACTTAGGATTATTTTCAAATCAAAGATATTAATATGATGTTGAAACGTCGCTTCAGTCAGAAAAGATTTCATCTCTGGCAAAAATGAAAGGTGCCTTACTATATATAGAGGAAGTCAATGGAAAACCATCCACTACAATAATTCCCTATGATAGTTATCATGGTGAGAATACTCTCCGTAGTAATCGTCAACGTTCGAAATCGAGAATGGTAAGCCAAGAAGATATGATATTGAGTATTATGAAAGTAGTCATGCTTTAAATTCTCTTGAAAATATAAATGAATAATTTTGGATCAGTTAAAAATATTAAAATATGCTTGATTCAAAAACATCAATGCATGCCTATTGTGAATTTAAACCATTTAATGATTTCTTCCAAAATACTCTGCGTAGTGCAATTTCTTATAAAATTACACTGAACTTAATTAGGTATAAACCAGATTCAACTATATTATTAGAATTTGTATTATTGAACTGGAAAAATATTTATATTAACTTATTTAATATAATTTTGAAGAATTCTTTTCAGAGAATTTAGTTTTTATTTTTCTTGAAATTAATATATAATAGGTACAAATATTATTTATATTTTATTTTGTTTTTCGTAATTTTTACGGGACGTTTCCGCATCCTTTATGGCTTTATGCCATCATTATAGAATAATACAAATCATCATATAATATTTGTTTACAAGAATATAACAAACAAATTTTAGATACTACATTTGTTTTACTTGAACAATCTTAAGGGGGTTCTTTCGCGACAATCCAAACAAAAAGTTTTAGCCTCGTAACCACTCTATAAATATGAACGGAACTAAAATTTTAGGTTATGTTTTTTTAACGTGAATGTACCACTCACACTATGAAATCTCTATATGGATATACACATACTAGCGGATCGTTTCTAAGCCATTGTGCTTATATCCCCTCCACTAAAAATAATCGCCCAAATATGTTTTTTTTTGTTTTTTATCAAAACTACGTGATAAATAATTTTTTTTTTTAAGTTAATCCGAATATATTATTCTAACAAATATTAGTTTTTCATTCAGATGGTGAAAGTCCTTCAATGAAAAAAAGTAAAATAATGATCATATCCCCACCCTTTCCCTATCTACCCTATGTAAAAAATGTCATTTTTAATTGCAATTATTTCATGTATGGTGAGGTAAATCGTCTTCAAATTTTAACAGTATGTGTATTATGCTTTTAATGACTTATTTTCCAAGTTTCAAAGATTTCTTGAATTTTTTACTTGTGAAAGAACTACTTTAAATTCTTAAATGCAGTTTCAAAAAATTTGAATGTAATATTCTTAAAATCGATGGTTTGTAAACAAATATTTTATGATGATTTATATTTTCTATAGGCGGATGGTGCCATCAATCTGCCCATTTCCATCTCAGGTCTAGTGCTTATAATGCATAACCAGGGCCGCCCCTAGTTTTTGCAGGGCCCGAGACAAATAGCTTATAAAAATAGCTTAACAGTGACTGATATGGGCTACAGTAATTTGTTGCTTTCATGCTCCATCCTAGTCTCACTTTATGATTGTAACAAAATGAAAGTAGCTGAGGTATGGGCTTCTCGCCCACTGAGAAAAGCAACGAGATCCTACATCAAAACTAATTTCATTTAGTAAAAAAACTGGTCAGATCTGCTAATACCGTAGATGAATAGAAACTTAAACCAGTTCACAGTCTGACTACTATTCATTCATATGATGAAATAAAATCCCGAAAAAATAACAATAAAAATAAAATACAAATATATTTGTGTAATATGTATTCAATAATATATTTTTATCATAAGAATCCTTCTCAAAATTGTATTAAATAAATATGTTATTTTTTTATGAAATATACCCTGATTTAAATGTATTTAATTGTATATTTTAATTTTTTATATAAGTTAGAATAAATTAAAATATTTTTAATGTTAGTTTTATATATAAAAAAAATAAAAAAATTTGTAATGTAATATCAAATCAAATAAAAATTACCTCAAATCCTGAATGAATGAAAGAATTTGGATTTTGTTTATCATTTTTTACTCTTGTAAGTAAATCTATTTGAAATTCAATGAAATCTTTAGATTCCTGGAAATTAAAATAAACATTTTTTTATAATCTAATAAAGTAATACTGGGTAAAATCAGGATAGGGTGACATCTCTTCGAGATATTATATAGAAATAATAATTATTTGTAAAACTAAATTCATTTGGCAGTAAGTTATCAGGAAAACAAAATCTATTCTCTCATAAGAATAATAATAAATACTTTTACTTCTCCATTAGCTAGTGCCTCTGATTTTCGCCAATTGAATAAGATTCGTGGGTTATGGGAGCCGCAACATACCTAAAAGTTTTAAGGAGTTCGGTGTTGGTTCTAGGTGAAACATTTTAATATAATAATAAAACTAAGATATGGTAGGTTTCACAAAAATAAAACAAAATTGAGTTTTGAGTTCGATATATTTCGGGGGTTAGCCCATCATCAGGAGTCTAAGAAAACTGATTACATATTGGAAAAATAGTTTTACCATAAAGAATTTTAACCCCCGAAATATATCGAACTCAAAACTCAATTTTGTTTTATTTCTTTTTTTAATAACTTACCTCGTATCTTAGTTTTATTATTATATACCTAAAAGTAATGGTAATTCTACTTTTTTGCAATGAAAATGTAAAAGGCAGTGTTTGTTGGACTCTTTTTGGTATAGTTAATTAAAAAATTTAAAAAGTATTATAAATTAAAGTACAATTTATATCGTGAGCCATGGTCAGAGCAGGCGAGAGCTTACCCAGCTTTATATTCCCAGCCCCCAACTCTTCGTAGTCTCTGGCCATAGTTTATTATTTTTAACAATTTATCTTAAGATATGTAGATGTATTTAAATGGCTTATTATATGTGTAGAAATTTCCTTAGGAAATTCGTGAGGTTTATTGAGCCCACAAGGTAGCTGAGTTCCTCAAAATTTAAAGAAAAAAATATAATAATGTTTTTTCTTTTTTATTTCAATCAAAACTAGAAATCAGAAACAGTTTCGGCTAGTTCGATCCGCCATCATCAGTCTCAAATTCAAATAAACATCGCTAAGAAGTGCATCTTTTAGTTGTTATACACAGCAACAAATCAAGAGACATCATAATTTTTTTTTTTAAATAAAATAAGAATTTTCTTTGGTATATTTCACCAACTAATCAGGACAATAAATAAAAGTTGAAAAAATTCTTCAGAAGATCCAAAAGATGCACTTCTTAGCGATGTTAATTTGAATTTGAGACTGATGATGGCGGGTCGAACTAGACGAAACTGTTGCTGATTTCTAATTTTGATTGAAATAAAAAAGAAAAAACAATATTATATTTTTTTTATTTAAATTTTGAGGAACTCCAGCTACCTCGTGGGTTCAATAAAGCTCACGAATTTCCCAAGGAAATTTCTACACATAATTTATCTTAAATTACATTTACTTTTAGTAAGATACATAGGTAAATAGTGTGACCCTTTTCTCTTTATTGTTTCGTTTAAAAAGTAAAACAAGACCAAATTAGGGTGATTACATAACCTGTCTGTCTGTTAGAGTATTGTAGATCATAAACTAAATAAGATACAAACTTGAAATTTACAAATTATATGTATTCATTTTCCCCGAAGAGCGGAGACGTAGCTGTTCTGATACAATTTGACCTGATAATTTTTTTCTTTAAAATAAGAAATAGAAAATCTACTGGACATTTTTTGATAAATAAAAGTGCTAATTTTAAATTTGGTATCTGGGGCTCAAGATTTCAGGGAATGCGACAATGTGGTCTATTATTTACTCCACTTTCATTATATAAGTATAAAACTGTCTGTTTTCATTGTGGGTGGGAAGATGGGATAAAAATGCAAACCTAGTATGGCCTCAGACTTTTATATTTCAATTTGTGAATGAATCAGTTCATGTGAAGTTTCTTATGGACAGAAAACAAGTATAATATTTATAAGATTGAAGATGAAGGCCAGGCCTTTGAAGCTATAGACCAGTGATTCTCAACCTTTTTTTCGTCACGGCACACTTTTAATAATTTAAAAATTTCACGGCACACTATCAATAAAATAAATTAATAGAATTTTATTTGGTTTATTGATTGATGTACCTATAAAATTATCATAGGACATTCTGCATCCTGTAAAATGTTAGTACCTCTTTAGTTCAAAGGATAAAATAAATATTTGGATTAAATGTAATGTTAATTGATAAAGAAATGTAAAAAAAAAAAATTTCAATTCAGGATGAACCAATGCCTATCACTGGCGGCACACTTCAAGAATCACGCGGCACACTAAAGTTTCGCGGCACAGTGGTTGAGAATCACTACTATAGACACTATCAAATAAAATTATAATATATATAAATATATTGATTTATAGGTATATGGTATATGTTTATTTGTATCAAATAAAGGACACCCCCATTGATTTCATCTTGATAGTAGCACTTTATTTAAAGGAGTCAAATGTATTATTTGTGGGATTGGGATTTGAAAGAGAATTTGATAAGATAAAAGCATAAAGATGCATTTCATTTCTTTGGGATTAGAGGTGCCTCAATTTGTTTTTTATTTGATTAGAAGAAGGCCCGGATGTAGGGTTCTTCGGGCCCCGGACGGTATATATATTTTCGCCCCCCCCCCCCCCCCCCCTCCCCCAAGGACCAGGCAAAATATGCAAGAAAATTGCAATTTATCATTAATTAAAATGAACGAATGGAGAGAGCACTTCCAGATTTTACTACAAGAAAACAGAGAAAATTATAAACAATAAATTGAACTAGGACAAAGGGCGACAGAAGAAGTAGAGCAGGTAACGATTGAGGATATTCAAAAGGCTATGAAGAGTATGAAAAATAATAAAGCTCCTGGTCCAGGAGGCATACCAATTGAACTAATTAAACACAGCCCACAAGAAACTATTGAAATGCTATCAGAGATATTTAATGAATGCATAAATGGAACAGGTGAAATACCTTCGAATGGACTCAAGCGTGGATCACGCCAATATACAAAAAGGAGATAGAAAAATATGTAACAACTACAGGGGTATAAGTGTAACGAGTACAATTGGTAGGCTGTATGGACGAATACTAAAGGAAAGAATAGAAAAGGAATGGAACGACATTGAAGAGCAGAGCCGCTTTAGAGACGGATAACATATTCTGTCTACGAAACCTCATCGAAAAACGACATGCAAGAAACCTAGAAACCCACCTCATTTTTGTTGTTCTACAGAAAGCCTACGATAGTGTTCCAAGACAAAATATGATAAAAGTACTGGAGACAACAACAATCAATAGGCGCTATATCGACGCGGTTAAACATCTATATATCAAAAATAGATCAGCAGTTAAAATAAAGAATGAGATATCAGATGAGTTTCAAACAAATAAAGGTCTACTGCAAGGATGTTGTCTGTCCCCTACTCTATTTCGAATATATGTCTCATATGCCCTGCAAGAATGGACAAAAAAATGTGGATCAATGGGACTACAAATTGACGAGTCAGTACCTCTACACACTATTATGTGCGGATGACCAAGTTGTTATTGTAGCAGATATAGATGACGTAAGCTACATGACCCGTAAACTGGAAGAGGAATATAATAGATGGGGACTGGAAATAAACTTTGAAAAAACAGAATACCTGACGGTCGGGACAGAGGGGAAAACCTGGATATCAATGGAAAAGTGATTAAAAACTGTAAGGAATTTAGATATTTGGGATCTGTCTTTACCGAGGAGCCAAACTGTGAGAGGGATATTAAAAATAAAATCTGTGAAGGTCGAAGAGCTATTGGGCAACTGAATGGGGTCTGGTGGAGCAAGGGATCCAACAGGACACAAAAAAATATATATCGGTCCATAGTGGAAGGCATAGCCCTATACAATTCAGAAACATGGGACATGAATAAGAAAAACGAAAAGAAATTACAAGCGCTCGAAATGGATGCGATGAGAAGGAGTTGCAGAGTGTCGAGATTGGAGCATATCCCAAATACAACTATAAGGGACAAAATGAAAATGGAAAACGACATAATAGATAGAATAGAAAGGAAGAGATTAATATGGTATGGACACCTCAAAAGAATGCCGGAAGATAGGTGGCTCTCATAAAATATGGACCTGGATGCCCACGGAAAGACGGAGGAGAAGAGGAAGACCGAGACGAACGTGGAAGCAGGGAGTAGATGAGGCAATGACCAGTAGGCAACTACAAGAGCAAGACATTCTGGATAGAGAGAATTGGCGTGTTGGATGCGGAAAACGGCGCATGCTGTAGAACAAACCGCTTTATTATTATTATACAGACTAATGCAGTTTATACAAAAATAAGGAATATAATAGGTAATAAGTTTAGTTTAGGAAAATGTACTTTAATCAAAACGAGGTGAAATATGTTTTTTATTTACTCATATTTTTTTATCTCCTGGTGACCGGGCCCCGGGCGAGCGCCCGGTGCACACGTACTATAATATAATCCGGCACTGTTACGAAGGCGTGTTAAGTATGTGTAAATCGCCTATTTCACGCAAATGAGGCTTTATGAGATGATTTAAAAGTAATGGGAGAAGGTAGCGTACTAGTAAATCTATTTATCCTATACTACTAAAGGTGTGCCTGCCTCTGTACCTATGTCCGTCCCCAGAAGGGGGGGAGAGGTACAGGGTCCAAGGGTGGGGATTCATGGGGCTAGTAAGGGGGATTTGTGCCTATGTCTGTACCTATATATATACATACCTATGTGGGGTTTGAAGGTGGGGTCTAGGTCGTGGGGAGTCAGGGATGTGGGGGTCCAGGGGTACTAGAGGGCCTGTGTCTGTACCTATATCATCACAAACTACTAAAGGGGATTTGTCAGGGGTGGGGTTGGGGTCAGGAGGTACGGGGTCCAGGAGGTACAGGGTATACTACTAAAGGTGTGCCTGCCTCTGTACCTATGTCCGTCCCAGAGAAGGGGGGGGGAAGGGGGCATCAGGGGTCTAAGGGTGGGGATTCATGGGGTGGCGGTCCAGGGGGCTACTAAGTGGGATTTGTGCCTGTCTGTACCTATATATATAATATATACATATCTATGTGGGGTTGGGAGGTGGGGTCCATGGGTGAGGGTTGGGATCCAGGGGATGCGGTCTCCATTGGTGGGGAGTCAGGGGGTAGGTTTAGTGGGTTGGAGGGTGATCAGAGGCTGGGGAGAAGTTCCGGGTTTGGGGAGAGGGTCGGTGGGATGGAGAGTCATTGAAGATGGAGGAGAGGGAGTGTTCAAGTGACGGGGGTCCAGGGGACGAAGCCCCCCGGCTACCAAGAGGGCCGCCGAAGGCCGCAGCTAGTAGCAATACTAAAGAAATTTCACATATTAAAAGTAAACATACTTCCATTTCTTCGGAAAAACATTCTTCTTTCAAAACTATATTGTGACTCCTGTCATCGAAATCGGTCATGGATACTGGAATATCTCTTGAAGGAAAAAAAGTTGTTGGCCTATAAAGTAAATTATTATATTTTTTTTGCCAAAAAGCCTGGAAAAAATAAAAATTAATATACACTGTTATTAAAATATTAATTTTTTAAGTGATGATTATTAACAGATAAAAAATTATTTTACTTTTCTTTTAGCTAAATCTGAAGGTTGGGGACGAGGAGCACGCCCTGGAACGGGCAATCCAGCCTTTTGTAATTTAATAAAATATTTTTGAACTCGGCTGCAAACTTGTTTTGGTGTTCGATTTCCTAGAGCTGCTGCAATTTTTTTCCATCGATTTGTTTCTATTTCTTCTGGAGGGAAATCTATTAAAAGCTCCTCTAAACGTCGTTGCTCATCAGAAGTCCAAAGCTAAAATTTAGATTATTACAATTTAATATTATAATAAAAAAAAGAAGAAATTATTGTATGTTAATGGTAATATTAATCTCATAATAATATTTGTTGAAATCATAAGTATAAATGTATGACTACTCATTCTAATCTACTGTACAACGTGCTACTGGCACATAATTTTGTTATTTGCTAATAATGACCCTTTATGGATGAAAAAGACCCTGCAAAGAATTTTTTAATGCATTAATTTAAAACAAAGTTATAGTAATCAAATTTTGATAATATAATTGACGTCAAACCACTCATGAAGTCTTTTCGTTTGACGTTAGTTTTAAAGCCATTGGGCGAATTAAAAAAAAAAAAATATGGGCCCTTAAATATGGAGTCTTGAAAAAGTTTCACTTTTCCCTCCAATTTTAATTATATTCTTTTTTAAATTGAAAGTTTTTTTTGCCGAGAGTAGCAGAATTTTTATAAATTAATGGAGACAATAAAAGAGTGTGTCTTCTGCTGAAAAATAATTTTTAAATTAAAATTAAATTTATTTTTCCAGCAGAAGAGACACTTTTATTTTCTCCTTTAATATTCTTTCTTAATTATTTTATTTAATGTTGGTTTGTTAATTCGAGGTAAGTGAAAATCATATAGGATACGCACTAAACAAGCTCTACTTAATAAATAAAAATATGCGATTGAGAATTTATTGAATTTATTCTTTATCGAATTCGCTGAATTCTCGCCGGCTCGAATTATCTAATCAACTTGCCTGTCCCGGTTAATTTCTTCAGTTGCTATCGAGACACGCGTAAGGAAACTTCTCTCCTCGGATTCAATGGTAAATAAATATTTATTGACATTTTTACTTTATTTTCCATAAATATACTAGTATTGATTAAATCATTTTCATTTCAACTCATCTGTTTATTAAATATTTCAACTAATATTTATGGAAATATAATATTTTTCTCTAAAAATCTTAGAAAATTTAATAATAATTCTTAAACTGTGGTCCGCGGAGCCCTGGGATTCCGCATAGCCATTACCGGGGTCCGCGAAATTATAAGAAATGTTTGCAAACAGTTCAAGAAGACGATGAAAAGGCAAGAAGCACGGAGAAATAAAAAATATATTATTATTATTATGTCTGTGATTTTTATAAAAATTTTATGATTTTTTTTATTTTTATAACAAGAGACGGTCCTCCGAGTACATAAGTTTAAGAACCCCTGGAGTAATGAATATACAATTATTTATAGAGGTCGGTTCGAGATTAGATAAAAATTAATCCACAAGATTGTTATATCCCATCTTTTTTATATCTCGGACCGATTTTAACAGAACTGGATTTACCGTCCTATGTCGATATCTCTAAAAGTTTATTTTTATCATTGAAAACAAGTGTAGCTACTCTTCGATACCTTTACCTTTTATATATTTATTTAGCAGCATACTTTTATCGCAAACCGTCCTATGTCGATATCTCTATAAGTTTATTTTTATTTTAAAAGAGAAAGAATTCAATCTTTAGGATAAATTCTAAGATTTTAGTAGAAATATTATTAAATTGCGATATCAGAGGGGATTCATCCCCTCAGGAGTCGAACATGAGAACTAACATGCTTGCTTTCCGTGCAGTCAGCTCAAAAGATGCTCAAATCTTTAGTTTTTTATTTTTATAGATACCTTTACCTTTAATTTATTTATTTTTATCAGCATACTTGCAATTTTCTATCGCAATTAATAACAATTCGTGTGTAATCTAGTATTAGTTAAGGAATATTTAATCGTTTGTTTATAAAAAGTAGGATTAATACTTACTTGATTGAATGTTACTGGCTTACTAACATCAAACTTCCTTCCTCTTATTAATATTTTGCTATTATCAATTTCAGATCTGGGAGTAGTAATTTTCAACTGTTCAGGTGGTGATCTTCCATATTTACTCCAATCGATTTCGGGAACCTGTTTAACATTAATTTATTTTCATGTTAAATTTTTTGATGGACTGGAAGAAATTTTTTCGGACTACTCCAAAAAATCGACTAATCGAGGAATAATTAATTTAAAATTATTAATATATTTATAATCTTTAAGTAGTATACTTAAAAAATCCCTAACCATAGATAATTTACCGAATTTCCCTATATTTTTTATGTTTATTTAAAATTGTGTTCTAATCACAATGATCCATTTTGAAGTTTAGCTGAATGTGTCAATTAATTATTTATTTCTATTATCTGGTGAGCATTTTTTAGAGAGAACATACTTTTAGTCCTTAAAATAGTGCTTGGAATTGTAAAATAATACGGACAAATGTTTTCTTAATAATGAAATTGATAGCAGAAAATTGTGGATTCGAGATCCCTATAATAACTGGGATAATAGCAATTTATCAGCAACCCACAATGACACTCTGAATTGATAAAGGAATTAAGTTTGAATTCACTTTTCAAGAAAAAAAAAGTTTGGTACAATTTTGGATACATATTCGGAAGGAATATCCACACCTGTTCACCATCGCCATACAACATGTATTGCCTTTTGCTTCCACATATCTGTGCGAAAAGGTATTTTCCACAATGGTCAATATCAAAACGAAGCAATGTAATCGACTCCGAATAGACTCTTGCATGCGGATAGAGAATGAGAAGAGAAGAAAAATAAAGAATGAGATAGTAAAGTTATTCAATTGTTTTTTTTTCTTTTTTTAATGAAAATGATGAGAAGGACTATATGAAATGATTTTATGCATGATATAAACTAAAATTTCGATAAGCGCTTTGATCTTTACCGAGATGGCGCCAATTCCGATCATTGCGCACCCAACCCCGCGCACACAATTCAGCAATGAGCTCTGAAAGTAAAAATATGAAAAATGCGACATCGTAGATTAATTTAATTTTTTTCTTTTTCAAACAATCTTCTATTTTCATTGTTTATATTTAATATAGAAGGGCGCCTCAATTTTTACTCAAGGTGCCCAAGTCAAAAGGATAAAAAAAAGATGAAGTCTTTGCCGGCACCTTTTTTTTCGGCGCCCCAAGCGACCGCTTGCTTCGCTTGCCCCTTAATCCGCCCCGACTTCTAGCACCAATATTATGTGGGATATTCAATTCAGGATTCCATTAATATTAAAAGTAATTAAAAACTTAAAAGTCCATTCATCCGCCGGTCTAGACAACATCCCAATCACTATAATTAAAATTGTGCTCTTTTTTTTAATGAAAATGATGAGAGAGAAGGTGTTACACTAGAAAGGTGCATCCCCTAAATTAAAAATTGTGCTCTTTTTTTTAACGAAAATGATGGGAGAGAAGGAGTTACACCCAAAAGGTGCATCCCCTAAAGGCCTGGGTTGGCCCCTCTATCGTGAAAAGAAGAAGGGTTTTTAGTGGCCTGGGTAGGGGTCGAAGGTATCTGTGGATACGGGTCTAAACAGCTTAAGGTTATAAGTGCGGAAAGACGGTGGCTGGGAGCAAGTTCCAGTCTCTGGAGGTCATAGGAATAAAAGAGTTGGCGAAAGCGCTTGTTCGATTTTTATCCAATTTGACAGCGAAAGGGTGCTGAGCGTTCGAAAACCGCGTGTTTCTCGTAAAGGGAGCTCTGACTGAACAGACACCGTGATAGTATCTGTAAGTACAGGGAAAGGGCAGAAACGTTTCTTCGGTGAGCCAGGGAGTCGTGTGAGTTAGTTAGGGCCGGGTCACCTATTAGTTTAATTGCTCGCTTCTGAATTTCATCCAGTGTGGCAAGAGAATGCTTGGAGGCCCCTGACACAGATGAGAGCCATATTCGAGACAGGGACGAATTTGAGCCTTATACATTATTGTTGTTATTCTTGTTGTTCCTATTGTTTATTTATATTATTTGGTTGTTTATAAATATATTATCAATTTATCATTTATGTGAAATTATGCTTAATAAAGCCTAATTTATCGTTATTAATTTTGTTCAATTATTTAAAGTGGTAACAATTTTTGAAGGGCCAAAATGCCGCCCCGAAAAACGTGCCGCCCCCACCCTAGCAGCTTCTGGATATTAATATGATTTACCTCTGGAATGTGTTGGGAAGGTGGAACTTTAAATTCGTCTCCTTTCTGCAATTTTTTAACAAATGAAATAGGATCCTTCATTATTTCATCTTGTGATTTGAAGAATAGTATCAATATCCTAAAATAATTATAAATATAATCATATATAGATATGTTATATAAATTAATAAATAATAAATTGACAAACTTTTATTCCTTGAATTTTCTGTGCTTCTAAAATAGCCAGAGTTTTTAACATATTTAAATAATCATCGTTTCCTTTCAGGGCTAAATGATCACTTTCAAAGAAAAATTCTGGAAACTCCTCGTTCGACATTCCGCTATTTGTTACATTCTCCTCCTCTTCTTCATCGCTATTTAAATTATTTTCTATTTTGATATCCATACTTTAAATCACAGATCATGTACACTTTTGAATCGAATAAATGTCAAAATAAATTTTTTTTAGGTATGGATTCCTTTAACCTGAAATAGAGCGGGAATTCAAATATTAATTCTCACTGGACAGCGGACAACCAGCCAGGCTACAAGAATTAAATTCTGACCAGGGACGGCGGAACCGTGGGGTCAGGGGGGTCAGTTGACCCCTTTGGAATTTGGCTATCGGGTTCAAGGGAGTCAGCGGACCTCCTAAAGAAAGAAATTAAGATCATGTCCAATTTATTGAACATTAATTACCGGTTACCGGTAGTTTCTTAATTAATTCTTTGTTTTTGATGAACAAATAAGGTTTTGTTTTTCCTAGTTACATAAGTTTATTACTCATATTTGCTAAGAATAATACAAGTATATATTGCTAATTAATATTCGTTTTATTTTATTACCTTTTGAACCTAAACTCAAGCAACTATGTACAAATAAAAATGTGAAATCTTTTTTTTCTTTCAGTTTTCAATAAAACCACAACTACAAACTGCTTAAAAATGGGTTAAATTGTACAAATTTGCTTCAAACTTTTCTGGGGGCGGAGGGAGCACCCCCCGTTGACTGGGGGAGCCATACCCCCAGACCCCCGGTAGGCCTACATCACTTTCCAAGTTTTGACCCCTCTGGCCTGATTCTGATTAAATTCAAGGGTGACCTCCACCTCCTAGCTTCATGACTACCCCCAGTTTTAAAATTACCCCCCCCCCCCCCGCCAAGTATATTATATTCACTTCTAAAGATTTAGAAGAGGTTTTTGTTGAAGTATAACTTAAACGTTTTTATTTTTAGCATATTGTTGCTAAGCAATTTTCTAGCCCCCAGAAAATTTGATGACGAACTTTGAATTCTTAACATACCCCACCCCCTTGTTTTTACCCCTGCTAAATTGCTAATAAATATTCAACTAAAATATTATTAATGTAAAGATTTAAGCATCTTTTTTTAGTTTCTTTTTTTTTGAAAAAAGATGGAATTTGTTGGTTCGATTCCCGAGGGGACGAAGCTCTCTGATATGCAAATATGTAAAAATATTTCTACTAAAATCTTTGATTTGTTCCTAAATAAAATTAAATTCACTTCTTAAAATATTATTATTTTAAGCTGAAGAAAATATAGAAATTTACAACCAAATATTAAAAGAGAAACCATTAATAAGTATTTTATATAAAAAAATTGGGGGAAAAAGTGAAGAGTGGGAAGCGGTGGGGGTTTAAAAATTAAAATTATAAGATTTTCAAACTAAAAAAAGAAAAAGGAAAAATGAAATATACTATAAAAAGAACTTATAAATAGGAAAAGATTAATATTTTCTGGGGCCAAATTTGGAGGGGGGAGTCAAAAATGAAAATCTAGGCCCTTTGACCAAACTCAACCAAATTGTGTATAGTACACAATCAGTGGGGATCCAGAAAATTAAAAAATCCGAAAACAAACCGCCCAAAATGGGGGAGGGTCGTCAGATGCTATTAAATATAAGAGAGTCAGCTATAGTAGGGTTTAAATATAAAAGAGAGGCCAGGTATAATATAAATTCATGAGGATTGCCAAATCAGCTTATTTGATTCAAAAAATTATTCAGACAATTTCCATTGGGCTACTGCTCTTATATTGAAAAATATTTAAACTCGCACAACTCGTAAACCATTGATTTTAGAGTTTTCATCCTTATGAAAAAACTTGTTCTTAAATGGTCCACTAGCTGGTGCCTTTACCTTAATGGCCCAAACCCTATTCATTGCGAGAAAAATTATCTTGTTTGAAAAGATTTATAAATCTAAGATTCTGAATTCGATTCCCGGGTGCGCGCTATTTTGTTTCCATTTTATCAAATTTTTAAGAATAATATCTTTAAATATTTTAAATGAAAATTAAATAAATTGTATTAAAGAATTTAATAATAGACCATTATTGAAAATTTCAAATATTTTTGTATTAGCGATTAGTTTTAATGTTTTCAGATAATTATTCAATAATTATTTTTCTTTCTTATAAAAATTGCAAAGTAATAGTCAGGACATTTTTTTTTAATAACGCGCATTTTAAATAAAATAGATACCATGATAAGTTATGTATTTTTCCTATTTGCCATAGAAATTTCAAAGGGTATTAATAAAAAAGCAGCCTGACGAACCCTCTTAAATTCTACACTTTAAAACACGAGCCAGCTGCAAGTTACAATAAATAAATTATATTTAAAAGAACTAAACATGTTAAAAAGCAAAATAATGTAATACTTAATCAAAAAGTGTGGGGCGCAGAAACTTTTAATTAATTTCGACAAAATGCCCCACGCTTTTTGATTAAGTATTACATTATTTTGTACTATTTAGAAGCATGTTTTTTAGTTTTTTTTTTTTTTTTTTTAAATACAATTTATTTTTTTACTTTTTTTAGTCTTAATTATTTTTATAGAGAAAAGTTTGCGTAATATAACAGAATTTAATGTATTTATTTTTATTATTGACGTGACAACGTCTTATAAATTGGTTTGCCGGGTGACACTTCAAGAAACTGCGTTACGCTCCGCTCACGTTATGCGCTCACAATGAGAGCGAGTGAGAGGCACGCGTCCCTTCCACTCGGGCATGGTTAGCCCGCCTAAGAGCGAGAGAGACAGACATAAAAAGTGAAAGGCACACATCGGAATGTTGCTACACCAGGCACTTCTTCCATACGTGCATAACAGCCAGTACGTGCCACCGTTCCTGCAAGTTGATCCTAATATGCCGATTCTTCTATGCGGTGACTTCAACCAAAACGTGAAGTCTGATGACAAGTTTCTCAAATTCATTAAAGATACGTTTAATCTTGATTGCGTATCAGATATGTCTAAGTCTACTACGTTAAAAGGAACAACCATTGACTTGACATTTTCTAGGCACATTACAGCAGAAACACTTCCTTTCATTTCATATTTCTCCTATCATCGCCCTATCCTCAACAAAATCACTCAGATAGGAACAAGTTAAGTTGTAGTAAACGCTGTTTCATTGTACGCAAATGTATTGCAAGTTATTGTATGTATATTTGTATATAAATACGTATGTATGTGTAAAGGTAAAAATAAAATTTTGTTAATATGAAATTCAGTGCGAGATTCTTTGTATAAATTAATGTTTTAAATATAATTCTTTGTATAAATAAATGTTTTAAATTGTTACTATTATTTCATCCTTCTTCCTACTATACGAATGAATATTCACATTAAAATTATTTTACCACTCAAAGTCGTTGTCACGTAAAACTTTCGCCCGTATACCGACTTTACAGGCAACCATTTTTTTTATGTAATTTCATTTTCTCACAAAGAATTGCAGCATCATATGGTCATCAGGCGAGCTGAAAAGGGGCAAGGCATTTCTTCGGGATATGTCCAAGAATCTCCCTGAGCAACCTTGGTTTTTATTTTATGAATGATATTGATACAAGAAGAAGTTACACCAAGAAGGTACAACCTCTGTAGTCCGTGGTGGACCTTTGCAACGGGAAGATAAGGGGAGATTTAGAGATTGGGTAGCAGTCGGAGTGTATCTGTGGATGCTGGTCTTGAAAGATTGAAGGTTATAAGTTGCTGGAAAGACCAGTCTCCAGATGTCATAGGGATAAATGAATTGGCAAATGCGTTTGTTCGATTAGTATCTAGTTTAAGCGCCTAGGGGTGTTGAATTTTAGAAAATCGTGTATTTCTGCGCAAATGAAGCCTTGGTGGGATTATCGATTTTATTTCGTCAGAACAAAAGCCATGGTAATATCTATAAAAAAGGGAAAGGGCGGAGACAGATCTACGCATGGTACTAGGGAGTCGAGAGTGTCAATTAATGTAGATCGCGTCTTACCAGTCTGATATGGTTTGAGAAATCGCACATAAACTTACTTAGAATAGGACATGCAACTACACCTGCATATCTACATAGATCGGTCGGAGTGACATAACCCTTACTGCTTGTTGCGGTCGTGTCTTTACGTAAATATAAGCCATGGTCTTTTAGGATATGAGCTTCGAGGCATAAAATAGACTCGACTTTTTATTTTAAAATTCGAAAAGAAATTAAGTTTCCAACCTGTGCAGGGGTCCTCTTAGCTTCTCTCTCTGACAGGGGCATACTGGCAGAAAAAGTCATCAAACACATAATATAATAAATATAATTTATTGCCCTCCTTTATGGCACATACATAATTTTCGGCAACTTCCAAGTATAAATATCTTTTCTTTATTCCCAGTTTAGCCCTCTGTCCGCTCCATCTGTTCTTTCGGCTCTAAGGCCATCCCATCCCCTGATAATTCTTTTCATATTTACACTAAGTCATAAATAACTGTCCATCATATTAAAATAAATTCTGTTCATTATTTTATGTTATCTTCAGTCAATGTTCTCCTGACGATGAGTTAAGAGCTCGAAATATATAGAGTAAACTAAAAAAATCTTTGTATTTTAATTTTTCTCCTTGTGAAACACCACCAGCTCCAACCTAATTTGATTTTAACAATGTTTCACTATAAACCAACACCGCGTTCCCTAAATTTAGTACATAATATCCATTGGGTTCGAATTATAATTTAAAATATTTTGCTAGATATCATCATTTCTTGACTGTGATATTTTTATTAATTTATTTATTCGAATTTTATATAAGATATATAGCTTATAAAAATTTATTGTTTCAGTATTCCATTGCATAGTCTATTTTTGGTATATATTAATTTTTCTAGAGGTGTTAGATTAGGTAATTTGTTAATACAAGTCTTCTGTTTTATCCCTCATTGAAGGGACTTATGAACAAGTACGTTCTTTTATTGCTCTATATTCGTCGGTCATTCGCGATGCCCTTTGGCCGGTTGCGGAGAGATCGGTCTGGGATGCTCTGCTGTAGGACCTACGGTGCCACCGAGCGGCCTGCTTAGAGATCAGCATTTGAGGGCTGGCGAATTTGGAGAAATATGAACGAATATGATCGGCTGGCTAAATGGGGATCTAGGTTCCCGGAGCTAATAAAAAAACAAAAAACAAATTGACACCCTTCTGATGTGGCCATCCACTTGTCTTTACCATACACTTCTGGTTGAATTTGGTCCAAGGGCCTAGATTTTCATTTTTGACACCCCCCCCCCCTAATTTTGACTCCAGAAAAAAAATATTTTCGTTATTATAGGTTCTTTTAGTTTGAAAATATTATAATTTTAAATTCTCTAACTCCCCTCGCCCCTTAATTTTGGGCCGATATGCACCAAAATCTAATCCGCTCTTAACTCTCAATATACAAAAACTATATATATATATATATATATATATATATATATATATATATATATATATATAATTGATTTAAATTGAGTAGGTAAACAATTATTTTTATAGAGAAATGTTTGCAGAATTTAACAGAACAAATGTCACATTCATACAGAGATAAATACATACTACATACATACATACAGGTGAAGCATGTAAAAAAATATATTTTACTTATCTAATTCAACCGAGATCTCGAATCGAACCCTTAAAAAGTTCAATAAGTAAGGAAAAATTTGGTAGCCAAATAAACAATTCTTCTTTGCCATTTGATGTCATCGGCTCGCTATTCTCGACATTAGGCAAAGAAACAGTAGGTGTAATGCTGAAAAAAATGTCATTGAAAAAGCGGTCATTAACTAATCCTTCTATAAAGGAAATGGCATCGTAAATTATTAATTGACCGAAACTACAAACAGCGTACCGAGTCTTGAAAAAGTTTCACTTTTCCCTCCAATTTTAATTATATTCTTTTTTAAATTTAAAGTTTTTTTGCCGAGAGTAGCAGAATTTCTATAAATTAAAGGAGACAATAAAAGAGTGTGTCTTCTGCTGGAAATATAAATTTTAAATTAAATTTTTTTTTCCAACAGAAGACAAGCTCTTTTATTTTGTCCTTTACTATTATTTCTTAATTATTTTATTTAATGTTGGTTTGTTAATGCGAGTTAAGTGAAAGTCATATAGGATACGCCCTAAACAAGCTATATTTGTGTTTTTAATAAATAAAAATATGTGATTGAGAATTTATTGAATTTATTCTTTATCGAATTCGCTGAATTCTCGCCGGCTCGAATTATCTAATCAACTTGCCTGTCCCGGTTAATTTCTTCAGTTGCTATCGAGACACTCGTAAAGGAACTTCTCTCCTCGGATTCAATGGTAAATACATATTTATTGACATTTTTACTTTATTTTCCATAATATACTAGTATTGATTAAATCATTTTTATTTCAACTCATATGTTTATTAAATATTTGATCTAATATTTATGGAAATATAATATTTTTCTCTAAAAATCTTAGAAAATTTAATAATAATTTTTTTTTGCACTAAATTTTCTCTGGAGAGAGACAGACTGGTAGAACTTTTTTTTCAAATTTCATTTTTTTTTTTTTATAATAAATTCTATTCTACATATGAACCGTTTATTTTGAAAGTGGCCTAACTCCATTTATCTTCAAATCGAGATATTTAAGGGTTTGCGTTTCAATGAATTTAAAAATATACGTATAGGATACCTACTAATGGGTCATACTCTCATACTGCTTAAATATATCTAAGACTGTTAAATTTATAGTTCCTATTAAAATAGTGGCAATTATTAAGTGAATAATATGCGTTTTCTTATCAAGAATGAAGTTAGGCCACTTTCAAAATTAACATCCAGATTCATTATAAAATTTGAAGGTGCCCAAGTCCATTCAACATAATTTAAGATGCTTCAAATTGAAAAAAACAACACTTAATTTATTTTACATATCTTTAAAACACTTTGGAAACTTAATTTATGCGATTCAAAACATTTTTTTAACTACATAACGTACAAAAGAAAAAACATAAATTTATTTATTACAAAACAATTTACTATTCATCTACATTTTGTGTGTGGGAAAGGGATTTGAAGAAATCATGATGTTCCTGTGGTATACATCGTAATAGGCTAATTATGTCCTTGAATTTTGCTGTTGTAATTTGTCTGATATTTTTATACAGTGGTGTCAACACGATATTTTCGAACTTTCTTGGTCTACCCCGACGTGGTAATAAATCCAGGACTTGAAAATTTTCATTCTCATTCATTGATGTCTTATAGAAAATTTTATACGGTTTATTTCTAACAAAACGGATCCAACATATTTTTAACCAGTTTATTGATTCTCCATCAAAATTCTTTACCCTTTTAAAAATTGCGTCTTCTAATAATTTTGTTGATACAAATGGAGTTAGGCCACTTTCAAAATAAACTTTTTCATCACTTCATTAACCAGCAAATTTTCATGTTACAAAATCTTAATGATTTTAAATATATTAGCAACATGTTGTTTCAAAATGAAAAGATCATGTAAAAATGTAACTATTAAGGTATCTAACTTGATTTTTTTGGAAAATGGAGTTAGGCCACTTGCAAAATAAACGGCTCATATATTAAATAATTAGATGAGAGTGTGACGTCACACCGACAAGCTAATCCACTACCCCCACTCCCACCTCTTGGATTAGGAATCGGATTTGCAAGTCCGGGCAAGCAAGCCTAGTTCGGGCCTCCAAGTGACGCGATCAACATCTCCCGCAGTATCAACGCAATCTTGACCTATTTTCTATTCAATTTCTGGGTAGTTTTTCTTTAAAAACTGTTATATTTTAATTTTTAAACTAATTAATCGTCTGAAGTGAAATTTTATAAAATTAATTGCCTGGAAACTCCTAGGTGAGCGTCTAATATCTTAACCTGTGTTATTAGTTTTGAAAAAATTCTTGATTGTCTTATTAAGCAAATTAAATACAATTCTTTATAAAACAAATCGAACATCGTTTAATAAAATACAAAAATTTCCTGAAAATTTGAAAAATATGAAAAAAGAAGCATTATGGAACAATAGTTCCATAAAATTAAATTAGGTTGGAGTTGGTGGTGTTTCACAAGGAGAAAAATTAAAATACAAAGATTTTTCAATGTTCTCCTGACGATGAGTTAAGAGCTCGAAATATATAGAGTAAACTAAAAAAATCTTTGTATTTTAATTTTTCTCCTTAACACCACCAACTCCAACCTAATTTAATTTTAACAATGTTTCACTATAAACCAACACCGCGTTCCCTAAATTTAATAGTTCCATAGTTACATTAATCAACAATTGTTCATATTTTTCAAATTTTCAATTGATAAACGGAGAATTGCTCCCGAATTGATCTGAATTTAATTAAAGGTTTTTCGATGGCTTTTATAAAGAATTGTATTTATTTTATGTAATCATATGTGATAAGTATTAATATCTACTGTATACAAAATTTGGTTTGAGTTTGGTCCAACGGGCTAGAATTTTCATTTTTGACCCCCCCCCATTTTGTAGGGGTTGAAAGATAGAAAGTTTGGATTTTTTGAATTTTCCCTTTGTTTGTCTCACAAACTGTACTAGCAGGCGAAATTTCATGATCCTGGAATGATTGGAAGTACCCTATAGATTTTGATGACCTGTCAGTGAGTGAGTGTCAAAATTAGCTTTTTTTCTCAGGTCAATATTTCAGAATCTATTTATGTATAATATATGTAATATATGTATTATTGAAATTTGGTACTCTCTTCAAGATGAATTACATAATTATATATGTATAATTCCAGCTTTCTCTTTTTGGTCAC
Organism: Forficula auricularia; assembly: GCA_024734495.1. Taxonomy (NCBI): domain Eukaryota; kingdom Metazoa; phylum Arthropoda; class Insecta; order Dermaptera; family Forficulidae; genus Forficula; species Forficula auricularia. The sequence continues at coordinate 11,039,871 of JALMQS010000225.1, read as the reverse complement.
TATCAATTTCACATAGAGTCATTTTCATAAGGTCGTATATGCAAAATGTCGTACAAATCGATTAAAGGGTCTAGGACTTGTATTGATATTTTTAACCTTCCGTCCCCCAATTTTGGTCCCCGATAAGGGGGTAGCGTCGTTGGGGACTGGGGACATGAGTTCGAGTCCAGCTCTCACACACACTTAATCAAGTTATAAAGATTATTATATAATTGGCTTGATATAATTCCTATTTTAAACACACAGATACAATATACTTTTAGGTACTAACCTAAAATGGACAAAAAATCGAATCATAATAAAAAGATGCCAAAAATTAAAACTATTTATATCCAAATTACATAAGTAATTCCAAAATTATAAGCCCAATACTCAAAAAGTCATTTTTATCCTATTTTAAACCAAGGTTTCGGAAGATCTTCCATCTTTCTTCAAAAATGACTTTCCAATAAATTTAGATTTTATTCGTCCACAGAGAAGGGGGGGGGCAGGTGGTCCAAAGCCTCCTGGTTTTCAAGCTCTGATTTTTTTGAAATGTGTTAAGAAGATGTTTTAATCTAACTTTTTAGATAAATACCATGCATTTATTTTTCATCTTTTGTTTTAATAAATATGGTATATATACTGTAAAAGATCTACGAAGAGCTACGTCCGCAATGGGCCTAATGATCCCATAGCTGACATAGTTAATAAAAATTGTGCAAATATAAACTTTTTTGGTGCTAGCTATCAATCGTTCGTGAGGATGTCGGGAGGGCTTCACCCTTGAGAAGTGGACTCATAGTGTTAATTTATATTATCCTGATCTACATTGTTACATATATATGTAAATGTTTCTTGTGAAAAAACAAATCTTTTATAAAAAACAATCCAAAACACGTTTATTCAAATTCAAACGTTTCGGGAGAATTTCTCCTTTTTTCAATGACAAAATTTTTTCAAAAAAAGAAAAAAAGTTGCTTTTCTAGAATTTAGAAAGCAATACTAAGATATTAAATATTTTTATAAATAGACAATTGCACAGATTTTCCGGGTGACCAGATTACCTTTAAATCAAAATATAAATATTTATGAAAATTTATTTTTCTCTAAAATTTTTACTTTATCCAATGCAAAGCATGGGTAAAGTATTGTAATCGCTCTCGGGGCAAGCGTGGCTTCAAAGGGTCCTCAGGTAAAGACTACGGAACCCATGGACTCAATTAAAGTCACAAATTGTAGTATTCAATTAGGTTGAATATTTAGCACGTGACGGTTTTGCCAAAAAATTACATGGGGTCTCGTCGAGAGGCCAAAAAGTGCGATTTTTACTTTATCCAATGCAAAGCATGGGTAAAGTATTGCAATCGCTCTCGGGGCAAGCGTGGCTTCAAAGGGTCCTCAGGTAAAGACTACGGAACCCATGGACTCAAATAAAGTCACAAATTGTAGTATTCAATTAGGTTGAATTTTAGCACGTGACGGTTTTGCCAAAAATTACATGGGGTCTCGTCGAGAGGCCAAAAAGTGCGATTTTTTCATTTAGTGCGTGCGGATGTATGTATGTATGTATGGATGGATGTATGTTATCGCTTTTTTGGCCCACGATTTTTTCCACACCTTTGCGCTGATTGAAATGAAATTGAAAACCTACCATTAGTTTAACAAAATGAAGCGCTGATTAGTTTTTGGTACATATCGGCCCACAAACATTAGTACTTTATTTCAGTACTTTTTTAGTTTTTTCTAAATATCTTGAAAATGACTTAACCAATTTTGATGAAATTTAATATCCTAATTAAGTACCTTGGGGACCACAAAAAAGGTTAAATAAAGTTTTTAGTAAAATTATATTTTAAAGTACTTTACTCTAGAGTTAGATGGTACTTTTTTAATTTTTTAAATTCTTTAAAATTTATTCATTTGAAAGTTTTAATATAGCTCATTTAGCCTTGCTTAAGTAAGAATGGATAGGCTTCTCTCTGTGAAATGCTAAAAATTTGGGAGGAATTTTTATGAGTAACCATAGCAACTGCGTTGTTTTCTTATCCGTTACCTTTGCTGAAGACAGAGAAATCGATTTTAAACCAAAAATAGCGATTGATTCTCATCTAGTACTTGAGGAATAATCATTCTATATTGGATTTTTGACGTTTCGGTTTTTATTAGTAACCATTGCTGAAGACATAGAGAAATCGATTTTAAACCAAAAATAGCGATTGATTCTCATCTAGTACTTGAGGAATAATCATTCTATATTGGATTTTTGACGTTTCGGTTTTTATTAGTAACCATTGCTGAAGACATAGAGAAATCGATTTTAAACCAAAAATAGCGATTGATTCTCATCTAGTACTTGAGGAATAATCATTCTATATTGGATTTTTGACGTTTCGGTTTTTATTAGTAACCATTGCTGAAGACATGGAGGAATCGACTTAAAATCAAAAATAGCGATTGATTCTCATCTAATACTTGAGAAATATCCATTCTATATTGGATTTTTGACGTTTCGGTTTTTATTAGTAACCATTGCTGAAGACATAGAGAAATCGACTTTAAACCAAAAATAGCGATTGATTCTCATCTAGTACTTGAGGAATAATCATTCTATATTGGATTTTTGACGTTTCGGTTTTTATTGGTAACCATTGCTGAAGACATAGAGGAATCGACTTAAAATCAAAAATAGCGATTGATTCTCATCTAGTACTTGAGGAATAATCATTCTATATTGGATTTTTGACATTTCGGTTTTTATTGGAAACCATTGCTGAAGACATGGAGGAATCGACTTAAAATCAAAAATAGCCATCGATTCTCATCTAATACTTGAGGAATAACCATTCTATATTGGATTTTTGGCGTTTCGGTTTTTATTGGAAACTATTGCTGAAGACATAGAGAAATCGACTTTAAACCAAAAATAACGATTGATTCTCATCTAATACTTGAGGAATAACCATTCTATATTGGATTTTTGACATTTCGGTTTTTATTGGTAACCATTGCTGAAGACATGGAGGAATCGACTTAAAATAAAAAATAGACATCGATTCTCATCTAATACTTGAGGAATAACAATTCTACATTAGGCTTTTGACGTTTCGATTATTATTGGTAACCATTGCTGAAGACATGGAGGAATCGACATAAAATCAAAAATAACGATCGATTTTTATCTAATACTAGAGGAATAACCTTATTGCATTCCATTTTTGATGTTTTGACCATTAATGGCAACCTCTATTGAAAACGTGGAAGAATCGACTTAAAATCAAAAAGACTAAATTCTTTTTTGGTAAACAACTCAATATGAACTACAAATTGCAAGTGATATCTGATTAATAATAAAGGAACAAACATATTAATATTTCAAATGAATTTGGATAAAGTTTAGCAACGATCCGTTGCAGTTTATTTCATTTAGTGCGTGCGGATGGATGGATGGATGGATGGATGTTATCGCTTTTTTTGGCCCACGATTTTTTCCACACCGTTGCACCGATTGAAATGAAATTGAAAACCTACCATTAGTTTAACAAAATGAAGCGCTGATTAGTTTTTGGTACATATCGGCCCACAAACATTAGTACTTTATTTCAGTACTTTTTTAGTTTTTTCTAAATATCTTGAAAATGACTTAACCAATTTTGATGAAATTTAATATCCTAATTAAGTACCTTGGGGACCACAAAAAAGGTTAAATAAAGTTTTTAGTAAAATTATATTTTAAAGTACTTTACTCTAGAGTAAGATGGTACTTTTTTAATTTTTTAAATTCTTTAAAATTTATTCATTTGAAAGTTTTAATATAGCTCATTTAGCCTTGCTTAAGTAAGAATGGATAGGCTTCTCTCTGTGAAATGCTAAAAATTTGGGAGGAATTTTTATGAGTAACCATAGCAACTGCGTTGTTTTCTTATCCGTTACCTTTGCTGAAGACAGAGAAATCGATTTTAAACCAAAAATAGCGATTGATTCTCATCTAGTACTTGAGGAATAATCATTCTATATTGGATTTTTGACGTTTCGGTTTTTATTAGTAACCATTGCTGAAGACATAGAGAAATCGATTTTAAAACCAAAAATAGCGATTGATTCTCATCTAGTACTTGAGGAATAATCATTCTATATTGGATTTTTGACGTTTCGGTTTTTATTAGTAACCATTGCTGAAGACATAGAGAAATCGATTTTAAACCAAAAATAGCGATTGATTCTCATCTAGTACTTGAGGAATAATCATTCTATATTGGATTTTTGACGTTTCGGTTTTTATTAGTAACCATTGCTGAAGACATGGAGGAATCGACTTAAAACAAAAAATAGCGATTGATTCTCATCTAGTACTTGAGGAATAATCCATTCTATATTGGATTTTTGACGTTTCGGTTTTTATTAGTAACCATTGCTGAAGACATAGAGAAATCGACTTTAAACCAAAAAATAGCGATTGATTCTCATCTAGTACTTGAGGAATAATCATTCTATATTGGATTTTTGACGTTTCGGTTTTTATTAGTAACCATTGCTGAAGACATGGAGGAATCGACTTAAAATCAAAAATAGCGATTGATTCTCATCTAATACTTGAGAAATAATCCATTCTATATTGGATTTTTGACGTTTCGGTTTTTATTAGTAACCATTCCTGAAGACATAGAGAAATCAACTTTTAAACCAAAAATAGCGATTGATTCTCATCTAGTACTTGAGGAATAATCATTCTATATTGATTTTTGACGTTTCGGTTTTTATTGGTAACCATTGCTGGAGACATGGAGGAATCGACTTAAAATCAAAAATAGCGATTGATTCTCATCTAATACTTGAGGAATAACAATTCTACATTAGGTTTTTGACGTTTCGATTATTATTGGTAACCATTGCTGAAGACATGGATGAATCGACTTAAAATCAAAAATAACGATCGATTCTCATCTAATACTTAGAGGAATAACCTTATTGCATTCAATTTTTGATGTTTTGACCATTAATGGCAACCTCTACTGAAAAACGTGGAAGACTCGACTTAAACTTCAAACGATCCGTTGCAGTTTATTTTACAAACATTCGAAAAACAATCCATATCTGACCTTTTTATAATCGATTTTTTTTTATTTAAAATCTCGATCATTTCCAAAATTAATCATTTTTCCAAATTATATTCTTTGTCTAAAATTTTGGGATTAGAAAAGTCAAAATTGGGTTTAAGGTTAGTAGAATGGTTAGCCAGCATTGTGCATTCGGAATTTTTCATTCTAATTGAATATTCATGCTACGTAAATTCGAGATTTTAAGTATTGTTTAGTCTATCCTATATATGTTCCGTCACAATTTAAACTATCAATTTTATAAACTAAATTATTTTTATTCAAAAGAGGATCTCTGTCTTTTAATTTTGAAAATAGGAATGATTACGAATTGGTAGGTTTGAAGGTGGCATGAATATTATTATTTTTTAATTTTTTTTTTTTTAATTTATAAAAACAATAAATAATTTATTTTTTTTGTTACTAATTGTATGTAGTATAAAGCCGATTGGCGTTTAAAATAAATAAATAATTCGAACTTTATTCACTAAGTTTTAACTTATATACATATATATTGAGGTTTTACTGGATGCCCTGGAAAAATACCTGCGGCCGCCCAAGCGCATACTGTATAATAGATCTAGGTATCTTTGATAACAAGATTCAAATTTGAATTTGAAATCGATCAACAATTCAGGGCGCCGGTGGTGCCTCTTTAACAATGAGAGCATTCATATCTAAAATGAATTCACATTTTCCCCAAGCAGTGAGACTTATTTTGAAATAAATTTATTTCCAAAATTACAAAAGGCTTTATTATATATCCATCAAATAAGGATCATTTTTAGATTTAAACCAACACACAGAGCAAATAATATAATGGATCGAAAGCCTAATTACTTCTTGAATTAAAAAAGGGGATGAAAGTTTTGATTGTAAGTAAACGATTAAATTGATTTTATTTTATATTTCGAATTTTATTTTCCTGTCTATTAATATTAACGAAAATACTTTTTAAATATTTATATCATTTGTTAAATATAACATCCCTTGGGGGATTTTGTGTATGTGCTTGAAAATATGTTCCTGATATAATTACTTATATTTTATTTTTACTTTATCCAATGCGAAGCATGGGGAAAGTATTGTTTAATTACATATATGAAAAACTAAGCATTCATTTTTTGATCAAAAAACTCTCGTACGGTTGTATCTAATGAGCAGAAAGCTGTCACGACATATTTTGTTTTAATAAACTCAAAGGGAAGTTTCAACTTTCTAACCAAAACCAACCGCAGTAAAAAAAAGTCAATTCATCATATTTTGTAAAGAGCGTGTCGAGATTTTGAAAAGTTTTTCATTTTCCTCCAATAAATAAATAAATATTTATTCCTCGACCTGCTTAGAGGCACAAGTCCTCGTTCGCTAGGTCCTCCAAACATCAATACAATCTAGCTACAATACATTAACAAACATCAATACAAATTAACTACAACAATTTAACAAATAATAAACAAGTACAAAAAAAGAAAAAAATAGAAATGTATGCTCATTAACCAATAACGTGACCATAGATCATAGATTTCCATCTAAAGACAAAAAGTAATTTAAAAATTCCGCGTAAAAAACCCGATACCAGGAGCAAGCGACGCATTAGCCATCCCGGCATTTGCCATAAGTTGTAAGGAAACCTGGTCAAAACTTTAACAAGGATGGTATGACCTAGCTCTACCTCAGCTAATCTCTGCTTGTGAGAACTAAATAAAATTTTGTCCAACTCTAGGACTTTAGGACTTGACAAAATTTATAATTGATTTAATCATAAGAGACAGAGGACTATATCCCAAGTAGTAATAAATAGACTGTTCTACAAATCAATTCCAAATACTACAAATGAATGCAAACCTACATCTTAATATCTGAATATACTAACTGGTAAGAACCAGACGTATTTAAATTAATATCATTTTTCCCTAAATCCTTATAATTTAAATATACGTTAACTGAATCATTTCCATAACAAAAACCACCACTGGTTTCAACACCTATACTTCTAGTCCCAACCCTGGATTGACTACCCCTTTCAACCATATTATCTAAAAAAAAATATTTTAAAACTAAACAAAGCAATAGCAATCTTAGCAACGCAGAGATTTCCTTATTCCAGCCAAATTTCAAAACCAACCCTTGCTTTTCCTATCTCTAAATGGAAAGAAGAGTTAACAAACCCCCTTCGCCAAAAGACACAAAAAAAGAACTAATAAAAACCTACCAAAAAGCTTCAAATTCGTAAGACAGTTTTTTGTTTACCCACCAGACTTCAAAGAGAAAATATTGTGTTCAATTTTTTTTCAATTATTTTTTGGATATTTTTAATATAATTCGTCTGCTTCACTTCTCACATTACATATAAATTACTTCATTGAAAATATTTCTTTATTACTATTTAATGATAAATCTACAAGTTCTTTGATAATTTTTAATTAATTTTTTTATAGGACTGGTTAATAGACTTCGAGCTTACTTGGAATCGAATGTGGCTTCATTCAGAATAATTTTCATCTCTGTCGACAATACGAAACATCTCAATAAATCCAGCGGAAGGCAACGGAACACCACTCTGTGTACAATTTCCCAGGAATCCTCTCTCTAGAAATCGACAACGACAAAGTCATTGCATCGGCTGACTGCGAGATTAAGCCCCTATTTTAACTCCGAGGTCAGTTTACTTACTCAAATATTATATTTATAAATGTTCTAGAATCTAGAAAAATTAACAAAAAATATAGGGAAATTCAAAAATCTTTTCATAATGAGTTTATTTTTGTCAAATTATATATCAAATATCAATTATGAAACTCTTTGATTTACAAATTAACTTCCCTTTGTTTTAGGGAGTTCAATGATTTGATAGAATAAATTTCTGATTAGTAAATTTGTTTTCATCTGATCTTTATATTTTTTTTTATCTTGCCTCCTTTTTCATCACATTTAATATTCACTTATAAAATTTATAATTGATTTTTATTTTTCCTTTTCATGGATACATCTACTTCATTGATCTCGATGCTGACCTTCATTCGATTCATTTATGTTATTCTCATCAACAGTCACCAAACTTGAGTACCTATACCATTTTTTATATAATTAATTTTTAAGTGTTTTTTTTGTACAGAAAACCGCTCTAGTTAGAATCAGTAATTACTTTAATTTTTAAATTATTTCTATTAAAATAAATTCATTTTAGATTTTAAAATTCTTGCTTTCATTAGTATTCTAAACCAATTTTTCAAAAAATTTAAATAACCTAAGTAAATATTAAGAGGCGACTGTGGGTCAGTGGGTAGAGTGCTGGCTCGCTGACTCAAAGATCGCTGGTTCGAGACCGAGTCTCGGAAGATAGATATTTGCAGTCGCCTCCTCTTAGAAAGTAATGGCAACCTACCAAGAGTATAATTGCCTAGTAAACTCTCCAAATTAGCCGTTCGGAACCGGCGTTAAAAAGTAGGTCCCGTATATCTGTGTAAAACAACTAAACACACTCAGCACAGGTATATGTGGAGAGGAGCCGACACCCGTTTCGGGTATGGCACTCGAAGAAGAAGAAGTAAATATTCAGTAAATTTAATTTCAGATCAAATAAATTTCAATCATCGCCTAAATAAATTTTCAAATTTAAATTTTTTGGCAATTCATTAAATTAGTGGATTAAAATCATTCAATAATTTAATTTTCGATTGTTTTCTTGAAATTATTCAATTTTTATTATAAATAGAAAATTAGAATTAGAATTAGGAATTTTCAGTTCCCCATCATATACCATTTTGTCCCCCAACGAGGGATTCGCTTCTGGATCAAATCAGGTAATTTAAAAATTATATTTATAAACCTATATACCTTTAAATTCATAGCTGTTTATTTTTATAGAAAGAAGCCATCGTTTCATCGAGTTGACCCCAGTCTGTCATCAGGGTCTCTCATGGTAGATTTCTATTACCTATATATTTATTTCTATAATAGTAATTTCAAACTTAATTCTTGAATATAATATTTTCTTAGATATTTCTCATTAGAGTGTTTTCTTCTTTTTTAAAATTAAAAATTTACTTTTATTAATAGATTGTTTAATATCAAAAGTTCCTCCCTCGATATATATTTATGTAGTATACTAATTTTGCAATAATTTTGTTAAAGGTGACAGAATCACTTGAGCAACGAGATCATCGGCTGCCTGCGAGTTTAGCCTTTTCTTTTAACGACGAGGTTAGTATTTATTCTATAGGTATATATCTTCTGCTTTCGTAATTTCAAAGATATTGTCATGAAGATTTCATTATTTTTAATTATCCCTCAAACCTTCTTGAGTTACAAATTAGAACGCCTTTATTTCAGAGATTTCAATACTCTTTATTCAAAATTCTTTTCAAAAATAGTAGAGTAGAATAAATTTCTCATTGATAAATTAAATTTCATTCATCTTCATATTTTTATTTCATCTCATTTAATATTACGTTTATTTATTTATTTAATTTCTAACTTTATTTTTCTCTTCTTTTTCATGGATCCTTCACTTTGGTGATGTTTCGGTGTTGACTTTTATCACATGCGACACATTTACGTTCTTCTCACCAATAGCGCACCTAATATGAGTATAATATATTGTTTAGCATGGCATTTATTTAAAGCTTTAAAAGGGATTTTTTTATAGCTAGATTATAGTAGGTAAAGAATTAGGATGTTTTTTTACAGCTTACCTTCTAGCTACAATCAGTAAATACTTAACTTATTTTCATATATTATTTTAAAGTTTTTCCTTTCAATTATAATTTAATAAATTTTTAATTAAATAACTTGGCTATTAAATGTTTCATAAATGCAATTTTAGATCAAATTAATCAGATAGCATAAATTGATTTTCATTTTATTTTAATTTTCAATTTTTTGCAATTCTTAATATCAAAAATAAATTATAATGACTCTAATCATTTCATTTTTCAATAATTTTTTCTTGAAATTATTCAAATTTTAACGCAAAAGAAAATCAAATTAGGAATTTTCAGATCCCAATTTCATTTTCATCTGTAGAGAAGCAACAAGGGAACTTCACAAAGTGAGAATTTATTAGAATAGAGGAATTTGCGTATGGATTTTCAGCTTTCACCGCCTCGACCACCGATGGAATTCATCGCTATTTTAATATCAAATTTAATTCTTAGATTCAGAATATGTGATAGAACATTGTTAAAATTAAATTCACAGTTTTAGTATATGTAGTATGCAATTAAGGATATAGTTTAGAGGGAGGGGGGTTGATATGCCATGCCAACGATGACGCTCTCTCTACCTGTTTTGGGGACCTGCACTCTTCCCTTTGATTTCCTTCTTGGAGACAGCAAATGCGGTGTCGTCTATCTTAGGCCTCTTAGGGATATTTGTGATGTGTTTCCCTCTCTTGTTTTCTCCAATTTAGTCTTAAGGTTATTTTAGTATTAAGACCCGTAAAAGAGAGCTAAAATCGACGCCACCCATTTGTTGAACTCATGAAAGAGTCACGAGGGAAGTGACCGATTCGATCGGATTTCTAAAGATCGAGGTCCAGGTTCGTGCATGTGCTTGCATGTTTTGTTCTTTCCGAAAAGTCGTCGCTTGACGCCTTGTTCAAATGGAACAATGTGGTGGTAATGGGAGCTTGGTGACTTTGTTTCTTTGAGGGCGGGTTTGAGGTGGCTCTATGGACTAGAACGAAGACAAGAAGGTTGTCCGTTGTCCTCTGGAGTAGCCTAAGGAAGAAGAGCGGCTGCCTTGTGGCTAGGGGCACGAGGGCTCTGCCGGCCGGTTGGCGGAGACGGTGCACTTAAAGTTCTTTTTCTCATATTATATTTAACCACTTGCCTAATAAGGGTTTTCACTTTTTCCCTCTAGCAGGTAAACACACTGAAATATGAACATGGTATTTATAATTTATATCTCAGTCCTGTTGTATTCGTATTTGAGGCAAGTGGAAATGTTAGGTAGGATCTCTTCCAGCTCGCCCTTGTCTCTCGTTCTATCCGTATTCCAAAAAATCAAGGCCACTCTCACTGATACATACGTCTTCAAGCTCTCTCGAAGTCCGATTATAAGAATTCGAATTTTACTCTGATATTTCAAATTACAAGAATTTGATTTGGATGAAATAAAATTTGAATTTTCCGCGATTTAAAGAGATCTATTTCGCTTACTACATACGTCTTGATAACTAAATTAGTATGTAGTAAAAGGAGGGGGTTCTACTAATGTTTATGTCAAGTGTTCTAGGCGTATTTACTCGAAAAGCTTTTTTCAATATCTGGAGACGATGAAAAAGTCAAGAGATAATAATAGATAGATCGACCGACCACTGCATTCATCGAAGGTGAATATAATATAATATTTCTTATTTTATATAATTTATTTTTCTCTTTTTTTTATTAAATAATTGAGTGTTTGCAAAAATGATTTGCTACTATCTAAACTATATTTTACTTATGGCATAGGAATTATTCATTTTTCAATGATATCCCAAATAATACAATTTTATTTTTTTATTATTTATTCATGTGTGTGTTTCTTTTCATTTAGCTGAAGATGGGAGGTTGTTTTATTGGGGCGGAGACATCTCGACCCATCAGCTCAAGCCGTCGACAAGTCAGGAAGGACTACGGTAGGCATTCTTACTCAATGAGATTTAAATTTATTCGAATAAAAATAATATTATACATATTTTAATTTTAATTTTGAACTCGACATTGCCAATGGGCTCAAAACTAAAAAGGGGGGGGGGGGTTGTAAATGATGAAAAATTATTTTATTAAATATTACATATAGAAGGGCTAGATCTATCGTAAAGTCATGTGGATGGGCACATCAGCTTTTTTTTGTTATTTTGTTATAATAAAATAATTTATTTTCGGCCGTTCACTTCTAATTTGCAACTAAATCCGCGGAACACTTTTGAAATGCTTAAGAAACACCAGTGCTCCGCGGATCACCGGCTGGCAACCACTGCCCTAGAGTAAGATAGTACTTTTTTTCATTCTTTAAAATTTATTCATTTGATCGGTTCAGCAAGTTTCCGGTTTTTGGTCCATTGACCCATTATATTAATAGTAAACAATAGCTGACGGTGATCAAGTGATTCGTGCAATCAAATCCAAGTACAAGATATACAAGTTTAGAAAGGTTGTTGAACACTTCGGGTCGAAACGACTACATATACACTTACATTTTACCTGAGTTTATTAGAGTATCATAAGCATTCATATAAGGTCCGGAAATATGTAATCGTGGACTCTTTGGCGACTGGCTGGTCGCTTTCGGTTCCTGATTTCAGTAAAAGACGCTGACCAGAAGTGTACATTCGTAATGACGAAATAGCTTAACTTTGGCTTTTTTAACTTGCACAGTATAAAAAATAGATAAAAGGAATAAAAAAAATGTTTAGTATTTTTGAGTAAATTCAATATTCCGGCCGCTTGGAGAACTTTGCCCATTGGTCAGTGTAAAGTAATAATTTTTCATTTCATTTTATCAGTCAATAGTCAATTCTTTTATCATTTGTTAAGGGAGAATGGTGTAGGTTCTTGGTGAAACATTTTAAATAAAGTAAAGAAAATTTTTGAAAAATTTTTTAGAAACTTTTAAAATTTAAAATATAAAATGTTCTTTACTTTAATTATTTTATCTTTTACTATAACGAGTGTAAAACTAATTGAATGAATATTGAAGCTGTTGTCCGAAATCGAACTTGAATTTGAATTATTTTTTCATTTAGAGCTTTTTAACTAATTCAATTTTTTTTGCACGTATAAGAAAAATATTGAATTATAAAATATAAATAAAAACTGTACTAATTTAAATCTTAAAAATGTAATCTCAATTTGTACTTGATTTAAAAAGTTGGTGCGCCTGTATTTAGGCAACCAGTTGCGCTCAGAAGAACGAAAGCTGCGTATGAGCTAGGTGAGTCCAGTCGATGGAATGCTCAGAGCTTATGGCATCTACCATAAATCATCAAGTAGATATGTAGGATGTAAGGATTATTTTTACATAAGCTTTAAATAGGTAGAAAATAGAAAAGGTAGAGTTTACCATATAAACAATCGTATTTTGCCGATTTACTGCCTCAGTTTCATTTTATTAATGTGATTTTGCTTTTTACTTTATACAATGCGAAGCCCCCCCTTAATTTTTGGCTCGATAACAACAAAAATCTCATCAGATCTTAATCTCAATATAAAGAATCTATTTGTGATATTTAGTTTTTTTTTTTTTTTTTTTTTTTTTTTTAATGCATTTTTCTTCTCTTCAACATGTGGAAGGCAACGGGAAACCACCACATTACAAATCCCAAGAATATGCAACATGACGATTTCTCTTCGAGTAAAGAATTCCGGATGTGAAAATTTCAGGACCATTAGCCTAACCTCACATGCCTCCAAAATCCTAACCAAAATAATCCAGAGAAGAATAGAACAAAGAGTTGAAGAAAATCTGGGGGAAGACCAGTTCGGCTTTAGAAGAAACAGAGGCACCCGAGAAGCAATTCTCTCTTAGACTAATAATAGAAAGGGCTTTTATCAGGGAAGAATCTGTCTACATCGGATTCATAGACCTAGAAAAAGCATTCGATAATGTCAATTGGGAAATTATGTTTAAAATATTAAAACAGGCGGGAATAAAATTCAGAGAGAGAAGACTAATCTACAATCTATATCAAAACCAGACGGCAATTATAAATATTGGTGATGAACACAGAGAAGCCAAAATAAAAAAAGGTGTAAGACAAGGATGTGTGCTGTCACCCATGATTTTCAACTTATACATAGAAGAAGCGATTAAAGAATTCAAAGACAAAATTGATACAGGTATAGAAATCCAAGGTCAAAAGATCGCTATGTTAAGATTTGCCGATGACATTGCCCTTCTAGGAAGCAATAAAAAAGAATTAGAGGACGCCTTGAATGGAATTAACCAAATCCTAATAGAAGAAATCAAAATGAAAATAAACAAGAATAAAACCAAGGTCCTAGTATGTACAAAAAAAGAACAAACGAGACAGGAATGCATCAAAATTAACCAAGAAAACCTAGAAGGAGTTAAGGAATTCCGCTACCTAGGAAGTAAAATAACATGGGATGGGAGGAGCAAAAACGAAATTAAATCAAGAATTGCCCAAGCAAAAATGGGGTTTAATACAAAACAAAAACTACTATGCTCCTCCTCAATCAGCTTAGCAAACAGGAAGTTGCTATTGAAGACATATGTATGGAGCATAGCCATGTACGGGTGTGAAACCTGGACAATTAGAGAAGAGGAGAGAAAGAGATTAGAGGCTTTCGAAATGTGGTGCTACAGAAGAATGATGAATATCAAATGGATGGATAAAATTACAAATGAAGAAGTTCTTGGAAGAATCGGAGAAAGAAGAACCTTGTGGAAGAGTCTGAAGAAGAGAAGAGGTCAGATGATGGGGCACACACTGAGACATGGGGGACTGCTTAGGGATATCTTGGAGGGGAGGTGGGAAAGAAAAGGGGAAGGGGAAGAACCAGATTAGAATATTTCAACCAAATAATTGGGGATATGGGATGCCAGACATTTAGAGAGGTTAAACAGCTGGCGGGGGACAGAGTCGAGTGGAGACGGATTGTTGCATCAAACCAGTCTTAGGACTGTATACTCAATGATGATGAATGCAATCGAATGCAAGAAGGGGTGCACCAGTAAAGATGTAGCCCCTATGGATCTCGAAAGACCCTTGCATTACCGAAGAGAAGGGAAAGTTGATTAAGTGAGAGGGTGTAGACGTAGGTGTCTATGCACCCTGGTTTTGAAGGTTTGAAGATCATAGGTGCTGGGAAAGATAGAGGCTGGGAGAGAGTTCCAGTTCCTTGAAGTCATGGGGATATATGTATTCGCGAATGAAGCGGTCCGGCACTTTTCCAACTTGACCGCAAAAGAGCGTTGGGAGTCGGCAAAACGTGTGCTGCGTGCAAAGCAGTTTTGATATTTACAATAGTTTTTGTGCTAGAGGGTACACAAAATTTGGTAAAGTACTAACAGAGATTTGACAAAATAATTAATATCTCGTAAAATATAATTTTTTCGGTGTTTACTTAGTAGAGCTTTTGTAGACCAAAACGCCATGGTTTCGGTCAATTTTTTTTCATCAAAATACTTCCAGTCGTTTTAGAGTTATTTTCAAAAAACGAAGCAAAAAACTACTTTTTTCATAAAATTATTGGATAAAAAATACTTGGTAGGTTTCACATTAAGATATAAAAATAAAAAGAATTTATTTTTGGAGAGTTTTTAATCTCAGTTACTTTCTGTTGCTCCTGAGATGGGTTAGCCCCCGAAATATATATATCGAGATTAAAGACTCTGCAAAAATAAATTCCTTTTATTTTTATATCTTAATGTGAAACCTACCAAGTATTTTTTATCCAATAATTTTAAAAAATGTTTCACCAAGTACCAACACCAAAACTTAAAAACTACTTTTTTCATGCATGATTAAAATATTTGGCTATACTCAGTATGGTCAAGTGAAAACGGAAAAAATAGAAAAACACCTAGAAAAAACTTGGAATTTAAAAATATTTTTGTCGCTGGTCACCCTGCATTAATAATTAATAAAAAAAATAGTGTTGGCAAAATTTGATGTGTCTACTGTGCCTATCCGTAAATCCTCCCTTCCTTTGATTACTTTTGGATCTGAAGGTAAAATTGAAAATGAAGTTTAAATTTATATATTGTAGTTATATATTTTTTTACATTTTTTCCTGCTACCTTCCCGATATGTTTCATTGTGGTGAAAAATAATCTGTGTAAGCTTTCAGTTCATTTGAATAAATGACAAGAGTACCATAGAGAATCGAAAAAATAATAAAATCTCAGAAAAATCAACTTTATTTGCTTATATCTTACAAAATATTAATTATATTCAAAATGACGCGACGATTGGCTTTAGTATTATGGATGTAATATTATTATTAATTATATTTTTCCTTTTTTAATTTTTATCTTATTTTCTGCAATTACTAGGATACTTTTCGTAGATTGTAATTCACTAGTCAAAGAAATATTGTAATCCCCCAGTAGGTGCAACGCGGCTAAATTCGTTTTTCTTCTGGTTTTTATAATTAAATAAATTGTTTAATACTTTATATCTCTAGTGAATCTTAAATAGGTAACAATTAACTATTTCAACTAGAATAAATTTCACTTGGCTTTCACAAAACCAGAAACACCTTATAGGTGCAACGCGACTAACCATGTCGGAAAGAAGTGCGCGACTAACGGAAGGTTAATCAAACTTATTGCCATTTTGTCAAAAAACCGTTTTCTATAATGATGTATACGGTATAGAAAAAAATTAGGACAATAAAATATTTTATCTATTTAATATGACTTAGATATACCAACAAACGTCAAACACCACTCATTGTTACGCCGACGATAGCACTCTACACAGCAAACCCTCACTCCCGAATAATCGAATCAATGTTGCCTCCTCAATTACTCTCGACCTAGACAAACAGCTCTCAAAATTTAGTTAACTTTAATTCAAACAAGACTCAATGTTGTCTAATTTCTAGGCGCCGAAAATAAAGATTTCCCTGATATTCACTTCGATTCGAATACCCTAAAAATGTGTGACATCCATGGGCCTATCCATGTTGGGCGTCTCTGTCGCATCTGACCTATCTTGGAATGAACACATCTCCTCTGTGGCGAAATCTGCAGCAAGGTAACTAGATTGGCTTCTTATTCAGGTCCAAGCGATTTTACAAACCCCCACAACTTCTCACCACCTACAAGGCCCAAATCCGCCCCTGTCTCGAATACGACTCTCATCTATGGAGAGGAGCCTCAAAATATTCTCTTGCTACCCTGGATACAATTCAGAAACGAGCCGTCAGCCTAATTAACGATTCTACCCTCACCGACTCCCTCGACTCGCTGGCTCATCGAAGAAATGTCTCTGCCCTTTCCCTTTTCTATAGATACTATCATGGCAGGTGCTCTGTGAGATAAAATCAATAATTCCACCCAAAGCATGCTTTGCACGTAGCACGCGTTTTGCCGACTCCCAATACTCTTTCGCGGTCAAATTAGAAAAGTACCGGACCACTTCATTCGCCAATACATATATCCCCATGACTTCAAGGAACTGGAACTCTATCCCAGCAACTATAATCTTCAAACCTTCAAAACCAGGGTGCATAGACACCTACGTCTACATCCTCTCACTTAATCAACTTTCCCTTCTCTTCGGTAATGCAAGGGTCTTTCGAGATCCATAGGAGCTGCATCTTTGCTGGTGCACCCCTTCTTGCATTCGATTGCATTAAAAAAAAAAAAAAAAAAAAAAAACAGCACTGTAATTTTAGATTATTATTTTTTTTTAATTCGCAATATTGTCCATTGTCTTCAATGGTAGCTGGGGACCCTTATAACAATGGGACCCTGGGCTGAAGCTCACAAAGCCCATATATAGATCTGCCCCTGAGGGCCGGTTGTATGTCGCAAAGTAAATGCTTTTCCACTAACAAACGGTAGATGGTAAATGGAGGGACTGGGGTGGCCAATCAGATGACAGCCACTTTCAATGCGTCATCTGATTGGCCATCCCAGTCCCTCCATTTACCATCTACTGTTTGTTAGTGGAAAAAGCATTTACTTTGCGACATACAACCGGCCCTGAGAGCACCATCAGTTAATAAGAAACAACTAAGGTATAGAAAGAAGGCTTAAGTTTATGACTTAGGGATCTATCATGATTACAGCGGGTGTTTAACTGCTGGACTTTTCCAGCATCCTAAGCCATCGTCTTCTTTTTTTTTTTTTCTAATGATATTGATGTGAGAAGGAGATACACCAGAAGGTGCATCCCCTAAAGGCCTGTATGGGATTGCCCCTCCATCGTGAAAAGAACAGAGTAGAAGGAAAGAAGCCGAGATCACGAGCCAAATCTCAGAAACTTAGATACAATCCAATATCCAATTTACAAAGTTTTTAGGGCTTCGAGCAGTGGTAAATTTTCCTATCGATAAATTAGGTTTTTAAATTTATCTCCCACTTCTGTCAAGAGAGTTATCTTCTTCTAAATTCCTTTTTTGCACTGCCTTTGGTGTTTTTTCCACCAGATGCCTCGTAATCTTCCTCTGACAAACTGGAAAAAGTCCGAAAATTTCGAGGTTTTTCGGCGGCCAAATGATGCCCCCAGACTTTCGAGGTCACAAACTTAGATTTGGCATACCCACATCATACCAAACGATCCTAAAAATCTTTTCTCGCAATTAATGTAAGCTGAAATCCCCCTATTTACTGGGCTATATGGGAAGATAATTTTTTTTGAGATCTAGATTTTTCAATCTGTATTGATTTTTTAAGAATAAAATTAATCTCATAGCATAAATAGTTATTGAGATATTGACTCGGCAATGGCCCCTTTGTCCCTCCTTAACTACGCGCACGCTTAGGGATCTATCATGATTACACCGGGTGTTTAACTGCTGGGCTTTTCCAATATCCTAAGCTCCATCGTCTTCTGTCAAGGGAGTTATCTTCTGTTTTTTCCACCAGGTGCCTCGTGGTCTTCCTCTCTTTCTTATGATTATAAATAACTAAAAAATCATCTAATAATGTGTATTTAACTAACATTTATATCTTTTAGAAATTAATTTATAATCTAATATACAATTAGGCATCAGTCGATTGAATTTCGATTATTACTTTCCAATATGAGCTTATATTTTGCGTTCTTTTGTGGAAAATAATAAAATAAGAAGTTAGCAAATTTTTTGTCCAAAAATACCTTTGAAAAAATGAACTCAGCTCATATGCTTTATATTTATTATATATGATATTACTACTACTTACCTGCTATTTGTTATGGTGTTCGGAAAACATAAAACATTTGAAAGGAGTGACTGACAGACATTGGCGTAGTTAGGGCATTTTTCTAGGGGGGGGGGGGGGCAGCTCCAGTGCCGGGGCCAGGGTTGAGCGAGGTCTGGCGACCGCCCAACCATCCAAAACTGCAATTTTTTGCAAAAAATCTCAGTCTTTCCTTCATAAAATGAAAAACTACTGATCTTGGAACTTGATTCCTATCTCATTCTGTAGGAAATCTTATTGACTTGAGCGTTTACTTGGATCACTTTTTTGATAAAACTCTTAAATTTATAGATACCTATCCAACATTTTCTAAGACGCTTTTAGGATTCGGATCATATCCTGTCCGGAAAATGTAGGATATATATTTAGATCAAAGAGTTTTAACAAAAAATGGTCCAAGTCAACAAAATTTTCTAGAGAATGAGATAGAAATCAAGTTTCTAAGATGAGTGGATTTCATTTTATGAAGGAAAAACTGAGATTTTTAGCAAAAAATTGCATTTTTTTCAAAATTTCAACCTCATTGCGGCATGAGTTACCATTATCCAATTAATATCAAACTTTGTTGAATTGTAGCAAATTTAATCTAGTTTAAAGATGTGTAAGGGGGCTACGGCCCTTAGCGAATACTTAGCCTGTAATTTATTTGTTAAGTTAAAGAAAGTCTAATTTGTTGGAATAGAGAGTAGCCTCAGTAAACTGCTGAGTTAACAGCGAGACAGGTTGGCGCCGTGCCTAGATCCAGTATAGTGAATATTAGCTCCCGTACAAGGGAGTGGGAGAGAGACAGACGCTACCCTGGGCAAGAGAAGAAGAGACGCGAGAAGGAGGCGGGCCTGTCTGTGTATGAAGTGACCAACGGATACGAGAGTGTGAGTGCGTGGAAAAGAGGAAGTCGCTGTCGGTGTGTCTCCCACGCAAAGATGTAAATGTGTGGGTGACAGCGAGGACGCGGAACTAACGGCCGACGGGGGAGTCGTCCTGAGGCTGGCACGACAGACATAACGGCTGGGGGGTGGCCAGCCGGCCGCCCCTGCGAGCGGGGGCAGATGTGAACGCGTGCGAGGGACTGTGTGACTACCCCCGGGGCGGGTACAGGTGTGTGCCGCAGGCGTGTGTAGGTACGCGTTATGTGAAAGACAGTGTTAACGCGAGTGTGTGCACGTGCTGCGAACTGTGTGCAGGTACATCGTGTATGTGTTCGGTGATGTGCTAAGGACCAGGATGCCGCCCTGCGGGCGGTAGCCGGTGTCTCGGGGACACGGCCAGCTTGCGGGCTGGGTGAGCCTGCGGGCTGTCTAAGAAGAGCGATGTGACCGTCCCGTGGCTGTGTGATCAAACGGGCGGAGAGGAGCGTCGACGAGCCGACCACGAGGATGGCGAAGGACAGGCACGCGAGGGCCTGTCCGTGGGAGTGCTGAGGAACAGCCGTGCCCTGTGAAGGGCCGAGAGGCGGCTGGACGAGCTAAGTGAAGATCGATGTAGCCAATGCTGGCGGAGGGCAAGAGGGCTGTCCTGCCAGCTGTGCGAGGATCGGCGTCATTGAAGGGCGCCGAGGCGCCCTGCGAGCTTGAGCCGCTAGTGAGCAGGGCAGGAGCTCTACTCGTGTGGACAGACAGTGACCAGAGAAGTCGGAAGTGCGTGAGTAGTTCGGCCGAAACGTTTTATTAATGATAAGTCTGATCAGAAAATATTTCGAAGTATGTTAGTTTGTAACTTTAAGTTTAGTCTAGTTTGTAATTGCTTAATAACCTATAGTCTTAGTTAAATTTGTTCTTCAAAATTATTTATATTTTTACTAGTATATTAACTAGCTCGTATTATTTCAATTGTAACTTCATAATCGAATTGGTTTTATATAATTTGTACTAATTGATCTACCATGAAATTAAACACCATTGTTTTTAATTACAAATTTATTGTACTACATTGTTTCGTCCTTAATTAAGACCCCTTTTCAGGTCGGGCGGAAGTCGCGCCTTACAAATTGGTGTCGAGGTGTGGGGTAAACGATTTTAAAATTTTCAAAGTGCAATTTGGGGTAGATAATTTTGAAAAGGGAAATTTTGAAAATTTTGAAATCGGGCACTCGCTCGGCTCAGTCGAGAGTGCCGCCCACGAATAATTGGGAAAAAGTTTAATATATATAGAAGGGAATTTTAAGGGCCAATTTCTGAAAATTTGGGAAATAAGAATTTGAGGAAAATTTAAAGTGCATAAATTGGAAAACAAAAGTTTATGATATATAGGTTGAGAGAATTCGGGCCAAATGTCGGGAAATTTTTGGAGAAGTAAAATTTTCGGGAAAAGTTTAAGGAGAAAATTTTAAAAGATAATTTCGAGCCATTTTTGAACAGAAGTTTGAAATAATTTTTGAGAGCGTCGCACGTACATAAATGTAAGAGAAAATTTTAAGGAGAGAATTTTAAAAATAGTTTTTGAGGCATTTGGAGTCGATTTTTTTTGTTTTGCTATTAAAGTGTAAGGAGAAAATTTAAAAGATAATTTCGAGCCATTTCTGAACAGAAGTTTGAAATAATTTTTGAGAGCCTCGCTCGTGCATAGAGTGAGGAAAGAGTTTGGGTCAAGTAAGGTTTCAAGAGAATTTTAAGGAGAAAATTTTGAAAATTTTGGGATAATTTGGGGTAGAATTTTATTTCAGAAAAGTTAGGGAATTTATCTGAAATTTTAAGAAATCAAGGTTTGGATTACATATTTGTGATCAAACATTTTACTTTCTAATTACTTTAGTATTGAGGTATAAATAGAAGTTGAAGGTGTTGAGAGGATTTTTGGACAAAATTTCTATTATGTAAAATTTTTCAAAATATTAGTATCGGAAGCTCATAAACTTGTTTTATTAATCCTGGAGTAATTGTTGAAGCGTACGAGGTGTATCTATATAGATTCGAATATTGCAAATTTTGGGAAAACCCGGAACATCATTTTATTTTTGTTTTGCGTCTTGAGCCAGTATGGTGAATAAACTTGTATAATTTATGGGATTAATAGTTGAGGAATTTTTAAAGAATTTTGAATAGATTTTGGACCGGGGGTAGTTTTGACAAAACTTTGGAGCGAAAGGGGATTTTGAGTGAATTTTGGGGTCAGGTATTTTGAACTAAGTGCTGAGGTTGCAGACGAAAGGATCGCTGCTCTAGAGGCGTTGGTCGCGAGGTTCACCACGGGAGAAATAATACAAAATTTTAGAGACTGCTTTGGGAGTGGTCAGGGACGTCTAAGGAGGAGAGTGGGGGTGAGAAAGGGAAAACCTGAGGCTTCAACCAATAAAAAAGAAATGTGTGACAAGGGGTCAGAAGGGAAAAGGAGGATCAGTAAAGGGGAAGGACTGTGCCAGGCCCCCGGTGTAAGAATGAGAAGGAGACCGAAAATGGAGTGTCTCGCCCTACATGGGGTGGTTACACGGGGAACTGGCCGTTAGCGGCGCCCCGGTGACCATCTTGGGAGGGGTTTCTTCCCGAATTCGCCCTGCCGGGGGTGGTGACACGGGGAATTGGCCGTGAGCGGCGCCCCGGTGACCCCCGAGCAGGGGAAGGCCTGGGCTAGGTCCTTAGGGTGAAAATAAGAAGAGCCTACCTAGGGTGGCGATACGGGGAACTGGCCGTTAGCGGCGCCCCGGTCACCATCCGGGAGGGGGCGGGAGGGCCTGTAAAGGTAAGGAACCGGTGTCAGGCCCTCGGAGTGGAAGGAAGGGATAACGAGAGGGGAAAATCACAAGGCAGGATAAAGGGTTGAAGGGTTGAATTAGCAGAGAAGCAAACCGTGGTGAGGTAGAAGGGAAGAAAACAGTAATGTCGGGCAAGAAGTAATATAATACGGAACCTTAAATCTTTGGAATCTATTTGTGGACTGAATCTAATATCGTAAATATAAACAGCTTGGCCAGGTGCAACAGCTAGATAGACTTGTAAAATTGGTTGTTAATGGAACCTCTTCTCCTGAAGTTCCTAGTTTATTAATTGTGTTTCTTTGTGTGATTTTCATTATATTATTCGTAATTTGGTCAATACCTGCTTTCTTTTTCTTCAACGTTTTTATTTTTTTTAACAAACTGTAAGGCGTATATTTTATTTTAATTTTATGAAAAATAATGTTCCGGGTTGGATAACGGTAGCGGCAGTCGTTCTGGGAAGCCTAAGGGATGAGGAACCACCACCGCCCAGGATTGGGACGGGGAACTCGAGATCGGGGTCGACCGCCGGGCCGACCGCCGAAGAGAAAATTCTTTAATTTTTTGAAGTCCGCGTGTAAATTTTGAACTATTTTTTAGACAAATCCCGAGACCTTTTTCAGGAAAAATTTGAGCTATCTTTTAGTGAGAATCTGAGACGGTTTTTGTGGAAAGAATTTTGAGTTATTTTCGAGCAATTTTGAGCCTTTTTTTTTGAAAAAGTTTTGAGTCATTTTTCGAAGGAAATTTTGAGAGACAGTTCTGAGGGAAGCATTTTGAATTATTTTTGAGGAAAATCCCGAGACCTTTTCCAAGGAAGATGTTGAGCCATTTTTGGGAGGAATTTTTGAGTCATTTTGAGCATTTCGGAAGGGGAGATTCCAATGGACGAAGGAGGGAAAATCGGGCCCTACTGTGTGTAAGGGGCCCGGGGGGGCAGGTCCTACTGTGTGTAAGGGGCCCGCCATGACTAACACCGATAGGTCAGGGGGTCCTACTGTGTGTAAGGGACCCGCCGTGACAAGACCCGTTAGGTCAGGGGGTCCTACTGTGTGTAAGGGGCCCGCCGTGACAAGACCGGGGAAGTCGGGGGTCCTATTGTGTGTAAGGGGCCCGGACGGACACCTCTGCTAGAGATGTTTACGAAACCGTCATCCCCGGAGAAGAAAATTGGTAGCACCAGGGTGAGAAAATTGTGGAGTAGTCGTTTCCTATTTTCTTGGTGTGTAGTAAAGGACATTTGGAATTGGGGCTAACATATCTCGGGAGGAAGGCCCAGGTGGTCGGGAGGAGTAGCCTAGGAGAAAAATAATCGAAATATTTAGGCGATCACTATTTGGAATAAGTTACAAGCGCGGTAAATGCAAATTTTGGCTGTTTTAACGAGAAAAGTTTGAAGAGAAAATCCTTTAATTTTATGAAGGAGGGCGATGACACCGTGGACCTGAAGTGGGAGTCGCCTTGAACGATTTTGGGCCGTGGAGGGGAAGGTATCAGTCATCAGAGGGCGGTTAGATGCGTTAGAAGGTGACCGATACGCTCCCTTCTATGTGAGTTTAATCTACTTTATCGATGTATATCATGGCTACCGTAATTACGAGGCTACCCCCCCTGTACGCAAAGGTGTAGTCTCCCTAGAATTAAGCCTTAGATATAAGTGGTTCAGTTAGTTTTAAGTTGTGGATAAAATCTATATGTAGTATAACGTTAAGTGACGGACCCCCGGGCGAACTGTAAAGGATGTCTATGTCCAAGGACATAGACATCTTTTCTAAAACGGGGAAGGATGTAAGGGGGCTACGGCCCTTAGCGAATACTTAGCCTGTAATTTATTTGTTAAGTTAAAGAAAGTCTAATTTGTTGGAATAGAGAGTAGCCTCAGTAAACTGCTGAGTTAACAGCGAGACAGGTTGGCGCCGTGCCTAGATCCAGTATAGTGAATATTAGCTCCCGTACAAGGGAGTGGGAGAGAGACAGACGCTACCCTGGGCAAGAGAAGAAGAGACGCGAGAAGGAGGCGGGCCTGTCTGTGTATGAAGTGACCAACGGATACGAGAGTGTGAGTGCGTGGAAAAGAGGAAGTCGCTGTCGGTGTGTCTCCCACGCAAAGATGTAAATGTGTGGGTGACAGCGAGGACGCGGAACTAACGGCCGACGCGGGGGAGTCGTCCTGAGGCTGGCACGACAGACATAACGGCTGGGGGGTGGCGAGCCGGCCGCCCCTGCGAGCGGGGGCAGATGTGAACGCGTGCGAGGGACTGTGTGACTACCCCCGGGGCGGGTACAGGTGTGTGCCGCAGGCGTGTGTAGGTACGCGTTATGTGAAAGACAGTGTTAACGCGAGTGTGTGCAAGTGCTGCGAACTGTGTGCAGGTACATCGTGTATGTGTTCGGTGATGTGCTAAGGACCAGGATGCCGCCCTGCGGGCGGTAGCCGGTGTCTCGGGGACACGGCCAGCTTGCGGGCTGGGTGAGCCTGCGGGCTGTCTAAGAAGAGCGATGTGACCGTCCCGTGGCTGTGTGATCAAACGGGCGGAGAGGAGCGTCGACGAGCCGACCACGAGGATGGCGAAGGACAGGCACGCGAGGGCCTGTCCGTGGGAGTGCTGAGGAACAGCCGTGCCCTGTGAAGGGCCGAGAGGCGGCTGGACGAGCTAAGTGAAGATCGATGTAGCCAATGATGGCGGAGGGCAAGAGGGCTGTCCTGCCAGCTGTGCGAGGATCGGCGTCATTGAAGGGCGCCGAGGCGCCCTGCGAGCTTGAGCCGCTAGTGAGCAGGGCAGGAGCTCTACTTGTGTGGACAGACAGTGACCAGAGACGTCGGAAGTGCGTGAGTAGTTCGGCCGAAACGTTTAACTAATGATAAGTCTGATCAGAAAATATTTCAAAGTATGTTAGTTTGTAACTTTAAGTTTAGTCTAGTTTGTAATTGCTTAATAACCTATAGTCTTAGTTAAATTTGTTCTTCAAAATTATTTATATTTTTACTAGTATATTAACTAGCTCGTATTATTTCAATTGTAACTTCATAATCGAATTGGTTTTATATAATTTGTACTAATTGATCTACCATGAAATTAAACACCATTGTTTTTAATTACAAATTTATTGTACTACATTGTTTCGTCCTTAATTAAGACCCCTTTTCAGGTCGGGCGGAAGTCGCGCCTCACAGATGTATAAAGTCGTCTTTGTTGAAAACGTGCTCCTTCATGGTCAAAATGGGAAAAAAGCGAAAAAAGTGCGAGTTTTAGGGATATTCAAAAGTGATCCTGGGGTTTTTTTAGGATCCCCATTAAAAATACTGGGCCAATTTTGCATTTCTTTTTTTTAATCGACGCGAAAATTTGTCCTCTTTAATTTACTATAGAACAGTTATTTAAAAAATATGAAATGTTTTCGAGTTTTAAGCGACAAACTGGAAAAAATCCGAAAATTTCGGGGTTTTTCGGTCGCCAAAAGATGTCCCCCAGACTTTCGAGGTCGCCAACTTAGATTTGGCATACCCACACCATACCAAACGATCCTAAAAAAATATTTTCTCGCAATTAATGTAAGCTGAAATCCCCCTATTTACTGGGCTATATGGGAAGTTAATTTTTTTTGAGATCTACATTTTTCAATCTGTATTGATTTTTTAAGAATAAAATTAATCTCATAGCATAAATAGTTATTGAGATATTGACTCTATTCTAGGGGGGGGGGGCAATTATAATGTACTACATTATAATTCTGCTTAGAATGAAATACAATATATTATTGTTACTGTCACTGAAAGAGGAGACAGAGGAGAATGTCGCATTGGATTTCCTTCACTGACTTTTCAAAACCCTGAAGAAGGAGAGAATAGCCTCCGAAACGTCGGCTTTTGAATAAAAATAAAAAGATAGTATAAATTATCTTCTTTTTTTTGGACTGCCTCATCAATATCCACTTAATCTATTATAATTTTGTAAAATTCTAATTTTTTCCAAAAAGACAATTTGCCCCCCCCCCCCCCGAAAAATTTCATTAATAATGACTACCTACACATATTTTGTTGTTGACAATAACAAAATCATTTAAAAAAAAAAATTTAGTATGATTTTTGTTTAATGAACTTGGATTTCAGTCAGGTCAATTGAAAACAGCTCTAGAATTAGGGTTTACTTTTAACAAAAATTTCATTATTTTTCTATGGCATAACTGGTCCAAAGATCATGAACTTAATACATAAAGTTAGTAAAAGGAAACTTGGATAATTAAAACAGGTACTTAAGTACATTAATAACTTCCAAACAAGTAAATTTGACTTAATTTTATTTAAAAAATATACAATTTTATTATATAGATGATTTAAAAAATTTTGACAATTATGTTATCATTTAATGTTTGTTATTCTACATTGTTGAAGTGATAAAAAAATTCTATAAAAAAATTAAAAGTAAATTTCAATTTGCTATCATTTAGAATCTACAAACAACTCATAAATACAGATACTAGTCTTTTACACAAGATTTTTCTCTTTGATTTTAGTAAATAATCATTCAGGTCTCTTCGCTTAGTTTTATTGAGATCTTAAATTTTAATTTGTCTAAATAGATTATATTATTCTGTAAATATTGTCATACAATTTCAAATTATACAAGGAAAAAAAGATCTTAATGTTATAAATTATTATATATTTGATAGAATAAATAATAAATAATAAATTTTAAAAATTTTATTTTATGCATGAAATGTGCAATTTATTTATACAGATGGCACGGTTAAAATATCTACAATCAGCGTTCGTCTATTGGTATTTTTTATACACGAGTTGTAAACTCACAGTTGTTTGAAACCGGAACACAATTAAGAAACAAAAATAAATATTTCTTTTGTAATGTACACCTCTATCCAACCAAGGAAATATTAAAACAAATTGAAATTAAAATTTCAATAATAAATCTATACACTTGAGATAAGATAAAAAGTTTTTCTATCCATCTTTATATATTTATATATAATTTATCACAGGCTACAGTGCTCTAAGAGTCAGTGGAAGCACTCCTTACACATAATTCGCATTCACATATGCTCCTAAAGACTAACTATTCTTCTCTGAAGAATTTCATTTGAACAAAGTTTCGATTATTCAAATATCGATGTAATTTTTATACAGTAGTTTCGTTGCGTCGGAAAGGTTTAAGAGGTTGAAGTTCTCTTTGCAGTCGATCTAAATCGTTGTAATATTCATGATCACTTTCTTCTTCTGAGCTTCTTTGATGTGTCACATAAGGTCTGGTTTGCGAACCAGAAGGATCTAAATTGGAGGAGTTTGAAGTAGAGTTTGTTGGAATGCCTGGCGTTGTATTTGGGTTAGGAGTAGCACCGTTTGTATCAGTCACACCATTGGGTACAATTGTTATGATTGGCAAACCATTTGTCGAACATTCTGGGATGGAATCGACAGAAGGCAGCCCATTAGATAATACTACTCCTGGCAAACCACTATTTGTATCAGAGTTCATTATATGATATTCAGGGTTATCTACACAAGTATTAGAGGGCAAAAAATCTGGATAAGGAAATCCACCGGTGGAGTCTTTAGAATCTCCTGAAAAAAAAAACATTCAATTAACATTTAATTAACATTTAATGACATTTTTAATAATATGTATTTATGTAATTTTTATGTCTTAACAAGAAAAAGCCCGATTTACAGGGTACAGTTTTTGTCTGCGTAGATTCAAATCAGCCAGACAACAAACATAATAAATATTTAAAAGTTTCTGCCATATGGTTCAGGTTTAATAATTTAGTTTTACTAACCTATTAAATCCATATAGGCTGTAGCCGTAGTAGCAGAATTTAATCCATGAGGTTGGGGCGACGGCATAAGATAATCATCTTCATCTAAAGGAAGTTCTAGTTTTAAAGATCCCACTTGAGCTCTATTTGATTGAGCTGCGCCATCCACGCATTCTTCTTCTGACAAACAAACACAAATAATTATCAAAATTAGTTTTTTTTTTTAATAAATTTAATTAATTTTGATTTATACCTTTTGCTGAAAGCATTTTGAGAGGATCGCTACAATAGCGAGATCCGGAAATAGATGGATCAAGAGCATTTCCAGCACTCTGTTGTTGTTTGAATTGTATCTCCACCAGAAGAGCCACTGCCCATTCCTTGAATTGGTATACAATTTGGATAACCAAGATCGGTCCAAGGTGCAGGAGGCTGTTGTTGGGAGCTACTGCAGTTGCCAAGAGAAGATGGAGGGGATGGACTTGGAGCTGGTCCGAACATCGGAGCCCGGGATTTCGGTTGAAGATATTCGTCCGCATCCACTAATGCTTCAGGTCCATCCAAAGCAGAACTTAGGTTTCGAATAAGTTCCTTTTCCTCCTAGAAAAATTAATATTTATGTAAAGATTTATAAGCTAACTAGTTAATTTTTTTTACAATTAAAATCTATCTATCACTTGAAATCTGACTTTTAGTTTGCTATCGATAGAAATATTAAGGTGTTCTCTATAATAATTAAATCTCTTAAAAAGTAAAAGTTAATTTTTAATAAATTGCCAGCATCTGCAATTATTAAAATAAAAATTAGGTACTTATTTTTTATTTAAATTGAAGCAACACAAATTTCAAATTCAAATAGAGGGGGAAAATTTCTTGGAAAATACAAAACACTTAATCATCTATTTATATTAATACAAGACAAAGAAATTATAGGTGGGTTTTCACGTATATTATTAGGATTAAATATCTGACAATTAAAAATTATTTCACACTTTGAAACCTATTTAAAATTTAATAAAATTAGTATAATAAAAAGACTAGTGAAGCCAGCACTGAATTTTTAAAACCGAGATTTTTATTTATAAGTCCATTTAGAGGTGGTAGAATTAATTTTTGGTTTTGATACAAGAGTGTTAAAAGCATAAGTTAGAAAAAGCCAAAAACTTACAGGGTATTGTACCTGCGAGGTATAAGCTGGTAACCGCATGTGCTTATCACCTGCGATGGCTAAATATCTGCCTGGATCTCTTGCCATTTTAGCGAATTCATCTGAAAGTTCTTTAAAACTAGGCCTAGAATCTGCATCCAGCACCCAACATTTGACCATCAACATATAAACATCGATTGTGCAAATGGAGGGCTGAGGGAGTCGTTCGCCCTTCTCAAGGCTTTCAGGAACATCACGAGCAGGAACATTTTCATATGGGCGGGCTCCATAAGTCAAAAGTTCCCATACTGTTACTCCAAACGCCCAAACATCTGACTTGTGTGTAAAAATGCGATGCTGAATACACTAGAAAGTAAAATATTTGAAAATTAAATTTCATATAATCTAATTATTTTGATTATTTCAAAAGAGGAAAAAGTTACCTCTAAAGCCAGCCATTTGATAGGCATTTTTCCGCCTGCCGCTTTGTATTCGTCCTCATTAATATCAAGTAATTTAGCTAGACCAAAATCAGTAATTTTTACACAATTAGGAGTTTGTACAAGAACATTTCTAGCAGCTAAATCTCGATGAACAAGCCTTCTTTCTTCCAAATAAGCCATTCCTAAAATTAGTAATGAAATTAGTAATGAAATTAGTGAAATTTGAATAGCTAAAATTAAAACACTTTTTTGAATATAACGGAAATTACCTCGTGCAATTTGGGTGCACCAATTTAAGAGAGGTTTGCTTCCTATTTTTTCTTTGAAATTCCTGACGTAATCAAGAAGACACCCAAGAGGCATGAGTTGAGTTACCAGCATCATCTGGGATGTCATACAAACAGCCAGTAACTGTAAAAGATTGGGATGTTCCACGGTGGCCATGATATAAGCTTCTTCCAAAAATTCTTTTGAAGTATTGGCACCAGTTCCTTCTCGTAACACCTTAAAGAATAAATAATTTATTTTATTTTACTAAAAATATAAAACTTTAATTTAAATAAAAAATAATTATGATAAGCAATTAGAGTAATCTATTATTGATTTTTTTTATTGTCAACCTACTTTTATTGCAACTGGAATTTTGACATTTTCTCCTTCTGGATACCAAACACCTTTGTAGACAGTTCCGAAAGCTCCATATCCAAGTAGTTCGTGGCATTTTCGCAATTCCGCTTCTTTAACAATACGCAATTTAGCCAAATTTGGTTTAACATTCGTTGGACGAAGTGGCTCATTGTCTTCTAGACCAGTTAATGCTAATGCCATTTTGGCAGCTGAGTGCTTAGCTTTAGTTTTTTGGTGATAAAGCCATCCTACTGCACCAACTAAAAGCATTAAAGCCAGAGCTACAGCTATTACAGCCCCAATAATTACTGTAGTTTTTGGTGATTCAGCTCTTAGAGCGTGCTGAAGCGGTTTTTCCGAGCAATAAGGGTCACTGTTGTCTTGGGGAAAAATCTTATGTGGAGCTTCAGGTGGACAAGAATCTGTGCAGTTAAATGCGGTAGTGTTGTCGCCAGGACCTCCATCAAGGAAAAGTTTATAATTTCGACAAGAAGTGCATTGTGATTCAGTAGGTCCGTAACATGAACGACATTCATTTGAACAAGGTAAGCAATCCTGAAAAAACATCTATTGTGAATAAAAAACAATAGGAAAGTATAATATAATTAATTATTATTAAACATTTTTTATCTAATAAAAGTATCAACTTATATAAATAATAATTTGAAATTATATTTTATTAAATAATTATTTAATTGTAGCTCTGGTTGAAATTATAGGCAAATGTTGTTAGGATTTATAAGTTAAATTAAAATTGATAAGTGAAACTTTACTAATGATTGAGAAAATTCTTAATAATTAATAAGTATTTATAAATTGATATACCTTTGTTCCGGGTACCACGTAAAAATCTCGAGGACATTCATCTTCACACTGTTCACCGCGTTTGAAATCACGGCATTCTTGGCAATGACTTTCATGGAATCCGTATCCAGTACATTTCAAGCAGCGAGGATGGCAAATTCTGAATTACAAAAATAATGATGAGGTTTAAATTGAATGAATTTGCATTAAAGAAAATGTTTTTTTTTGAATTTTTTGGAAACCACACCTGCAATTTCCAGTTCCTCTGGGATTTTCTTGCATATTGGGTGACATGAAACGCTCATAAAAGAATCCTTCAGGACAAGGTTCATTGGATGCAATGCATCGAACAGTTTGATTGAGCATAATTCCTTTCTTACATGTATGGCAACCATTAGGTCCTTCATACTCGCTGGGCCCTGAGCATCCATCGAGACAATGATCGTGGCATGGTTTGCATTGCCCTTCGTGAGCATATTTTGTTTGAGGACATTGAGGAACACAATAAGGACCATCGCGAACATGCTTACATGCTGTACAATTATCGGGGCCAGCACCGGTGCAAGTATCTGCACATTCTTCATGGCAGGGCTTACAAACTCCAGCAGCTGCCTCGTACATGCTAAAATTTGAATATGAGAAAATTAATAAAATTTCTAAATTTTTATCAATTACTTAGAAATAGTATATATTTTCTAATTAAATTATAGTTTACTTAAAGAAATAATATAATAATCTACCATTCATAAAAACTAGAAAAATGTTGATTTAATGACTTTTAAAATAAAATTACCTGGCGAAATGTATAGCTTCAGAAAGCATATAAACATAATAGCATTATTATTATTATTTTTAATTTTTTTAATAATGGATAAGTTTTTCAAATTTATTATGAAAAGTTTGTTACTTACCCATGGACAGAATCACAGCTTTTGAGACACGTGTTTACTAATCGGAAGTGCGCACAAGAAAGACATTGATCCGGGCTAGGACCCCAACAACCTTCTGAAGAGCATTCTTCATGACAAACATGACCTTCCGCCGCTGTTTAAACGGAAATAAGAACGATTAGAAACAAATAAATATAAATAAATACTTATGTAAATTCAGAAAAATTAGTGAACAATGAACTTACTGCAATTCTCTTTGGGGCTGTTATTATTGATAAGTACATTGTGCTCATTGCTTTTTTTTATTCGTTTCCAATTAATTTCATTAACATAACATAGATATGAATTTTCAACTATACTAATACTGCCGGAATGTACTTTTTGAAGAGATCGAAGTCCTAAGGATCTTAAAGATGTTTTCACAATATAAAGTGAAGAAAAGAATTCAGTCAGTGTCCGCCCTCCAATGACCTCGAGATTTCTAAGGAAAAAAATATTTTAAAATTAATAAGAGAGGAAAAAAATAAATAAATAATAATTAATATTTATAAAATATAAACCTACCTAAAGTATGAAAGGTTTGTAAATGCTGGATCTTGACCCTGTATATTAATGTAGCCAGTTACTTCCTTAAGTGTAGAGAAAACTTCTAATTTATCAGGATGCATGCGACCATAACGTGGCCCAAAACTAAAATTTGCATAGACTTGTTGAAATCCATTAAAGCTCGTGTCAAGTATTGAAATGGACCCTTCGATGATAGTACAGTCTTTGAAGGAATCGATATTACCGCTATGAACGGTAGCGACGCCTTGACATGTCTTTGGGCATGGGCCATCGCAAGGTACACATTCACCATTTAATGCTTTTTTCTTTGGTGGACATGATCTCACGCAAGCACCACTGTCTTTTAGTAAATGCTCTGGACAATTTTTGACGCATGTGGCCCCATAAGCGTATTTTCCGGCTGGATTTGTCTCCCAAGAATATGTTATAGAGTTATATTTTTGCATTGGTGGACATTCATGAGTACAGACACCGTCATCATAAAAATTACGACAAGCAATACAATCGGATTGTTTGGGTCCTTTGCAGCCACCAGCACAAAACAAATGGCAACATTCTCGAGGCTTAGGTCCAAAACACCGTCCTTTGTAGCACTGAGGAGAGCAGTTCACTTTAGAAAATTGTTGACAATTGTGTGCCCCTTCGCCCCAGCATCCTTGAGCACATGAGCTATCACAAGAGGGGCATTCACGTTCAGGACTTGTAAAGTTATAAACGTAAACATGTTTAGCATCAGGATCAGTTATAATTTCATCCCAATTAATGGTTTTAATATGGCATAGATTATAATTACTGAAGATGCCAACACTTCCCGCGAGGATATCTAAAAATAATAAAAATTATTAGAAACTTGCATTCATTTTTATGAAAATTTTAATTACAAAAAATTCAATTTAAGCTTTTGTTAATGTAAAAATGCATTCTTATTTGATTACTATTATAGTATGAAAGTCTTGAGATTAAATGAATCAAATTAAGAGTACTAGAATGGAATCATTTTAGTTAATGATAAATGAATTTTGCTTGTGGCCAAATAAGCTTTAATTTAGAGACCAAATAAATTTAATAAAATAGATTTAAGAGCTTACCTCGGAGTGCGGGGAGTTCAAGATTGTGCATCTTGCTTAACGTGACCATCAACGCAAACTCTTCTTTGCGGACATTTAGCTTGAAGAGTGTGCGGCCGCGGATGATTTGCAGACGAGGCAAAATGGTTCGCTTGACATCTACATGAGAGATGAGTACGTAGCCGGTCACCTCGCGGATGTATTGAAGAAAGGAAAGATCCAGGTTGGGGTCCTGGAGCCACGTTAATTCCAGATTGCCATCTACGTATGTGCAGTTGCTGTACCGATCGCGAAGACTCCGGTAATGATGTTCTCGATTCGATGGCACTGACATGCGCCCGTTTGTGCCGATACATACTGAAAACAAAACAAAAAAACAATAAATAAATGATTTTCTGAATAAATTAAAAAACAGGGCCAAGTGAGAGTAGAATCACATGGCATCTAATTTTTGATATAGCATGCAAACTAATAGTTTATTACAATTAAAATGATGTTGGTCAAATGTACTCCCACTAAGCTACTTGTATGAATTTTGAAAGTGTTTAAATCAAAGGATTGCAAAATTAGAGACTAGTCGCACTGTTAACGTTAATGTTAGACTTAGAGTGTGCATCTGGGGGTCAAAATAAATATTATAAAGTAATATCATTAAAATATAATTATAAAAGATATATTTATAGGTATTCACTCGACAGGGAGGGCGATTTTTTTCATCGACCTTTTTTACTTTTGAAGGGGTGACACAAATCTATATTTTTTCGAATTTGACTATTGGAGCAATATCATCAATAAATATTTAATAAAAGAAAAATGTTTTTTATAGTTCACTTATAGTCCATTTTATTTTTTCTTGGCAAAGAATGAGCATTTAATTCGAGAATTCACATAATTAATGGTTCAATTTCTTTTTTTTTTATTTATTGTCTTCATTGCATGTTTCTCTTTTGCTTAAAGCTTTTAGAAATAATTTTTGACTTTATAAAATTTTTATTTGTATTTTTAATAGAAAACAATTAATTTTAAGAAATTAAGTAAAATTACGAGGTAGGTTTCACATAAAATAAAACAAAAATTAGTTTTTATCTCGTATATTTCGGGTTGTCAGCCCATCTTCAGGAAAGAAAAATCTAACTCCTAAAGATGGGCTGACAACCCGAAATATATCGAGATAAAAACTCATTTTTTATTATTTTAGGAATGTTATTTTACTTAATTCTTATTATTAAAAAATGTTTCACTTTGAACCAACACCTATCTCCTTAAAAGTTAACAATTAATTTACTGTCCTCCCACCCCCTCTTAAATAAATTCCTCAATCGGTGTTAATTAAAAGTAATAATAATAATAATAAAAATTCAAATAAAATGTGAGATGAGGAAACTTAACAGAGTTGGTCGGCTTATCAAAGAGAGGGGGTAATTAACAGCCAGGGGCAAATCTGGAGGGGACTCCCCCGCAAGCTCACGGCGGGCTCCTCAAACACAATCAGCTCCAGGCTCTCAGAGCGCTTAATGATCAATGAATGATCTATCAGAGTAAAGAAACATGACCGCGGATCGAGGGGCTCCAAAGGCTCTCATCAAAGCCACCTCGGTAACTATGTCGACACAAAATGAAATTATGAACAAGATATTAATTATTTTGATAGATTAATATCGCATGTATTTATCAATGTCTAGATCCAAGGATCCAACCTAATTAATGATCATTGTATTCCGACCCAACGCATATCGAAAAAGAATTTGTAACAATAAATAGGTAGCAAGAGAAAGCAAATGAAAAAATTCTTAAATTAAACTAATTGATCTTATTTAAAATAAATTGTTTGCGTTTTATTGTGAATTTACTCTTAATTGACATTCGAGATATTATATTTATTGTTCCTGTAATATAACATATCTCTGCTTGATGTTTATTACATTTTTATGAAATGTTAAGCAAGTCATCCGAAACCAAAGTGTTGATGTTATAAAGTTATAATAGAATGTACTGGTATGTATTTTTGATAACTCTGAGGCAAAAAGGAGAGCACCGAGCAAGTGGACTAATTAACTAGCTAAATCTTGTATTTCTGAAAAGGAAATAGTGTTTAGGGGAAGAGTGCACCCTCCAAGATGAATCCATGTCTTAAGGGACTGAAAATTGTCGCGGGAATAAACCTGATAAATAAACAAATTGACGAATGAGTTGATATAAAAATTCCTTTCTTTGCTTAACTTTCCGGATTGTCATTTTTCAAATCATTTTATATTAGCTATGTGTCAAAAAAATATTATTAAAAAAGCGGGAGGGGGGGAATATAATTGACACCTCATTCCTAGGTCCTCTCGAGATTAAAAACGTTCATATACGTGTGGTGTTAAGCTTAACGCTCGTTTAATCATGAATTTTAAAGCTCACTTGAAGTGTTGAAAATAGCTGTTGCACTCACTGCTTAATGTAGACATAACATTCGACAGAATTCGAAATATTATATTCTCCTTATTATATAAGTATTGACTGAATAGCTCAGCAGCAATACGCAATATTTCAAATAGTAACAATAGTAATATGATCACAATGCAGAAGCTTAAAATTCAATAAAATCGCTTTCTTTATTTATTAATTACTTTTAATGGACAGATAAATATAAAACCTATCACCTATTGAAAAACAAACTACGACCCTATGTATAGTGATATATATAATGATTACCTCTAAATTTCTGGAAATATTTCAAGAATATATCAGTAAAAAAAAATTAAATCGATTTTACCTTTTATAAATGTAATAGATACCAAAGAGTAATTTCTTAAAGAAAGGTTATACAAGAAGAAATACTAAAGTCTTAATGATACATCATAACGTTTAATAACAGCCTCGCTGGAAAATAATTGCTTCTATTGTAAGTGATATGAGATTTTTAATGATTATTTTTTTTCTATAAGACTAGCTGGTTGTTAATAACGCCTGATGTTTCAGCATCTTTTATCATCAATTCTCTAAGAGAGTATTATCTATTATCTGTGAAGATGATTTCAAAAAAGATGAGCTCTGACGCGAATGACTTTGATATATCTTTGGTGATGGTCTATCGCCGATCGAAGAGTTGGATTTTCTCCAATAGAATGGATGAGTATGTCTCCGAGTAGCTGTTGGAGATGTCTGAGTGAGTCTGAGATTCGTGCAGGTGAGCTAGGTCTGCAGGTATGCACGAAGATCGTGCCTGGCCAGCCGGTCGCCATGTCTGTTATTAGCGAGCTGAGATGAAAAAAAAGAACCTCGAATGCCCCATGAGGGGCAAAAAGAAAAAAGAAAAAATGGCCAAGCACCCTGGACTTCATTTGCCCCCCGCGGCTGTCATGCCTCTCTCCAATCCTTCCATCTCTCTCTCCTTCTCACTCCTTTAATAAATCACCTTTCACAAAAAAATTCTTATTTTTCTGTTTTCATAGGTTCTCAAAATTTTCCTTAACATTTTTTCTCTTTATTTTATAATTTATGGAAATATGCAAGATGAAATGACTGAAAAGATAACATCTCTTTAAAGGATACGGTGACACTGTTTATAAGGAATTAAATTTCAGCTTCGCTACATCGGAAACAAGTTTTTTACGTAGAAATTTTCAAATCATTCAAAATAAAATCAGATATGATAAAAAGAACTTGAATTTCTATGAGCGATCTATTTCACAGATTAAAAAATATCCTTCTACTTCAATTAAATCATAAATTCGTTGGTTAATAACATGTTCGGTCACATGCTTTGACAGTTTTTTTGTGAAAACAAAATTTAAGAAAGGTCAGCATCAATTTTTTAAGCTTTATTTTTGGAATTTTCTAAAAGATTTCAATTATTTTCTAAATGCTTGTTCTTAAATGAATAATTTTAAATCCAAAAGAGAGATTATTGTAGGTTTGATGCTTCGGAGTTTAACCAGTGCAGGATTTACGTATAAGCCACACAACCTATAGCTTATGGCCCCCTACTTGGGGCCCCCCAAAAAATTGTCAGAGTGAGCAATTGCCATTATACATAAATATACTGCAGCATTATTTGTTTGTTGCATTTTTAAGTTTGTTATGAATAAAAATGATTTTAAGTTAAAGATATATTATTTCACTATCTATATACTTCTTAATTGTATTTCAGTTTAACACTCTAGGTATCCGAAAATCATATTTGGCACTGACATAATTATAATATCTGGACTTATAAAGGACCCCATATCTCAAATAGCTTAGGACCTTATCAAGTCTAAATCCGGCCCTGAGTTTGAGTTTATAAAAGAGAAGTTTTGATTAAAACCAACTAGATTTGACATTTTTGATGAGATGGGTATTCAGAATATCTTATCAATATTGTCTTTTCTAGGTGGTTTCTGGGGAAACTTTTTGAAAGAGAGAGCAATTATATAATCGAAATTTGTATTAAATATTATTTTTATTATTTATATATTTTTAATTTCTTTACATTTCTATAAACAAAATGATTTATAGAAAACTTTCATTATATTATTTATTTCACAAACCATTTACTTTTTACTTTAGATAATAATATACAATATATATATATATATATACATGGTATATTAAAAGTCCTTTGTTCTCCTTAAAGTGAACTTAATAGATAATAATTTTTCTGAAAGATGAATTATGCAACACGGTATTTATGTAATGTAATAATAGTGTTTAAAGAATATGTGATGATGATAATTTGGAAAATAAATGAAAACTATTTCTTGATCATTAGATGTGTGTGTGAAAACGGAATGAAATCATGTTATAATCTTTTCCTTGATTATTTTTAGAAATCACTTCTGATTTTCATTGGAAGAATTTTAGATCTTAATAGGAATAGAGAGAATATTGATTAAAGATTGAAGAACATTAAATATTCATCGAAGAGAGCAAGCAATCAAGGATACGTCATCCAATCATTTAACTTTATTCGGAGGCAGTGCTAGTCGCATAATATTTACTTTTCCCAAGAATAGTGTCCTCCAACCTTCAGAGGAGATAAACACACGATTTAAGAAGTCAACAAGATACAAAAATTTGATTTAAAATATTCTATTAAAATTTTTCTAATCAAAAAGTTTTTTTATTTTATTTTTTTTCTACTTAATGTTTCTTTCCAGTAAATGTCTTGAGATCGTTTTTTTCTTAAGTCATGGAAATTGATTATAACGAAGAGAATCGAATAGGATTCTAATCTTTTATTTCTAAGAGACTTGCATTAATGCTTGAGCACGAAGTATTCGAAGCCCATATAAAACCTTGGCTGATGTGC
Source organism: Forficula auricularia (assembly GCA_024734495.1). Taxonomy (NCBI): domain Eukaryota; kingdom Metazoa; phylum Arthropoda; class Insecta; order Dermaptera; family Forficulidae; genus Forficula; species Forficula auricularia. The sequence continues at coordinate 11,000,647 of JALMQS010000225.1, read as the reverse complement.
GTGCGCGTGAATGCTTTAATTTGCTGCAAGAGCGCACAGACATAAATGTCTTTTTCTGACGTTGTCTTTCAGGTCGTCTGTTGACTACTCTGTGAGCTCAACAGAATTACGCGATGCACGAGAGAATGCTTTGTGTGCGAAAAGCCCGCGCATTGAAGTTCCCAATGTCTATCGAGTACCAACAGAGAAATCCACTCTCATAGAACAAACAATCAGGCCTAAAAATAACATTCCACTAATCCAAGTGAAGAAATTAATTTTTAACAACTTAAATGTTCTGAAATTAATTTCATTTAATTCCATTATACGCATTGTAAGAGCTACATCGAATTGTAATCCTATATTTGCAGTCAAATGACCAACAACATTACGATGAAATAGCCTCTTCAAAATGTGGTAGATCTTTATACCCCACCTTGTATATAAAGTATAGAGACGTATTCAAAGATCATCCAATCAATGGCGTGTGAATTTGTTTTTATCGATACATTTTATGTCCGGTGAGATGTTTCAAAATGTTTTGTCTATCTGTGGATGATCAACTCGAATTATATTTCAAATTTCAAGTTAAAAATTTTAATAGTTTAAAATCTACGGGGTTATGGCTGGCGTTGCAGGTAGACAGATAAAGACAGTTCCATTTTTTGACTATTTTGGTATTAAACCCTTATAACAGGCGAATTATTTATTTTATTTTTAATAATTAACTATCATGTTTCATGCAATATCTCTTCTAATAGAAATTCTTTTCGATTAAAAAATATGAAGATTTTCCCCCAAAAATATTATAGAAAAATAATTTATTAGTTAAAACATAAATAAATGAAAATCTTATTATTAATACATTGACCAAAGAAGATGAGAATTTATAAATTTACTTACCTAATATTCTAAGAAATATCGACGAATGTATTGACTTAATGACTTGTTTGTAGAGAGAAGAGAAGGACAGCATCTCTCAACCTTCAACTTTATGATCTTAGTTTTAATTTACTTTATTTTATTATTCTTAGTCTGGGTTTTATTAGAATTTCCATCGAATTGTCGATTTTATTTAGAAATTTGTTAAATAAAGAAAGAAAAATAAATGAGAAAATATATTTGATTATTTAAGAAAATATTAAAAAAAAAACTTGTCGTGATTGAACCCACCATGTGACCTTAACATACGCACCAACCTATCCCCTCTCATATATTTATATAACTTTATTTATAAAAGAAACTCAATAAATAAATAAATATAAATATAAACTATAAACGTTCAGTGTTGTTTTTTCTTAGTTTTTTTCGATAAGCTTTAAACTATTATAATAAAAAAAGTATGCCTAATCATGGCGTTAAGACCTACAGCCTTCTACAGTATGATAATATAAAAATATTAATATTTTTAGAAAAATGTCAAGTATGCTTGATCCAATTTCAATCAAAATCTAGTCCCCTTAAGAACTCCATACAAAATACCTAAATATTAAATTTTTTTGTGTAATAGCGCACAGAAAATTTCGCCACAAACTCACTTACACACAAAATAATGTACTCATCCAAGGATATTTTGAATTAATATTCTTTAAAACATCATTTTTAGATTGTGTACTTATTAAGTTTTTTTTTGTTTGCATTTAGTACACAGGGAAATTAGGGCACTTCAAATATCGAGAAAGTACAAATGCCTATATATTAAATACACAAGAGGGGTCGTGTCCTCTATGTGTATGTGATGTGTATGTGCGCATTTATTATATATTTTTGAAAGACTATGAATGAAGTCTTTCATTTTGAAAACGATGGTACAGGACATATGATTGAGTCAGCTGATACGGATAATAATCATAGAGAGCTTAAAGGTAGGGCTATATAGTGTCAAAGTAAATTTTGAACGCTGTATATAATATAAATAAATAGTAAAAAAGGTTTCTATATGAAATAATAGAAATCTTGTATTCTTGAAAAAATTATAAGTTGAGAATCTTATCAAACTCTCTCCACCCCCCCCCCCCCCCACACACACACACACACATTCGAATTCCAAAAATGGGTTTTCTCTAATTAAAAATTTAAATAATAAATTGAGTGGGTATTGATGAGGCAATCCAAAACTCAACACTTAATTCTACTGAGAATGAAATACGATCTATATATTATTGTTACTGGCACTGAGAGAGGAGACAGAGGGGAATGTTTGACATTGGATTTCCTTCACTGACCTTTCAAAACCCTGAAGAAGGAGGGGATAAGCCTCCGAAACGTCGGTTTATGAATAAAAAGATAATTTAAATTATCTTCTTGAATTTTGGACTGCCTCATCAATATATATATACACTTATCAGTCCGTCTCCAAAAATTACTTTATTCTTATTAAAATAATAAATGATCAATAGTTCTACAATATAAATTATTTTCCTATTGAGGTCCATCAATTAATTTTTATCAAAATAGTATTTGAAATGCTTTGAAAAAAATAAGCAAAGGAGCGATTTTTTTTCTGCACGTTTACGTTCCTTCCTCATACTATGTTCGGGTAATAAATATAAAACATGATGTCTGCAACACAAGGCTTACAATTACAACCCCCTTCCCCCACCCATTCTTTCTAAAAAACGAATCTGATTGAGCGGCCGTTCATAAATTACGTCACACAAATTTCAAGATTATTAGACCCACACTGTGTCACATTCTATCACATTTTTATTGAGCCCCTCCCCTAAATTGTGACGTCACACTATCACTTTTATACCTTATAATTTAATAATTCTAGAAAATTTAAGTCTTCTTGTTAAAAATTGCTTGCTTACAATTTTTTGTCTAGATTTATTTTACTAACATTTTCATGTTCGAATAATAATAACCTGAAATCTAAAAAAAATTTATAAAAAATTTTAATTTGACTTTTGTGACATCGCAATTTTTAAGATCCCCGGGCCCGCCTGTCACATTTTGTCACAAATTTGAGATGTCCCTCCTCCCTTACTGTCTAACCTAAATGACTAAACCAATTTTGATGAAATTTAATATTGTAATTAAGTACCTTGAGGACCAAAAAAAGGTCATTTAAAGTTTTTTGTAAAATTATATTTTAAAGTACTTTACCCTAGAATAAGATAGTACATTGAATAAAGTTTAGCAACGATCCGTTGCAGTTTATTTTTATTTGGAAAGATATAAAAACTTAAAAAATTTTAATATTTTAACGGTCCCCCTACTACATACTTTCTGTGGCCCCCCTGTTAAGAATCCCAGTTCTAGACAATAACTAGCTCAAGTTTCAAATCTCATTGCATTACAAGTCTAGAGAATAATAATTTCGAAATAACACTCGGCTGAGAAATGCTGTCTGTCCGTTTCTTGAAAGTTTATTACTAGGTAGGTACTTACTTTTTCCTTTGACGAACTCGGACGGCTTGTCGAGAGCGTGGACGCCAGCCAGAGCCAGAACCACCACCAGCAGCAAGCCTATAGCAAGCATCGGTGGCGGTGGTGGCATCGGCGTAGACCCCATGGGTCCCGGAGCCACCCCCGACGACGCCTCGGGCGCCGGGTACTCGCAGGGTCATCGCGGCCGCCGCCGCGGCCAACGGCCCATCACCACCCAGGAGAGAGTGCTAGATGCACAATTCGATCAATATACAGTATAAGTATATGGTATATAATGCACACAACAAGTTATTTAACTCCCTACCGGTCACACTTCTAATGGATTTTAAATTAAATGAAAAAGAAAAAACATTCATTTGCTGAGATAGTGGATAATATTTAATTAAGACCAAATCAAAAGAACATTTTATTTGCAACGAAATTTCCTCTGGAGAGAGACGGACTGGTAGAACTTTTAATTGAATGTAATGGAAGGCAGCCCCGGGGTAATAAGGAAAGAACAAATTAACACATATCCAAATAAGGTGTAATCCTTCCTCCTTTCCTTTCAAACCGACGTTTCGGAGGATCCTTCCCTCTTTCTTCAGGGTTTCAAGGGGTCAATGAAGGAAACAAATAAAATTCTTCCTTCCTCTCTCCACAGCAGTGTTTAAAACTTTTCTCTTCCTTACCAGAGGCATAGGAAAATAAAAAAAAATTCCTTCCTTTTCTTAATTTGAAACCCTGAAGAAGGAGGGAAGAATCCTCCGAAACGTCGGTTTGAAAGGAAAGGAGGAAGGATTCCAATAAATTTCACCTTATTTGATGTGTTAATTTTTTCTTTCCTTACTATCACTGGGCTGCCTTCCATTACATTCAAACAAAATAACATATTTAACAAATTCCAAAAATTATTCTGTATTTAAAAGGATCGTAGTGAGTTGGACAAGAACTTAAATCAAACGCAAATTTTGTTAACGTAAAGGAAACTTTTGAAAAATTTTAGATATAAAATACTAGGTAGCTTTCACATAAATAAAAGATCAGATGCTTGTTTAGCACGATTCTAAGCCTTATTTTTTCCGAAATACCTCAGAAATGACTAAAACAAAATTAGGCGTAAAGCACCTTAGTTTAGTTTAGAGAAAAGTTTAATACATAAAATGTAAATATTTAAGCATAATTTTTGTTTTTAATGTTCTATGAATCTGTACTAAATTTTATAATATTAACTACAGAACTTTTTTGAGCCATAATTAGGATTAATTTTTTGAAATAATAATAGTACTAAATATTTTCGTGATATTTCGAAAAAAAACTAAGTGAACCCCCAATTATTACACGATTACAATAAATTACATGTATCATTATCTATTTGTTGTGTAATAGAAATAAAATTATGTAAATATACCAGAGGGGGCAGTTATGCATGCTAAAGTCACGAGGTGTATTTAAGAGACCAGATTTTTTTATATTATTATTTAGCGGACTATTTTCCGTTGATGAAAAAGTACTCTCGCATAATACGTATTATAGTGTTTTATTTTGTAATAATAAGTGATTTCAATATTTTAAATTTATTAATATTAATACTTTTTTGTCTTAAGTAAATATTAGTCTATAAATCAGCATATTACCTATTATGATTATTTTTCTTTTACATTAAAATTAAAATCAATATTTTGGGATTTTCTTTAAGTAAATCTAATATTTTCTTTAGGTTTATTTAATAATTTAATGCTTTAATATATATATATATATATATGTATATAGTTTGTGTCGAAGAAACGCAAAGCAATATAAAGATTTTATAATTTTATGTAATATTTTAAGTTTTCCATAAGGAAAAGTAAATATTTTTAATTTTTTTTTTTTTTTTTTTTAATTTAGAAACAAGAAAACAAGTTATGCGTTAAGAAAAAATGAAAACAAGCTAATTCATTTATTTTTCACAGTGGAGGAATGATTCTCTTTCTTTCTCTACATACAGACATTTAATTTCATTAAAATATGTGAAGAAGTTTTTTCTTCTAAATTTACAAAAATCTTTGAAATATAATTTAATAACAATAATACTTAGTATGTCTAAGAATTCAAGGCCAAAATGTTAATAAAAAGAAAAAAAATGTTAAAAGGAATGCGCAGGTACTTGGGAATGAAAGCTTTGGATTTATACAGATAATTTTCAAGAGATTTAATAGAAAAATTCCAAGTGTAATTATGAAAGGAAAATAAAATAGTAGGCTTGAAGTCAAGATTGCAATACGTTCACGTCTTAAAAAATAAAGAAAAAAGAGATCTGTTATCGTCAGCTATCAAGAGGCGCCAAACGTTTAGCGTTGGATTCCAGGCGCCTGGATTCGCGATCGTGACGTACTGAAGATCTCCAGTCACGAAGTGATCGGCGCCAGGTTTCGAAAAAGAGTAAGACACTCTCTCCAGGTGGCTGTTACCACGGTCGCTTACCTCTCCACCACGAAATAACGATTTATGCGAGAGACGCCAGATGAAAACATATACCTATTTTTAATTAATAAAAATCGAAAAGCAACGATCGAAAAAGTAATTAGAAAAGATCACGAGTTTTAAGAATTGTTTACAACGGCGTGAAGACCTGTTTAGAATCATATTCAACTCGAGCAAGTAGGTAGAGAGTGATAAGGTGTAAAGTCATATTTTAATGCTTGACGCTCGGTGCCGGGTTTGAAGACACCCTGTGATTTACGGTGAAGTGCGAGCTGCTGACCCTACCTGCTTTTCTCCCTGAGGTTCCTCCACGGCCCCTGGATGGGTGTAAACAACGCCACAACACGAATCCGCCTGCGCAATTAACTTGTTCTCGATAAAAGAGTAGATGCGAGATAAAAAAAGCAGCTGAGGTGACAAAATGTCAACAAGCATTTTGTCAAAATCAAAATGGAATATCAATGAAAAATGATTAAGGAATTATTCCTGCATTTTAACTACTTGCCTTAAAAATAAAATCAGATCCTGAGTAGAGTTCAAACAAAAAGTACCATATTCTTGGCACAAAACCCAATACCAAATATTAGCCGAATTCGGCAGTTTTATTGTCAATAATAGGTACCCTAATTTCCACATTATTTACTAATCCTGCTGCTATTCAGATTAATGAGAAATATAATCTAGTTTCTATTGTCTGGCGTGTTTTAATTTCAACAAAATTTACTCAATTAGCTAACCAAATTTTCACCTTAATATACTCTTATTTTGAATCCTTTGTTTGAAACAATTTTGTCTGTTTACTTGGAATATGTTACGGATATTTTTCATTTAATGTTAAACATATAAATCGCTAACCAGTTTATAATCATTTTATATAACGATCGAGGATAAATCCCAGCTGGAACGAGACATAAAATTGCCAACACTTTTACAAACAGCAAGCCTAATGATAAAAAGATGTGAAGAGAATCAAGGGGAAAGAAAAATTTCCGCTCATTCTCCTTGAAGATGCTAAGAGAAAGGTGGAATGATTCAACGGTTATGCATTTATCTCTCGATGAACATCAACTTGAATCCCAACTGAGACAAAATTAAGAAATCGCAAAACTAATGCCATATGCTTTTCAGGTGTAAAAAAAAAAAATAATTATAAACTTCACTTTTGCTAATTAAGCATGTCAGGTTTTCAAGTTGTACTTAGAATACATTAAATTAAATTCGACGTGATTTACATTTCCTGTATTTATGTTTAACTAAATGAAATTTAAATTAGAAAGAATTATATTATCGATATAATTTTCTTATAGCGAATGAAGGGAGTGTTCTGAAAAGAAAGATATACAAACAAACAAGCTTACTTCGTCCTTGGTTCGCAGACTGTGTGATCTTATCAAACTCTCAGGCAAACCATACATATAGAGAATCTGGGAGAGAGATATACCTTCTCAGTAGCAAGGTCTCTAGGAAAATTCAAGCCCATGTATGCGAGGCCTCAGGTAACATAATGGCCCAATTCACGGCGCTATAGACTAACAATGCCATGCTTTGTAGCCTTTTGTTGACTCAAAAGGGCCTAAAAGCCTGTCAAAGGGGGCTCTATATGAGAAGACAGCCGTGTCAAAAAAAGTTGGTGAAATCACTCCTATTTTAACAAGTGATGAACTAGTGGATTGTTCAAAATTAGGGTTATTGACCAAACTTGAAACATTTTTTGATAACGTAATAAGAAAATATTAAATAAAATGTATATTTTTTTAGATAAATATGTATGAATCATTAAATCAATATCAGTGATAAATAGTCTGAGTAACGAATTTTGTTCGATACCAATAGACGACAAATATCTAGAATTTGCATAAATATTTTTTATATTTTTACTTAATCTCATTTCATAATACTTGAATGGAATATTGTAGAACAATAAAGCAATAAGTGAAATCATTTATGATAATAGAATAAATGAATGACATTAATGTAGTGTTAATTTTATTTATTCTTAATATAATAAGAATAAAGTTATTCTTATCAGTCATCAAACACAAACAAACTTATTTAGTGAAATAATAAATATTCTTTATTAGGCGTATGTGAGAATATGATGGAATAAACATTTACACAATACCACCATAAATTTGTTTTTTCACGTATGTTTAATTGCACTTCCACTACAAGCGCGTATCCAGGGGCGAGTCTTTCATACCCTATATACATATTTTCGATTTAATTGTAATTTTTAATAAAGTTTCTCTGATAACATTTTCTCATTAAAAATGTGCACTCTAGGTGGTTTAAAGCGAAACTTCTCTTTCAATAAACAGCTCCAGCACCAAAGCATCAAATCTACAAAATGTATAATACCTAAGTACATCTAAAACTGAGCTATTTTTAAATTTATTATTGTTAGTTGAAAGTAAAATAAATTTCTAGTCGTCAAATTTTGATTGTTTAAGAAATATTAATTGAAAAATAATGGAAGGCAGCCCAAGGATAGTGAAGAAAAAAATTATTACATTTCCAAATAAGATGTATTTATTGGACTGTCATTATTTTCCCCCTTTCCTTTAAAACCAACGTTTCGGAAGATTTTTCTCTCCTTCTTCAGGGTTTCAAAGGTTCAATGAAGGAAACAAACAAGATGCTTCCCTCTTCTCTCATCTAGCAGTGTTTGAAATTGCATTATCCTTGGGGTGCCTTCCATTACTTTTCAATTAAAAATTCTAACAGTCCGTCTCTATCCCAAAAGAAAATTCAATTATATTAAGAATTATTATTTTTTTATGAAAAATCAATTAAAACCAGCATATTAGATTTGTTCATAAATGGTCTGAGAGGAGTGTTATAAGTTGTAGATATAATCGCGTATACCGGCAAATAAATTTATTTTACTTATTTTTACTATTCACGTGTCATGGTAAATTTTATAAACTAGGGTAATAGCAGGAATGTTTCTTTAGCCAAGGGATTAAGGAAGTTAGTCAAGGCCGAAATTACTATTAATTTAATCGGTCATTTTTTATTGCATTCAAGGTGTTAAAAAAAATGCTTGCGCCCAATGGGTAGGGGATTTTGTGATTCATATAAAATTTTATTTATTTTTTATAATTATTTTCACGACAGTGAAAAACGAAGAAAAACTAATAAAATCATTTTCTAAAGAAAATTTTTATAATTTGAGTAATGCTGTGGATTTCAAGATTCGATATACTAAATATTAATAATAAATTCTAACTTTCTTATATGACAAAGAGAAACAAAGAGGTTGTCCTCTGCTTGATGCAAATAAACATACACACATATATATCGAGATGATATATCTGTATATATATTATTTATTTGTTTGAGACTATAGTTTCGAAGACTCGTCTTCATCATCAGTCTTTTTTTAATTATAAATGTTTTTCATGGAGTCAATATCGTATGGATATTGAAAATTTGGTTTTTTCAATATCCATACGATATTGACTACATGAAAAACATTTATAATTAAAAAGACTGATGATGAAGACGAGTCTTCGAAACTATAGTCTCAAACAAATAAATAATATATATACAGATATATCATCTCGATATATATGTGTGTATGTTTATTTGCATCAAGCAGAGGACAACCTCTTTGTTTCTCTTTGTGAATCAACAACTCTGCTACTCTCGGCAAAACAAAAACTTTTCAATTATTTCTTATATGAGTAAAATAATTAAATGAAATCAATCTACAGCCTGACTAAGTAATGATAATAATCAAGGGTCTTTGATATTTTCAATCGGAATCAATTTTTTTGAATAGTGTATATTTTTAAATATTGTATAAAGAATGTTCTCTCATTGAGGTAATATAATATTTGCAAGCAGGCAGGCAGGCAATTGCTGTTGTCTCCTGGTTGGAACAAAGCGCGTTCTTGCCCTGCAGCGATAGGATCTGCACGCCGGCGGCGCTGCAGCTTCCAAGAACACTCAAGGCAAGCCGGCTAGCAAATCGCACCGCTGGAGTTCAAGCCAAGCCAACATTAATCTAGAGAAATATCCAAAATGCGAGATATGCCATGCTTTTTACACACCAATTTATTATTTTGTTCTTTCTTGGCTGAGGCGGCGAAGGACCGGTTCGACCTCAGCCAGGGTCGAATTCCCCAAAAGATCGGGAGAAAAGACGATCTTGAAGAGATCACAAATCACGGAGCCCCGCGGGGGGCATACGGTCCACTGCATCTAACGCTGTAATTATTTTTGAGAACATTCGAAAAATTGTTTCCCATAAACGCCAATCCCGCCCTCTGCTTAGGGGTCCTACCCCCTGTGGAATGATTTTGGGTTTTGTTTTGGGGAAAATATAATCATTTTTCACCTTCGCTCTCTCATTCTTTCCCTCCCCCATCCTTTGTTTCTTTTAGGTCAGTTGAAACATTTTGGAAACATTTTTAAAATTCCCTTCTAAATGTAGTTATTAATTTGAGCTCTTTTGAATTCAGAACCGACTTTATGAATAAATCTCGAATTTTTCGGCAAAATATTTTCTCTGGAAATTTTATAAATTATCATATATCAGAACCTCAAAGGGACTGAAGAATTCATTAAAATTGAAGGAGACAATAAAAGAGTGTGTCTTTTGCTGGAATTACCATATCATTTAATAGACTGATGAAGAGGGCAAAGCTCTCGAAACTATAGTCTCGTTATAAATAAAATAAAAATTTATTATTCCAGCAGAAGACACACTCTTTTATTGTTTCCTTCAATTTATAAAAATTCTGCTACTCTCGGCAAAAAGAAACGTTCAATTCATTAAAACATGAAATTTATTGTTATTTAGTATTTAGCTCTTATATTTATTTTGTTATACTAATTATAATCAAATAAATGATACCAAGTTAATTAAATCAAGAATATGATGATACCTACATAGAAGACATAATTTAATAATATTATCGTAAATTCATCACAGAGTTCGAATCCGACTCACGGCAACCGGCTAAAATCTGATCCCTAGATATAAGACAAAATTTAAAATAATAGTATCGTAAATTGACTGATGACTAGAAAGGCCGAAAAGCTAAAAAAAATGTTTGTTTACATCTTTTCTAAGAAAATTCCTGTATCTTATGCTGACATAATCAGTTTAAACTTCAGCTCTATATCTATTCTTTTTCAGCTTTTACAATAAATTCTACAATAAATTGCAACCACAAGATAATACATATATGTATACCAAAATAGGAAAAAATTGTATAAATAAAAATGTATTATTTAAATTTTACTACATGAAAGTAGCTTTAATAAATATTTAATCATCATCAAAGTTTGCTATAAATTAATTTCCAATATAAAATTAGCTCAGTTGACGTCTGCTAATAGCGAATCAACCAACGAGAATAAAAAAAGTGATGTTCCGAATATTTTTAGAAAACTCAATATCACAACATATATTTGACCCTCACCAAAATAATGATTCGGTTAAAATCTTAATACGATCAGGAAAATTGAATATGAAGTGATTTTTATTTGAAGTTGTATTATATTTGATTTACTAGCAACAAAGCAGACAGACATTGAATTGATATTAATAAGGTCCTGTTACTTATTTGAACCGAACTCTAAAAATGTTGTATAAGGCAAAAAGACATTAAATGTTGTAACATAAAGTCGGGTAATAATGAATTTATTTTACAATTCAATAGAACATCGATTATCCGAAACAATTAGGGAATTGGTGTGTTGGGATATCTAATTTTTCGGATAACCGTTCATTTACATTTTACAATATATCTACATAAAGAAGTTCCTATACTAAAGTATGCCTACAGTTTGTCTAATGCAAAATATGGGAAAGTATTGTAATCGAAGGGTGAACCACTACCTAAAATCGTGTACTCCTACTTCCAAATAGAAGACAATAGATTATCTAATGAATTCCAAAGTAATTCCAAAGACGGTGTACACCTAATTTCAATCGCGGTTGTAATCGTGCATTAAAATGTTGTTTTGCTTGGGAAATTTTTCAAAAAGGGCGCATACAATTTTGATTAAAAACCCTTAGCTAAATGGCGCGCAAATTTGAATTTGTCGAAAGGAACGCTTTCGGTTTAGCGGTGTTTTGGTTGATCGGTATTAGAATAATCGATGCTCTACTGTATTACCGGTTTCAAGAGTTTTTATTCTGGTGTTATGTTTCATATGAAATAGGTTAAATCCAAGTCTCAAGTTGTTATTAACCAAAGATGCTCTGGAAGGGAATTGATTGTTCATAAATAAATGGATGTCAATGAAGGTGTCATCGCTGGGGGGGCCGTTTGTCGGCGGGATGATTGACATCGATGACCGCTATTAGCGCCGGGAGCACGTGACGCGCATTAAGAAGGCCGCCGGGCCAGCTCATGCTCATCGCGCATGCTAAGCCGCTCGCCCCGAGGCTCATCTAGCTGCCATAACCCATTTGCACCTTCACCACTACTTCACAAAAACATTTTACATTAATAAATAGTTCGATTCTATTATGTTCTAATCAAGTCGTAAATTATAAATGATAACAGCAACGGTTTGATTAATATTTCAGTATAATGATTATTATCATTTCCGTCCATAATTTGTATTAATTTGAAAGTTCTTCTTCTTCCGGATTTCTACGTCTGGCAACGCTTCTCCGTTCCCAATTTCCACGTTTCACGATTCCAGACATCCACAATCTTGAGATTTCTGGAACTCATAGCCTGGTTCACTTCGTCCATCCAAGAGCGCATGGGTCGACCTCTTTCTCGTCTTTCGGGTGGAATCCATTCTAGAGATCTTTTGGGATTCGTTCTTCATCCATCCTTTTTACGTGTCAATACCAAACTAATTGTTTTTTTTTTTTTTTTTTGGATTTCGTCAAAAAGATCTCCGTCCATGTTCATTCGTTTTCTTATTTCTTTGTTTCGAACTCTATCAGTTCTTGTCAATCCACAACTTCTTAGGAAATCCATTTCAGTGGCTAAAAGTCGGCCTCAGTTTCTAACTCCGATATCCCATACCTCTGCCCCAATTTGAAAGTTTATAATGGGAAAATAAGGACAAGTTTTAATGTGTGACTCTTTTATTTATCAGCCAACGTTTCGTCGACTTTGCCGACTTCTTCAGGGCTTCAAATAGTTATTTAAATTTGAGATTTCTTTATGTAAGGATCAAAAGAAACAAATTTTCTACTTTGTTAAAAAAAAGTGTTGCCTCATTCTATTTATGTTATTTCTATTTTATATCTAATGTAATTGTTAATATAAAAAGAAAAGAAAGAAAAATTGTTCATGTGAATGTGCCAAATATTTTTTGAAATTTATGTTTCTGATGGTCTTCAATGGTAATGAAGATAACAAGAAAATTTAGACGAATGAGTGGCATGACTATTTGAAGCCCTGAAGAAGTCGGCAAAGTCCACGAAACGTTAGCTGATAAATAAAAAAGTCACACATAAAAACTTGTCCTTATTTTCCCATTATAAACTTTTAAATTTCAGTATAATACAGAATTAATATTTATTTAAATAAAATTAAGTAAATTGAAAATATTTTATTTTCCTGAGATTAGCAGATGCTTGATAAAGAAAAATGATGTTGTCCTCTATTTGATGCAAATAAACTTATTCATATATATATTTCAAATATAAATATGTATATATGTGCTCGTAATTATGAAAGTGGTCTAAGTCATTGATTGCTAGTTTCGATATGTTTAAAGTTTTGTAAAATAAACAAGATTTGAATTCTGTATAATGACACAACTAGAAATCCATTTAACGGTTCAATTTTATGCCATTTCGCAAAACCGGCATCTTATTACTGTACTTTAAATGGATGAAACACAAAATATGAAAACAATTTTTTACGTGTTCGATTTCTGAAAGGGTGAATATACTCTTCCGACATAGAATGAACATTATCCATAACAGTAGTTGACAATCTTTTGTGATTTTCTTTAGTTTTATTATAATTATTATTCCAAGTCTTTGGCTTCACTCTTGATTTGGACAAGTGCTCTTCTAATCAAGCTGTATCCTGCTTGTAAATCTTCTGATTGTTTTATGGTGGTGATTTGCTATTGATTCCTTTTGTGGGGTGCATTTTATAGTCATTATCATTTAGAAAACAACAAATCTCTTCCAATTAACTTTTACCGTCAGGGATAATTTCATCCAGATTTGTAAAAAGTTAAAAAAAAAAAGAATTGAAAAAGAACTATTTTCAAGAAAAACAAAATGAAGAAAATCTCTTGTTTCATCGATATAATTGGAGTTATAGATGCGAATCAGATAATAAATAAACAAAAGAAAGGTGAATGAAATCAACTGGAATTGAGCTGATTTTAATCAAAAGTAAAACTGATTATATTTTGGCTAAGAAGGAATTGTGGCCGGGTACATCATCAATTTATAAGAAGGGAATAACGAGTTATCTATATGAAGGATCTCTCCGAGAGTAGAAATAAAGTTCCAAAAGCAACACACGAAGAAAGGAAAATGACAGCTAGGTGTATTTTATGGGAAATGGTCAGATTATTATAATTTTAGAGAGAGATAAATAAATGGAAAGAAAATCTTGTTATACTGGATTTTCCTAAGGCATAAGACAAAAAAACTATGTATCAAAATTAGAAAATAATATTTTACGGATTACTGAAAGGAAGAAGGGAGTGATAAAGATATTCTTCAAAATGGTAACAGAGTGGAAAGCTTTTAGCATTCTTGTCCCTCCCTGTTCTCCTCTTAAGTGATAACACTCCCAGAAGACGTAAAAACACGGACCTTGTTGATATTGTATCTCTCTAAATGGAGCAGGTCTTCCAACATGGAGAAACCATTTTTATTATCAAAATTTAAGGCAATTGATTTTCTTCTATCTTTCTGGCTTAAGAAAATTAAAATAACAATATAATAAATACCGAATAATGAAAAGAGAGTAAGTATCAAAACTAAGAATTAGAAAAAATACAATTGCTATTATATTTTTAAGCGATTTTTATATAGTGAATTAAAAAAAGCAAAATTATTAGCTGAATTTGTATTTTCTGTTTGTCCGGGCTAAGGCGCTTGTTTTTTCACAATTAAACAAATGTAAAAACACATTAAATAACTCCAAAACTAGCAATACTAGACTAGTCCATTGTTCATCTATCTAGTTTTAAATCCATCAAATTTTTGAAACTATGTATTTTCCAAATTATGTGGCTTAATAATGAAACATAACTAAAAGTAAAGTAGTTAAGTTTAAAACTAAAGAATTTTATAAAAATAAATTAGTCACATTAGTGTAATCCCTTCCCATAAAATTCATATCTCCAAGACTTAAATAATAATACTTGGATGATCAGGCGAGAACCGGTGCATTAAGAACCTGCTAGATGGTTGGCTATTATTACATAAAAATAAAACTCATAAAATAATTTTTAAATAAGTCCCCAAAGGAAAGAATGTGTCTTTTATAAATGCATTCTCGAGTGAAATATTTTGAATAACTTTACTAAATGTTTTAATTGCTAATTGATTGTTTTGTCAACTGGTGCTTCTTAACTATAATCAAGCCTGAACTTAGTTGAAAATAAACAATAAGACTAAAAAAAAAAGTTCTTGCAAACATAGGGTTAACATAGTTAAAGCAGCTAATACTTGAAAAGAAAAGTTTGAGAAACGCTGTTTTAATTTAAAAATTAATTACTAACATTAATAAACATATTGCACATTAACACATTTAATTTTTGCTCAAAAATGTCTACTTATGAATTAGCCTCTCCGTTTCACAGTCAAGAAGCAGCATTCAGGAAGAATAATACTGTGGTTATTCTTTATCTAAATAATATTTTATATGATGTGATTTGGGTTCATTCTCTTATTAAATGTTGCATGTTAGTTTTATTAAACAAAGCATATTTACTTGACCAACGTAATGCAATCGGGATCCAGAAAATTTACCGCTGACAATTTAACACATCATTCTAAATTGTGGTTTGATTTAAATTTTTTTTATTAATAATAATTGTATTAATATTAATATGAATATTAATGGACCGTTTAAACCAGTTCCAGCCAACCGATTGAGCTGACATTTTCCACACACTTTTGATGCTGGTGATAATAGAATCTAGTATTTATAGTTATGTAATTTTTTTTATAATTTACATGTAATCTTAACCATACTACACTTTGCGCCTAATGCTTATACAACCGTTTGTATTCCTAAACACAGAAGGGGAATACTCTACAGGCTTTGAGTGGCGATCATGTTTGCTTATGACGTCACAGCCCATAAACTCAATTTCAGCCTATATACATATATAAGTATATAATAGAATAGAAATATTATTAATTAATAATCAAACCACAATATAGAGTGCGGCGTTAAATTGTCGGAGTTAAATTTTCCTAGAGCCAATGCAATCAGCTTGAAATGTCTCAAATAAAAGAGATTAAACGCAGTAATTAAATTTATTTTGTTTTGATTCGCCTCAAGTCCAAATATCTTCCAATCTATTTTTAGAATTTAAATAGGAACGACACAAATCATATCGTAAATAGGTATTAGGGGAAAGTGGGGGAATATCGACTACTTAAGCGCTGTTAAAAATATCAACTATTAATCTTGGTAATAAAATGCTCCAAACGGTCAAATTGCTTGGTTACTTTTTCTATTATGAGTTTCTTCTATTGGATTTGCAAACAAATGTTTTTTTTTTTATAAGGTAGGTACTTTTTTTAAAAAGGGAAAAATAGGGGTAATTTCGATCATGGTGGTGGGCAAAATCGACCAAGCCGTAATATTTTGAAATAAATTTTATTTTAACATTGCAACATTAGTAATGTTTATTACACACTTGATTTAAAATAGTTATTAACCCATACCTATCAAGTGTAAATATTAGGTTGGGTAATATAACGATCACTGGAGGGTAACATCGACCAGCATGATGGATTTTACCCGAACCAATACACTTAACATTATATATTTTTTTTACAAAAATTATATATTAAAAATGAACCAAATTAGTCCCAAATTATTTTAAAATATCCGTTGTATCCTAGGAACGTAAAATCCAATATATTTAGCAAATATAAAAGTGTTCTTTCCTTAATAAGGCCAGCACAAATTTAATAAGAAATGTCTAGACATCAGCAAAACTGACAGCATGTAGAGAAGACGAGTGATGGCACAATACTAACCATATAAATTAGGCATATACCAAGCCATCCTTCGAATGGTCTCTAAATTTCACTCGTATGGCTCCAAGTTTATGAGATTTGAATCTGGTCGATTTTGCCCGAAGGTCGATATTCCCCCACTTTCTCATATATATAGATAAACAAGTAACACAGCACTGTTGTCCGTGAATCTTACTTCTTGAGTGAAATACGGGAAGGTTAATTTGAGATTCATGATTTTTGAACAAAAAATAAATAAATGAATTAAACTGAGAGGCCGTTAACGTGGAATATGCATGTGCCAGTGATGGGGAAGGGCGAGTCACGGCCTCGTGATGCACGAGGACCACGACAAGCCACGGTTATCTCTGCTATGAAACAACACAGGAGCAAGTCCCCTTCTCTCAGGCTAGGTTCACTATGTGAAAATTTTACAGCCTATTGCAAATCAGATGTTCATATACGAATTTATCAAGCGTGGGAAGGAAAAGTGAAAAGACATTTGCTTTTGTCTCGGCAACATATTGCTGTGATTTAAGAATGAGATAGCTCCTAACTGAGTCTGTATTTGTTTTTAATATATGTATTGAATTTTATCTTTTTTGCAAATTTCCCTTTTTTATCAAGATCAACAAGGTCTACAATGGCCAAAATGTTTTTTTAAAAACTATGTTTGTGTCTCCATTGCAATTCAATTCCATGTTTGTAATTACAAGCTATTAAATAAAATTTTAAGATACTTAAGAACAATAACTTATAACACCATGATATGAATAATAAGTTTCAACAGTAGACAACTCGGTGTATGTAAACAAAGTATTTTATTTACTTTTTGATCTTATAATTTTATCAGGCATTAGCCGTTGAAATAAATAAATAAATAAATAAATAATTTACCCTGAGATTCAAGGGCTGGATAAGTTTATAAAATATTGAATACTTGGGATAAGACGAGGTGAATGGAGTAAGATAAGCAACCCTTTCTTTTAAAAAATATAGGTTAGAAAATTTCAAGAAAATGAAGCCGTATATGGATACGAGAACGTGAAATAAATCGGATTTCGTAACTAGACCTAGTTGGCTTTTAAAAATTGGAAGGGTGCAGTCTTAAACAAAAAATAATGGGGGTGGGGGAGGGGGATTATACTAAAGAACTAGGGCGGTCAAAGAAGATTTAATTTTTTTAAATAAATTATTGAAATTATTAGCAATTTATTAATTAAATTAATATCATAGAGTTTTAAATACAAGGTGGGGCATAAAGATCTACCACATTTTGAAGAGGTATAAAAAAATGAAAAAATTTAACTAGAAAAAACTGAATATATTTTTGAAAAGAACATAAAATATTTTTTTTTAATGTGTTTTAAACATTAGACAAAAGAGGGGAGGGGGTGTCAAAAATGAAAAATCTAGCCCTTCGACCAAACTAAACCAAATTTTGTATACATATTCTGAGGACCCCCAGAAGGCTAGAAACGCAAAAACTAACCACCCTAAATGGGGTGGGGGAGGGTCAAAAATGAAAATTCTAACACTTTCGACCAAACTATGTATACAAAATTTGGTTGATTTTGGTCGAAAGGGCTAGAATTTTCATTTTTGTATACATAGTTTGGTCGAAAGTGCTAAAATTTTCATTTTTGACCCCCCCCCCTATTTTGGGTGGTTAGTTTTTCCATTTTTAGCTTTTTGGGGGCCAACAGAATATGTATACAAAATTTGGTTGATTATGGTCTAAAGGGCTAAAATGTTCATTTTTGCCCCTCCCCCTTTTTTTGTCTGATAATTTTTAAAACACATTAAAAAAAATATTCAGTTTTTTCTAGTTAAATTTTTCATTTCTTATACCTCTTCAAAATGTGGTATATCTTTATGCCCACCCTTTATCTTGTTTTATTTTAATTTCTGTCTATATATTATTATCAATTTTCCTCTTTATTACGACTAATCACAAACCGAAAGGTATTTTTCTAATTCGCTGAAGTTCTCTAACGACAAGTATATTGAAGCATGAAGTCCATTAGCACGCGTGATCGTCAGCTAATTGGTGATCATGGAGTCGCGACATTCGTTCCTTATAAGGCCTTCGCGTATCGAGCGGTTACCGATGCGACGAGTTCTCTTAGCGCCGTTGTTATGGTTTGTTAACCCAACTCCATAATTCTTTGCCTCGGGTATTTTCAAAAAAGAAATAGGAAACTAGTAATTTTAATGAAAGACGCAAGCAATTTTTTGATTACAATCAACTATTCACTCTGAACTTAATTTGTTCTGCTCAAATTTAAGACTTTAACGCTAGACTAATATATTATATTGCTTTGAAAGGATATTTTTCATCTTTTTCAGAAGTCAAAAGAAAAGCAATAAGCTATATATTCAACGGCTAACAAGAGAGTTTAATGCGTGATTAGAAAACATGTTCCAATAACAAATAGAACCTATTTGCTTTATATATATATAATAAATCGTGAATTCAATAACTTTTTCCTTTTCTCTTTTGTTTGAGGTACTTAAAGGTGTTAGTAGATATGCAACAATAAAGTAGCAAGCTTACTAGGATAATGGAACAAGTTTTCAACACTCATTTCAAAGTTATATACAATTTCATTTTCTTAACTAATCTGTTTTCAAAACATAAGCTTTTTTAAATATTAAAATAAATCGATAGTTTTTCGTTCTCATTTCCGAGCTTAAGAAAATGAAACACATTGATTCCGGATTCTTTACGAAAGCAAAATCTGCTTATTAGGGCTCCTACAATGGTTATTTGAATGTTCGTCTGTCAGAGCATAGCTCATGAACTAAAGAAGATACAAACTTAAAATGTTCAAGATACATGTAGGTATTTATTATCCTCAAATTAAAAAATCATCAAAGTTTTAATCGAATGATTATTATTATTTTTTTTTATTTTTTTTTTTTGGGGGGGGGGGTATCTGATAAATTCAAAATTAATATAAATGGTCCATTTGAAAATTTAATTGAGCAAGTGGGCTCTACAATGCTAAAGATTAAAACATATATCTCTGTTTGGAGAAAGAAATAACTTAGATTCTGAAACAATTTCTTGAGATTGCAGCTCTGAAAAGATCCCTCATATATTTTTTTTTATTTAATTAAATTTAACCCAAAATCTGTCCAGATGATATTCAACACTAGATCGCATCATTTATTCTCATGTCGGGATGCGGTCTTTTCGTGTCACAAATCAGCTCCAGTGGCTGTTTCCCCTTCTCTTTACCTTCATCAGGTTTTTACCCCAAAGATGTTATCAGGACTTGTTACAAATGTCCTATGGCCACTAAGATAACTATCGCGCTTGGAAGGGGAAACCACGGTCACAACGCAGCCCGAATTTCTCATGGTCTTAAGAAATACTTTTCATTTTATATACCTGTATAATATTATTATTTTAAAAGATAAAATTATGTCAGGCATGGTTAAATAATTTCGAATGGTTTGTTACTAATATTTTAGGAGACTTAATGATAACAAATGAAATAACAGATAGAAAACAGCCAATTATTTTTTAAGTTCGTTTATATAAATAATATAAAAGAATCTGAACAAATTGCTTATATTTTTTTTTATAATGATACTGATACAAGAAAAAGTTGCACCAAAAAGGTTCAACCTCTGTAGTCCATGATGGACCCTTGTATCTTGTAAATGAGAGATTTAGGGATTGGGTCAGAGTTGAAGATATTCGTGGTTGCGTGTCTTGAAAGATTGAAGGTTGTATGTTGGTGGGAAGACGGTCGGAAGAAGAGAGTTCCAGTCTCTAGATGTCATAGGGATAATTAATTAATAAAAATAACTTTAAAACCTAAATAAATATGAGTACAGGAGTACACTAGAAACTTTTTCCAATATAATTTTAATTATTATTGTCCTGTAAATAGCTAAGATTAATGTTTTTCGTTTAAACTACAATCTTGTAATATAGTTATAATATGAGGGAACTTGGTATTTCCCAGTAAAAAAAAAAAAAAAGATTTCGAAATATATCTAGTACATTCAAAAGGTTTTAATTTCCTCAATATTTTCATTATTTTAAACTTGGTAGACTTTAAATCAAATTTTTAAATTATGTAAAAAGAAACACAAAAAGGAGCGACTATGTATTGAAAATTTTACTTTATAATTAGGTTACATGTCAAATTGGATATTGGGAATATTAGATCGAGAGACCAGTATTAATTGCTTTCTCATTGTCTCGAATGGCGTAATCAATTGCTTAAATTTCATTCAATATTATTGCCTTTGTTTTGTCTTTGTATAGTTAAAAGTTCTAATTAATATTAATAATTTTTGTCCTAGATTACAATAATTAAATGATGATTTAAATATACTTTTATCTCATTTATCGGCTGAAATTGGATTAATCATAAATCAACGGACAAAATATGTATTTTGCCCAAAATTAACAAATAATCTATCGTGAAGCATCTAAAATAAAAGCACTTAGCAAGTTTCGAGACAATTGAAATACTCCATTTTTTTGTTATTGCGAAGGTATCAATTCGAATTTTTAAGAAACATTTATTCCCATGAAACTAATTAAGAACATTTTCAACTGTTGATGTATTGGTCTTTCTATGAAAGCGATATTTTAAAAATAATACGAGGAAAGGAGGAAGTGAACTTTGAAACTTAATCGGGTGTAGATCACCTTTTGGTCACCATTCTAAAGAAGTACCTCTTCGATTAATGTGTTTTTAATATTTTCCACTATTTTTCAGAAAACGGTTCTTTATGTTTTTTAGTTTATCACAAATTACCAACGTTTTTTTCTCCAAATTTTAGGTCTATAAGGGAGAGATATTCGATTTAAAAACTCTGGGTATCTAGGATTCGAATCTTGAATAAATCTTAGGTTATTTTTGTTGGGACTGTCGATGTACCATTATTATATTAAAAAAACTTTGATTTATTGACTAACTATAGAGATTTGATCATCTCTGGTTCATCATCTTAACTTTTCATAAATAATTGATGAGTAAACTCGTATTCAACATTATAAATGTTCACTTCTTTATATTATACATCTTTTAATTAATTTAAGAAAATTATATTATTTTTAGTCTTCAAGAGATTTTTGACACAATATTGAAGTAAATTTAATAATTTATATAAACTAATCTTGATTTATTGACTAACTATAGAGATTTGAACATCTCTGGTTCATCATCTAAACTTTTCATAAATAATAGATGGATGAATGCAGGGCCTATCAGAGGGGTTGGGGGGGGGGGAAGAAAGGCAGCTTCCCGGGACTCACAATTTTAGGGGCCTTGTAATAATTGAATTTGTTAATTTTGAATCACGCAAAGTTTCTGTGAAATAAATAAATGTTTTTATTTAATAAATTTAAAATAAAATTGTTTTTAATCTCCTCAATAAAAAATGTTATCTTTTAATTAAAATTTTTCAAAAACTTAAGTTGTTATTTTCTATTTCCTGAACCAATATTGACCAAAACTGTGTAGCTAATTAATATAAATAAATAAAAAATAATAATTAGGCTGGATATTGGGATCTTAGACTTGAGAAAAAAATTAAAAGCTAAATTTCAATCAAAATTGATGACAGATATACTTTGAATGATCAATTTTGTTTGAGATTTTTATTTAATTTGTTTAATACCTTTTATATTAAGTTTGTTTAAGCCCTGCCAATTATGTCATTGCAAAATCCAGCCTAATGATCTGTATATATCTATCATGGAGAAAGCTGATCCTAAAAATTGCCTGAAGAAGTCGAAAAATATACGACGAAACGTGTTGCAACTTTTTGAAATTTAACTTTTAATTATTTTCTCAAGTCCAAGATCCCAATATCCAGCCTAATTATTTTCAAAGATGGACGATAACAACCCAAATAAAAAATAATTTTTTTAAATTATTAAATTTATTTCAATACTAGGACAAACCCTTTAGGATTAACAAATAGAAATTCCAATAACTTAATCGTAAAAGGTAAATTGTTTAATTGATTTAGAATATTAAATTTGATTTTAAAGTAGATTGGATTAGATTTTTTCTAAGGACTTAAATCATTAAAAGTCAATGGAAAACTAAGGAAGCAAGTCGGATGAAGATAAAGGAGTTGACATTTTGGATCGAGTAATATGGACTGTGTTTGTATTGAATGTAAACAAAATTGGAGGCTATTAATTTTTGCTGGAGTGTATTGCTCCCTTTGAGCCGTGGCCGGCTGCGGAGAGAGGCTGAAGAGCCAGCAAGGCACGCAGACCTGATGGAGCTGGAGAGCCAAGGTCGCCAGTGCCAGGTTTACCTGCAGCAGGTTATTGAGCCTGCCATCCTCCGGCTCACTTTGGGCTGTTGCTTCGCATCCAGCAGCACTCCAACTCCACTCAATAAGCTCGATTTTCCCTCCCCCACACGCATAGTAAAGAATAGCTTTCATTAAGATTTTTCCAGACTGTTTATCTTTTGGATGGGTTGATTAATACTTCGGTTATGGTTCATTTTAATTTCAAAGTAAACAAATTATCATTTCTAATTAGAATTAGATTATAAATATTTTACTAAATCAGAGCAATTTGTTTAAACTTGTATAATTCTAATAACAAAAATTAAATATTCAAAAATATATAAACAACTGAAATATCCAGTCTTAAAAAAAAAAAAACTGACTCGTTCTGATGTGGCTATCCACTTGACTTTACCATAAACCCTGACCCCTCTCTTGTATTTAATATTTAATAAAATTATTTATAATCATGTAGGGAGGTTAGTTTTTTCATTTTTAGACTTCTGGTGGCCCACTAATTATGTATACAAAATTTGGTTGGGTTTGGTACAAGAGCCTAGAATTTCATCCCCCACCCCCATTTTGGGCGGTTAGATTTCGCATTTTTAGTTTTCTGGGGCCCACTGATTAAGTATACAAAAAAATTTTGAATTTGGTTCATAGACCTATATTTTCATTCCCCCCCTCCCTTATTTTGGGTCGTTAGTTTTCGCATTTTTAGTCTTCTGCGGGCCTACGGATTATGTATACAAAATTTGGTTGAGTTTGGCATAAGTGCCTATATTTTCATTTTTTGACCCTACCCCCCCCCCCCATTTTGGGCGGTTAGTTTTTGCATTTTTAACCTCCTGGGGCCCACGGATTATGTATACAAAATTTGGTTGAGTTTGCTCAATTGGCCTAGATTTTTAATTTTTAACTCCCCCCCCCTTTAATTTTGGTCGATGTGCACCAAAATCTAATCAGGTCCTAATCTCAATGCACCAAAACTAGGTGTGAAATTTGGTTTTGATATTCACACTAGTTTTTGAGCTAGCTCATCCACAAAAATTTGGTAACACACAGACTAGACATTTTGACAAAACAATTATTATCTCGAAAAATATAATTTTTTCGATGTTTACTTATTTGGGTAAAATATTGATATTCATTAACTTTTAAGGAAATTGTCTTAGCAACGGTTGGTTAGTTCTGGTCTATTGACATAAATACAGCCTCACCAATCAAGTAAATAAAGATCAATTTGGAATTATTGTCAAAGGGATTCAGGGAGATGCGACCTTAAGTCTCCACTAAAAACAGCATAGGTCTAAATAATAATTATTATTACTAGAACAAAGCAGAAGCAGACGAATTATATATTACAGAAGGAACAATTTCTATCCTGATTTGAAAACTCAAGTTTCTTATAATATAAATATACTGTAGGTATAATTAATCATTTTCTTGAAGATGAGTAGAAAATCAACAGGTGATTGAGATTCAGCTGCTGCATATTTCGAAAATATATTCATCGAATTCTTCCTAGCTAGGGATTGGATTTGATTATCACAAAAGAGATTCACATGACACTTGATTATTAGATATATGCGGCAGATTAGGAACATTTCATTAGGATATTTCAAATAATATTCGAGTGTCATGTGAAATTCGCTTCTCTTTTGTGATAAGCAAATCCAATGCCTGGCTAGGAAGAATTGGTTGATTATCGAATTATATTATAGGTATATATTTTGCCAAGAATTTTCATTTAATTTTTAATTTTAAAGATTTACAATTGTAATATTATTTTTTAACTTTGAAAATAAAAATTGGTTATTATAAAATAAATTGAAATTAAAATGACTGCGAGAATTTATTCTCCAATAAATTTGAAGAATGTCGATTGAAAACTCATCAAAAGATCATGTCAAAAAAAAAAAAATTTTCCTATCGAGAGAATTTCATCTCGTGAAGTGCTTGGTCATCATCAGCTCGTGAGGATGGAGCTCTTGAGATGTACGAAGGATCGGCCATTGCATTCTCTTGCTCGGCCCCCTCTTGATACATGCGTGCTCTATCGGTTTGAGCGTTCCAAAGACAAAGAAAAGTCAAGTTCATGAAGGCTGTCCACCTAATGACAGAGTAGAAAGAACCCTCTAAGAATGCCTACGGCAGATTAGGAACATTTCATTAGGATACCTGATCATCGACCCCACTTTGCACCCTAATTGAATTGGAATTGCGGTTTGTTTGGGTCACCTCTCTAGAAAAACATCATTTAACAAAGTTTTTACAATCGGGGAGGGATCAGCAAACAAGTGGTAAACAAGAGATTTATAGTTATTAATGTAAATCTAATGAAGTCCTAATCTTTTTATTTATTCATTTTTGTTTTTTTTCAT
This sequence comes from Forficula auricularia, assembly GCA_024734495.1. Lineage (NCBI taxonomy): Eukaryota > Metazoa > Arthropoda > Insecta > Dermaptera > Forficulidae > Forficula > Forficula auricularia. Next base: position 10,975,015 of record JALMQS010000225.1, on the reverse strand, counting down.
CGAGTCAATAAAAGAAACGATTGTGATTTCTTTATAAGAATTGAGGACCATTCCACGGGTCTGACTATTTTTTAATGTTCTCTTCGAGATAATAAATGGCCTCAAAGTAGAGGTTTTTGGCGCGACTAAACGATAAATTACCATTTGAGGCATGAGAAAAATAACACCTTTTAAAATATAGAAATTTATTTTTTAAAAACAATTTCAGGACTATTTCGAAGGAATTTTATAAATTCTCTGAGATTGCTTCTTAAGAATATGTCTTTGTGTTTATTTCTTAAGTTGTTAATGCCGCGTAAGCAAATTCCGTAGGTAATAGTGCTAGCACGAAGTGGCCGCCATTGGCAAGACATATCACCAGCCGGCATCGGAATGTTCTGTGTTCAAGCACACGATATTCCGAATATTTGATTTAATCGTCTCTCGGTAAAAGAAAAGGAATGGGAGATGAAGAACATTCCTTAATTAGCTCTGTTGTGCTGCGCAAACATTGCTAGCATACCGACTTTAAGAGTAGGTATCGCTAAACCAAGGCCAACAAACTTGGAGCCAAATGGCCTTCTAAGGAGGAAAGATTTCCAAAATAATAATTTAAAAGTGAATTCGTTTCAATTTTGCAACTAATAAAATCCATTATCCACCTTTTCCATTTGTCTGGACAATAAAACATCCTTTCAAAAAGACATTAACTCGACTACATCGCAATTTACTGGCATTTTTTTTTTAATTCAAATAAAGTCTAATTTTAGTTCTTAAGAACAGCAAAGATTTCTCGAATTCAAAATTCTATTCTATTATTTCCAGCGACCAGTAAAACACTAAAGTATAAGTGGCCTGTTGCTGGAGGCTCTCGGCATTCTTCTTGTCTTTTCTTTCTAATTTTATGAGTCGTGGGTCGTAATAAACCATCGATGCGATCAAGAATGCTTTAGGGTTTTTATGTTGAAATTTAAATTTAACAAAAATGTTTCATCTTCCAATTTTTAACTCCACTCTTCTTAAGATGACCCTCTATTCGATTTTATAATGATGAACTTACCATAGGATTACACCGATTCTAATAGTCTGCTCTATGATAAGGTCACGAAATTTCGAAGATCTCTATTCGTTAGTCTCATTTCCCGAAGGCACTCAGCTTGTAATGTGTTTGTGAGTGCTTTGGCGCACAAATACCAAAGCATAATCACGATGTTCTTATCTCGTAATGGACTGCATAGCCCCGAAGGCGTCGTGACCCAGCATTTTGCCCTCTGCTTTGAGAGGGTGCGGGAAAAAGTGCTGCATGAGGGAAGATCACCCACGCACGCACCTGGGCTAATTGGGGATCATATTTATCAAGACACGGGCCTCATCTAATTCAACAAAATCAAATTAACTATCATTTATACGGCTACAAATTCATCAATTATAGATTTTGACACAAAAAATAAGATTTTTATTATCATAAGCTAGAACAGTGTTCCGCAAAGTGTATGGCGCGGCACACTGGTGTACCGTGGTCATTAATTGATGTGCCGCGGAAAAATGTCAAGTTTTATGATAATGCACCTACACATAGCTGATAGTTATGCGAGCAGCCTTATCAACGATTGCTCCAAATTTTGATCGCCTGTGCTGAGTTAAGCAGGCTCACATTTCTCATTAAACATCTTTTCGTATTATATTGATTTTAATATTAAATAAATATTAAATTAACATTGGTTTTTACTTTGGTGTAAGACAAAAAGTTTGCGGAACACTGATCTAAAATAATGTATTTAAGTCCAGAGCTAGTTTAATAAACACAAGAGGAATAAGCCACTTTTGATATTCCTCTTTTATGGAAATAGAAAAAAATGTTTTAATTTAACCTCTAAAGATTACCGAGGTCAGCTTAGAACACAAAGATTAATACTTTCACATTAAGAACAAATTTACAAGGATTAAATGAATAATTTTTTTTTAATCATAATCTTATTTCTAATGTCAAAGTATTTTGAAATTCAAGACATTTAGGTTGTTTGTCTTTCAAAAAGACTTACATTTTGAGAAATGGAAATATAACTATTATATAACTCTAATATGGATTTTACCAAGAGTAAGAGCAGAGATTTTAATATTTAAGAGATAAATTAAAAACTGTAGCTTCTGCTTAATAATAATATACAATTTCAAAGCTCTTGCCTTATCTTTAATCTAATAAACATATATAAAAGGTAGTATTTAATAATATTTAAACTCATTATACTATTTAATAAACATTTACTAATTTTATTGTTTTCAAAAATTGTTAATTCAATTGTAACTACAATTTTATCAAATAATTATGAGTAATATTTATATTATTTTGAAGGTGAGGCCAGGAAATACGACCCAAATAAATCCTTTCATGATTAAGCAGAAGACAATCTTTCATTTATTTCTTATAAAAATATATAATTTTTGGTTTTCAAAAGCGAGACAAACACTAGAAAATTCGTATAATTTATGCGAAGTATAAAAATATTTTTTTATATATATATTTTATTTGTACCTAATAGCCTATATAATTTATTGACTTTAGTTTTAATCATACTACTTATAAATGATTAAGAATTAAGACAATATAATTACTTAATTGTGATAATCTTGTTTATTTTGCCTAAAGACCGACATTTCAAATTATTAATTAGGTTGTAAATGAAATAAATGAAGATAAAAATATAGGGCATATGAAAAACAGAAAAATAATTTTAGAATTAAACGTTTATAAAATAAAACGTTATTGAATTAAAGAAGGGTCAAGACGTCAAGAGTACCGAGAGAAGCGTTTCCGGGCATTGAAATCTCCAGGATTTCTTTAAAGCATTGGGGCTAGTGTTATTAGAGTGCGTGTTTTTTGAAGGTGTATACGGATATGAGTGAACACAAGACGAAGTTCTCACGATCCGAGAGGATAGCCACCAAAGCATGAACCATCCACCACCTCACCATCTGTCACGAACGAAAACGAAATAAGAGCCCCGTCTAATAAGAGAGATGGCTACCCTTTAATTTATCTCCAATTTTTCAAAATAAATTTCTATCATTTGGAGTTTTCAACATATTGAAACAATCCTTCTTATAAAAAAAAATAATCACCAATCATTGAAATTCAAATCTGTGAAATTAGAGAGAAGCATAGAATAATAAAGTCAAATTGTATGAGTTTTCTCCGTTTATCAAATATTTAGGAAAATAATTTTGAATTGTTCAAAGAGTTAAAAAATAATTATAATTTCATTATTAATTTGTATTTATTTTGACTGGTTCTGCATGTGCTGGCAATGTCTTATACTTTTAAGTAGTATAAACTTTGCAAAGATAGACCATTGCAATTCCTAGTATTTCCTATTTAATCCTATGGGATTCACGCAACGTGACTGAGATGAGACGGCTGTAAATATGGTACCGGTAGACAGTCACCCATTTCAAGAATATATGTACTTAACTTCGTTGATCCTTCAAAAACCCGATCCTTTGAACACGCAAAGACCTTGCTAAACCCTGTATTAAGGAAAGGAACAATCCAAGGCGAAAAGAATTATTCCGGAATTGTCTTAAAATAAAAGAAATAGCAAAGTTCCCAGCCTCGCGGCTTTTTAACGGCCATAAGGTAATTAGCGTACCGGGCATTCACCTGCTCTATACATGGTTTATGTATAGTAGTATATCGTATGTGTAGGAGTTTTTGTGACCACTGACCCTTGACCTATTTTTTACCCTAGCACTTTTCACTCCCATGAGCGGCAAGAGGGTAGATGCCGGAAATTTTGATAGTGAAAAAGAATTTGACTGGGGGGGAGGGGGGGGATTATGTGGGAACTTCTCTGCGATTCAAGTGAAATTCTAAAAGAATGTTTACAACAAAAGATGTGTGTCAAATAAATAAATACAATTAATGAAAATAAATAATTTCGTGTATTTATTTATTAATGTTTAAGGATAATACATATGAAGCGCTCAGAGCTAAAGTGGATTGTTTGTTGCGGATTAATGCTTGTTGATGGTGCATATTTTCAGAAACATAGTGTTCTACCTCCCTGTTATTGCTATTTTTAACAAATGACAGCAGTTTTCTTTGGAACTGAAAAACTCATAAAATTTCCGCGCTAAACTGGACCAAGTCCAAAATCTCGATATATGTAGTAGCACATATCAAATCTTTTCCAGCGTATCAGAGACACTATAGTAGAAAAATAAAATCCTTAAAGTAAGTATCTTCACTCGGATTTAAATATTACTCTTTATATTATCTTATGATACAGGTGTTACAAAGTAATAAAATGTTGCCATTTACTGTGTCGTATTCATTTGATTAACATTAGGTAAACATTTCAGGGCCAATGTGGATCAAGTCCAGTAAATTAAAATTAAATTACCATATTATTGTTTTTGAATTTTCAAATTATGACCCATATTTAAGTTAGTTTTCATACTACAAAAAAAAATTATCCTCTATATCACTTTAGGATTCATCTAGAGTTAATCAACTTTAACCTTGATTATTTCGAAACTATCATTTATGGACTTGATATACTTTAGCTCTGAGCGCCTCATATATAGGTTTAACATTTAGTAAAACTAAAATGTTATTGATTTAACAAGGTTTGATTTTACAAGATACCATTCCTAATTCACAAATTAATTAAATACCTACATATTAAAGATAAAATAAATTATTCTATTAAATTAATAACAGTCTTTAAATAAATATCATGAAAAATTAATTTTTCGCCAGATATGCAGAATAAATTCATGTTTTTTCGAACTAAATGTGAAAATAAACAAAATTACTCCTTCTTTAATGAGGTTTGTTTCATTCAACTGTGCTAAAATATTGAAAGGACCGGTTGACATTGGATCAAAAGAATCTATAACTAACATAAAGCCCGGTTAATAGCTATTTGGTGATTGAGACCCTCCAAGAAACTGCATTTTAATCCTAGTCGGGTTGCGTATATGCCAGGGGAATTATCGAATGAACAGGCTTCAAAGAAGATACTAGCATCGCTCATCTCGACGAAAAACTTGGCGGCTACACCACTTCTACTCTATATATAGATCATTGAAGATGTTTTCTGTTATTAATACGAAAATGAAAATTTTCAGCCCTTTTTGATACAAAAATTAAGTACAAACTATTTGGTCCCATTTCTGGTTCTGACTTTTTAAGAACTTGGATATCGTTTGAATGATTCTTGCTTACTAAATTTATCTATAATAATTCAAGAAACGTTATTCGGTTAGTAGAAAATGTTAATTTTTTTCCATTTAGATCCAAGGGTGGTCTAATTAGAAAAAACCTAACTTATTGCATTTAATAATTTAATTACCAGTAATATAAATTAGGAAAAAATAATACTGTCTTTCTATCTATAGATATATTTATCTTCTCCGAATTCAGCAACTTTCTAGATCGGACTCTGAACACACCACTGAATATTCTTTAAATGTTATCCTTCTGAGATACAATAGCTAATCTTGGCTTAACTAGATTAGTGGAAAAAATCTTATACATGGAATTTAGAAGATTCTTTTTGTGACTTGAATTATGTTCGAAAGTTCATGAATGAAATTTCATAATTTCATTTTTTTTCTCAATATAATGATATTAATTAACGAGCAAATAGCAAAAGTTTTATTGGTGCTCGAACATTCATCAAGCGCTTTATATTTGTATTTATTATTATTATTATCATCTTTTTTATAGATTAATTATAAAGAATTCAGAATGTCTGATATTTAAGATTAACAATTAACTTTTATTTTATCTGTAGGACATAGAAAAAAATTCAATTATTTGAATTGCCATTAGGTATTTTAGATATTTTAATGTTCTCTTTTAAATATCTTTGCAGAAGCTTTGTTCATCAATATCATTAAAATTAATATAAAATAAAAAATGAGGGGGTGATTAAAGAAGAACATTTTTCGTTAGTATTCTTATCCTATCTTGTTTGTGATGTTTTGTATTTTGATTACTGTTATTCCTGTCTTTCGTAATAAAGATGCTTGTAACGTTTACCGATTAGTGAACATTTTCCTGCATTGGAAACCTAAATAAACATAATACTAAAAGCTATTGGGGAAAACCCACGATCAGTGCGCAATGAAATCCAAAAGAAAACGTTAATAATTTTCAAAATTTGATAATGGATACGGATATATGTATCTATTATTATATACAATTCAAAGATTTGATTTCTATGATATTGCCTATCATACCCGAAGTTTTTTAATACTTTCATATGTAGGACTATTCTTCATCAATTGCGTTTGTTTAGGATTCATGATTTTAAGGGAGGTTGAAAGATTAGCATGTGAAAATTGAAGTATGAAAGCTAATCTGATGGCCAGCTTCGAAAATTAGACTAGATTTGGGTGAAAGTAATTAATAAAAAGTTTTTATTTACATACAAGAGATCGTGATATAACAAAAACTTCTTAATTAATAAACATTCCTACTCTTGTAAGAATATGGAAATTATAGTTTTTTCTTTAAAATATTCTTAGAGATCAGGAAATTTCTTATAAAAAAATCTATTAATTTCTTATTATCACCCTTAGGTGGCAATACCACGAATGTGTAAATTTTTTGATTTTTAACTAATCTCATTTTTGAATCCAACTTTTGACAAACTTTCTATACCAGGGACATAAATGATATTGATTGATTAACTTCAAACTTCAGGTTTATAAACACGGATGTAAGTAAATATGGTACAGTTAAATAGAAAATTTTCAAATAATAATAACTCAAAACCAGGTTTTTGTACGGTATTGGCATAAGCGTGACGATATGTTTTAATAATCATTTAATTTTTGTTAAAAATCGATTATAATAGGAAATGAAATTTTAACAATGGCTACCAGGCTACCATTTCTAAAATTACAATTATTAATAAATCGTTTTGTTTCAAAAAATAGGCGAGCTCAGTATTCTTGGTGACCCCTTTTTCTGGTCTAGTCAATTTTTTTTCTCGATTCTCTAAGAAAAAATGAATTAATCAAAATTCCCTCAATGGATCTTTTTATTAGAAAAGATCCGGAGGGGAGTATGATTTTACATTTCGTCGGCTGAGAATTGGAGTGAACCAAATCCATTTTTAAAAATTTTTAACTCTTACTTTATTTTACAAATTCAGACAAACCACTTAGTCTCATAGTATTTTTAGTTGTGTATCTTTTAAAACTCAGTGTAATAAATGTACTATATCGATTTAAAAACAATGGATCTGAAAACTTTGAACTTCAATTTCTCAAAATAAGGATATGTGGACTTCGATCACTCCAATTCTCAATCTTTTCAAGTGTCATAATTGTTGAATATAGGCTTTGGTGGATTTGCTGTTCTCTTGCATTCTCCACGTAAAAGAGTTTTAGTTGATATCACCTTTAGATTAAGTTTGTGTTGTTTGCTGTATTCCTATTAGATTGCTCAACTTTTCAATCCCATACATCCATTATGGAATCGTTTTTAAGTTCTTTTAAGCTCATTTTAATATATGAAACAAAATGCTTGTCAGATCTAGGCACAGCTAGAATCTCGAATTCGAACTACGTTGAGGGTCAGGAGAGGTTCATAGACTTCTTGGCAGAATTAGTTTACTTGATTATTTGAATATAATGGATATAATGTACTTATAATATATTTATATTTTCAGAGGTCAAGGCATGATAGCTTCTGAAAAAGTTATGACAAGCATTGTGTTTTACAAATTTCAAAATCTCCAGAAATGTCAACTGTTGTAAATATCATAATACTGATAACGGTAGTTGAAGTCAAATCTCTTATAACAAAACATGCTTATTTCCTATGAAAGTTGACCTTTCACTAGCTAGTCTAGAAATGAGTCCTGGATTAAGATTAGTAAGCGTCTCTATGAATATCACAAACATAATCCCAAGTCCGAACACTAACCTCTTTTATCTAGGTTATTTTTCTCTGGCCATGAAAAAACGAAAAACTTTATGGTTTATTACTTTTTCAGATAAAAGTTTCTTGTGCCGAAGATAAATTCCTCGGCCACAAAGAGACTTGTGTGCTGGCCTCCCCCCTTGCCCCCAGGAGGGTTTCTCGGTGTTTCTTTCGTGGTTCAAGTGCGTGCTCGCGTGCTGCTCTCAGTCTCAAGAAAGAAGTGTTGTGATCGCGGCGTGAGGGAGGGGAGGGGAGGCTGCAGGTAGGCGGGCGGAGGGCGGGAGTTGGTCCAGCAGCCAGGCAAAGAGCGAGGCCTTCCGTGGCGCCAACAGTGTTGCCAACATGGCCGCCGCGCCTACCTTTACCTGGGCCCAGCAGGCCCTTTATCTGCCTGGCATTCTCTTTAGCCCTTTAACATCAACAACAACAATACAAGTGCTCTTATCGGTCGCACAACTAACAGCCATGTCTGAAGATAAAAAACAACCTTTGGAGAAAATTTTTTGAATAAAAATAAAAAAATCTATACTGACATTAACACACCACGTGATCTTACTATAACTACCTCTCTCGAATACCTATAATATTTTTATTTTTTTAGTCCAACAAATATATAGGTATATATATAATTTGAAGGAGACAATAAAGGGTGTATATTCTGCTGGAAAAATAAATTTTTAATTTATTTATTACGAAACTAAGCTTGAGACAATAAAAGAATGTGTCTTCTGTTGGAAAAATAAATTTTTAATTTATATCTAACGAAACCATAGTCTCGTTATAAATAAATTAACTAAACGAAACTATAGTCTCGTTATAAATAAATTAAAAATTTATTTTTCCAACAGAAGACACATTCTTTTATTGTCTCCTTCAATTTATAAAAATTCTGCTACTATCGACAAATATACCTATATAATTGATTAAAAAAATATTGATTCTTTGTTGTTTTTTTTTCGAAATATCCCCAAAACGGATAAAATTATTTTGAAATAAAAAACTAAATCACGGAATTTTAGAAAGATATATTTTTCTACTAAAACCACCGATGGCATTTTTAATGAGACCCTCTCACACATAAGTCTATCAACATTGCACATGAAAACGACTCCATAAATAGGTGTCGAAACGTCGTATATTCTGATGTTCTCCTTAAAAATGTGTCATCTAGGTGGTTTTCGATAAACAACTCAGAGACCAAAAAATCAAATATGCACAAAATTAAGGTCTAAAAAAATTCTAATAAACATCTTGAAAATGATAGTTTAAGAGATTATAAAAAAATCCCAAGAGTAAACGTCAAGAATTGGTGATTCAATTTCAACCAAAATCTAATCATCCCTTAATCTCAATATTAAACAACGAAAAATGAAATTTTGTTTTGATATTCCTATGGGTTTTTTAGGTAACAAAATTTAACCGCTCACAAACGAATATATTCACTCTCTTATAATAATTTAAAAAAATATATGTTCTCTCTGTTTTTTGAATATTTGCTATATTTATGAATTTTAAGACCATAATTTCACTAAAGAGTCTTATCAAAAGAGTTATAACCCTTTTCTAGATATTACGAAAAATAAGCAAAATCACGAATATATGGTATTTTCGTATACCTAAAAGACTATCAAGTTCTATTTAATTAGTTTTTGTATTTTTATTAGAAAAAATATTTTATTTGAATAAATTACGTCAAAAATGATTGACTCGTTTTAAAGAGAAGCTGGGTTTCGGTGTCTATTTCCGGTGGTTTTCGAAAAAACACATGTCTAACAACCAGGTTGTCTTGCACACCTGTGCTTATTGTAAGAAGATTTGATGACAGGTAGATACAGGAAAAAAAGAACACGAAATATCGAGAATTTTTATAGATTAATATAAATATCCTGAGAAGTTTTCATTAGAAAATAGAGCCCTACATTTAAACTGTGAATTATTAAGGAAAATACTAACATTTTTGGCTTGATATTTTAATTTTTCCTAAATTTTATGATAAATAAGGAATTGAGAAGAGAAAGTGAACTCGTTTAATACCTGATTAAAAAACAACTGATTATTTATTTAGCCGCGTAGTTAATATTAATTAATTACACAAGACATCAACCAAAATATTTACTTATCTAATATTTTGCATAGTTTCAATAATATTTTTATAGCAAACATAATTATATAGATAATTATATATTTTTAATTAAATTAAATTTAAATATATTTAATCAATGCTATTAAATGCTTCTAATAAATTTATGGTTATAGATTGGATCAGAAAATTTATTACTGTTATGATATATTTATTATACAAATATGAAACATAGTCAGGTTGAATAAATCGGAATAAAGTATCGGCTAAATGAATGGCTTTATTTTCAACTCTACGGCTCTCCTTTCACTTAAGCCAAGGGGCAGAAGGAAACAGCGACTTTCAAAATAGTTTGGTCATTTAATCTTATTGAATAACCGACACCGATTCCGAAAGAAATATTCTTAAATTTGAATTTCAATCACGTTGAACAGATTGAAAATCCCGAAAGTTATTATTTCATTTTAGAATCATTCACCTTAGAAACTTGGCACCAAGAGGCTAATATGCTTAATTGAAATTATAACCAATTCATTGCTTATATGCTTATCATATCTAATTAAATTCAATGATTAAAGGTTCATTGATTTCTTATTGCCTAATTATTGCTCCCAACTAGTTATTTATAATCAATCAGCTAATATGAGCCGGGAAAAGAAAACTGGTCTGTCAATATAATTTTTTTTTTTGACATATTAAGTCGTTGTTATCATAAACCAGTATTTTTTGGAGTATAATAAAAAAATCACAGAAAAAAGGAATAAAATTATGAATTATAGAAAATGAAATCCTTCTTTTAATTTTTAACACCTCCTAATCTAGTCAAAACATTTGCTTAATTTAATAAATTTCGAAGATTTGGGATTTTCCTTTTATATTTTCCAACAAACATTTATGTAAATGTTATGCCAATTTAATGACTGAGTTTCGGCTATTTACATTTATCAAAACTTTGATAGAACATAAGTATATAGAATATTTGATGCTTCGATAGTTGAGTTGTTTATTAGGAAAAACGTTTCGGCTGAATCCACTTAGATTAAATCTAAGTGGTTTCACCAGAAGTATATAGAATATAGTTTATTCGAAATTTTAACCATTTCATAAAGATTTTCATGCTAATCAAATTTATCACGTTTTCTTTATTTTTACTTAAATATCGAAGCATGAAAGTATTGCATTAACTTTCGAGAGGTTCAATTTTCGAAGTCTTCTATCTCCAAAACTTTAAAAGTTAATTTCACTTAGACAGCTCCAAGTGATAGTATTCGATGAACTTAAAATATAGAAACTAAGTTTAAAACAATAAAATGAGTTTCATGTGCGTCAGAGTCGAAAAACTAGTCAATACTGTGTGTGCATTCCTTGCTATATCTTAGCATCAGTAAGTTTCAGAGCAACTATATTTGAAAGTTAAGCTAGAAATCGGTTAGCAACGGCACATGTTAAGCTTTGGCTTAATCTTTGTACCTACTCCTTTACTTGGAGTGGTTTTTATCTATTTTTTTTCTCAAAAACTATTGCTACAATTTTTTTAAAAATCGCTGTGCTTCTGTGCTTAATCACACGTTATTGGCCGCAAGATCTGTGATATGTTTTTTTTATCTTGATTGAAACTAATTTGAAAGGGGAATATTGATTGAATAATTTCAAAGGAAAGTTTGTAAGTGAATGTCTTGTGGTGCAGAAACTAGCTGATTTTTTGACAGATCGTCGTCTATATTAATATGTTCAAAACGGTTCGGGCTTTATATTCCGGAACGTTTCAAATATCAATAAATCCGACTATGGATAAGCCTTGATTCTTAATATAACGAAGACATAGATTCAATCATTTATTGTATCTATTGCCTTCTTTCTTAATAGAAATTACCATATACCTATATAATTTAGCCTGGAATTAATCTAAAATCAGGTAAAAAATATAAGACCTTCGGACTTAATTCCTTTCTTCATCCTAGACATATATAATTTTTCTTCTATTTATAGATAAAACCAACTTACTAATGCATAATAATACAATTCCCTAAAGCCGCATTAGACAGCTCTGTGAGGTCACTTCATTCGCCAATTCATTTATCTCTGTGAGTTCAAGATGCTTGAATTTTCTTTCTGATTTTATTTTAGCAGAAATCTTTAATTCTTCACGAAAAATAATTTCGACTGAATTCTGCCCCTCGAATCAAATATTTCTAAAGAACTTTCATCCCCTATTTCTTTCTAGAATACATACTCGGCCGGTCTAAATCAATGGTTCTTAACCTTTTTAAGCTACGACCCAAACTTGAGAAATATGTTCATGTCGCGACCCCCCCCCCGCCCCGGCAAAAAATTTAATAACCTTTTTTTAGACGATACTTGAGAAATTTTCTTCAATTTTCAATGATGACTTTTTTTAACTCACATATAATATTATTTTGTAACAATTAAGATAACCAAAGGTACTTTTCGATCTAAGGAAAATTTAAAGAAAAAGAGCGTATTTTCCATATTTTCATTTTTTTATAGTATTGAATAAATCAAAATATATTTTTCAACTTATAATAATAAGTAAAATATTTGATTAACGACTCTGCGCGACCCAAGGAATTTGCTTTGCGACCCAATTTTGGGTCGCGACCCATAGGTTAAGAACCACTGGTCTAAATAATTAAAAAAAAATAATAGATCGGAGAATTCACAAAAAGATTTCAATAAATTAACTTCTTGAAAAAACATCTTTAGAAAATGATTTGAGTGTTACTGTGAATATATGCGTTTGACAATGACTGAACACTTCCTAAAAAAGCATGTACAATACAATGAGAATCCAATTCAAAAGCCAAAGAGTTTATAAAGATCTATAGCGTTTAATCGGATTAATTTAAGTAGGATTTTGTTATCGTGAATAGACATTGAATTTTTTTCTTTTAGGCAAATTGCGTAAAAATATTATTTAGATACAAAAGAGGAAATTTATGTGCTAGAAAAACATTTCCTAGGTTTTGTGGGTCTTTTATGTTTTTTTCACAATAACTTGACGTTTTTGATTCACTATAATGATTTATAAATTATTTTTCCAAAATAGTAATTTACTACTACTATTCATTGACATAGAATAATAGTTGCCTGAAAACCGCTAACGTAAAGTGATGGACACTATCCCGCTCAAATTCCGATTCGCAAAATAACGGAAGAGTTTGTTTTATCAGTAGAATCTTGAAAAAATACATTCTATTCTCATTATGAATAATTTCTGTCATTTTTCATTGTTAATGTGTAAGAGAAAGTTTAGTAATTGTGTGCTAATGATACATGGCAAAAGTTCTCAACAACAATGAGAAAGGTTCCTAAAATATTCCTAAAATATAAATATATAAAAAATTCTTTAACAAAGATTACAATTTAAAACTTGAAAAATAATTATAAGAAGATTTTAATGATGTAACAGATTCAAAAATTAATTGCGTATGAGTTAAATAAGTAATTTTCAATATATTAATGACGAAAAATTTTAATAAAAGAAATCAGACAACTAGTAAAAACAGTCAAAGAAATGGTCAGTCGTTATATTTATAATTTCGAGAGTTTTCTTCTATAATTAAAAATATAGACATGACATTTGCAGAAAAATTATTTTGATAACAATAATTTTTTTTTGTTTTATTAAGTATATGTTTTTTCAAATTCAAGATTAATTAAAGACTTGAATGAAAAGACTAAACATTATTTTTTTTATTTTGAAATATCCTTCAAGAACTTCGCAGTAACTATATAAAGTGACTTGTTGTTGACTTGCAATTCAATGCCAGTATGAACAATCAAAAACAATACTAGTTCAATCTGGATAATTCGCTATCATTTTCTTCGCTATTGTTAATTCATTAATTGAAATTTATCAAATTTCAATAGTTGACCAAAACAATCGGTTGACTTATCCATGGACGTCAATAACATTCTAAAGAATCACACAATCAGAAGAATTCACACTTGATACTAGAATGAATGTTCACGAATTTTCTAAATTTTGTGTATTTTTTGACAAAATCAACCCTAAACTAGTCTCGGTGTATCGTTTAACAATGCCCATTTAAGGCCTTAGCGTACCAGGGCTTCGACTGTTTGCTCCGTGACGTCACAACACCAACACGCGGCTGATCGAGGTTAGGTACAGAGGTACAGTCTTAGCCACAAGAAAAGAAACAGCTGCTGGACCAGTGAGGAAAGAGTTGCGAGATGCGAAGACGTCGGCCGCCCACACACTCCAAATATCGGATATACAGTACAGGTTGAGATTCCAAAACGAGTGTTCAAACGGATATTACAAAATAATTAAAATATTGAAGAAAACAACGAACAAAGATGGGAGACTTGAGCGCTCGGCCTACTCTCCAAGATTAGAAAGTGACTGGCGGATGGACCTCGAATGTGCCTAATGATAGCTGACGATTTCAGAAATAAGAAGATTAAGTTGGGGTTTGTTTACCTGTAGAGTGTGGATGAAGTGGTGGAGCAGGGTGCAACGCTAGGGTGCACAGACACAGGGGCACACGAAGAGCACAGGGAGTGAGGAAGGTGCACTTGGTCAGGTGGTCAGGTGTGCCCTGGGACCGCCTGAAGACTGAGAGAGGGAGCGCTGAGCGGCCAGGCAGCCAAGGCGCGGCGCTCAGGGCGGGGCGAACCCGGTGGGGGCCGTCAGGTGTACCTGGTACCTCCACCTCGAATCAGTGCCCTCTTCTTTCCAGGAGAAAGAATCGCACTCTTCAGCCCTTGGGAACTACCCTCCGAAAAGATTGTCCATCCGCGCAACTGACAGCTGCGAAACACTCTTCACGTTCAATGATGATATGTGAATTGGAATTGGAAAGTGTCAGGCTAGAATTCACTTGGACTATGACAGTCTAATCCTACTTTCATTCCCATCTTCCTCAACCAGAAACTGAATATTGTCTATATCCATTTTTTTATCATATATGACATATTAATACCGTTCGAAAGAAAAAGAGATGCAGCATCGTCCAAGTAAAACTGCTACTTAAAATTACGATCGTAAGTTGTAGAAAAAAATGTGAAAAATGGTTTCTTTCCATAACAACAATATTAAATTTTATTTGTTTTTTCTCTTCCCTATAAAATTTCCTTGTTGGAAGTTAGCAGGTTTACACTCTAAGGCGACGATATTTATAAGAAGAGAATGAAATAGAAACGATCAAACTAAAGTGAATCTAAGGGCAATAAACAATTATTTCAAGGTGAAGAATTTCAACTGGATCCCTCTGGATTAACAATTGTTGAGAAATAAGTTAACAGGTTTACACTCTAAGGGCCGACAAGAATGCGCAAGTAAATGCTTTTACAATAACAAGGGTAGATGGTAATGGAGGGATCATGGATAATCAGATGACAGGCACTGAAAGTCCCTGTCATCTGATTGGCCATCCCAGTCTCTCCATTTACCATCTACCCTTTGTTAGTTGTAAAAAGCATTTACTTTGCGACAAACAACCGGCCCTAAGGCGACGATATTTATAACAAGAAAATGAAATAGAAACGATGAATCTAAAGTGAATCTAAGGGCAATAAACATTTATTTCAAGGGGAAGAATTTCAACTGAAACCCCCTTAACAATTGTTGAGAAATAATAATAAAAAAAAAATGAATAACATCATTTTATTGAAAAGAACAGGCGAACACCTATTACGAACACTAAGAAAAAGAAGAAGTATAGTCCCAGCACAATATATAATTAATCCAGAGAATGTCAGCAGAAACAAAAACTAATTGAAAAGATTTAGTTTGCGGAGAGTAGCAGAGTTGTTGACTCGTAAGGAGAAATCACTGAGGGTGTCCTCTGATGCTTGATGCAAATAAACAAATATCTATATATTACGTTTATCAGTGGCGTAAGATCCATGGATGCTGTGGATGCGCATCTCTAAAATTTCAAAACATTCAGAGTATTTTCCATCCGTGTCATAAAAAGTCTATTGTTAAATTTGAAAAATAATATATTCGATGAAATTTTCAAAAAGGAGCGAAAAATAAAATAAAATTTAAAAAAATTAAGGTTTTTTTTGGACTGCATCCTCTGGTTAAAAAGTCACGGTCCGCCACTGGATAAATAATTGTATATATAATGAGTTTATATATATAAAATTTATTTGACAGAGACTATAGTATCGAAAGAAAAAAAGAAAAATTTGGAGCAAATTTAATACTCCTGCTCGCCAAACATTCAGGCTAAATTGAACTTTTATGTCAGTATGCTTTTTTAGTAAAGATATACAAATACAAACTCTGATAAGAACACTGACAAAAATTGATAATTTACGACATTGAATTGCAAGTATTTCGTGGGAAGTGCTCACACTAGCGATCAATGGAGGAATTCTGACTAAAAGTCAGTTTGTCCATTTGTTGTTTAACTTAGCGTCAACTTAATGTATAGTCAAAATAACTGATATTTTTGGCTTTATCTTTAAATGTATCATGCCGTTTAACTAGATACGGACAAAGTCCTTAAGGTTCTTTCTATTTATTGCAGTTTAAGTGAACCTTACTGTTTAATAGAGTAAAGGGTGTGTAGTTTCACAGTGAATGAAATAAAACTCAAAGAGGTTTATACAAACTCAATATATTTCGGATTATTAGTCCATCATCAGGAGTTTACAAGTTAATACGGTTAAGGAGAAGCTATTTTCAAGTATAAAATTTATGAAAAGTAAAATTAGAAGTTCACTATGAGCTAAAAAAATAATAAATTTTTTATTTCTACATTATTAACTATCTTTTTTGAATAACAAATATCAATAGAATTATGATATTTTATCCGCAGTCAGAGACAATTTTTTTTCTTCAAATGAGTCTCGTCTAAGCCAAAAGGTTGGACACACCTGCCCTAGAATAAGATAGTATTTTTTTAAAATTCTTTAAAATGTATTCATTTTATCGGTAGTCTCTGGGATAGACAACCTGCACCAGAAAAAAAAGAAGAGAGAACTTTTAGGGGGTGTAGTCGAAAGATATGGATTTGTGTTTTGAAAGACTGAAGGTCATGGGAAAGACGGAGGCAGGAAGTGAATTTTGTCTCTAGAAGTCATAACGATTAATGAATTGACATGTCTTTATTCAATTTGTATTTAATTTAATTGGAAGTGGTGTTAAATGTTTGAAAATATATTCGATGAGGCTTTAGGTGAGATTATTATTCATTCTATCTCTTCAGAACAAAAGTTATGAGTATAAATAAACTGCAACAGATCATTGGTTTGTCGGTCAATATGTACCAAAAACTAATCAGCGTTTCATTTTGTCAAAGTATTAGCAAGTTTTCAATTTCTCGAACAGTGTGAAAAAAGAAATCTATCCATATGGTACATCCCCACCGACTAAATTAAAAAATCGCACTTTTTGGCCTCTGGACAGACCCCATGTAATTTTTGGCAAAACCGCCAGGTCCTAAAATTCAACCTAAATAAACCTCAAATGTGACTTTGGTTGTGACCATCGGTTCCGTAGTCTTTACCTGACATTTCTTTGAACTTATACTTGGCGCGAGACGGATTACAATAATTTATCTTCTTCGCATGGATAAAGTAAAAAGGGAAGGGTATGTAATATCCAGGGAATCGAGTGAACGGAAAAGGCGGAATCTCCTTTTAGTCTTCTGTGGATACTGTTTGGATATTTTAAGAAAAAAAATTTAATGAATTTCAAACTTTATTCTCTTTTTTTCTTCTAAATGCTATATTTGAATTGTTTTTACTGGCCCTGGATTACCTTTAACCTTGAACACTTATCAAACAAGATAAATCTGAAATCGTGTGAATATTTATATTTATATCCGATTTATCTTATAATATTTTCATTTATTGGCAATCTCAGAGACACAAATTGAAAAATACGCTAAATCGAATGTGAAATTACATAGTACCTTTATATATTTTATAATTAATAGTTAAAAATTATTTCCAGGTGATTAAACGTAAATTAAAATGAACATAATCCTTTAACACTTTCAAAAATAAAATAAATATTTCTCTAAAGTCTTTTAAAAAGTAATTTGTTCTTTATCATAAGCTTTTTGTAAACTACAATATTTTGTATTTATCAGTCTGCCCTTGTTCTCAGATAAGAATGAATTTTAGAAATATGTATTTAACTATATTTACCGACCAACATATGATAACTATGCATGCTGCAAAATTTTTTTCTATTTAAATGAAGAAGAAAATTCAAGGTTTCATATCTATTTCAGCAACATTTATCAAATGCGGATAGATGTATGACACCGCCATTGGAGTATTTAGGGATTTTCCTAGGGAGAGTAGCCGGCCAGCTGATTAGCCACCACAAGAGATCAATTTCGGTAATCCAATTAGAGATCAACTAACTTTTTAGTATAATTGACAAATTTTGGAAGTAACGAAATAATTTAAAGGAAAATCCATAATGGAGTTTAGATTTGTAGAGGGGCACTGACCCCCCTCTAACTGCGCCCATGGACACCGCTCATTAGTTAGTATCAAATTTATGACCACAATTAGTACTTAATAGAATATTTATTTAATTTCCATTTTAGACACCGATGTTTTACAAACTTCTAAATGAATAGTAAAATATTTTCTTAAATTAGAGAGTAATTAAAAGCCGACCCCAAAAACAGATTGCAAACATCACCATATTTTTAGCTGATCAAAATCATGTTTGTCAATGTTTATTTTTATAATGCAAAGGTAGTTGCATTAAATTTCATAAAATAAATATAATATTCTTTTGCAACGCCTAATAAAAAATCAAACTTGGCATATATTATCAGCTTAAGAATTGCTGCAAAAAACGGATTAGGTTTCTATAAAAAATGCACCATCTACATACTGTTAAGTCAAGAGTTTGCTGTAACTGGAGATAGAGTTATTACGTCTTACTTCTATCATGTCAAGTCATCATATTATACTTATGTACTAAATACATTCACGATAACAAGTCTAATGAGAAACAAGAAACTAACTTAAAATCATTAGCAATATAATAACACGTTTATTAGTTTAATGATCTTATTATATATTTTCATGTATCTAATTTATACGTGTATTTAAAATAATGGGCACACCACGTTTTATAAATATTTTTATTTTCAGTTTCAAATTAAAAAATATCCCATAATCACTTTAATAGAAGGTGTATGATCACGAATAAACAACATTTTTTTAATTAAGAAGAAAAATTAAATTCTTGAAATCTTATTTCCTAATGAAAATTTAAATAAATAAGGAGGCCAAATGCAAGTTGGATATCCTATTCGGAGGGTTCCGTACTTTATAACTCTCAAAATATTAAAGATATCGAATTTGTGTTTAGCTATATGTCATTGATAAGGAGGAATGAGTGAATTTCTTTTCATAATTATAAGTTAATTAATTTTCAAACGTCGAAAGGTAAAAAAATCGCTTAAAGACTTTGAGAACTCTCCCACCGGCATTTTTTTAATCGGAATAAATTTCAAAAATCTAAGCCTAATTCTACTTAAGTAAAAAGACTATTTATTGTACATTGAAAAATTCAGTCTCTATGATAAAAAAATATTTTTTATTTTTTGACCCCTAATAAAATTTGACTTCTCAAAATAATTATAGGATCAAAATTTTAATACGATTTTTGATTTGCGGGAAAAATGAATACATATAACTTCTAAATGTTAAATTTTCATTGTCATTAAATATAATTTTTTTATAATTCGATCACATCGAAATATAGTAATATCCCATAAGAATATTTGTTAATTTATAAATTGATTATATCCGGAAGGAGCGCTCAAAATTTCATGAAATTTTGGAAGAATTTTTTTTCATAAATATTTATCAATTTCCAAAGTTTAAAAAATCTGATTGTATTCGTTTATAAAACTATTATTATTATTATTATTATATTAAATATCTTATGTACATTTTCAAATATAAGAAAAAGAGTAGATGACCTTTGTCATCATTTATCAAACTAATTTTGGTTATAAATTTTTATTCATCAATACTTTCCAAGAATACGTGATCAATTTTTTAAATTTACATATTATCAATTAATGTTAGACAAATAAAAGAAATCATGGAACCTAAATCCGAGGTGACATGGATTTGTTTTTTAAAATAATTTACTCGATTTTCCAACGATAATTTTACTAATATGGACTTTGTGATAAAAGAGATTTTTTATTTTTTTTACTATTTAAAGTAAACAGCAAGATTCATTAGCAAGTGGGGTCTTCATAAGAGAGGAACTAAAAATTAGAACTTGAGGTGTAAATGGAGAGATGCCTCGGGAGAACTGGCTTGCTACCTTTAGAGCTAGAGCGTGAGCTCTCAACACGATAAGTCCCCAACCCTTCTCGTAAATTAATGACCCTGGTCTTTTCAAAGAAGCAGGGAACAAATGAGGCTGCATGTAGTCGGCCAGTAAAGAAGTGTAAAGTGGCAGGGCCGAACGCCAACGAGCATGTTGACGATGTTAAGATGCTAGATGAGATGTTCTGGGGCAGATCAGGACCACCCGCCTCACGCATTTGCATTGATTGGGTCACCTTCGAATTGACTCCGTGGTCAAAGGAACAACGGAACGTGTCAACTCAGCCGTTCCACTTCTTTCCCTCTGACATTTCCCATTTCCATCTCTTTTCAAAACTCTAACCTTTCTAGCCTCTAAATGAATTTAATCATACGTTATAATCTCGCTGCATTTTAAACTCTGAAATTATTTTTTTTTTTTGAAAAAATAAGTTCTCTCTGGAGAAATATATTATCTCATTTGACACGACATTGTGAATATAATTTCGAAATAAAATTTTTATGAAGCAAGTTTTGAGTTTGTATTACTTAAATCATGTTTAATCAAGAAATTCTAGAACTTGGCTATAAAATAAATTTATTTTTTTTAGTTTTCAAGAAATCTTTGAATAGTGCGCGTTTGACCTTGTAGTTAGTTAATTACTAACAACATAAATACAATCCAACGAAATCGATTCACTACGTTCTCTTCACAGTATCAAATAAACAAGATACTAAAAAAGGAATTTTTCTGAAAAAAAAACAACTTTCAAATAGTAATTAAAACCATAAAGAAATCAATGTTTTAATATTTTATTTTAGAAGATCATAAAAATATTATTATTAACTATATTCAAACACCTCCATAGTTTAATAATTAATTTAAGCCACCTCAGAGTCATGAACATGAATAAAGAGGAAATTAAATTAATTAAATTCCAAATTTATATAGACATTAGGTATTAGCTTGAGTTCGGGTATCATTGGCTAAGAGGATATAAGAACTACACTACTAAAAAGCTTGGCACCGGACATTCGAAGATCCCGGGTTGGAACCCCGGCTGATCATTTTGTCTATAATTAAAAATATTTTCTTTGTTCTTTAATTAAATTTTTTATAAATTATTAAAAAACTATTAAAACTATTAAAAAAACTATTAAGAAACCTACCTAGTATTTTTTATCCAATAATTTAAAAAAAATGTTTCACCAAGTACCAACACCAAATTCCTTAAAAACTATTAAAAAACTGGCCAAATGCAGGTCTGCCCGCAGACAGGTCCATTTTTATTCCTTACAAAATACTCGCTATATCAATGTTGTTAATAAAAAGGGAATGATGGATTTTATGAGATTTTTTCATAATTTTAAATTTAGCCATTTTCAGACGCCAACAGGTTCAAAAATCACCTAAAAATGATCACTTTGGAGCTTTCTAACAGCAACATTTTAAAGCAAAATAATTTTTTTTAAATTTAGCTCAATTCTAAAAAGATTTTTACATTCCTTGAGAAAAAAAAATATTTCCAACCCCACAAAAAATTCTATCCTCACCAAAATAATCTTTACAATTTTTGATTTTCAGGAACTGAATATAAGGTCAAGTATTGTAATCCTGCATGAAAAAGTTGGTTCGATTTTTCGAAATATCTCAAAAACGGCTAAAACTATTTTGATAAAAAAAAATGAACAAAAACAGGATGTTTTGGTCTACAAAAAAGCCATAATGAATAAACATCGAAAAATTATATTTTACGAGATATTAATTGTTATATCAAAATGAGTGTTAGTACGTTACCAAATTTTGTGTACGCTCTAGCTCAAAAACTAGTGTGAATATCAAAACGAAATTTCTCATATAGTTTAGGTGCATTGAGATTTTGTTGAAATAGAACCAACAATTAAGGAGGATGGGAATTCAAAAATATGTTTAAACCAAAATCGAAGAAAGTTGATATTTCTAATAAAATAGTCTCATAATTAAAAGGAAATATTATTAATTGCTAATGGGCCCAAAATAAAGAGGGGAAGGGGTTCTTTCGTAAATAATTATAAATTATTTTAAAATAAAATAAAATATTAAATATAAGAGAGTTGTTCGGTAAAGTCTTGTGGATGACCACATCAGCTTATTTTATTTATCAATTCAACAAAAGAGTTTAGAAGAAGTATTTCAAACGGA
The DNA here is from genome assembly GCA_024734495.1 of Forficula auricularia. NCBI lineage: Eukaryota > Metazoa > Arthropoda > Insecta > Dermaptera > Forficulidae > Forficula > Forficula auricularia. Next base: position 10,952,539 of record JALMQS010000225.1, on the reverse strand, counting down.
TCGATCTAAAGTTGCAAAAGAATACAAATTAGTAAAATATAAATATAATTTACGATTCATTTTAATGTTTTAAATTAAAGTCCGATTGCATCAACTTCGCTTCCCAAGAAATAAGAGATTTTAATCCACTAAACAGGAAGATCTTAAAAAAAAAAATGTAAAACTTAAGTTTGTTATGGAATTCTCAACTTCTCTTTTTAACATCCAACAAATAAAAATGAACGAATTATGAAAGAATTCCAGCATTCTTTTTCACGGTTTCTCAAAAAAAAAAATTCACCTTAAGAAAAATTTAATTTTAATAAATTAAAAAGAAAAAACCTTCAACTAGAAGAAAGAAAAATATTTTACTTCTAGAAACGAAAGCAATTAAAACAACGATCGCGATAAAAATTCCTAGCATATCTTAAGAAAATTCAATGAAAAATAGAAAAAAAATATTTGGGAAATGTTTTCGAGAAAGAAACATGTTTCATAAAATGAGAGAACCTACGATTTTTATAATGCTACGGTTGATTCTTTAGCAAGTGTCACGACGTGATTAAATCACTGTCAAAACGAGAAGATAAAGATTTTGATTTGAAAACACTATTCATCATGATGGTGAAAAAACCTGCTGAGTGACCAGAGGTCTTTCTCAATCTAACCCTGTCCTGAGTACATACTTGATTCGAAATGCACCTAGATTTATTTATTAATAGAAAAATGCATGTTTCATATAGCGTATCAATCAATAGATTCTTCATTTATGAAAAAATGCAACAAATCACCTGAGAGCATTTTTTCCCATCAAAAAAGTTATGTATTTCTCATATAGAATTGTCTTTATGTCGCATTTATAAATAATTTAGCATTCATGAAAAGCAACGAGTTTTTTTCATTGCGGAAAGAGAGCGATCTCGAGAGACTGGTGTTTTCCGACACGTTGGCCAATGCATGCGTTAACGTCTACGTTATGGAGGTCGCGAACTACTGTGAACGTGATAAAAGATAATCCAAAGCATATGGACACGGCCACGGGGACATATGCACGTGCGAGGCATCTCACTAATCAAAAGCGTTCGTTAATTCCAAAGAAAAAAAAATACTGGAATTGCTAAAAAGATTATACCTAACCAGACGTTGACTTCAGATAAATTTATGGTCAAGGACCTTGAAAGGTATTTAAGCGTTAAAATTAAATTTTAATAAATATCGTTCCATCGAAAAAGAAATATACACGGATAATTATTAAGTAAATTTATGTCTCCATTTTTCTATAAATTTGATTTTAAAATAACGTTATATGAGTATAAATAATATATTAAATATAATGGTTAAAATAAAAAGTTATTTATCATCATATCTTGGTATATACTACTAGCTGACGTGATTTTTTTTAATTTTAAGACCCACTAATAAATAGTTCATGACAAATAAAATTTATTAAAATTAGGAAATATAAATTATTATTTCAAAAGCCACTACGGAGTCTAGAGGGTTTAGTCCTCTGGCCAGCAAGATGCACGCCGAGTGCGGGCTTCTCAGCTGGTAATATAATTATAATAATGATTTAATAATGAAAATAATGAAAGCAAGATCACCGGAATTATAATGTATTATAATGTATTAAATAAAATATTTGTATTAGGCAGATGATATAATTATTTGTTTACATTTCATGAATCATTATTTTAGGTATATAGAAAATATCAAATAATAATAATAAATTTATATTTCATATACATTAATAATATTAAAAAACGGACTCCTTTGCCATCGAATCAGATATAAATAGAAAAAACTCATTCGTCAACTTGTTTAATTATCTCTATGACTATAGAAACAGGAGGTCCCTTCCTGTTGCTATCTTTCCCACTACCATCGTACAACCTCTAATCGTCAAGGCTCGCTTTTACAAATACTTCAATGCTGTATTTAGAAGTCCTGGCGCCCCCTGGCACCCCTTCCTAATTTTTGGTCCGATTTCAACCAAAATCTAATCAGCTTACTTGATAAGTAGAATTTCTGACTCCATTATGTGGATAGCGTTTTACTATGTCCGACCTTTTATTTCTCCCGACCTAAATACGACGCTGTTAGATTCAAACGCAACTCGTGAAATTTATTCCTCTTTGTTTGCGATGCGGAAATAATTCTTGACTTTTAGGTATTGCTCATCTTTGGAGTGACATTTTCATTCCTTATTATTCAAAAATTGATGAATTTTTAAAAAGTAATTTACAATAATCATGTTTAATTTGTTATAAAAGGTTTTTTAGAGCTGTGGCACACATAATAAAAGTGTTTGGTTGAATTTATATAAAATGTAAATGTATTTATTTTTCTATGCACTTTAAAAATAAGTTAAGTGACTGTAATTGCCTATGAATAAATAATATTTAACTATCTTGATGAAATTGCATTAAGTTATATATAATAATAGTAATAATGAAATATTTGAATACATTGTGGATCAATGTTGTAAGATGTTTTATATGGTATCGTAAAAAATGTTGTTTGGAGAAAATATTCGATGAATTTGCATTTAGAGGATAAACATCAAGATATTCTTGAAGCCTAGTGCGTGATGTTATTGAGCATGGATTGCTGACTGACCAGTCCAGCAAGGGTCAGAGGGCACTACAAGCTAAGATATCTTAAGGCTCCTGGCAACAGCCCCTCGGCATTGAGTCGTCTCGAAGCGCAACGCGCATTAAAGTCTCCAATATGAAATGTTTTGAAGTGTATTTAAAATAGGTTTAAGAGCCATAAAAATTCTAAGTATTCTATAAAATTTATTTGAATTATTTAAAAAGTAGAGATTTATAAAACTTTGAAGTATATAATAATATATTTAATTAAGATATTCAAGACGATGAGCATTTTTTTTCAAATCACATGTGATTGATTTGAAATGTGCAATGCTTTGGACAAGCGTGAGACTTCAAGACCCCGGGTAAATCTCATAATTCATCATTAGAAACAGTGACAGGATTAAAAACAATCATCACACTCTACTGTGTGTTTTTCATAGAACAATTAATGATAATTCGATTGTAATTATACCTTCTACGATTTCAACTTCATCAACTATCATTTCAAGAATTTTTTATTTAAACAAACAACGATTTGATGAAATATATTTTTTTACAAAAACATTTCTTATAACTATTATATTCTCACTAAAAAAGAAGTTGATTATAGCTAGTAAAGGATACCCAGTCAAGCGGCTCTCTAGTAACACCGGGCGTCGTTTGGGGACATTAATTTTTTAGCGGATGACGTTAAGGCGGTGGATTGTAGGAAATTACAGATTCTCTTATTTCTTGTGGGAATTCAGTTAATATGAATGCAAGTACATAAATTCAAGTTAATCTTAAGATTTTTTTATTTAAAAGCATGCATTCTTAAGAAATTATTTTTGAAAATTTACATTTATTTTGTCATAGTTAATGGTAGATTCAACGAATGTAAAGATGAAATAATCTTATAATTAAAAAAATATAAAATAAAAATATAAAGATATCAAACAAATATTTATGTCCTTATTAAACATTAATTTTTGTTTAAGAATATATGCAACATGCATATGGATTCAATCGTAAAAATATTTTAAGTATGTTCGAAGTTTACTACTGTTAACATTTGCTCCTTCACAAACAGTATTATATTTAGGTAATTATAAATACATTTTAAAAGATATCAGAGACATTAATTAGTTAACGAAGAGAAGTAAATGTATTATTCTTATAGGATAATATATTTTGTTTCTCCGATAACTTTTTGCCAAAATGTGTCAGGATATTTATTCATTTTCTATATGAGCCGTTTATTTTGTAAGTGGGTTAAGTCCAATTTAGAAAATAAAAGAAATAATGAATGTTTTTGTTAGACATATAGATAGATCTTCTTTCATATTTATAATATCGTAGTCAATGGACTACATTATTCTCATGAATTCGTCAAAAATATATTTATCAATATATAGGTATTTATAGTATAAATATAAATATCTCGAAAAAAAAACGCTCCACTTTCAAAATAAACTCATATTTCGAAGAGATGTTATTCTTATCGTGATTTTGCAAATATGGGCTAAATATGGAATAATCATATTTATCTTTTAGGGGGAAATAGTTTGTTTTTTAGGTATTTATATCGAATTTAAAAAAAATTTAAATATTTTATCTTAATGCAGACTGGAAAAGGACCAATAGAAAAAATAACTCTATTTATTTATTTCTGTTCTAATATAAGTATATCTCACTTTTTTTAAATTAATTTAATTTATGTTTCGGAAATTATTTTATTATCAAATTATTACAAATTTTATCTCCTCATTTAATGATAATATTAATTAAAACAGGAATAATAAGGAATTGGACAATAAATAAAAAATAGAGTTTTTATTAAATGAGCGAGACGTTTCATCGATTTGGAATTGTCTTTTGACAAAGAGTGATAAAATGGGCCACTGAGGAAGTCGAAATAAATCGACGAAACGTCTGTCCCATTTAATAAAAACTCCATTTTTTATTTATTGTCCAATTCCCTACCATTTCTGTTTTAATTAATATTTATTATGGATGCGAGTGATATACCGATAATATTAATATTTTTGAAAGTTTTTGGAACTTACTTACGTTTTAAATTTAATGAATTAAAAATATTTTTACCATATTGTACCACGTTCTATTATAAATTATTTTTTATTGTTTTATAAAATAATTGTATAAATATACAATACACATTACTATTAAGAATATTATTTTTTTTTTCTTAGATATTATTATTATTCATTAACTTGTTATATGCATTTGTATATACATATATATATATTGATCGAATTGTTAACCAGGGCTTCATGACCCTACGAGCCCTCAAGTATTATTCTTTTTTAAAAATTAAACCCCTTATTCTTCCAAAATTCCATTGGCTTATTGTAGTTCATAAATCTATTTTAATTTGGAATGGAATTTATGGCTTCATAAAAAGTGAACGCTGCTGGACACTCCAGTCAAGAGGATCGATGATGAACGGTGATCGCCTGGAAATCAGAGCCCTTGGTTTGCTTACCTAAAGTCTCGGCGTGCCTTTGAGATGGAAACCCGATTCCAAGTCAAAACTGCTGGTGCGTTTACTCACGTTTATTTGGATGCGTCAAGGAGTCCAGATCCAATAGGGTTAGAGGTCAGAATACAAACATGAAGAAAGAGCTCTTGCTTACCTGCAATGAAAAAAAATAAAAAGATTATTAAAAACGAATACCTGCTGAGACTCTGCATTAAAAAACGTTTTTGAATATTATCGACGCACGTTATATCGCTGTATTGCTATTTCGATGGAATAATTGAAATGATCCGATCAAATTAAGTGATTTATAATTGAAAATCACGAATCTCTTGCATTATACAATTTAAAAAGTGTTCTTTGGTATTGAAAAATTCTAAAATATTGTAGTGATAAATCAACTAGTCAAGTTTTAACAGATGTTAGGTACAAAGTGGGCGGTAATGTTCTCTAGAAGTGAACAAGTAAAGAGCGATGATCCAAAGTAATCATGACAAGTGCAAAATGTTTATATTAATACTCGCAAACTAAACAGACAATTTTCTTTTAAAAAGAATAAAAAATTTACGGGCTAATCAAATCCATATAAATAAATCTACAACATAGGTATGTATTAGTGTAATTATATTATATGTAATTTCAATTTATAAAATGTGAAGTATATGAAAACTTTAAAAAATTCGAATTTGAGAGTTTACCGAAATAATCTAATAAGATCTAATAAGATCATTTTCAACCGTCTGTCTGTAATAGCGATAATTCAAAACGGTAAATTTAGATAATAATAGGAAAAATAAAACTTGAATTAGGAATTGACTCATGATATATGGTAACCGCATTTGGTTCAAATCTGACAACCAGAAATACATTTGTATTTTAAGAATGTAATTTCGTTCATTTTGGGGGTTGAAGAATATTTTGAAAAGTCGCTTAATAATTTGTAAACTGTAATAAATTATTTCACGAAAAACCGTCAGCTAGTTATTTACTTGAAGGAGAAAATAATATTTTTTCATACAAAAATTACTGTGAAAACAACAAATTATATAATGAGGTCTACGTTTTAGCACATTTGTTTAGTTCTTTTTTGTTTTGTTTTGGATTTTTAGTTAAAGCTTTGTTAACAAACATTTATGAGGAGGTAGTACCTATCGAAACTTCGTGAATATAATGATGTATATAATTTTAATTAGATTTTAAAGGTAATTGTTAAGGAACATGGTGTTCTAGGAGAAATAATATAACATGCGACGTTTCATTTTTATAATAATAATAGTTATAGATGCTTTGTTATACAGAAGTCTAATTTTCCGCATAGAGCTGAGTTTCACAAAGGCCATAAGCAAAGCCTTATAAAACGTCACTTTTATACTATTTTATCTATTTCAATATTTTTTATGGGTTCCCTATAAAACAGGACACTAGGACTCTCGGTACAATATCTAGTTCCTCTGACAGAGTGTTTTAGCTTGCAGACTCACTAAGTCTTGAAATCTACAAGTATTTTTGCTTTTACCCGAAATCATAAATCCTATAATAATTTTAATAGAAAATAATATTTTGAGGAAGGTCGAATTATTTTTGAATTCGTAAATTTAAATTTACTCGGAGTAGTTATTATCAATGTATAGAGTAGTGGCGTTAACATTTAGAGTATTTTCATAAATATATAAGATCGACTTAAAAATTTCAGGAGGATCTTTAAATTTTCAAATTATTATCCGATATTTCAAATAGTTCTTAAAAAACATTTTTTTGTTTTGAAAAGTATATTGGTTCTCGAATTGAAATAAAATTGTTGCATAGTTTCAAGGTGTAATTAAAATGAATGATTTTCCGAAAAGGGTGCCGATAGAAGGTTTCAAGTCCCTGCCTGGTAGGTATAGCTTCCAGTTCAAGCATGTTAAAGACAAGTTCAGACGAGTTTTAGTAGAACAAAAATTGTTTTTGCTGATGAACTATTAAAATAGAAATAATACAAAAAAGGAATAAATAAAGATAGATGATTCGAGCATCTTTAGACTAATCCATTTCTAACAACTATCAATATATAAGTTCGGAAATAATTAAAAGTGTAATAGACAAGTCATAGCTTGCTTATAGCAATAGAATTAGGAGAAATTGAAGATTTTCTTATAGAACAGACTGATTCATTGTGGAAGATGGTCGATTTCCATTTCAGGGACTGTGGAGTTTAAGTCACAAGAATTAATTTCTGACTCCTACCCTCACTCACACAAAGCAGTATCCGTTTGGAGTGAAAGTCCGAAAATATATTTTTAAAAAATTCAATGTCAAATTTGAAAAATACTGAAAATGATGCCGTAGTCGATGAAATTTGAAAAAAAAGCGAAGATTAAAATAAAATTTCAAAAAATGGAGGGTACTTTTTTGAACAGCATCCCCAGGTTGAAAAGTCACCAACCGCCACTGGTATAGAGCTAATTAAATCCAATAAAGGCGTGTTTTTTAAATTTAATTTCCTTTAAAATCTCATTGTCAGAGAGACAAATAGGACAATTTTAAAATGTTGAACCTTTTTTCATTTAAGAAACAACTCAACTTGAATATGAATTTTTTTTTGATAATCATTCATTTCGCTTAAAATTGATATAAGTAGATTAATGAGCGGAGGTTAGCATAACTGTATGCTATTTTATTAAAATGATTATTAGTAATGAAGCTTTTATTTTTGTGATTAATTTGATTAAAGTTTAAATTTTTATTTAAATCACACATGATTAATTTATAATTATTTATTGAAACAAATAATTACAATATAAATACAACGTTTCGATCGACTTATTCTGCGATCGTTCACAAGTATGAGCACCCACTCCGATTATAGGCCGTCGCGTCGGTACAATTGTTTTATGAGCCCACATAAACATGAAGTACACGTGATTGGATCAGTTAACCTATAATCGGAGTGGGTGCTCATACTTGAGAACGATCGCAGAATAAGTCGATCGAAACGTTGTATCTATATTGTAATTATTTGTTTCAATAAATAATTATAAATTAATCATGTGTGATTTAAATAAAAATTCAAACTTTAAAATGATTATTATTATATAAATTAAAAAAATATTAAAACAAATTTCTAAAAGAGTTCATTTCAACATTAAAATCGATGTGGCAATGAACACATACATAAACCGAAATATAATAGAAATACTAAATTCCATTTGAATTGGTCAGATGATTGGAGGTTGTCTTGCTAAAGGCGAAGACAATAATTTGAAACTCCTTTAAAGCTTTTAAGATATTCGACAGAGTTTTCTTCTGGCACACCCCGTGCAATTTAGACAGTTTTAGAATTAAAGTGGTTTTTCTCTAAAGTTAAATAATAGGTCTTTAGAGGATAATGTTTGGGGAAAAATAAAATGATTTCTTCTCAGAAGCAAATTAAATATTCATATTTCTTTTGGCCGACTGACTTCCAATGCCTTCAAAGTGGGGTCCTTTTATAAAGAGGGAGGAATCTATTAACAAAGACTCTGCTTGTAGCTCTATATCTCGTTTTATCACCTGATAACGGTCGTCGTCGACCCAGGGCCGACTGTCTCTCTGTTTATAATAATCTTTTCGTTTTCTACCTTTTACATGGCGGGTTTATTAACTGGGATGGTAGGCAGCTTGGCTATTTGTCCAATTCGGCTCACACAATTAGAAATCGTTCCAGTCATTCAAACGTATGTCCAGACGAGAAGAATGCAGTATATGCATATAAAATCGAGTCGAACATTTAATGGCTCTCTTCATAAGCTAAACCTTTTCCATCACGCTCGTAAAAGAAATGATTTTTCTCTTCAGACACATTTCATGGAAAAAAATAATAAAAAATATTATTATCCATTTTCGTGAATAGATTCGAATATATCATTAATATCATCATAAAATATTGATGAAACAGAAATCAAATTATAAAGAAACATGAAGATGGCATTCATCATTTTCTTTGCCATAGGGGCATTTTATGCGAGAATCGAAGAGAGCCTCGAAGTAGTCAAAAGTTCAAATTCCAATGATAATAATCATATATTCGATGTTTCTTTTTTTATTTGAACATGTTCATTTTACTTGAAGAAACTCTTAGATGGAAAATTTATATTTAAAAAAATTACAAAATATTTTTTATTAAAAATTTCCAGCTTCGGCCCTTCGTAATCGATGGCTTGATTAATTCTCATCATATCCTTAAAATTTTCAAATAAAATTGTCATTTTCTATTTGGCGCCATGTCTAAGTATACTAATCTAAAAAACTAGTAAATCATCTATTTCAGAAAATTCTTTTTTATCATAAAAATAAGTGTCATCAACTAAATACGTATTTATTTTATATTAGATTTTGAGGAACCTTGAGAAAATTTAAATTCATATGTTATGTTTCTGTAGAAAACTGTATAGTCATATAAGAAGTATCTTCAATAAACTAATCTGATATTTGTATAGAGAATTCACAAATAAAATAAGAAAAAAATTTTATATGAATTTCATTCGCTAATAATATTTAAAAAGCAAAACAACAAATAAACAAGTTCTAAAAGCTTTCAAAGATGATAAATAAAATAAATAAATATTAATTTAAAGGATTTAAATCAGAAATAATAAATAATTAAGTAAAATTAGATGTGCCGAAAAATATATCATAATTGTAGAAAAAATTCAATTTCGTAGATTCGAAATTATATTAATAAGAAAAGATACAATATTTAGGATTAATCTATAAGGACTTTCATATTGTCGAGTTAAAAAAAAATATAGTAAATTAATATTTATTTTTCGACCTTCTTAGACGCACAAGTCCTCGATGGCTAGGTCAATCAAACATCAATACAATTCAACTACAACAAATTAACATATAATAAAAAAGTACAAAAAAATAGAAAAATAGAAATCTGTGCTCATTAACAAATAACATGACCACCAAAGGACAAATAGTAATTTAAAAATTCCGCCCAAAATCACGATACGAGGAGGAAACGACGCATTAGTCGTAAGTTGTTAATCAATTGTGGTCAAAACCTTAACAAGGATTCTATGACCTCTCTCTACCTCAGCTAATCTCTGCTTGTGAGAACTAAATAAATTTTGTACAACTCTAGGACATTAAGACTTTACAAAAATTATAATTGATTTAATCATAGGGGACTAAAATCCCAAGTAGTAATAAACAGACTATTCCACAAATCAATGTCAGATCCTTCAAATGAATGCAAACCTACATTAATATCTGGATTAACTAACTCGACATGTTGCTCACAATTTAGAAGTATATTTAAATAATTTAGAGTTATATGTTGATGACTTGAGAAATAACAAATTATAAAAAATAATCCGATAAAACGTTTATTTGTTGCGTTGCTTATATGTGAATTTCCTGCATGTATTTTGTATACTCGAAATTATATTGGATAACTAGTTTCTGATTGGAGGATATAATCGACATCAATTTCAATATGTTTGAATACTATGTACCAAACTACCAAAGATTGATATTCTAAGACAGGGCTGTCCAACCCGTGGCCAGGGGCCGCATGCGGCCAAGCACTGTAGCAATGAGTGTGGCCCAATATAAAATCATAAACTTCAGCATTGGGACATATGTAGAGATACTTATTTATTCCCCTTTTAGAAATATGAATGTACGTTTGTACAATACGTGAAGCTTTTTTCAAGAATAAAATTCACTAAAAGCAAAATTATAAGCTCAACTATATGAGAGAAAAAAATAATGAAGTTTCGAATACTTAATTAAAAATTCTTCTTCTTCTCATATTTGCATTTTCTAAAATATTTATTATTTCAGTAATTTATATTCTACGACTACTAACCAAGTCTAGTTACATCATTCTAGTACAAGAGAGACAAGGAATTGGGGTTTTCTAGAACAATCACAATTAATTGATAATTTCTCTTTTGGATTAAAACTTGTCAGGACTTGTCTTTTAGATCTTTGCACGTTCTTACATGTCAATAGAAAATGGATAGTCAGGGATTATTATATCCTGACCCTTTAAAAAATAAATTATCATTCCTCATATCCTTCTTTAATCCCGATTTAAACCAGGACTGTCCAACCCGTGGCCCAATATAAAGTCAATAAAATTCCTTAAAACACACAACAATTTGGCCTAATATTTTTTTTTCTCTAAAATACCCGTCCTCCTGGTCAACCTCAAGAATTATTGAAAATCTACTGTGAAGTTTTCGAAAAATAAAAGTGCTAATTTTAAATTTTGAATCTGAAACTAGATTTCAAGATTTCGGAAAAAATAATCAACATTTTGGTCTATTTTTGACTCCATTTTCATTAAAAATAAATTTTCTACTTGCAAACTTTCTGATTGAATGTTCTAGAACAACAATTAGATACCGATCTGAAAGAAAAATTGAATATTGTCTCTTTATTAGAATTTTATATTAAAATTATCTAGCCATGAAAAAATATAAACAAATACTAATACATGATATCACTTTTTGTAAGTATGTAGTCATGTATTTACATATACGAGAAGCTATTTTCAAGTATAATATTTACGAAAAGTAAAATTAGAAGCTCACTATGAGCTAAAAAATAATAAAGTTCTTATTTCTACATTATTAACTATCTTTTTTGAATAACAAATATCAATAGAATTATAATATTTTATCCGCGGTCCGAGACAATGTTTTTTCTTCAAATGTGGCCCGTGTAAGCCAAAAGGTTGGACACCCCTGTTCTAAGAAATGCTACTTACTTTAAATTGAAATTTTGGCCAGGATGGCTATTAGAAATTTTCATCTTTTGGTTCTTAAGTAGAAATAAAACGACATTTTTCGTGTTCTAGCCACTTATCTCAAGACACGAACTTTGAAAGGCAAGAGATTTTTTTGCGATTGAGGTTTCTGAAGTTATTACATTACACCATCATCAAGGATGCTGGATCCTTTTTAACATTAATCAAATTCGCATATTCTCATATTAAGCATTTGGAAGCGTTCGAAGTGGTTGCAAGTTCCTCGATTCCCGCGTCGAGGAGGTTCTCGTCGCTGACCTTTAAGGTGCAGTAAATATCATCATCATCCGTCGTGGATTCCGCCATGTTCGTTTCTTTCAACGCTCAGGCACGTTTTCAGTAAAATGCTTCATGTCTTTACAACGTTTTTATTTCTTTTTTGTTCGTTCTTTTATTTTCATTCTTTCTTCCCAACTCTTGAGTGCTTTTCTATCATTAAACTAATCTGCGCGTCGGCAGCCATTAATGCATCACGTGGCCGAACAGGCTAATTGCGTTCGGCCAAAAACTGAAGAAGCCCGCGTAGATGCGCTCCGAGAAGATACAATATTATTTATTAGTGGCCAAGAAGACAAAAAAAGATTTTGTTACTTATTCAGATAATAATGTCATATAATAAAGCTCACATATTATCCTAGATGGAAAAAAGAAAAATATTCCCAGAAATTAATAACAACGAAAATACAAGCCGTCACAAATATATTTTAGTAACATTATTAAAATTTGAATATAAGATTAATATCTATATATAGGTTTTTAAATTCAAATTCAGACTTTTCCATATCAAATTCAGGATTTTAAAAATCAAAATCAGACTTTTTCAAATCAAATTCAGAATTTTACTTAGAGAAAGTGGTGTAGCTTTTAGGTGAAACGTGATATTAATTAATAATGTAAAGGGTGTGTAGTTTCACAGTGAATGAAATAAAACTCAAAGAGGTTTATAACAAACTCAATATATTTCGGATTATTAGTCCATCATCAGGAGTTTACAGGTTAAAAACTAATAATATTTGAACATGTGATCACAAAATATTACTGATTTAGATGTTATATTTTGTGATCACATGTTCAAATATTATTAGTTTTTAACCTGTAAACTCCTGATGATGGGCTAATAATCCGAAATATATTGAGTTTGTATAAATCTCTTTGAGTTTTATTTCATTCCATGTGAAACTACACACCCTTTACATTATTAATCAAATTCAGAATTTCTATAAAACCATGCATATTTGACATATTAAATTATAGCCTTTTATCTGAAAACGTTTCCTGAGAGTACAAAATGCTAATCTTGAAAGGTTTTAGTCAATGAGCTGAAAATTGGTACCTAAATATCTTACAATGAACCAAATTTTAGCTTTTTACCTGAAAAACCTCTCCCGGGAATATAAATTGTCATTTTAGAATAGTTTTAGCTAATTAGCTGAAAATTGGTTTTTAAATCCTGAATTTGATATGGAAAAGTCATCATTTGATTTTTAAAATCATTAATTTGATATGGAAAAGTCCGAATTTGAAGTTAAAACCCTATATTCATTGTTTTCAGAATTAGAAACTGAAATGTTGTTAAAATTCTTAAACAATTTTCTTGTCAAGATTATAGCAAAAAGAGAAATTTTTCGATTAGTCCATCCAATTTTCTAGAACTTTTCATTGTAATAAAATTTTCTAATTTCGCTATATTTTCTATATTTTCAAACTATAATACTAAAAAAATCAAATTATCATCTCCTATATTTAGAGCTATTTTCTAGTTTAAAATAAGAAATTTAAATTTGCATCATTCGTATCCATAGTAAATTAGTAACTGGAATAGCATGGAATTGGATAAAATTAAAAACACAGAGTTTTTATTAAATGGGCCAGACGTTTCGTCAATATATTTTGACTTCCTCAGTGGCCCATTTTATCACGCTTTGTCAAAAAACAATTTCACTATAAACCAAAACATCATTAATCTTTCTTTAACATATTCTTGGCTCAAATTATTCAACAATCTGGGAAGCGACTTTTCTTCTTCCGCCACTGAGGAAGTCAAAATAAATTGACGAAACGTCTTGCCAATTTAGTTTTATCCAATTCCCTACTATTCCTGTTACTAAGAAATTTAAACATTTTATATTTAAGTTGAAGTTAGTTAGAAAACATAAATAAGAAACCACCTATTATTTTGGTTTGAGAAGTCTAACAAAAATAAATAAATAAATAAAAATTCCTAAATGCAATTACTAAATTCAACACTGAAAAAAAAACTGAGCTAAAAAATAAATTAAAAACAAATCATAATTAAATTACTAATAATTTAGCGAAGTAATAAGTGTCTGTTCAACCATGGATCGCAGGCTCAATTTTTTAATTGAGTGTTATAAAGAATAAAGTCCTTTGTTAGTACTTTAATTTCTCCATTTCAAGATAATTATTTTCCAGGTATTATTTTTCTAAATATTTATATAATGGAATATAATTGCCTCTCGGGAATTCAATAATGAAAAAACAAGCAATTGACTTTGGTTGGTTTATTTCCATTGAACCATATTATTTTTCAAACTTTTTCATTGAACTGATCATTATTATTACAGAATTTGTAAATACTTATTTTTATTAAATAATCAATAAGTAAAATTTCAAGGTAGGTTTCACAAAATATATAAATAACTAGGTGACGCCCGGGCCTTCGGCCTGGCGTCACCTAGCCCCTGGCGGGGAGCGTCTCGTTTTATGGTTAAAATTTATATAGATAATAGCTGACCCGACCGCAATGATCAAAAATTTTAATATATTTAAAAAATAATAATAGTTTTGAAAAATAAATTGAAAATGCAAATAATTATAGAATAGGTATTAAAACAGTAAATGAATTATATATTACTTGTCAAAATTGTTCCCTTAACCAAAAATAATATTGACAGTTGAAAAATTTCCAAAAAGCTATTATCGGCCATCTTGTTTGTTTGCTTTTACCCCCCAGAGAGGCGCTGGCGTTGTTTCCTCGAAAAAACATATTTTTTTACATGCCACAGGTGTGATATCTATAAAAACACTATATATAAAAACACTCGTGTATTTGAATGGAATGTTGTGTGAAAATTTCAAAGAAATCGGTGAAGAACTTTCGGAGATCCTTCAACGTATCACTTAAGCGTAACAGTACATTTTTATTTATATAGATCAGTAAGTAAAATTTCAAGGTAAAGTTTCACAAAATAAAACAGTGAAACACCTTGAAATTTTACTTACTGATTATTTAATAAAATATTTTACCTTGAATCGACACTTTAAAAATTACTTATTTTTATTTTTCAAGCTTTAGTGGTTAAGTTGACGATTCGGAAGGTTTTCACAGGCTAGGCCTTCTTGGATGCTGCTATTAAAAAGAAAAAACAAAAATAGTTAAATTTTTCAATATAAAATACGTTTTGATTCATGTTTCGGGAGGTGCTATTAACTCGATAATAATCATTCTCGATACTCTGTCTTAGTCGATTCTTGCTACAGCTATCAATACTTAATAACAAACCCAAAAAAATCTTTAAATTGTATATAACTATATCTGTATAATTGGATATTTTACATTTTTAATACATCAGACCTATTCTATAATGTATATTTATGATTAGAAGGGTTTTCCCACGAAAAATAACAACAAACTTTACTTACTTTTTTACAATTAAATATTCAATGACTACATCAGATTTTCAAAAAGCAAACCAGTAGCGACGTCACCATTATAAGTGTTCAGACTAGAATCATTTAGTTCATAATATAGTAGGTATACTATTTATTATATTACAATTCACAATTAAATCTAATCATAGACTCTACATAGGAACAATCATCAGTCATTCAGAAATAATTTGGAGTTTCAAGTCTCATGGTTTGATTTGATTTTTTTCTTATTATAAGATTAAAATCTTAAGTACCTGGAGGCACCGAGCGATGCTCGGTAACTTTTTCCTTCAGTTAAAAGCTTTATTTTAATATTATTTTTAATTTAAAATTCTGATAAAAAGGTCGATTTTTATTTGAGAGCCGCTTTCAAATTAAAAAAATACAAAAATATATAATAGTCGCCCAATGTAGCCCCCCCCCACCTCCACCCCGCTCGACCCCACCCCCGAAACCTCTCCCTACCCCCGGATTCCCCACCACTGCGCCCCACCTTCTGCACCTGTTTTGATTCAACCATATGATTCATTTTTATTCATCCAATTAATAAATAAAACCTATCAAAATGTGTTGTTTTTTCAGAAAATTGAGACCTGCTTATGCGAAATATATTTTTAAATAAATTCTTGATTATTTTTTATTCTATTAAATAAATAAAGTTCTTTATAAAAACAATTATAAAACGTTTATTAATATTTCTAACGTTTAGGGAGAACAAAATATGTTAAAATCCACAATCACAATACTTCTTCAAGGCCTTTTAGAACAATGAAACAAACAACCCATTGTCTGCCTGGGTATAAAAGGAAAAGGGAAACCTTTTTTAAAACCCTAAGAATGGGATTTGTCTACCTGAGAATAATTAATTTGATTACGAAAAACCCATCAAAAACAATTTTGTCGAAGATGAGACCGTGACAAATCGAATTGTCACCCCAAAAACCCCATAACCCGTGAATTTCATCAAAATCGGTAGAGTCGTTTTCAAAATAGAACCAAGATACAAATATATATACAATTATACAATTCTTGCTCGTTTAATAAGAGTAGATAAATAAATAATAGTTGAATTAAAAAAAAAAAAAAAAAAACATTTTTGAAAAAAAGTCTAAAGTTATAAATTTTTTTTTAAGTGCGAAACCAAAAATTGGAATCAGTGCCAGCTTAACCGGGGGTGGGGGTTATTGGGGTCTATAGCCCCTGGCGGTAAATAGGTAAAGGGTGCAAAGGCTGTAAACATTTTTATTTTTATTTTATTTTTTATTTTTTAAATAAAAATTTTTTATGAAGAATGAAGTATATAGATTTGATATACTATTGATTTTTTTCTCTTGAATAGATTTATCAACTTTTTGTCAAATAATGTTTTTGAATTGATAATATTTTTGAAATAAATGGTTTCCTTATTTTAGGTAGAATATCATAGACTTATAGAGCATCGACCCTTAGACAATGGAGTTTCAAAGGATAAAATTCTTGTATTAAACTGCCCAAAAGATATTAACCCTTCATTACTAATTAGACCTTTTCAAATTCAAAGATCATTTTAATTCAATAAAATTTCTAAAAAAGACGCGTTCGCTAAAATCATGTCTTATGAAACTTGTATTTTAATGTACTATTTTTGTACTATGACACAAGTGTTACTAAGGGCTGGTTGTATGTCGAAAAGTAAATGCTTTTTACCACTAACAAACGGTAGATTGTAAAAAGCATTTACTTTGTGACATACAACCGGCCCTAAGTGACAGACCATTATTACTTTTACCACTAGTGTTAAAAGCGATTTAGTTACCTTGGTTCATGCGAGGATCTAGGGGGGCGATCCCCCCCCCCCCCCCCAAGCATTGGAGATCAACATTTTTTATGTTTATTTAATTTTTTTTATATAGTAACATTAAATTTTAAAATTGAAAATAAAGTTCTATGTGTGTGTGGGGGGGGGGCGTCTCTGACCCCCCCTCCGCTTGGACAATTCGATCGCGACACACTTCCGAGATAAAAAGCAGATCTTATATACATCGACCACCCCTGAACCATATAGTTCAATTGAACTAGTTCCATATAATGAACTAACTATAAAAGAACTATTCCCTAAAAAGAACGATTTTTCCCATCTCTATTAAAAATGTTGACAAAGGAAATTAATTTAAAAATATTATGCTCTTTTTATTTAGTTTGAGATAGGATCCATTTTTCATTAAGGGGGGGGGGGGTAAAACTCAGTGGCTGCCGACCGCCCCCCCCCCCCCCAATCAGAGGTCTGGATCCGCGCCTGCCTTGGT
Source organism: Forficula auricularia (assembly GCA_024734495.1). Lineage (NCBI taxonomy): Eukaryota > Metazoa > Arthropoda > Insecta > Dermaptera > Forficulidae > Forficula > Forficula auricularia. Next base: position 10,934,746 of record JALMQS010000225.1, on the reverse strand, counting down.
TATGAATGGAACAACAAATTGACATTTTTGTCATATGCCAAAAAACTATTAGAAATACAAATTAAAAAATAGTGTTTGTAGAAATAATAGTGTACGATATACGTGTTAAAAGTGATTTTATTTTGTTCGAAGGGTTTGGAGCACTCCGCTTTGTGTCGTGTTCAAAGCTTCCTCCTCACAAAATAAAATATTACTTTTAACACATTTCATAAATAACTATTATGTTGGAAAAAACGATTTTTTTTCTTTGTCAAGAATGGCGGTTTTTAAAAGTTAGCCCCGGGCGGCAAATTGTCTTAAGCCGGCACTGATTGGAATGAATATTTAGCATTAGAAAACAATGTCACATTTATTTAAATTTGTTTTCAACATTATAATTATATTGGAACTAATTTTATTAGTAGAATTTGATTAAATGATTGACCATTTGATGATAATTTTCGAATAAAATATGTCAATAAAATATCTTGACGGGTTTGGTTTTTTTCCTAAGGATGAAGTTTTAAAAGCACTTAAAAATGTTTTGAAAGTTAATAAATCAAAATGACTTTCTGCATCACTCTTATTCTCTTGCCTTGATTCACCCTCCACATATCCTATGAAACTTCATATCAGCAATTATAAGATAAATAAAAAAACTAGCATGATAAGAACGATTTTGTTTATTTTTATTTAATTTTATTTATTTTCTTAGAAAGACGGACTGGTAAACGAAATAAGTAGGTTATAATGAAAGGCAGTCCAAATTATTTAAATTTTTTAATATTTTTTTATTCAAATATCGACGTTTCGGAGACCTTTTCTCTCTTCTTCAGGGTAATGAATAGTTATTGATGGGTGAGTATAACTCGGCTCCCATTTGTCTCTCTATTCAGTGATAACAACAATATTACATTAATTTAAAAAAATGTTTCACCAAGTACCAACACCAAATTTCTTAAAAAATAATATTACAATACTTTTCACCATTGTATCATGAGAGTTAATTGACTAAGTCACTTATGGTGAAAAGTATTGTAATATTGTTGTTATCACTGAAAAGAAAGACAAATGGGAGCTGAGTTATACTCACCCATCAATAACTATTCATTACCACGAAGAAGGAGAGAAAAGGTCTCCGAAACGTCGGTATTTAAATAAAAAAATATAAAAAATTTAAATATTTTAGACTGCCTTTCACTTTAACCTGCTTATTTGTTTATTTTTATTATTATTATTTTTATTATTTTTTTTAAATATACATTTTGTTCCATGAAAAACTATCATATTAGGCATATATTGACAAGTAAATTAACTAATAGTTATATATAATTTTATGAGAATATAGACTCGAACCAGGAAAACATCATAAAAATTAATTAAAATAATATAAAGTTCAAAAATAGAAATTAAATCAGAAAAACAATTTAATTAAAATATAGATATGGTATTTATTCACTTTTGATGTTTGGAAATTGCAGTCCCAAGATCTCATTTGAAATTTCGTTTTAAGGAAATGGTAAAAGTTGTACTATCAAGATTAATCATAAAAAAAGAATTATATTTTTTTAAATCTCCTAAACTTCTTTCACAGATTTTAAAATTTAAAATGGTTGGTTTCTAAAACTGGAACGGTTTTTTGTAAATTTATCAAATTTCAAAGTTCACAAAAGGATTGATAGAGTCATATATTCAACCTCCATAAAATTTTCTATCTGAGGATCCCAAATGGAGGAAATGCATATGAGACATTTTACGAATCTATTATTTTAGCACTTTCGGTCCCAGATTAGCTAATTGATTTTATGTCCTTGTTTGGATGATTGTTGATTACTGAGAAAAGTAATTTTTTTTTAATTATTAGGTAATAAGTGGATATCGATGAGGTAGTCCAAAAAAGAAGAAGATAATTTACACTATCTTTTTATTCATAAAACCGACGTTTCGGAGGCTATTCCCTCTTTCTTCAGGGTTTTGAAAAGTCAGTGACCCTGAAGGAGGAGAATAGCCTCCGAAACGTCGGTTTTATGAATAAAAAGATAGTGTAAATTATCTTCTTCTTTTTTGGACTGCCTCATCGATATCCACTTAATTCACTTATCAGTCCGTCTCCAAAAATTACTCCAGGTAATAAATATATAGACATGTTTTGAAATACAAACCTAATGTTTTCAATAATGTCATGAAATATATCGATTAGAAGATAACGAAAAAATTTTCAACCCCTAACTCTGATATAAATGCAAAATAAAATGCCACTAAACTATGTTGCTTAAAAACTTTTAATTACATAAATATGAGATTCTGTACTAAATGCGACTACAAAAATTTATAGAGAACTACATAGTGAACAATTAAATTTTTAACTTTTAAGGAGATAGGTGATGGCTCTAGGGGAAACATTTTTATATAATAATCTCTGACTCCTGACGATGGGCTGACAACCCGAAATATATCGAAATCTAAACTCACTTTTTTTTATTTCATTTTATGAGAAACCCGCCTCGCAATTTTACCTATTTTTTTATTTACGTTATTCAAATAATAAATTGAATTATGGTTATTAAGAAAAATAGAACCAAAGTGTTTAAGTTTCTATAATATTTTTATAACTATGTATATCAAATTAATATTGTATTAAAAGAGTTTGTTTTGAGACCATAAGAATTAAAAAAAGCTATGGTTATGAAAAATTCGATTGTAAGAAATTAATTAATTAAGAAATCCTCTCTTTCTTAACATAAGTTTGAATAACAATCAATTAAGGTAAACACTCAAGTAGTGGGCCTGTACCTGTAGTGGGCCAGATGCAAGAAAAATGCAAAAATTAGCTTATCCAACTTTGAAAAATTGCTTTATATATAGCTCATGCCATGGACTTTATATAGCGCTATTTTTCAGAGTTGGATAAGCTAATTTTGCACTTTATTGCATCTGGTCCACTACAGGTACAGGCCCACTACTGGAGCGTTTACCTTAATACAAATTTATTTTTGATTTCGAAAATAATTTATTAAATTCGCAATCTGAACAATATTTTCAATAAATTTCAAGTTATGCCTTCATATTAACATGTATAAAAGATTAGAGAGAAATATTTTTTTGGAGGGCCATCTTATGTGAGATGTGGCCAACAAGAAGCAGACCTCATTGCAATGTCCACTACGAAAGAAATATAAATAATGAAAAATTCCTGTTTCATCGGGATGACAAATGATTCAGGTTGGCTGGTCACGTAAAAGGCATATCGATTATTAAATTAAGAGTTGAAGAGCCCTATTAATCGCCTGGCAAGAACCTCGCCCATCGCGGAGAGTGTCTGCACGTGCCCCAGGAGGGTCAGGTGGTCCATGCCCTCGGGATGCTGAGCAACGGGACTTGGATCTCCCCCTCTCTGATTGCTCAGCATCTTCAGGGAACCGAGATCATCAACTAGATGACCTTGGCGAAGGAAAGAGCTTCTTGCGCACTCTACCAATGAGGTTTCAAACCAGATGCAGAAACATGGCGTCCAAGAAAAGAAGGAAAGAAAATGCATAAACAAACAATAAACATGAAAGGAAGAAAAAAATTATGGAAAAATGATTGCAAGGCAAACGGCTTTCTAAGCAAAAGAAAAATCTATTTCTTTTATGGGATTCATGTTTACAAATTAGATAAGACAGTGAAATAAAGACAATAAAATACACAAAGTTGACACCTTGGGGGAAAAAGTATAGATAGCTTTATTTCTATTGAATTCTATCTAATAAATTATTTTTTTATATGAATGATATTAATTAGAAAAAGGGTGAGTTTAATCATGAAATGTCAATATTTAAGTTTATTTATTAAGTTAAAATTTCAAGTAATGCTCAAAATGTAGATTTTGTGTTAGGCGCCTGTTGATGCAACCAGCAGAACAGGACGTTCTATTTGAATGCATACCCTACCTATACCAGGCGGCGCTGAATCTTTATCCAAGCACAAAAATCAATTTGTATATATATATATATCTATATATAACCAAACTTCTTGAGGATACAAATTTCTTTTTAAATAGTGGTTTTATTCTTTTTTTTGATAAAAACACATTTTTATCTTATATTTTTCTTTAATTTATTATCACTAGAACGTTTGACATTTACAAATATAGTCATCATAAGCCTAAAACATTTCAATCATTACACAATTTATATACAATGACTACTTCTCATCACAAAACTACAACTCTCAAAAATCATTTTGTTGTAATTTTTGAGAGTTGTTGTTTTGTGATGAGAAATTGTCATTGTATATAGATTGTGTAATGATTGAAATGTTTTGGGCTGATGATGACATATTTGTAAATGTCGAAACGTTCCTGGGTAACAATAAATTAAAGAAAAATAAAAGATAAAAATGTGTTTTTTTGTCAAAAAAGAATAAAACCAACACCTATTTGGGAGAGAATTTGTATCCTCAAGAAGTTTGATATATGTATATATATATATATATATATATATATATATATAAATAAAAAATTCTCAAAAACTAATCAAAAAATCAATTTTTTTCTTTCCAAAAATTATTCTCTGCATTGAAATTATTTCTTTATATAAAAAAATAACCGCCTGAAAGTTTCTCCTCAAAATATACATTTTTAAAGGCAGCTCAAAATGTTTGTTTTTTAAATAATTAAGGTAGTTCTTTCGTGACAATCCACACAAAAGTTTTAGCCTCGTAACCACTATACATATGAACGGTGCTAAAATTTTAGGTTATGTTTTTTTAACGTGACTGTACTTCTCACACTACTATATCCTCTTTATGAATGGATCGTTTCCAAGCGATTGTTCTTATATCTGCGCTAAAAATAATCGCCCAAATATGTTTTTTTTTATTTTTTATCAAAACTAGGAGATAAATAATTTCAATTTTTTTTAAGTTACTTCGAATATATTATTCTAACAAATTTTAGTTTTTCATCAAGATGGTGAAAGTCCTTCAATAAAAAAAAAATAATGATCATTTTCCCACCCTTTCTCAATCTACTCTATGTTAAAAATTTCATATTTAATAGCAATTATTCCATATTTGGTGTGGTAAATCGTCTTCAAATTATAACAGTGAGTTTATTATGCTTTTAATGACTTATATTCCAAGTTTCGAAGACTTCTCGAATTTTTGCATTTGTAAAAGAACTCCTTAAGCCCCGTAAGTTTAAATAACATCAATGAGTCAGCCTGAAAAGTCCGTAGTCTGAAAAATCGAATTCAGTTCAATAAAACCGGATGCTTAATTTCATTTTTCCTTTTCAATAAAAAATAATGAAATGACTTATTGAAATGCGAACTTTGCATGCTGAGTCAGGGATTTTATTTAATCTTAAGCGGTTCAATTATTTTTAATCAATTACATACGCGATAAAACCAAAATTTATATAAAATCAAAATTTGTGAAGATTTTTTAGTGGTTTATGTTTAAAGTTTTTATTTTTTTTTTTTTTTTAGTCTCTTCCTCTATTTTTGTTCATTATTCTGTAAATTGAAAGCAAAAAAATATCAAGCCTTATTATTAATATTTAAAAGTCATTCAAAAACGTCAAACATGAACCACTAAAAAAAATTATATTTTGAGCTTAAATTTTCAGGTGCTTATTTTTTTACATAGAGAATAATAATTTTCGGAAAGAAAAAAATGATTTTTGTTCATTTTTTTAGATTTTCTAAATTTTTTGAGCGACCTTTAAAAAAACTTTATTTAGTTAGAATTTGGAGAGGGGTCTTAAAAATTTTTAAATTGCCAAATTTTCATATGAGATAAAAAAAAGTCTGTAAAAATGGGCACTACTCATAAATGAGGCTATGAGCGCAATAGTGAACTATTCCACAAAATTATAATTTTGGTTTATCATCGGAGATTAATGATTAATTTAGAGCATCAAAATTTTCGGAAAGAAAAATTGGTTTTTGTACTGTTTTTAGACTTTCTAAATATTTGTGGGACCTCTAAAAAGCTCTCTAGCTAGAATCCGGAGAGGGTTTTTAAAACATTTAAAATTGACAAATTTTTATACGAAAAATCTGTAAAAATGGGTCACTATTTATACTTATATGAGGTTAATAGTGAACTAATCCAGAAAATTATAATTTTGGTTGCCTGCGGAGATTAATTATTTATATTTTTACCGACCAACTGAAAAGTGAACTAAATTAGCTTTTGCCATCACATTATATTTATGGTATTTCATGATTAATAATGCTGGTTTGGTCCACTTTTCAGTTAGTCGGTAAAAATATTAATAATTAATTACCGTAGATAAACCAAAATTATAATTTTGTGGGTTAGTCCACTATTGCGCTCATAGCCTCATATATCTATTATCTATATAGGTCGCGAATTTTTTTTTTACACTTGTTAGTGGGACGTATGACAACAAAGTTTTAAAACCGCTGTGCTATATCATCATTTTTTAAGCTAATTTCCTCGTGATCTCTTTATACTATTAAAAGTTATTCAAAAGCCAATTTTTAAAATTGAACACTACTTGCTGGTTAACTGCGATAATATAGAATTACAATAAAACTGGTGCTTAAACCTTAACAGTGTAAAAAAGAGAGAAATATCGCCCAGATGCTGGAGTCTTCTAAAAATTTATAAAATTAAATTAAAGCAACTTACCATAGATTCGTTTAAAATTGATTTGATTGCTATAAAATTATTATTTTTTGAAAAAACTGCTGAGAAAAATTGCTGCGCTCTCATTAAGTACTTTACCATTAAATAGACATATATTCTTTTAATTATGTTATCTTGTTAGTAATACAGTAGAATCTCGTTTATCCGGACTAACTGGGACCAAAGGAAAACTGGATAATCGAAAATTCGGATAATCCGGAAATATGGGTAATATAAACAAATCCTCAAATAAGCGAATTTGAATTTATTACGATAAAAAAAATGTTTATATTAAAATATCAAAATTAAAACGAATTGTTGGTGAAATTATAATTACATTCTTCCTATCTGAGTTAAAAATTATTATCTATGTGAACATTTATTAAAATAAAAATGTCTACAAATCCGATCCGGATAATCTGGAGGTTCGGATAAATGAGGACCTGATAAACGAGATTTTACTATATTTCTATTGAACTCTATCTGCTATCTCTATGAAACTTTAGGCTAAAAAGTTAGACTTGCACTTGTATTTATTCAAATAAATTGACTTTTTGATATCAATGATATTAATTAGAAAAAGGATGAGTTTAATACTGAAATGTGAATATTTAAGTTTATTTATTATGTTAAAAATTGTAGTAATGCTCAAAATGTATTTTTTGATGTTAGGCGCCTGTTGATGCAACCCGCAGAGCAGCACGTTCGATTTGAATGCATAACCTACCTCTACCAGGCGGCGCTGAATCGCTCTATCAATGTCTGCTTTTCCAGTTTACGGTAAGTTTTTTTTGGAAGAAAATTTCTGCAATACTTCGAGATTCATTTAAATCTTTTAAAAAGTAATGTTTTTACTAAAGCGAAATTAGACAAAATAAAGAAAAAAAATGCCCTCAGACGAGAAGAAAAATTTTTCAGATGAGAAAGACCAGCGCGAGATTCGAAAGTGCTTAATGCCTATTATATGTGTGATCGTCTCTTCGAAAAACTATAATATATTTATGGTATTTCATGATTTAATTTGAAATAAAATTTTACAGGTGTGAAAATCTACTTCATATATAAACTTTTTTGAGGTGAATACAATGAATTTTCCTTATTTTTTTCTTATAGAAAAGCCGTCGTCTTATTCTTAAAAATAATTTAATTTAAAAACTTCCTGTCCTAATAGTCCTAATGTAGATGTTTCGATAGTATGACACAAAAAATAAATAAAAAATTATATACTTAATAAGAAAAATATAATAAAATAAATTATAATTAAAATGAATTTCAAAAATTAGTAATATATTATTATACCATATTAAACAATATTCTATTTAATAGAAAGCTTTGATAAGAACCATATTATGCCCTATTAAATATATTTGTTAACACAAACATTTACACTTATATATATACGATATTTTGTCTTGGTTGAAGCGCCCTCTGAAGAAAGATCCAAGCACTTCAAGTACAAACTACCTCCGCAAGATGGCATAACAGATAAATTTCAATTGCGATGCCTCTAATGATTTCTAATTTCAAATTGAAATATGGGAATAAAATATTTTATAATTCATAAAGCCATCAATCTTAATAAGTGCATATTCTTTCTAAGTCTTACGATTAGACCTTACCATTCTATTATCTATTATATATAATCCGTATATACATTTCAAATGCAAAATATACGAGATAGGAATAAATTATTATAAAAATATTTAACCAGTTATACATATTTACAGTGGCGTAACCACAGAGGGGACTAGCAGGGGCTGAAGCCCCTCCTCCCCCAGGACAAGGAAAAATGAAAAAATTAACAAATGAGAATTTCGAAGTCTAATAATTTAAAGACTTTAAAATATAATATTAAATTAAATTATTTAAATTTAAAATTGCTAAAATATTGTTTTTGGAGTGTGTGTATATATACTGACTAGAGATATTTATTAGATCTATTCTCTATATAAAGTAGTTTACCTCTTATTAGTTGTTATGAAATTCATTGTAATATACTATTCATTTACTCATTTATATAGTCATTAGTCATTCATCCAAGAACTAACAATTTTGATTAGTTTTCGTCTAGATTACAAGATGATTGGTTTTCGGTATGTCAAGAAAGTTGGCCACATAATTATTATAGAATTTTATTAATTATATAGTATGACTAGAGACATTTTAATATGACTAATTTTTTAAAAGAAATATCAATTATATTTTCCATTTTGCATTGTGTCAAGAATACACTTTTTAATTTCATAATTACTTATACATTTATTTTAATGAATATACAATGCTCTTGCTTTCGGAATAATTTAATTTTTACTCAGAAAGCTTATAATAAGTTAAAAATCTGTTCCAGTTGTTGATACGCACCTCTTGAAGGTCAGACGGGTAAAATCTCAAGAGATCCGACCCTGGGGGCTCCGGAAAATCAGAGTCAGATATCAAAAGCTTGCTAAGTGAAACTTTCTTACTAGGATTATTTGCAATTGCTTGTTTACAAGCATATATATATATCTTATATGAATTAATATTCCTAAGTGAATCGGGTTAACATTTTAAAATATTACTTTTATTAGCAAGGTAAAAATTAATAAATTTTTGTTTTTGTTTTTTGTTGAATTCTTTCCTCACTCTAAAGTATCTGGTTTCATGAAGAAAGTTCAAAAAACACTAGCCTTACAAGATCTAGTCTGGGTTTTGTCTTCCAATACGGCCTCCGTGTTTTAAGAAAAGATCAAATTACTATTCCGTGGTATTTTAATACGCCCAGTCCCATCAATTATTTAAAAAAATATTCCAAGATAAAAATTCTAAATCTATTTGACAGGTCGCTTCACTTATCGTCGCTTCTTATATCTTTTCTGTTCATTATTAATATTTATTTTTATAAACATTAAATAAAGGTTGAAGAGATGATGGAGGCCCTTCATAGTGTGTAATTTCTTAAGGTAGTTATTCCGCCAAATGGGTTTTCTTAGGATTTTTTTGAAATTTAGACTTAGAATTTAAATACTTCTCCATCGATTGATGGCAAAACGAAATTTATGAACAATATAGTTCCGGAGATATTAAATTTCAAAAATATAGTTTTTCAGACTCTTATACATTGCACTATACGGGATATCGGAAAATTTACATACATATTTAATTATAATTAAGAAACCCTTCTTACCATTTTTATAAAACGAACATTAAACAATAACCAATACATATTTTAAGACAATTTTGATTCATAGTTACAACACAGTTTCTGAGATAATAATGAATAAATAATGAAAAATGTATAAAAAAATTTACATTAAAAACAATTTGGCTACAGCGCATTTATTTAACCAGCAAAAAATGTATAAAGCGCGCATGCGCTAGATTTTTTCAAAATTATAATTTTCATAAGGTTTAACGCAGGCCTTGTTTACATTTTTTAAAAAATAACAAAACAATTTTTATAGAAATAAATCGACCTTTAAAATGTATTTTATCAGTCATTTTAAAATAAAAATATTCAATCTCTTACAATGGTGCCAGATTTTTCAAACGAGCACGGGATTGGCTAGAATCGGTACATAAACAAGAAAAAGTTTTGTGCTTATTAATTATGAATCCTTATTGTCTGTTCTATATACTCTAGCATTAACTTTTTGCTAGTATTGTCGCGAAACAACTACCTTAAGTTGGGAAATATTGTAATTAGGAAAGATTTCAAAATTTGGAATTGATTAGGGGAAAGAAAAAGCAAAAACTCAAGTCTCCCAGGAAGTAGAGGATTTCGTGGATAAGCAGAGGCAGATGTAGGAAATGGTCCCGAGAGAGAAGAGGAACCGGAAGAGAACCTCTAGAGATGAAACGTTCCCATCGACGAGCAAATCAGGACCCGGAAGCATTTTTGCTCTCAAAAAATAAGGCTACCTGAAGAACCATTTAAATCTTAGTGTCAATATCAATATAAGATCAATGGCTTAAGTCTTTTTGAAAAAAGAAAACGATTCAAATCAATTCAAGCTATTCGGCTTTGAATCCAGGTGAATAAATAGAAAGCTATGAGATAGTTCGAAACAATTCAGAGTCAGAATCCTTGAACAGCTTTTTCTTGTTTTATTACAATTTCAGTGAATTGGAAAATACTTTTCAATATAAGCTGTACGTTTGCAGATTTATTGATTAGGGAAGTAATTTCCTTAATCCATAAATAAGTCAATGCATCATCAATGTTAATTATTTCATTCTATTAATGAGGATAAACAAAAATTAATTTTGCTAGTCCTATTATATTTTTTATAAGTAGCTTAGATAGGACTTATTGCCCGATTGAGTAATTATTATTAATTTCAATTCTGTAATTTACATGTTGGTTAATCCGTAGCAGAATGCAGACGTTTTCTCAGGAAGGGGGGAAGGGCTGTAATTTTTTGAAAATAATGATTATTATAGACTTAATACATAAACGAGTTATACTCATGAAAAAGGAATTTCGGGCAACTTTTCGAGTAGAAACCTCTTAAATAAGTCTTTAAAAATCCTTACCAAATATGTTATTTATTAATTTATTATTAAAACATATTTAAGTCATTTTTACTTTACCACAAAGGTTATGGTCAAGTATTGTAATCGTGCATAAAAAAAGTGTTTTTTTTCTTCGTTTTTTCGAAATATCTCAAAAACGGCTGAAACTATTTTGATTAAAAAATTGGGCAAAACCATGGCATTTCGGTCTACAAAAAAGCCCTAATAAGTGAACATCGAAAAAATTATATTTTTCGAGATAATAACTGTTTTGTCAAAATGTCTGTTAGTCTGTTTCTATTTGTTTCCGTTTATGAATCGTTTAATTCGTTAGAATTATAAAGTAAATTTGAGATTTTCTATGTTTTTAGTATTTAATGTGATGAATGATCAAAATTAAACTTAAAAATACAAATAGTCCATGGTAGTTCACCTGCATAAGCCTTCTAGAAATTGATTAGTAAATTTAACTTAAGCTCAGAGACTCATTTATTTATTCTTTATTCGAATTTCAAATAAACAACCCCCTCCCCCAAAAAAACTTCGATTCCAATAAATTATTTAGTAGCGTAATTAGTAAACTATCTAAGAATACTTGTCCTATCATTAGCTTTCTAGTGAAATATTGTGTAAAATTACTTTCATTAAATGTTGAGTTTTTTTTGGAAAGGAGGAATTAAAAGTGAAACTTACCCTAATTATATTTAATTAATAAGAGGAAATGCTCAGGAGCGGATGCTGGATGCTGGGACCCACTTCACTAAGAATCAGCTTTCGATGAAAGAAAAATCCTTGGTGGCTTTATTCTTGATTGAACATAGAGGACACAACAATTCCATTGACTATCTCTGGAAATTAATCTGGCCTATACGATATCCATCAGATTCAAACATGAATGACCACCTATTTTTTTAATGCTACTCTTTTATGGGGAAATTCAAATGGAAAAATCCTATATAGTTTTAATTAGAAAAAATTTTGAACCTCATATTATTTTATTTTTATGAAGCTGTTTTCAAAATGTAACTGAAGCATACAAATACTAGTGTAAGTAGAATAAAAATTTCAAGATGATTTACTTAAAATAATTTTAAAAGACAAATTCAAAGATTCGTAACTAGTAGTAAGAATGAATAATCTCTGTGAAATGCTAACTAAATTTGGGGAAATTTTTTATAAGAACCATGGCAACTGCGTTGTTATCATATCCGTTAATTTCCTGAAGACCTAAAGGAATCTACTGAAAAATGAAAATACCGATCGATTCTCATCTAATAACCATTTTACATTGTATTTTTGAGGTTTCTGTTATTATTGGTAGCCTTTTCAGAAAATATAGAGGACTCGATTTAAAATAAAAAAAAGCAATCGATTCTAATATAATTAAATCGAGGAATAAAGATTTCACATTGTATTTTTGTCGTTTTGACCATTATTGGCTCAAAATATGGGGGAATCGACTTAAAATTAAAAAAAACGATCGATTCTCATCTAATACTTGAGGAATAACCATTTTACATTGTATTTTTTAGATTTCTATTATTATTGGTAGCCATTGCAAAAAATATGGAGGGCTCGACTTAAAATCAAAAATAGCAATCGTTCTAATCTAATAAAATCGAGGAATATAGATTCCACACTGTATTTTTGTCGTTTTGACCATTATTGGCTCAAAATATGGGGGAATCGACTTAAAATTAAATAAAGTAAAAAAAGATCGATTCTCATCTAATACTGGAGGAATAAAATTTTGATATTTTGACTATGGTAACCACTGTTGAAAACATGGAGGAACGACTTAAAATAAAAAAGACCAAATTCTTTATTATCTGAATATTATTAATAACATATTAATATTTCAAATGACTATGGATTTTTTGTCCACTTGGACAATTTGACTACCTGAAGGCATCAAAATCTAAACTACATGCCAAATTTCAAAATTTATAAATTCATTTTTGCTAAAATTTTCTTGCAATTTCGAGTTACAAAAAAAATCTGTATAAAAGTGTAATTTATTTCATCTGTATCTTTTTGCTTATTAAGCAACGGTTATTTCTTTTATTAGAATTTCTTCAGCGTATACTGCTAGGCAATGTTCATTATCATTAATATCTAATTATTAATTTTCTAACTCCCTACATTATTCTGATAACCTGTAATGATTGCTATTCAGATAGAGCAGATTTTTTACCTAATGATATTATGTTTAATTTTCAATTTTAATAATATAGCAAGGAAAAAACTTATGTGAATTTCATTAAAGCTTAATTTAATAATGTATGGAGTATGAAAATTAATTATTCATGACCAATCCATAACAGAAGATTATATGAAGAAGTTTTAACAAAAAAGTACATTAAATTTATATGACTTGGTAAACTCTTTTGGAAAAATAATTAAATTCATTGGGAAGGGTCAAAAATACTCAAATTTTCAATTTTTTTCCTTAATCGTTCTCAGAAATGATAGAAAGTTCATTCTGGTGCTGAAATTTTTATTTATAAAAGAAGGACTAAGAGAATAAATTTCAGACATTACCTTCAAAGGCATAGGGTGCAGAAAATCAAAAAAATCAAATCATTATGTTAAGAGCTCTTTTACACGTGTACTTAAGTGGATTATGACATATAGTAAGTAGTAGGGTGGTCCTTATTTTGGGTATTTTCGAATTTTTACGCGGACAAGGGCTCATATGGTTCGAAATAAATAAAAAAAATATCCCATAAGTTTCAAGTCTCTCAAATATCAATAATAACCTGTGCCTCCAGCGATTTAAGTTTCTTATCTAAATAACATGTGGTTTTTGCCATTGAAAGATCAATTTTTTATTCCGGCCAAAGTAATGGTTCAAAAAATTTGAAAATCTGTAAACTTTATCCTTATAATAGTAGCTATCCATCAGAATTTTTACAGATTTTTTGCTATTATAATTTTGGACTCTATAACTTAGTAACTCTAAGATATAGCAGTATTTTATCCAGCTGTAACTCCAAAATTATAATAGCTAAAAGTCTGTAATAATTCTGCTGGATAGCTACTATTAGAAGAATAAAGTCTACAGTTTCAAATTTTTTGAACCATTACTTTGGTCGGAATAAAAAATTGATATTTTATTGTCAAAAACCCTATGTTATTTAGATGAGAACTTATATAGCTGGGGGGCACAGTTTATAATTGAGATAGAGACTTGAAACTTGGGGATATTTTTTTTTTATTTATTTCAAACCATATGAATCCTAGTAAGTAGTATGTATTAATAATTTGCACCTTTGTGACATATTTCAGTTTAAACTAATCACATTAGGCAAAAATTGCCGATCACCAAAATATGCAAAGAGAGTGCTTAGAATTTCAATTTATCTTTCGTTTAAAAAAAAAGATTAATGTCAAAGAATATTAATTTAAGTATATTTCATGGAAAGAACCTGCACGGTAATGGCCAATTAAAAGCAAATTGAGCGCTAACATTTATAGACCCTTGGTATTATTCCAGATCTGAGTAGATTCTATATCTTATTAAAATACCCAGAGGTGGCTAAAGGTATTTAAAATACCAAGAATATAATTAAATCATTTTATATAATAAAATAAGCTGAAAAACTAGCTCTTGAATTTGTTTTTAGAAGTGGATATCTGAGCCATTAAAAGATCAAGTCGTCTTAATTGATAGTTGGCTTAAAATTAACTTTAAAAGAATTTATCTTAATTGTTCTTAAAATATAGAACCAATTTGAGAACATTTTATCTTTGAAGGGTTGAATCATCAGAAAAACTAATTCAAGACGATTTCCGCAAACAGCAGGAGTAAAAAAATCGGCACGAGATAAATATCCTAGTTCAATTAATTGATCTAATAAACAGTGTAAGTGATTATTTAATTAACTGTGTTGTTTTATCTAGTAGTTTTTGCTCTGGTCTCAAGTGCCTTGAAATGCTCGGCTTGGTGGTTTTTCAATTGATTTATCTTGGGCGCCAGAAAGCCAATCGCGAAGGCTGAGTGGAAGCAGAGAACCAGAGCGACTTCTACAAGGAGAGGGTTCGTGGCCCTCATTATCCGTCCAATATGACGTCAAGGATCTGTTTGGGCGACGAAGAGCCATGATCGGGGACGCTGAGGAGATCCCGGGCGTTGCCTTTTCAACTTAGATCGGACTTTTATCAGAGAAATTTTATTATTATTATTTATTCCACGAAATATTGCTCGGACGCATCGATGAACAGAGTACGCATCCTTTCGATGAAACAAAGCACAATTAATTTGTGTTTTAATCCTAAGGCGTTTCAAATGGATCCATATTTATAAATAACAGACCAGGTGAATTAATTCATTTCTGTTAAGCTAATAAAAATTCGAAAAGGTTATAATATATATGTTCCAGTAAAATCCCTTTTTTTAGTAAGACGGGTTCTTACTAGTTAAAAAGCGTTTCGCTGAATACCTTTGTGGAAACTAGAGTTTACTGATGTTGGTTGAGTTTGGTTTAAAGGTCTAGAATCTTCATTTTGGGTGTTTATTTTCAAAAAATTTTAAACGAAAATGTCAAAATTACATTCTATACAACTTTGGTTCTAATTTATGGCATTTTTGTTTTAAAAATGTTGAAAATAAATATCCTTGTTCTTACTAAAAATTGGGTTTTACTGTAACATATAAATTTATTTAACTTTATTATTTCAAGTTAGAAATATATAAATTCAGATATTATTTTCACTTAATATTTGACAAAAATCATCTGCATTCGATTCACGATCAAATCAAATACAGGAAACTTATGATTAATAAATAAAAACTTTCTTAATTATGAAAGATTATTAATCAGTCCTAAGAATGGTTTGATGCAGCAAGCCGCCTCGCCTCCATTTATAATAACTCGCATGGGAATTTATTATTTAAAAAATTGCATAGAGGCCGTCCATAAATTACGTCACACGAATTTCAAGATTTATAGACCCCCTCCCCCTGTGTCACATTCTCATTAAGCCCCCCCTGAAATGTGACGTCACACTATCAGTTTTATAATTTATTTGAAAAAAATAAAATGTAAGTGTTTTTGTTAAAAATTGATTGCTTACAATTTTGTGTCTAGATTTATTTTACCAACATTTTCAGGTTGGAATAATACCTAATAACCTGAAATCTAAAAAATATATTTGAAATTTTTTTTAATTTTTTAATTTGACTTTTGTAACATCGCCCCTCTCTCACATTTTGGCACAAATCTGAGATGTCCCCTCCCCCTTACTGTGTGGTGTAATTTATGGAAGGCCCCATATATGTGAATAAATAAAAATTATTACTATTTTCTAGAAAATGCAAGTCTTTTCCAAAAAACCATTTATTTAATTTTTTATTAATAGGAGCAATTTTTTACCCGCCTCGCTCCTTCCTTGGATAGTTTTTAGAATGATAAAATACCTAGTGATCAAATTTGTATAGGAAGTGTCATATTTCGGTTGGAAATCTAGGGTCGGGTCTCCTAGAATTCCCATTTAGGACTCAATATAAAATCCTATTGAGATGGAAGAAGCACAATTGGGAAAATTATCAGGAGAAAACCGGAGAGCCTGACAACTCATTTTCTCAAGAATCTACAATGTGCCATAACTTCCGAGATATTGGCGAAAATCACGATAACCGTAACAACTCTTCGAAATATACAGAACTAATAAGTACATTCACTCTTTTCCAGTACATTTTGCGTTTATTTGTCCCCTTAAACCCATCCACCAGTCTTCCATATTCACTAGTTTTTAAGGAATTTGGTGTTGGTACTTGGTGAAACATTTTTTTAAAATTATTGGATAAAAATACTTGGTAGGTTTCACATTAGGATATAAAAAATAAAACGAATTTATTTTTTTATATCTTAACGTGAAACCTACCAAGTATTTTTAATTTACCATACAGGGTATGGTCAAGTATTGTAATCGTGCATGAAAAAAGTGTTTTTTTTTCCTTCTTTTTTTCAAAATATCTAAAAAACGGCTGAACCTATTTCGATTAAAAAAATTTAGCGAAACCATGGCATTTTGGTCTACAAAAAAGCTCTAATAAGTGAACATCGAAGAAATTATATTTTTCGAAATAATAATTGTTTTGTCAAAATGTCTGTTAGTTAGTTAGTTAGTCTGTGCGTTACCAAATTTTGTGGACGAGATATGCTCAAAAACTAGTGTGAATATCGAAACCAAATTTCACACGTAGTTTTGGTCCATTGAGATTAAGAGCTGATTAGATTTTGGTGCATATCGACCCAAAATTAAGGGGGGTCGAGGGGGGTTAAAAATTAAAAATCTAGGTCGTTTGAGCAAACTCAACCAAATTTTGTATACATAATCAGTGGACCCCCAGAAGTCTAAAAATGCAAAATCTAACCGCCCAAAATGGGGGGGGGGCGGAGGGTCAAAAAATGAAAATCTTGGCCATTTACCAAACTCAACCAAATTTTGTATACATAATCAGTGGGTCCCCAGGAGTCT
This sequence comes from Forficula auricularia, assembly GCA_024734495.1. NCBI lineage: Eukaryota > Metazoa > Arthropoda > Insecta > Dermaptera > Forficulidae > Forficula > Forficula auricularia. The sequence continues at coordinate 10,917,154 of JALMQS010000225.1, read as the reverse complement.
AAAAATGCAAAAACTAACCGCCCGAAATGGAGGGGGGGGGGGGGGGGGGTCAAAAAATGAAAATCTTTGCCATTTACCAAACTCAACCAAATTTTGTATACATAATCAGTGGGTCCCAGGAGTCTAAAAATGCAAAAACTAACCCCCCCCCCCTACATGATTATAAATAATTTTATTAAATATTAAATATAAGTGAGGGGCCAGGTTGTATGGTAAAGTCAAGTGGATGGCCACATCAGAACACGTCAGCTTATTATCCAATAATTTCCATATTCACCCCCAAAAATCTCACACTTTTGTATGATTTCTGCCCTTTCTTTTTCTATTTTACAAGAAGATAGACAAGGGAGCAGAAGAAGAAATGGGAGCAAGAACCCAAGAAACCAAAAGTCCATAATGGTTATTGTTTAAACTTCAATAATTCAGTAATTCATCTTTTTATAAAGAGTTTTGTTAACTATTCATTATTCTGTCAAAAAGAACTTCATTTAATTAAAGAATTAAAATTGTTTGTTTTTATTATATTTATATAAAGTATTTGTCTTTCATTAGCTTTTTCGAGTCAAATAATTCTCCTTAATACTTATCATTTTCCTGATGAAGCAAATATCTAAACTAGTGCTTTAAGTCAATTATTTATTTTTTTAAAAATTGATTATTTATATTTTTTCCAACCACTTTTCAACTTACAAAGTTAATCTTAAATATGAACTTCAGAAATTCAAAACATAAAGCATCCAAAAACGAACCTAGCAATCTCTCCTTGAGTCGGAACGGGCCGTCAATCCTCGGCCTTAAATTACCAGTTCCCACTGTTTTTCCTATTATCCGGGTGAATCCAGTAATAGACTCCGGGGATTGTCCCAAAAAATGTTCGGCGAAGTGACTGGTTATTAGGACCATCAAAAGAACCCCTATGGGAACGGGTTATAAATCTTATAACCAGTAGCCTTCCTAGAGTACAAACACATTTTTATACAGTTATGAACAAATATTTTTATTCAAATGTATGATATTTAATGTATTATTATTTTGTAAACTTATTAGTGAATTAATTAAATACATTTACCCTTTCTGATGTGTAAAGTTATTGGGATAATAGAATTTTTCCTCTTGCATGAATAATAGTAGTTTTAACTCCGCGTTCTAAAAGTAGCGCTTCTCTTCTGATTTCTGCCAATATGGGTAAAATGGTGCTTTCAAAACTGTTGATTGAGTTTGTTTTTTAATTTTTATTACCTCCTGAAACTAAACGCCCATTTTAACCAGTTGTCACAGTTATGGGTGTGTTTATGTATAGGGTGTTTTTTTAGAGGTATAGAACTTCGAATTGAAATAAAACACAAGAAAATCGTTCCAATGTCCATCAATTTGGCTTTATTGGAAGGACAATTTTATGCCATCAATGTTTAAATATGATTTCGGGCATGTGGCCGCCGCGGCTGGCTCGAATAAATCCAATTCTACAGGTCCAATTTTCAACCACTTTTTCGAGCATATGGGGCCGTATGTTGGCAATAACGCCACGAATGTTGGCTTCCAAGTCCCCTAACGTTTCTGGTTTGTTGGCGTAGACGAGCGACTTCACATATCCCCAAAGAAAATAATCCAATGGTGTCAAATCACACGATCTTGGTGGCCAATTGACAGGTCCATTCCGCGAAATTATGCGCTCATCGAATGTGACGTGCGCTGTGTGGCATGTAGCGCCGTCTTGTTGGAACCACAACTCATCCACATTCATGCCATCCAATTCGGGAACAAAATAGTCGGTTATCATGGCTCTATACCGGTCTCCATTAACGGTAACTGACTCTCCAGCATTATTTCGGAAGAAGTATGGCCCAATGACTCCACCAGCCCATAGAGCACACCAAACAGTCAGTTTTTGTGGATGTAATGGCGTCTCAAGGGTCTCATGTGGATTCTCTTCACTCCAAATGCGGCAATTTTGCTTGTTGACGTAGCCAACATTCGTGGCGTTATTGCCAACATACGGCCCCATATGCTCGAAAAAGTGGTTGAAAATTGGACCTGTAGAATTGGATTTATTCGAGCCAGCCGCGGCGGCCACATGCCCGAAATCATATTTAAACATTAATGGCATAAAATTATCCTTCCAATAAAGCCAAATTGATGGACATTAAAACGATTTTCTTGTGTTTTATTTCAATTCGAAGTTCTTGCTACCTCTAAAAAAAAACACCCGATTATATGAGGAAGAGTATGTAAATTGGTGTAGAAATCAGATTATAGCCGGTCAAATATTTGCAGTGACCCGGGCTTGAAAACATTCATAGACAAGAACTAATATAACCAATCAGAAAATCAAAAAAACAAATTATCTTCTACTTACTAAAATCCGAGGGGTGATCCCCGATTGGAAGTAGGTGTACACCTCTTTGGAAGTATTTTGGAAGTTCTTGGAAATATTTGAAAGTACTTGGAAATATTTGGAAGTACTTGGAAATATTTGGAATTACTTGGAAATATTTGGAAATATTTGGAAGTACTTGGAAATATTTGGAATTACTTGGAAATATTTGGAATTACTTGGAAATATTTGGAATTACTTGGAAATATTTGGAAGTACAAGTGGAAGTAGGTGTACAGCATATTAGCTCGTGGTTCAACCCCTCACTAAAATCTAATATCATCATCATCATTAATGATTTTAAAAATATTTAATGGTAAAAATGCTGATTTTGAATTCTTTTAGAACAATTTTGAAAAAGAATCAATTCTCAAAAAGTTTCTCTTCCAATGATTAATACGCCGTATTTACTATTTACTAGCATCGGACAAAACATAATAATTTATAAAAATGCTGATTTTGAATTCTTTTAGAACAATTTTGAAAAAGAATCAATTCTCAAAAAGTTTCTCTTCCAATGATTAATACGCCGAATTTATTATTTACTAGGATCGGACAAAACATAATAATTTATCCTCTCGTGACTTTCTTAATTTCACCATTCAGAATTAAAATAAAAAAAAAGTATGTGACATTCCATTGACCTCACTCATAAGAGCCCTTTAAAAAGTTCGTCTGCGCTACCGCCTTAATTCAATATTCTTTTAGATTAAGAGAATACTTATTTCATTGTGAAATTAACATTTCTTTGTTTTCTGTTGAAACATTTTGGCTAGACTTCTAAATGGTTTCATTTTTATTGTTAGATGATATTGTCCTCAGTCTGATTTAAAGATTTGGAATATTGGAAAATAAGACACTTTAATCAAACGATTATCTTCTGTTTAAGCAACGTTTCGCCATTTAATTTTTGAACTTCTTTATAATTTCTTTATAAACGTTGTGTTAGATTTGAGAAAATTTTTTGAAAAATTTTCTTTCATATTCAGTCAGGTATTTCGAATTGAATTGAAAATCACATATTTATATCATCAAACTGAAGATGAAAGCCTTCAAAACATACTAAATTTTCGATGATCGAAGAAATAGCATGATATCCATTACTGACTACTTAAAGAACCTCATTTCTATTTATTACCTATATACTATTGAAAATATTTATTTTTTCTTCATTCGTTAATGTTTTTATCGAGGGGTGAACCGCGACCTAAAATCGTGTACACCTACTTCCACTTTCATTTCCAAGTAGAAGACAATAGATGACAATAGATTATCTAGTGAATTCTAAAGTAATTCCAAATAATTCCAAAGACGGTGTACACCTAATTCCAATCGCGGTTCACCCCTCGGTTTTTATGTAGAGATATTTTTCTTCGAATTTAATTTTTTCATCATTTTTTAAATTAAAGTTCATCATCAGAATCATCATTCTTCATGGTGTTCCACAGTAAAACTGTTAAATAATGTTTCAAAGGAGGCCTATACCGCATTCTACTAGTATAATTAGTCAAATTGACTGGAATAACGACTGGAGTTTATAATATATTTTTCGCAGTACTGAGATTTTTGAATTTGACTATGATGGTACGCAGTGATTTCTAAGGTTGAGAAACAGCTGATCTAAAATAAAATAATTTCATAGGGTTTATTTGAAAATCAGTAGCAGCTATATATATCTGAAAGTAAAGAAACCTTTTCGGAGTAGAGGGGCTTTTCTTGAAAAGATGTCTATCAGCGAGGGTCAAAACACAATTGCTATTCTGAACAAGACGCTAGATGTTTTTGAGGCCGAACCGAACATGAATGCATTTTTGTGTTCTCTGATGCCAGTCATGCATGATCGGTGCCCTCCTCCACCTCTTCGGCAAAGCGGCTTGCTTGCTTTCCGAGCCGTTTCCATTTAGCTATATGTACCATCCAAAGTTGTTTGTAACAGACACCTTTTCCAATTAACTAATATAATAGAAAGATGTTACATAGAAGGAAAGAAGGTGAAAAATGTTTGCAAGTTTAATATTCAACAAAGCAACGAAACTCCATCAACAACAAGAAATCCCTTGTGGAGGAGAAACAATTTTTCAGAATTTTATATGTGAAACTTGTTTGAATATTTTATTGGATTTATTGTAATTAGGGGTTATAGGGCGAAGCTCAATTTCATATCCATTCGTACTGGTAGGAATCATCAATGCATCTTAAATTCCATGAACACAACGCGTGAAGTATGCAAGCTACATTTATTTGTAATTAGTACTTGCATACTTGAATGACAACTTGAACCATATAGTGTCTTGTTTAGTATTTGTTGTTGAGTATATAAATATAGCTGACACCTGTCCAGAAGACTTTGTCCAGCTTAGGTCCTTTCTGGCTGATTCCTATGATAAATTATATATATTTTCTCATATGAAGACTGAAGGTTAAGATACAGCTGCTTACAAGGAAATCAAAGCAACCAAGGAAGTAGCATTAATCAGAAAATTCTCAAATTATGTAAAAGGAACATCCAGGATTTATTATTTCTTATTCAAATATCCCGACAACACTCATGGATTACTCAAATGAAAACTATATCTAGAAAACAACATATGTTAATGTTTATGCTAATAAATAATGTTAAAAAGGAGTTTTTTATTGACTGGATTCAAATTGATTAAAGTATCAGGAAAATATTTTACCATTTTAATTAGTACAGGAAGATAGAGAAAATAGCAACTCGAATTTCTTTCCTGTAATTGTATGAATAGATATTAAGTATCAATTAAAAAGAAATTATCATATAATAGAATATTTGGAAGCTAAATTATAGTTTCATGTGTGTATGTACTTTGACATTATTAACAGTGCAAAGTGAATTCGGGTTAGTTATTTCGTTATCTTTTGTATTCGACAAAACAATGAAAAATTAAGCGAGAGATTCCTGTTATCATTGTTTACATATTTGATTGAATAATTTTCTTTTCTAAAGTGAGCTTGAAGTGTTTCCAAAAGCGTGAACATTGATAAAAGAGGGCTGATTGGAGGTTTAATCAGGCGCTCATTGGATGGAGTAATCAATGATGAGGATCAGCTGCACTGCACGATGGACCAGCAATGCGGGTGACGGGATCTCTTTGGGACAACGTCGACCCCATCATGGCCTGCATCATTGATCGGATTTCACTTAAGCCTGTGCTTTTGTCATCTGCCCGAGCGGAACTCAAGTGCATTAAGAGCGAAAACGGTGTTGCAACTAAATTTCCAAGGGTTGTTAGTTCTTCCATGCAGAAAAACGATGAAGGGGTTTCGATAAAAAAATACGACTCTCTACTTCCCTTGACTAATCATAACAAAGGGCATTCGAAAGGGAAAAACCTGCGACTAAACTAGCTAACAAAAAATTCTAGATTAAAATATAAATTCAACTAGATATTAACACAAGTTTAATCGATGGTAGCAAACTTAGAATTTCTAAGGAAATCATTGGAGAAGATACAGCTATTTTGACAAGTAATTAAAATTACACTGCTCAACAAAAATTAAACAAAAATTTCTCTCCGGAAACCTAACAATGGATTCCAGTAGAGGTGTATTCGCTGATTATCATGCAATTTCCCGATTTTTTACAACACGTCAAAGTTTTGAGATAGTATCGGTCAAAACGAAGAAAAATGCCATTTTGACCTATTTTCGAGTCCCATTAGATATTAAACAGCAATATTTGAAATTAAATATTTTGTTAATATAATAGAAAACAGCTTTCTCTTTGATTTTCAAATTACGACTTAGTTTAAGTTATAACTAAAAACTAAGACCTTATGTTTTTATCTATGTTATCCTTTATAATCAATCACGTAGTTTTAGTTTTTTAGTTATAACTTGAGTTCTAATTGAGCTAAAAAACAAGTGATAATTTGAAAATCAAAGAGGAAGCTATTTTCTATTACGTCACAAATTGCTTCTACTGTGAATAAACATTTTTCAAAAGCATTCTTATGTTGATTTAGGTCCTTTTTTTTGACTATTTCGCGGGTTATCTGAGATTGCCGCGCCACCTAATTCGGCGGATAGACGAGAGTTTATTGTAGTTTAAAATTACATTATACAAATTTAAACAAGCATGCTTATATGTTAATATAAGCAAATTAAAATAATAATAATATATTTTTATTTAGAATTTGGAATAAAATATGTTCTCGAAAATATAAAAAAAAATGTTGAGATAGATTTAAAAGTTTTTTTTTCTTTTCAATAAATATATATTAATGTTGTAGATGACATATATTTCAATTTAATTTTTCAGTCGATTAAAATAATTTCAATATGGTTTAGTTTTTGTAATAAATCACAAAAGTTCATCAATAAAAAAATAGATATTGATTTTAATTACATTTGAATGAAAAAAATGGTTAAATTATCATTACATTTGTATAACTTAGATAGCAATTCATAATTTTTAAATTTCACAAATATTGGATAATTAGAGAAGTAAAACGATTATTCATCGATGAATTATTATATTTACATTAAATCCAGCTGAAGAAGAAACTAAAATTGATTTTAAGAAATCAATTTAAGAAAGAAAAAAAATGATAAAATGATATCAGAGTTCAATTCACAAAGTGGCTTTATGATTAGATACAATTATGGTCTACTCCAATGAGTCAGCCCGAAGGAATTAGTATTTTATATTTATAGTTATAATAGTCATATTTTAGAGCAAATGCATTCTAAGATGCGATGAGGAAAAAAAGAACATCTCTTTAAACTAATTCTGATAAAGTCTTGATATGCTTCGAAACGTTGTCCGAAAAACGATTTATTAGCATTATGAAAAAATACAAATCTTTATAAAACAATCTTGGAACTTTTATTTTGAAACTAGACGTTTCAGGAGAAATTCTCCCTTTATCAATAAACATTTTTTAAAAAATTGAAAAAATAAAAAAGTTGTTTTCGCTAATGATTCGAAAACAACCCTAAGAAATCAAATATTTTGATAACAGACAATTGTACAAATTGTCCTGGTGACCAGATTTTCTTTAATTCAAATTTGAATCACCAGGACAATTTGTACAATTAGTGATGAGCCGAATTGGTCTTGGTCGAGTCTTGGTCTTAGTCTTGCTGCTCATCACTAATATATACTCAAAAACAAAATAATAATAATATTTTTCTTAAAAGTGATCAGGACTTTCTAAACACCTTATAGAAGACTTTACAAACACACCCTCTGCCTATATTAATTAGTGATGAGCTTCTTGCAGTCTTGGTCTTGGTCTTGGTCTTGGTCTTGCTTTGCTCATCACTATGTACAAATTGCCTGTTATCAAAATACTTACTTTCTTAGGGTTGTTTTCGAAACATTAGCGAAAACAACGTTTTTCTTGTCATTTTTTTAAAAAATTTCTATTGATAAAGGGCAAATTTCTCCTGAAACGTCTAGTTTTAAAATAAAAGTTCCAAGATTGTTTTATAAAGATTGGTATTTTTTCATTAAATTAAAAACAATCATTAATTAATTTTTCTTTTTATAAGCATATTATATTAAAAATTTGTTTCTTAAATCATAAGAAAACAAATATATAATAATTAAAAAATATGAATCCGAAATGAATAATAATTTTAAATTTGTATTTGTTAAATTTTTATGAGAATGTTATTTTTTTTATGAACGCGGGCTGAATGTTAATTTATTGGAATCCAAGGAAATTGGCACACAGGTTGAAAATGGTAGGTAAGATATCCATGAAAAAATGTGTAAATAAATAAATCATTCAGTGAAGGATGAGAATTAATTTTCGAAGAGAGGATCCATTTAGGATGGGTGGGGGGTGTCTTCCTCAATTCCCTTCCTAGGAGATCCTCAATGGACCGCCTTTAAGCGTGAGCTTTACAGTTAGCACTGCTTCCGTTCGGGCTCATCGGGACAAAAAGAAGACACGGTTGAAGGTATTTAACGAGCCTTTGATGACATCATTAATTACGATATTAAAGGCTCATTAAAAAAGAATTCGAGCTTTGTAGATTGATATTAACCCGATGGTAGAAACATTCCAAAACCAGTTGATTAACGGAGCGAAAAATCATTTTTGCCAAATAAATCATTCATATTTAATTTAATAATTACCAACGGCCTTGGCATCCTCAAAGCATCCGAACCTATTAGATCTCAGAATTTAAGGACAGTTAGTTCTTAGATGGGTCTCATTTCCAGCTTTTGTAGGTTGCATCTTATTAGAATTAAATTGAAATTCTTTTTGCCGAGAGTAGCAGAATTTTTACAAATTGAAGGAGACAATAAAAGAGTAAGTCTTCTGCTGGAATTATAAATCTTTAATTCATTTATAACGAGACTATAGTTTCGAGGGCTTTTCCCTCTTCATCACTCTATTACAATTGATTCACAGGAATTAATGTATAGTCTCGTTATAAATAAATTTAAAAATTATAATTCCAGCAGAAAATACTCGTTTATTGTCTCCTTCAATTCGCTAAAATTAATTAGACGGTGACTGGAAGTTGCGATCATCTTATCTCAAGAAACGCAAAGGTAACCACTTAAGATATAATAAGGTAGTGTCAGTAGTGATAAGCATTGGCCACTAATTTAAATGGTTATAATGGATTGAGTTAAAGAGGAGTCTTCTTCTTAATGTAAATAAGTATACAAATCAGGACTACAATTGAACCAAACGGTGCTCAGACTCAAGTAATTATTGAGATATTTTTTCGATCCCTGAAATGAAGGACTAGCTGCGTTTTATCGAACTTAACTGGGACACTGCCGTGGCCTCAAATTGTACTTTAATTAATATGTAAGCCTTCAATCTTTATTTGTTAATAATTTAATTTGTTCAGAGAATTTTAGCAGAAATAAAATTTATTAAAATCAAAAAATTACTCATAAGAAGAGACTGGATTCCTATGCAATTGGATATTTTGTTTGCCGCCACATACGACAGGAAAAACTAACCCCCCACCCCCATATTTTTTCGATCACATTTTTTGAAACATTATTATATTTATTATGTTGATTTTATTCAAGTACACCCCTCTAATATTTCTTTGACTTTAAATATTTTTTAATATATTAAATATAATGAGAATTTTGTAATTTTTATTACTCAATAAAAGTACATATTTGACACTTGATGTCTATAGCTTACTTTATCATTTTTGTTTCTTTCATAGCACTCCTTCAAATTTATAATCTTTTTGTCTTCAATTTTAATTTTTTAATGAATAAAAAAAATTTATTTTGCCAATTTTTAATGCATATATTTGAATATTTAAACGTATTCTGCATATTACTTGCATATTTCAGTATTTTTGACTATATATTTTATGGCATATTTTGGCAGTTTTTAATGCATAAAAATCCGGTCTCTACTCATAAGCAGGGGGACTGTTTGGAGAAATTTATATTATGAAGTGTAAAAAAGTAGATTTTTCCAAATTATCATTAATTTGTTCATCTCTATGTAAAATACAATTTTACAATATAGGGGTTCGGGGAGGAAGGTTTTACCGGGGAAGTCGTCGGAGACTCGCAGGTGATGTTAGTTATAATTAACATACACTCGGTATACACTGCTGGCTTTTTGAAATATATTTATTATAAAAATTAATTTTAAATCATTTTAGATGATTTTAAAATTAATATTTAGAAATAACTATTTAAAATATATAAGTATAGTCACACTAATTTTAAATATTATTTTGGTCATTTTGATTTATCCTCATGCCAATTACAATAGTTTAAAATTCAAATAATTCTCTTTCTCATTAAATGTTTTTTCCATTTTAGCAATAAAATGAATCGGCTATAAAACGCACAAGCCATCAGGACTTGTTGTCTTAAAAGTTGTCATTTGCAGGGGTTTCGGCTTATTTGTTCATTGAGCTCTTCGACTTTTTGGACCGGTTCGTGATGATCCCTGAGGCAAATTTCCATCCTGTCTCGTGCTCTCCACCCAAAATATATTCAACGGCCAGTAATTTGCATAGCGCAAGATTGCCTTGACCCTACAGAGAAAAACTTCACGTACCAATTCGCAGAAGAAACAAAAGGGGATAGAATAAATAATGTTGTAAATTACCAATAAATATGAGTCAAGAAAGATGGAACAAGTTCTCCATCATTAAAATAATTATCCAGAGTTAAAATATGTTTGACATTCAGGTTTCCTCGTCCACACCAATATGTTGTTAATTTAATCAAAAAAGACATAACATTAAGAAATTTTTTTAAATAACTTATTATAAATAATAAATTATTTTACATTTCTGATTTTGGGACCCTAAAAGGGAATACTGAGAGTTAAGAGGTTGTATTTCCTTATCTCATTGACAGTACCTATACCTTACAGAAAGAATCTAACCAATGTGGTAATAAATGAAATCATAGTAAATTCTCACTTTAGTTAATTACTATACGACTTCTAAAGAAAGAAAACTTTTAACAGCTAATAGTAATTGTTATTCAAATATAGTTCTAAGAATTCCATGATCAATACATCTAGAAATTTAGCACTGTTACCACCTGGATGATAATCATTTAGGATCATCGTACGTTGACGTATTACAGGCAAATATCAAATAGAATAAATTTTTGAAAAGAATAAATTGGGGGCGTCCAAAGGGAAATATATACTGTGATTTGCGATCGTACTAGAAACGCAACGGTTATACCTTTTAAGGGTATAGGCCATTCCTAGAATGAGCAGTCAGTATAATTGTTGAAAATTTAAATTTTAAAACCAATCGTAAATTTTTTTATGAAATAATAAATTAGTAGTTACCTATACGTCAGGAAGGTGATTTCCAAATTTAGAAATATTAACATAATAAACTATTTTTTAAATTTCCTCCCAAAGTTGATAAACCTCTTTTTTACGAAAGAAATAAAATGAAAAAAAAATGCTGACAAACTTCTCAATAAAATAATCTCAATTAATGATGATGGTAGAAAAATTCCTAATTTTATAAGCTTAAAAAAACACGTTGAAATAAAATACTAAATATGGTAAATGTTTCATTTTCTGATTCTAGTGATGAATTACATTATATCACAGTTAAATATGTTTTATATTTAATCCAAAGAGAGCACTCAAAATTATTTTGAACTCAGGGTTCTTCCAAATCACATATATTTTGAGTCTATATTAATCTCCAAGAACGACAAATTAAATATTTTATGAGAAAATAGATGTAGCACTTACTACTTGAAAAAACTGTAAAAAATATTAATTCATTATATTGGTTTGTCATAGATTAATTTCCAATTTAAAATTAACTGTTTCGTCAACGATCTAATATTCAAGCAAACAACGAATATTCAAAAAAATCTGATTTGTTAACTAATTTAACTAGCAACGCTTTAGTTTTAGCAGTTTTACAGCTGCTAAATGGTTTAAGATTAAACTGATTGTGGAGATTTGACGACATTGGCGATGAAAAGAAAAAAATAATTATCATAGAAAAATTTTGTAATATCTTTACGCAAAAACTATGTAGTAATGAAAAAAGTTTGGGATTTTAATTACATTACACAAATTTCACTTATAAAAATACATTGCATTTGTCTTAAGCATATTTCCTTCTTGAAAAAGGCCATCACAAATACTCCAAATTTGTATATAATTATGAAAAAAAAATTATAAATGATCCAAAGATAAAATTCTGAAGCAAGAAAGATATAATGAAATGTTGGCAACAACGATTAATTACTATGTATTATATAATAAAAAAATTATTCAATTTTTCCCATCTTTAGACTTTAGTTGAATGATTTGGGATAATTTCAAGGTTTAAATAGGTAATCAATTAATGATGCACTTCAGAGATACGTTTCTTTCAATTTTCGAAATTCACCATTGGTGGTCCTATCCGAAATTTTTTTCAAATACTCCAATACATTTTTGTAAAATTTTAAATGCTTATCAAGTAATAAATTGCAATAATAATAAAAGAGAGGCGCCTCTAGAGTAGAGGCAAAAGCTCTCGTGGTCTTGGGATTGAATTTTCAACGATATGGTAGCCAAATTTTAAGTTGCACTAACAAATTACTTTTCGAAGGAAAAAATAAGCGGAAAATTTCTTGATTTGTATAATTTTTTTAAACCCATCTTAATCCCTTTCAATTCTACTCTCTCCCCGTGCTATCGCCTGTTTGATTAAATATAGTTAAGCGATCAATTAAACTAACAAGAGACCCGGCCCTAACTAACTCACTCGACTCCCTGGCTCTCCGAAGAACCGTTTCTGCCCTTTCCCTATACTACAGATACTATCATGGTGTCTATTCAGTCGAGGTGAAATTAATTTATTATCCCCCCCTAAAGCCCTCTTTACAATTGAACAAGTGCTTTTGCCAAGTCTTTTATCCTTATGGCCACCAGAGATTGGAACTCGCTTCCAGCCACCGTCTTCCCGGCGACTAACAACCTTCAGCTGTTTAAGACCCGCATCCAAGATACCTTCGACCCCTACCCAGCCCATAAAATCCCACTTCTTCTTTTCACGATTGAGGGGCCAACCTAGGCCTTTTTGGTGTAACTCCTTCTCATATCAAAAAAAAAAAAAACATTCCGATTAATAATTTCCCAGTATATTACTTTAGAATACTTACTCTATATGGAAATTGCTCTAAGGCACAAGAAGAAAAAGAAGAATTAAGATTTTTTTTTATTTCAACTAATATATAATTTAACAATTGTGATTTTACTAGTTTTAAATTAATCAATTAAAATTTAAAAATTTAGGGGTCGGGTTGGTCGAGTGGATAACATAAATGACTTCCGAGGGGTGAACCGCGACCTAATATGCTGTACACCTACTTCCACTTGTACTTCCAAATATTTCCAAGTAATTCCAAATATTTCCAAGTATTCCAAATATTTCCAAGAACTTCCAAATATTTCCAAGTACTTTCAAATATTTCGAAGTATTTCCAAATATTTCCAAGTACGTCCAAAATACTTCCAAAGAGGTGTACACCTACTTCCAATCGCAGATCACCCCTCGATGCCTTCTAATCAAGCTAACCCGGGTTCAAGCCCGAGTCGCTGAAATCCGACTATAATCTGATCACTACACTAATTTACACACACTTCCTCACACACACACACGAACACTCAATGGCCATAATGGACTATAGGCCATGCAAAAATTTAAAGAAATTTTTTTTTTTTGTAAAACTAAACTAATTAGGGATAATTTTCTTATGTGAGGTCATATTTTGTTACACCATGTTCTTCAATTGACATAAGTACAGAAGAATGAATTTGTATTTTAGATTCATCGGTATTTCCCAGTAGTTTAAGATGTAATCAATCTAATTTAGATAATTATGAGAAAGAGAAGTTTGAAAAGTAAATCTTATTTATTTCTTTTTTATTATATGTATGTTTAAATATTTTTTTATTTTAACTGGCTGTGACTGGACTCTGGTTACTCATGAGCCAATTGACCAGGGTCAAATAGCGGGTGATATGAACGGACTTCATCATCAGCCACATGAGATAGATATTGATTCAGAGACATGATGCATCCAAATCAACTGGATCATGCCACAGAGATGATTTAACGTCTCACAAACACTTCAAATGCAAAAAATTGGCAAATAAGACCCCAGCTGAGGAACAATTGTCCCTACAAACAACACTCTGGAATACACATGTAAATCGAATCGCAGAGGAGGCCTTCCAAGTACCCACTTTAATCTGCGTCTTTGAAGTATAAATATAAAAATAAATTATTCAAAATACATACGCATTTAGCAACAGATCATGGATGGCTACATAATCGAGATTAGGCCATCCGGCGCCATCGTTATTTATTAATTGTTTATATAAATCCCCTTATGATGCATTTGTAAACAGATTAAAAAACTTTTGAAAGCAGGAAATCCTTAACATAGACAAATTATTGATAATCTAATTATTTTATGAAATTATTTTGAAAAACAACTGATATCAACTATAAATATAATATTTATTAATTATAAATGTATCAAATTAAAATTTATATGACTTTTATTAGTTAATAAATTGGACTTTAAATCTTAAATTAAAAAAAAAACAACAACTCATAAGTCTTCCCCAACAGATTATGGTAGTTGTTTTTTATTATTCCGATGAAATATAGAAACCATCTATTGAATTTAAGCTTCGATGGATGAGTTATTTATAAGTTGAAAAATGTGAGTTACAACGAAAATAATCAGATATTCACATCAGAAATCCCAATGTTTCCACCATAGAGTAATATAGAGTGGAAGGCTCCATAAGGAGCCAATGTATTTTAGCGTATAGAGAGCTCTCTGGCGAGACGAGGACGAAACCATTGGGCAATAAAATGGCGGAAACCGCTCTATTCGGGACAAATTTTGGTGACATTATTAAGAGTAAAAAACGCGATTATATATATAACATAAAGGCTATGTATCTTTTATCTATGACAAAGGCTTCGAATGTTCCATGATCTTTGGATAGCTCTTAAGTACTAAGAGTTTTCGCCCTGCAGTCGCTAGAGAGCGATTTTTCTATATACGGTAGCCTTTCACTCTATATTATTCTATGGTTCCCACTTCTGATTCTGGAATAGCTTTCAAATGTTCCCATGAGAATACCGTCTCAGAAATTACTATTCTAGATGGAGCTGCAAATTTTCAATTTCGAAACATCTTTGGAAAGAATGGCTGAGGGTAGATGAATTATGATTTGTATTTGAAAAAAAACATGTTTTTACTAATTCAAAGAAATAATTTAATTTTTGAAATGTACTCATAGAAAATTATATAAAATATTTTTTTATTATTAGTTATATGTAAACTTAAAGAGAGTAGCAGAGTTTATGGAAATCTCCTGCTTAATATGTTTAATATAAGTATTTTAATTTAAATGAAACTATAATTTCTTTCTTTCACCTCTATTTAGAGATAAAGATGGATAGAATTTCTTATAAATTAACTGAATATTCAATTCATTAGATTGAAAGAACCAGTGGGATTAGTGAAATAAAACGAATATTCGTATTTGCGATTGTGAATATTCGCATGTTTTTCAACATTCTTATTTGTATTCGTAAGAAATCCTTAAGCCTAATATTTATTTTACTAATCGTTAAATATAATAAAAAATTTCATTTTGGAAAAGCATAATATGAAAAATGCCTGTAATGTCAAATATTCACTATTGAAATTCACATTCTCGAATGATTAAAATTCTATATTTGTTACAACACTAGCACTTACGAGTACTAAATTTATATTAAATTTAAAAGAAATTTTTTTAAAATTTATTCTAAAAATAAAAATGTCTATTCTTTCATTAAAATAAAATAGTAAATACCCGTGGAGAGCTTGTTAAAATATGTTCAGGTATTCCTAATAACTTTTAAGGAGTTAGGTGTTGGTTCTAGGTGAAACAGTTTAATATAATAATAAAACTTGAGCAAGATGCGAGGTAGGTTTCACAAAAAAGAAATAAAACAAAATTGAGTTTTGAATTCGATATATTTCGGGGGTAGAGTCCACCATCAGGAGTCAAAGAAAACAGTTTTCTTTGACTCCTGATGATGGGTTCACCCCGAAATATATCGAATTCAAAACTCAATTTTGTTTTATTTCTTTTTTGTGAAACTTACCTCGCATCTTGCTCGAGTTTGATTATTATATTTCAGGTATTCCTGCTAATTTTTGGCCCTTCTCGACTCTGGACGATCTGCCCACCCTCCCTATATGAAAACTCCCTAACTACGCCAATGATTCTACACTCTATCAACTCTAATGTCATTGATTATTGTTTATGCAAAGTTTTAAAGTTTGTAAACAAGTGAAAATTATTTTCGATTCTAAAACGAGCTTCAGGCTACACATTTATAAATTAACCAATAGTATTAGAAAAAACTTTTATGTATTTAAGAATCTTTGGGGCATTCTTAGCTATGAAGAATAAAGAATGATAATACTTTATCTGCTTCGCATTGGTTAAAGTAAAAATGGAGAAATAACTTGCGCCTTGTTTTTCCAGGGTAGTCTTACTCTTAACTGAGCTGCCAATACAGTTGTCTATATATCAGGGGCTCCCATGGGCAATTAAATGACCAGAGTAATGCTGCTACTGGGAAACAGCGTGCCTCGACAGGTTTTAACATGATTGTGTCTGGTGATTCTTCCCCCACCCTATATGAGATATGATGAAATGTTGTCATCGATCATTGAAAAGTTTTTTTTGCTTTGTATTTTCGAAATATCTCAAAAACGATTGAAACTATTTATTATTCGCCCCTTTTAGTTCTTTTTGTGGAAAAAACCTTAAAACGTTAAAACATATTGTGGCCGCAGTAATTTGGGTTCAGTGTATAAAGGCGCCAATCAGTATTTCGCCCGACTGCTCAAAAGGGACTTGGCGCGTCCCTATCTGAGAATGGCAATTAAATATAGATTTAATTATGGTCTTGGAGTGTGATTATTTAGTATGTTTTCATTTTTCATTTGAATTATTCTATGCTTCTTTTGTGAATACTCTTTTATTTTTCTTGATTTTTTTTACTGAAATTGGATTCTCAGCTGAAGATTTTTTTAGAGTCAAAATTAGGTATTAGGTTTAATGTGATATAAATGTATTAACATAATATCTAATATTTTTAAATGTTAATAATTGTAAATTAAAAATTGAATTGTCATTTTAATTATTAATGAGCAGTAGTGGTGATTGTATTTTTTTTATAAATTTTATTAAACCAATTATTTTACATGAATTAATGAATACATTGTATTTGAGCTTCGACTCCGGAGATTACTTCTTCAACATCGACTGTCCTTGATCATCTTTTTAGTTCTTGTTTTTTAATAAGAGGAAAAAACTAATTAAATAAAAAAACATTTTTTTTCCGATAATTATTCCAATTCCATTTCATTTGTCATTACCCGTGGTGCTTGTATGAATAATAATAAAAAAATACCTTATTTTTAAGATAGATCGATAGAATTTATATTAATAGAGTTGGAAAATGGCAGTCGCTCCAACATTTGTTTTTGGATACTCCACTGGAAAAAGATGAAGGCAAAGTCTATTTTTTATATTATAGTATAGTCTCAAATAAATAAAATTATCTATATACAACAGAAGACACCTTCTTAAATCCGTATAACCGATATTATATATTATATTAGTCTCTAAATGGAAAATAAGAACTTCAATTACAATTTAAAATTCAGGACAAAAATTGAATTGGGTTATTTAATTTATTCACTCTCATTAGGAATTTCATTTTTTTTCTTTTCAATCCTACGAATAATAGAGTTAATTTACATACGATTTAGTAAGAGAGTAATCGTTGTTTTTTTCAATTCGCACATGATCCAGTGACACAGATGCTTTTTAGTCAACAAATTTTAAATAGTCTGGCTTTTCTAAGATTCAGACGACATCTACTCCAAAGAGTGCTTAAGAAATCACATATGGCCCCAACATTACCCCCTCTAGCTGTTTTTTTTTATAAGTTCAAAATATATCATATTATCTAGCTTTGGAAGAGGTCTTTCTCTCTGTGAATCTGTTTGGGTGTATAATTTTATTCCCTCTTCATTTCTAGCTTATATGTAATCTATGAGAAACTCTTGAAAATAGTTTAAATATGAAAATGTTGGTTTTGTATGGCAGTCAATGAACTTTGAAAACAATGATTTATTATTTGACCCAAATAATTCTTATTTGAAATAACACATAATATAGAATGATAAGCGCCATTAAAACAAAGATAAAGAAACATTTATGTAGAAAGTGCGAGTAAGAATTTTATTCTAAAGCTTTATTCGACCTCCTAAGGTAAAATATTCAAACTTTTCTCATCATATCTATTATATTTCACCACTACCGTATTTAAAAAATAAAATTTTCTTAATTCTGTCCTTAATTATCTGTAAAAGAAGCGTTCTTTGGCAAGAATATTGATTTTAAGTCGTAGTCGTGGCTTAAATTTTTGAAAGTTATGGGTTAAAAAGGGAAAATATATTAATAATTGATTTATTATAGTAATATCTACTAAGAGGGATCAGATATTTTTTCTAATTGCTTTTAAAATTTCTTAATAAAATTATACATATTACAAATATCTAAAAAGTAATAAGTATAAGGATTTTTTGAAATTCTCACCTTAACTACCCAAATTGAGTAAGGGAGCGAAAAATTAAAAATCGAAGGCCATTTTATTATACAAAAAATCATTTCATATGCATTTTCGGGCCCAGAATTTTTTTGGGGGTAAATCAATTTTGGACACCTAATAATCCTATATTGCCCACTAGGGCCATCCGCCCCGCCCGGTGGGACGAGCTGTGAGGGCGTTTTAATTTGTTAAACATTTGAAAACATTTTAAAAATTAAAAAAATATTTATAATATTGTTGTAATCAAAATTAGATCTAATTTAAAAGTTTCAAAAGATTTGACATCAAAACAGGGGACGGGATTCATTTGAATGTGATAACCCGTGACATAGGGGGAGGGAGATAAATATTTGTGTGGGGTAATTAATTATTAAGGTGTAATAAGTAAATTTAGTTTGTGTTGGTACCATATTGCTTCGATATAATTTTAAACAATTTACCTCAAAAAATTTCACTTGAAAATTCATTAGATAGGGAGTTTACATTAAAGATCTGCTAAAATACTATATAGAAATAAATATTTACTTTCACATATCTATGTATTTATACAAAAAATTTTGACTTAAAATCTTATGGGTTCCTTTTTTTTTTACTTGATATCAATGAACTTTAAATAAAACAAAAAATGTCCTTATGTGTGAACGGAACCATATACATATCGTATGATTTTCAAAAGAAAAAACAATGTTCTAGCAAATATTTTATCCATCTGTATGATCAAGTGTTAGATCATCATTGAGTATACAGTCCTAAGACTGGTTTGATGCAACAATCCGTCTCCACTCGACTCTGTCCTCCGCCAGCTGTTTGACCTCTCTAAATGTCTGGCATCCCATATCCCCAATTATTTGGTTGAAATATTCTAATCTGGGTCTTCCCCTTCCCCTTTTCTTTCCCACCTCCCCCTCCAAGATATCCCTAAGCAGTCCCCCATGTCTCAGTGTGTGCCCCATCATCTGACCTCTTCTCTTCTTCAGACTCTTCCACAAGGTTCTTCTTTCTCCGATTTTTCCAAGAACTTCTTCATTTGTGATTTTATCCATCCATTTGATATTCATCATTCTTCTGTAGCACCACATTTCGAAAGCCTCCAATCTCTTTCTCTCCGCTTTTCCAATTGTCCAGGTTTCACACCCGTACATGGCTATGCTCCATACATATGTCTTCAATAGCAACTTCCTGTTTGCTAAGCTGATTGAGGAGGAGCATAGTAGTTTTTGTTTTGAATTAAACCCCATTTTTGCTTGGGCAATTCTTGATTTAATTTCGTTTTTGCTCCTCCCATCCCATGTTATTTTACTTCCTAGGTAGCGGAATTCCTTAACTCCTTCTAGGTTTTCTTGGTTAATTTTGATGCATTCCTGTCTCGTTTGTTCTTTTTTTGTACATACTAGGACCTTGGTTTTATTCTTGTTTATTTTCATTTTGATTTCTTCTATTAGGATTTGGTTAATTCCATTCAAGGCGTCCTCTAATTCTTTTTTATTGCTTCCTAGAAGGGCAATGTCATCGGCAAATCTTAACATAGCGATCTTTTGACCTTGGATTTCTATACCTGTATCAATTTTGTCTTTGAATTCTTTAATCGCTTCTTCTATGTATAAGTTGAAAATCATGGGTGACAGCACACATCCTTGTCTTACACCTTTTTTTATTTTGGCTTCTCTTTGTTCATCACCAATATTTATAATTGCCGTCTGGTTTTGATATAGATTGTAGATTAGTCTTCTCTCTCTGAATTTTATTCCCGCCTGTTTTAATATTTTAAACATAATTTCCCAATTGACGTTATCGAATGCTTTTTCTAGGTCTATGAATCCGATGTAGACAGATTCTTCCCTGATAAAAGCCCTTTCTATTATTAGTCTAAGAGAGAGAATTGCTTCTCGGGTGCCTCTGTTTCTTCTAAAGCCGAACTGGTCTTCCCCAGATTTTCTTCAACTCTTTGTTCTATTCTTCTTTGGATTATTTTGGTTAGGATTTTGGAGGCATGTGAGGTTAGGCTAATGGTCCTGAAATTTTCACATTTATCCGCGCCTGTCTTTTTTGGGAAGTGTGACTATTTTGTTTTTTTCGAAATCTTTTGGGATGATTCCCAATTTATAGATTTTGCTAATTAGTTCAAAAAGTTTGTCACGTGCCTTTTCTCCAGAGTTCTTTAGGATTTCAGCTTGTATATTGTCTATTCCGGGTGCTCTATTATTTTTTAGTTCCTTCAAAGCTGTCTCGAATTCTGACCTGAGTATGGGGTCTCCTAATTCGTTTTCGTCCACAGATTCTTCTTCTTCTATTGGGTTCATTGTTTTTTCTTCTCCATAGAGTTCTTCTAGGTGTTCCTTCCATCTATTTGCCTGTTCGTTTTCGTTTAGAATAATGTGGCCTCCTTTATCTCTTATGTTCTTGCTTTTTGGCTTGTCTTCTTGAAAATTTCTTTTTATTGCCCTATAGGCTACATCAACTTTCCCAATACTAGATTTTCGTTGACTTCTTTACATTTTCTTGAATCATTTTTTCTTTTGCTTTTCTACATTCTCTTATAACTTTCCATCTTAATTTTTTATATGTTTCTTTCCCTTCTTCGTCTTTTCTGTTCTTAAATTTTCTTCGTTCGTCAATCAGTTGCCGTATTTCGTGAAGAGTTTTTGGGTTTCCTTATTTTTTAATTTAGATATATCCCAGTTTTTTCGCGACCGCCCCTTTTTTATTAGTTTTTTTAAATTTTAGTTGGCATTTCATCGCAATTAGATTGTGATCACTAGCTATATCAGCCCCAGGATAACTTTTGCAGTCCTTTAATTGATTTCTGAATCTTTGTCTGACTAATATGTAATCTATTTGAAATCTCCCCTTGTCTAACGGCATTTTTCACGTGTAGATCCTTCTTGGAGTGTTAGAGGAGCCTTGAAACTTTTTTACAGACAATGGGTTTTTGGACAGCTTAAAGTGATGGACAAAAATTCCCAGGGATTATCCAAGAAGAATGAATGCAAATCACACAGGCAACGTTTCTAATAAATATTCAGTGAATTCTATTGGCAAAATCTTTTCGCTAAATAATCTAAGTATCTAGCGGCATTTTAAAAATACTTCCAAAATAAAAATTTTCAGATATTGAAACAATAAAATTAAATTTATTAGAAATTTAAAAGAAACTTCATCCTCACAGCAGTGGCGTTGAGGCCCGTGGCAAATTCATCGGATGGGCCCCTCCCTTAATGTAAAGAAGGTGAACAAACGTTGTAGTTGCTTTTTAATAAATCACTACGTAAAGTACGTACAAAAGTACAAATAATTATTTTTCGTTGATTTTTAATTTAAAGAGCGTATTGAATTGAGGAAGAGGCGACTGCGGGTCAGTGGTCAGAGTGTCGGCCGCTGTCCTGAAGTATGCTGGTGAGTCTCGGCAGATATTTGGAGTCGCCTCCTCTTGGAAATCAATGGCAAACTACCAAGATTATAATTGCCTAGTCAACCTCTTCAAACTAGCCGTTCGGAACCGGCGTTAAAAAGTAGGTCCCGCATATCTGTGTAAAACAGTTAAACACACTCAGCATACGTATATGTGGAGAGGTACCGAAACGTCAGGGAGACCTGATATGGCACTTAAAAAAGATTGAATTGAAATAACAATTTTATTTTTAGTCAAAATTTTAATTATTAAAATTCCTTTTTCGAGCTTTCTGTTAAGCAAAGGTGTTATTGACAACATCCATGTTCAAATTTCGGTTCATGGAATGTCCAATGGGCTCTAGCGGTAATCACAGGAATGGTTAGCATGCAGTGCACTCTTCAGGAAAGCAATAAGACATAAAATGATTATTTATGATTAATAAATCATCAAGTTCTCTTATAGAAGATGACTTTTCTATTTCGTGTCTAAAAGTGTATCGAAAACTGAGAATTTCCTTGACAAACGAGACACAAATTTTGTAATAATAAATGGTAGGATCCTCCTGTGCTCGCGGCCCTCTCGGCATTTTGCCCGACAGTCACCCTATTGTTACGCCACTGCCTCACAGTTGACTAAATAAAGTGTTGAATTATCAATGCTATGGCTCGGAAATGATTCCCGATAAGATCATATAACTTTCATCATTGACATAAATTCAAAGCATCTCTTCAAAGAAAGGCAACGAGAAATTATAGAATAGGATGGCACAATAAAAAGAATCAAGAATGAATAATTTATTTATTTAATTGGAATTTTATTGGTTTGATTTTGTAGAACAAAATTTTGTCGTTTTTTGGTAACATATGAGGCTATGAGCGCAATAGTGGACTAACCCACAAAATTATATTTTTGGATTATCTGCGGAAATTAATTACTAAATTGTTACCGACCAACTGCAAAGTGAACCAAACCCGTCTTTGGTTGCAAATATATATACTTAGCGTGCTTTACGTATATTACTCATATTCATAATTGCCTGCGACGTCGGCAACATTGAGTACTTTTATTTATTTATGCGAGTTGTATTTTCGGATTTCTACGTTAAATTAAACCATGAGAATAATTTTTAAATCAAGTGCTAAAAAGAGATTTTTCTAATATCTGGTGTATATATATATATATATATTTTGTGAAACCTACCTAGAATTTTATATTTTTAAATTTTAAGTTTCTTAAATTTTTTAAAATTTTCTTTACTTTATTTAAATATGTTTCACCAAGAACCCACCCCATTCTTTCTTAACAAAATTGAATAAGAGATTACTTAAAAAAAAAGTCGTGTATAAATTTTAATCATATTGAAATAAATGAAGGGGGTGTAAATTAGGAGTGTCGCTATGATTTCAATTAAGGGAGAATATGAAATCGTGTGGTGACCACACTAGCTGATTTTGAAGTCGGTTAAAAACACAAAGATCAATATTTTTAGTACAATTTCTGGACCTGCTCTAGATTTTTATCAAGAGAAATCCTTTTATTTGGAAGCTCAAAAAATTTTAAGCTACATAGTATGGAATTATTGAACTAGGGAGTACTGATAACAGTTACACTTGTTAAATAAATAGATGAGAGATCTTGTCTAATATTTAATCTTAAAAAAGGAGATAATTAATTTTCTCCCGGAATTGTGTGTAAATAAAGCCGGGTATCTTTGTGGAGACAAATCTATCCTCTGCCAGACCTCAAAAAGGACTTTTGTCAACTTGAATAGAAAAAGATAAGCTATTCAGTGCCAAGTTTATCAAGTTTTTTCTTTCCAAAGCGAGAGAAAACAGTTCAAGTGATAAGTTGTACGATAAAGTCGTGTATATTGATTTAAATTGATAGCTTAGGAATGTCTGCATGGAAAAATTTGATTGGAATAAACAAGCGAATGAAAGCTGAAGGTCGGAGGCGATTGTGGTTTTCTGAAGTGGCTGCCTCTGGTCTCTGGCCCCAAGTCGTGTGAACTGGAGCGGTGTCTTAATCGAAACTAGTAAGCAGCCGTTGGTCCGTTTAATTGCCTCTTTGACTCAGATACACCCACCCCCCCTCTGAAAGGCCCTAAACTCTGCCATATGCTCTTGTCAGAAATGCTCGTCTTCATACGTGAACACTGACAAGAACAAGAAAAAAGTAAAAGGAAAGGGCGAGTTCATCTCCCTTTAATTGCTTTTTTATTAACAAGAGATAGAAACTCCCAACGTATTTATGTAATGGACGTATTAGTATTATGTGTCATGTTTTCCATTTATCGTTTATTTATTTAAGAGACCCTAATTAATAAGAACTTGAATTTTTTGTCTCTTTACTTTAAATTAATTAATTAATACAAATAAAATTAATGAAATACAAATTTACATTTAAACTTTGAATAGTGTTTACAATACAAAACCCGAAATGTCCTGTAAAATTATTATTAAATGATCATAGTAGCTGGAATAAATATACAAGATTGTCAAAAATTACAATAAGGGTGACATCTATTCAAGATATATAGAATCAATAATGTTAACTCGAATTTTGTTCGAGTTCGTGGCTGTGATGAGCCTGTATTAGATCAAGAGGAGGTATCATCCAAAGTTGAATGCGGTGGTGGTGAATGTTAACATCTATTTGTAAATTTTGTAGTCCAATTAACTGAAGATGGCCAAATAATTTCAGGCCGAAACGTTATATTCAGGGTGTTTTATTGAACCCAGCGTATCCAACTTTGGCTGATACCTCCTCCTTCATCTAATACAGTTAACTCGAATTCTCACCACTGACAGTACAGAGAAAGTTATCGGTGAGCAACAGCTTAACTCCGCATAAGAGTGTTTCATAGATAAGAGATATACCAATTTCAGAAGTGGTGTTTATTGTTTAAATTCGTTGTATACCTATATGGGACACAGTGCTTTTTAGCATGTCAAAACCTACATGTAAATTACACATTATAGTTTTTAGTTGAAGCATTAGAAAATATGTATGGCATTGTTAAGAATATGAAAAATAACTTTTGAATAAAAAAGTTTATATTTTTCTTTATTAATCAATACCTGAAAACCGATAGAATTGGCTTATTATGTCTCGAATAAAACTTTACATAAATTAAAAATAAAACTTGAGTAAGATACAAGAGTAGGTTTCACTAAAAAATAAACTTTAATTTATTTACAACGAGATTATAGAGTATTTGAATTCGATATAATTGTAATAAACAGGAAGAGGATTAAGCCCTCAACTATAGTCTCAATATGAATAAATTTAAAATTTACTCTCAAGCAAAAGACACACTCTTTATTGTCTCCTTCAATTTATAAAAATTCCGCTACTCTCGGCAAAAAGAAACTTTCAATTTAATATTAAGTCAAATTCATATTTCTCTTGATAAAATCCTTACAATCAGGCACCTTCATTTTATAATTTTAAAAATATAAGTTGTGTTTGGACTTGTGATATGAATTGTCAGCATATAAATGTTAAAGATTTTTAGTAATCCAATAACGAAATGAATCTAGAGAGAGATTAAAACCTGCTTCGTTTGACATCTACCAGTATTTTTGCTGATAATCCATCTCGAGGAATTAATTACGGTCCCATTTGGAGCTACTTGTCACTTTGTGAGAACTGCCTGAATCAAGCGGATTGATTGGTCCGCCTGCTGATTCGACAACGACTTTAATTGATGGGGAAATAAAAAAAAATTGTGAATTCAGCGAGATATATTCGATTCCTTTCAATTTCAAAAATGTGTGTGAATAGATTGAATGAATTAAGTCAAAAAATCTTAATTATATTGTCAATCTAACAATGCAAATTAATTTCACATTTGGCCACTTGCCTCAGCAAAAAAGAAGTCGTTTTAAAAAAATGTGTTGTTTTTTATAAGATTCCCCAAAAGTCCACTTTTAATGGAGCCAATGGAATGGATGGAATGATATTTAGCCAAAAATCAACAAAAAAATGACTAAGCAATCCTTCGAAAACAAATTTACTTAAAGATAACATGATACTGTGCAATCCAAATAGGAGTAGTTAATTGAGATAAATCTTTTTAATTTCCGATGAATGTTTGAATCATAATCAAAATACAAGAATATGTTTGAAATTTTCAGCGAACCAGTCAAAAGCGTGCAAGAACTCTCCACATATCGATTCATACAGCAATTGGAAGAAGTCTCTAGCATAGGAAAAAAAACAATAATTGTTTGGAAACTATGGCAAATTTTCCAACGGTTTGAGCTAGAAAATCGCAACCTGGCTACAAGTTTCTTTTGTCAAATTTCATTTTAACAGTTTAAGAGCTCAAAAATAGGTTTTCTTGAATATTTAAGCATACCGATTTTTGAATGAATTCAAAAACGACCGAAATACTACCGACAGGAATAAATTTTGAAAGGGATAAACTACTGTTACAGACTTGATTTTATGGACATTTTTAAAGTTAATTTAATTGATTACAAAATCTATTTATTGAACAATCCATAATAAGTTTTCAAGATACAAAATAACAACAATTAATAGTAAAAGCGATTCTTTTTAAGTTGATTAAATGGGAAAGAAAACACAAGTACCCCTATATGTACCAGGGAGTCCTAAAATCAAGATTCAGTATTTTCTCAAAATTTCAAAATATAAATACTTATAACAATTATTATATAAATATTTTTAGAACTATTTCTTTTTAGGGGTCGTCCATAAATTACGTCACACAAGATTTTTAGACCCCCCCTGTCACATTCTGTCACATTTTAATTGAAACTCCCCTGTATTGTGACGTCACACTATCAATTTTATACCTTATAATTTAAGAATTTTAGAATTTTTTTATATAAATTAAACTCATCTAAATTTATTTAATATATTTTTAAGTTTAACTTTATTTTTATTCATATCATTTAACATATTATTCACTATTACTATATATTCTGAAATCTAAAAAATATATTTGAAAATTTTGTAAATTTTTTAATTTGTCTTTTGTGACATCACAATTTTTAAGCTCCCTCTGTCACATTTTGTTACAAATCTGAGATGTCCTTCCCCCCTTACTGTGTGACGTAATTTATCGATGGCCCCTTACTATAACTTATTAAAAAAAATATATATTATCTAACTTTGCAAATAACTGAAAATAATAAATTATTAGGCTGTTTGCAGTTTCGGTCTATTAATGAATACAATAATTTTAAAAGATAAATATCTAATTGCGATATTTCTTCCGATTTATTATTTTTTTACCTAGAGTCAAAAAATCGCTCCTAGAATAATAGAAGTAAAGGAATTCATCTCTAATAGGTCTGTAACAGATTTGTACTTGTATTTGGCATCTAGCTTTAAAAAAAGAGATCATTCTATCCGTCCCTTTTTAGTCCCGTAAAAATAAATAATAATAAACTTAAATATAAAATAATTCAAATTGTTTTTATGTTTAACATCTATTTCCCAAATAATGAATTTAAATTAATAGGATAATCCTCGTTGACGCATTCAATTTGTCATTTGCAAATGAAGGTGGTATCATTAAATTTATAATAATTTTTCAAGTGCAAGCTGCCTAGGGATTTTCCTTATTGTTCGTAACACGAGGAGACCCAGGCGTGTGCCATGAACACATATGACTGAGACCAGCTCTGTGTGTGTGTGTCACTTAACCCGAGATGACGCGTTGACCCGGCCACATCTTAACTGGACAAAGTAGAAGCATGGAGAACACATTTTTCAAGATCTATTCTAAAATAAGAATTTATCTAAGAAAATAAAAAATACCATTAAAGATATTTATAGTAAAATGAAAGAGACCCTTACACATTCGAATTATTTGTTAGAAAATTATTTATATAGCTTTTAAGGAAATCCTCGAAAAACCACCCCATTAAATAATTTGCAGAGCATTACTAATGAGTAGGTTTGCGAAATTAACAAATGGAGGCGAGTGAATGTTGTCAAACCTGTTTTAGGGCTGATAACTTGTATGACCAAAGTGATTATTACTAAAGTGAGAGTCGAGGGGTGAACCGGGACTTAAAACCGTGTACACCTACTTCCACTTCAATTTCCAAGTAGAAGACAATAGAATATCTAATGAATTCCAAATAATTCCAAAGACGGTGTACACCTAATTCCAATCGCGGTTCACCCCTCAGTGAGAGTACTAAACATAGTAAGAGCTCCTCAAATAAGTATGCCACAAGAAGAAGAAATTACTTAAAGAGTCTTAAGCTATGAAAAATTAGAATTTCTTTATACACATAAAAAGAGAGAAGTTTTCATTCATATATTTCTCTTTTCACAAAATTTAACGTAAAATTGAACATACCTACCTACATCTAGAGTTAGTTTTAAGAAAATAGAATCAATGGCCGGCTTAATAGGTGCTAGTTTGATACATGAATTTAGGGTGGTCTCTAGCACTACTCTATGCCAGCCTGAAAATTGAAACAGTTCTTCCGGCAGTGAGAGGGTCAATTCGTGAAAGAAATCATAGTGTATAGACATGAATTCTGGGGTGGGTTTTCAATCATTAATTGCAATTTTAATTAACCCTAAATACATAATTTTATACTGTATCTTCCTATTAGACATTTTTTTATTTTCTTAAATTTTCGACTTAACTAAACAAATCTTTAAAATTAATAAAATTATTAGAAAATATGTTTTATATGTTCGTATATGTCTCCCTTATAGCAAAACAACGAATATACAAAAACCTTGTTTTAACTTATTGATAATTGAACACTTTCTAAATAATATTTATTACATTTTTGAATATTGAATATAGACCTCAAGTTTGAGCAATCTTTTAATCATTTTATCACATCCGTGTCTTTGGTATCAAAATTTGACATTATTTATAAATCAGAAAATTTACAGATTTATGGGTTTTTGGGGTGTAGAATGTAAATATACAAAAATGGAAATTCTTTAAAATTTTTATTAATTTTAAAGGTTTATTAGTTAAGTCGAAAATTTAAGAAAAATTAGAACAAATTTATTAGGCAGATGCTGTTATAAATTTTGTATTTAGGCCTAATTAAAAATACAAACAAACGCAAGGAGAAACGAGAAAATACTTTAACATAACATTTAAGTTTTAACATCCAATTCGAAATCAGTTGTTGGAATTTGGTTATCAGTCAATGCCTTACGAAGTTTATCGAAGAATTGATAATTTTATTGATTGATGAAATTTATTCTTGTAAGATTATTAATATCTGTAAATATTATTAATGATTTTAATTTTCTATTTAAATTCACTAAATAAAAATGAATAAAATTTTTCTTAGGGTGTGAAGTTTTTGGTAAATTTTTTTTCATGCAGAGAAATATAATACTTGAAATCTCATTTAAACATCTTTTACCATTCATTATTTAATCTATATAAACGGTGGAAAACAAGATGAATAGGATGATTTT
Source organism: Forficula auricularia (assembly GCA_024734495.1). Classification (NCBI taxonomy): domain Eukaryota; kingdom Metazoa; phylum Arthropoda; class Insecta; order Dermaptera; family Forficulidae; genus Forficula; species Forficula auricularia. The sequence continues at coordinate 10,887,794 of JALMQS010000225.1, read as the reverse complement.
GAAATTTTTCTCAAGCTAGCAATTGGATGATTTTTGCCCTATTTTCAATAAGATATCGAATGTTTTTTTGCCCGGAGGCTGCGATTCTTCCAGTTTTTACCCTGAGAGGACATATGAGAAGAAGTTGGCGGTGCAGCAACCTTGAGCAAACTCCCACGCATTTTCTACACGACACACACACACCTGCCCCGAAAGCGCACCTGGACGCTTCTTCCGAGTGCGAGGTGTCTATGTGTGTTCGGGAGGGCATAACCAATATAACCAACACATCCACTGGGACCTTTGAGCTGAGAGAAGGATCAGCCAGCTAACCAGGGCCAAAGGTCATGTTATCTCATTAAAGTCCTCTCGGGCTGGATCCAGCCAAGCAGGGCTTTCAAGTGGGACTTTTTTATGGAGACCAGACTCGGTGGAGTTGTTCTCTCAAGTCAGGTGAATAGAGGAATCCCGGTAAAAAGAATTCATTTGAACAACAGTTCCGCCAATGAAAAATAAAAAAATAAATAAAAACAAGATCCATGGAGAAGCTTTTCTATTAATTAAATATATTATTTGGGTCTTTTCATTAGGCGAAATATACTTGTTGTTGCTGTTTACTTTTATTTTGGTTGCTGAAAACTAAGTTATGAAATGTCAATTATATAATATATTTTTTTACTAGATTTTGTGGAGAAAAAGTATAGAAATTCGAATATTATGATAGAGGGACAAGAAATCTCTCTGTTTTCTTATCATTGACGTCAATCTAATAGTCAAATATAATTTTGTCTAGGTTTAAAAATTATATGTACTTGATTTGGATAAGTCAATTTCAATCCATCCAATACTTTGTCTGGTTCGCATTGGTTAAAGTAAAATGGCTTTTGCGCCTTGTTTTTGCAACCTTAACTGATATGCCAATTTAGTTGTCTAAGTAGCAGGGGAACCCTCCCATTATACAAGACGTGACGATTAAATAACTGAAGTGATGCTGCTACTAGCAAACAGCGAGCGTGCGCAAAAGGGACTTGGCTGGTTCCTGACGTCACTTACTTTGAACTGTTTGTATCGAAGTATTCATATATGGCGTCTTTGATTCTACCATTCTCATTAAATATAACAATGTTCATAATTTTATGTTATTTATGCATCTAGAATGGACTTTATAAGAATTAAATATCTGGAACTAAAAAGTCTCTACTGGAAATCAAGATTGTCCTTTCTTTTTGTTAACCCTAATATAATTCGAAAATTTTAATTTCATTTTTTGGCAAAGAATTTATGACGTTGAGGTATTTATTAAGGATATTTCAAAAAGGCTAGGAAAATGTATTAAAATCGTCCATTTTTATGTGATTAGTTCAACGCCGTATTTGTCATTAAAGTTATTGTAAATTCAAATTCTAATTTATGAATACTTAAATATTAAATAAAGCTAAATTTAATTGAAGATTATTAGAAATGTGAACAAAATAAATATAAAAAAATCATAAAATTTTGTTTTTCTTTGTTCAAATTTCTAAGGATCCGCGATCAAATTTATAAATCATGGACACCCAAGTTATTCTATATTAAATTAAGCATCATTAAATTCTTAAATATACCTAATTGAAAATACACTATAAAATAATTTTCTTAAAAATAAATTTGAGCATAAATATCCATTGAAACAATACAGCGATATATTATGTTATTTGATCATTTAAGGATAGAATCTCGAAATGCCCTTGTGCCTTGGCCTTTGCCCCGCCGTCATCTAGCCCCTGGCGGGAGCGTCTCGTTGTATGGTTAAAATTTATATAGATAATAGCTGACCCGACCACGCGTTGCTGTGATTAACTCTTTTGCTTTAAATAATAATAGTTTTGAAAATAAATTGAAAATGCAAATAATTATAGAATAGGTATTAAAACAGTAAATGAATTATATATTACTTGTCAAAATTGTTCCCTTAACCAAAAATAATATTGACAGTTGAAAGATTTCCAAAAAGCTATTATCGGCCATCTTGTTTGTTTGCTTTTACCCCCCAGAGAGGCGCTGGCGTTGTTTCCTCGAAAAATATTTTTTTACATGCCACAGGTGTGATATCTATAAAAACACTATATATAAAAACACTCGTGTATTTGAATGGAATGTTGTGTGAAAATTTCAAAGAAATCGGTGAAGAACTTTCGGAGATCCTTCAACGTATCACTTAAGCGTAACAGTACATTTTTATTTATATAGATTGAAACAACCCTCTCTCTCTCTCTCATACATGAACCATTATGTATATATTGAATTTTCAACGGGGCTTTTGAAAGCAATACTTTAGATATTCAAATTAGAATCAGATAATTTGAAGATTTAAAGTGAGAAAAAATATGGAGAATATTATAAAATTAAAATGTAGAATTTTATTAGACTTATTAATAAAAAAATTACTCATCTTTCGGGTTAATGGCTGAACGTAGGTAAATGTAAATGACTCACCTGAAACAGAGAAAACAATAAAATTAGAAATGCAATTAATAAAGAGACATATTTTATAAGCTATTTATCTTGACTAAGTTAGAATGCTTTATATTTGTTTATATTTTTTCTTCTCTCTAATCTGTTGTGCTTGAACATGAAAGCTGAATTTCAGAAATAAAATATGAAATGAAGGTGTATAGATTAAATATAAAATCGAACTGAAGTGATTAATTACAAATTTCAGAAGTTAAAAGGTTCTCTTTAATATTGGAGACGCCTGATTTTTAAATTTTAAATAGAACTTTATTTTAGTAGATTTGACCAAATTTCTCAAAAGATCCTTATTTATTAAACATTGGAAAACATTATTTAGAAATATCAATTATTTTTAGAAAAATGTCAAGAGTAATCACCAAGTTTGTTTGTGGGTTCCAATTTCAGCCAAAATTTAATCAGCCCTTAATCTCAATATAAAACATCTAATATGAAATTTTGATTTGAAATAATTATTAATTTTCAAGGTATACCTAACACATCTGAAATTTGACTTTACAGGGAAAAATCAAAGACTCTATAAATATGAACTGAACTAAAATTTTAGGTTATGTTTTTTAAACGTGACTGTACCACTCACACTACGAAATCTCTATATGGATACACACATACTTTCCGGATCGTTTCCAAGCCATTGATCTTATATCCCCTCCACTAAAAATAATCGCCCAAATGTGTTTTTTTTTTGTTTTTTATCAAAACTAAGATGTAAATAATTTCAATTTTTTTTTTTAAGTTACTCCGAATATATTATTCTAACAAATATTAGTTTTTCATCAAGATGGTGAAAGTCCTTCAATGAAAAAAAAATAATGATCATTTCCTTTTCCCTATCTAACATATGTAAAAAAATGTCATTTTTAATTGTAATTATTTCATGTTTGGTGTGGTAAATCGTCTTCAAATTTTAACAGTGTGTGTATTATGCTTTTAATGACTTATATTCCAAGTTTCAAAGACTTCTTAAATTTTTGCATTTGTAAAAGAACTACCTTAAAAAAAAAGTTGTGCTTTTTGAAATAAGTCCAAGATGTGAAAATATCTGAATTTTTTTTCTGTGTGATTCCACTAGTAAAAGAGGCACAATTATCTAACTTGAACTCTTACACTATATATAAAAATAAATCTACCAATGTAATAGGTATAAAATATTTTAAAAAAAAATGTAAAAGTATTACTTTTATTTCAATATTTTTATATTGATATAATATTGTTATTTTATTTAAAAATAAAATCTATAACCCTTACAAAAAATATCTACGTACATACAAAGGATTCAAAAAGAGTTTTCATGTAAATTTTTTAATTTTTAAATGAAATAAACCAACCAACAGCAATTCTGCTAAGAAAAAAAAACAATTTGATTCGAGGCTATAAAATACCAATTGAATACATGTTTTTAAAGATATTCTTGAGAGGTGAAGGTAAGCAAAAAATTGGCGCCAGCCACTTCTTCACTCGGGCCTTTCACTGATTGTGAGAATTTGGAATTATAAAGCGGCCCTAAATTTAACTTCCACCCTAGCGGTGTTTACTTTGCTCTTCTCTGCCATAGGTTCAAGCTTATAAATCTGAAGGGTGTTCTTAAGACTATTAAGGGAGGTTCATAAATATTATAGCACTTAGGTCTTACTTGCAAAAGCAATAAAATCACTTTGAAGTAAAAATCAAATACCTTCTAGCTTAGAGAAATCATTGTAAATAAAGGAGCTATTAATAAATGTTAGGTGTCGAAAAAATCTTCTCAACTAACAATCTTTTTATTGACGATAATACTCTAATCCAGCACTTCTTAAACCTTTTTTATTTGGGACCCCATTTTGACTGATACATTTTTATACATACCTATATTACAATAAACCAGCCCGTGGGCTCATGCGGCCCAGCACTGCAATGAGTGTGGCCCAACATAAAATCATAAATTTCCTTAAAACATTGAGATTTATATGTAGAGATATATTTATTCCCTTTTCGAAATATCAATGTACATTTGTACAATACGTGAAGCTTTTTTAAGAATAAAATTCACTAAAAGCAAAATTATAAGCTCAACTATATAAGATAAAAAATAATGAAGTTTCGAATATTTAAAAAATTATTCATTTTCTAAAATATTTAGTATTTCAGTAATTTATATGCTACGACACTAACCAGGTCTATAGTTATATCATTCTAGTACAAGGAGACAAGGAATTGGGGTTTTCTAGAACAATCACAATTAATTGATAATTCCTTTCGTGGACTAAAACTTGTCAGGACTTGTCTTTTAAATCTTTGCACGTTCTTACATGTCAATAGATAATGGATAGTCAGGGATTATTATATTTGTGACCATTTAAAAAAATAAATTATCATTCCCCATATCCTTCTTTAATCCCTTCGATTTAAACCATGGCTGTTCATCCCGTGGCCCAATATAAAGTCATAAAATTCTTTAAAGCATTGAGCCTATACAAAATAGCAATTTCACAAATTATTGGAAATTCATGGACAGAAATATCTCGAATTCACTAAACTTTAGTTTTTGGGCCGCTGTGCATTTTAATTTTTTAATTGATCGTTGTTTCATTGTAATTGTTGCCCTAAAATTCAGTTACGTGACCCATAGTTTAAGAGGCACTAATCTAATCGATATCATTTGTAATAAAAAATATTCCTTTAATGCATTTAATGTTATTTTCTTTCATATATAGAAAACTAGAGCCTCAATTGAATTGTCGAAAATAACCTTTGTTTTGCACATTAACATTTTATTAGGTCAGACATTAGCATTTAATTGTATATTGCAATTAATTTTTCATTTCGGAAGTCGCCCGTCCTAATTGGGCTAGTTTTCACAGGGTCTCACAATATTTCAATTATGATGAAAGAAATGACACAAAAATAAATAAAAATATTAATAGAAATTTCACACTCAGGAGTTTGGGTTTTATTTAATTAAATTGTTATTAATTTATAATTTTATAAATTATAATGTTAAGTTAAAAGTTAGAGACCGGTAAAGAACCCCCATTGGATGGAGGGGTAATCCGACCCCCGCAATTTTGTCTCATTTCAAAGAGCGAAATTAAATATTTTACTGATATTCTCTTTGGTTCAAATACCCTGAAGATGTGTGTCAGGTTGTCCAATGTCCATATTGGGCAAGAGTCTTTCGAGATTCATCTTCTTGGTGGGTTACTTCTTGTAATCAAACTCATTAAAAAAAATAATAAATGAATTTTCCATTTATTGATATAAAAAAAACTGAAATTAAATAAAATAATGACAATTTTGTTAAGGGAGATTGGTGTGGGTTCTTGGTGAAATATATTTAAATAAAGTAAAGAAATGTGGGTCAGTGGTTAGAGTGTCGGGTCGCTGGCCGGAAGTACGCTAGCTCGAGAATGAGTCTCGGCAGATGTTTGCAGTCTTGGAAAGCAATGGCAACCTACCAAGAGTATAAATGCCTATTAACCTCTCCAAACTAGCCGTTCGGAACAGGCGTTAAAAAGTAGGTCCATTATATCTGTGTAAAATCAGCTAAACACACTCAACACAGGTATATGTGGAGAGGAGCCGAAACGTCAGGGAGACCTGATATGGCACTTAAAGAAGAAGAAAGAAAATTAAAAGACAAGATGGTTTGTTTTTTTATTTTTTTTTGTGAAACCTTCCTAGAATTTTATATTTTTAATTTTAAAAGTTACTTAAATTTCTAAATTGATTTAAAATATGACATTTGTGACACGTCTCCAAATAATGAATCCTCTTTTGTATTCTTACCATTTTAATAGTTGCTCAGCAAGAACAATTTTAATTCGATTAAAACTCGTCTCGACTTGTCTTTGACATGCTTGAACTGGAAGATATACCAGGCAGGGACTTCAAATCTTCTATCCGCGCTCTTTTCGGAAAAATCATTCATTTTAATTGCCCCTTGAAACTATGCAACAAAGGTTCCTTCTTGTATTCAAACTAATTAAAAAAAAAAAAATGAATTTTCCATTTTATTGATATAAAAAAATAACGACATTTGGGACGCCTCGAAATAATGAATCCTCATTCATGATGGTACCATACGATTTTTGGTGATGTTCTCCAGTGATAATATTTTATGGATTACCCTTCCATCCGATAATAATCAGCTAATTCACCCTATATATACTACATACAATATACCGTATACATATGATATACTGCAGTAGAGTAAGGTGACTTTTCAACCAGGGGGGATGCTGTCCAAATAAATACCCTTCATTTTTTTAAATTTTCTTTTATTGTTCGCTTTTTTTTGCAAATTTCATTCAATTTAATATCATAGATTTTTCGTTATTTTTTAAATTTGACATTATTTTTTTTTATGACACATGGTATGTGGTATGAGAAATACCGAGGGGTGAACCGCGATTGGAATTAGGTGTACACGTCTTTGGAATTATTTTGGAATTCATTAGATAATGCCCATTCATCTATTGTCTTCTATTTGGAAATAAAAGTAGAAGTGGAAGTAGGTGTACACGATATTAGGTCGCGGTTCACCCCTCGGAAAATACTATAAATGTTTTGAAATTTTAGGGATTCGCCGCATCCAGAGCATGGACCGCGCGCCACTGATTTACTGCTTACGGTATACTTATATATAGTATACACCTTGTATATCTACATATATACACACCTATATAGTAGCGTGCCTTTTTTTGAGATCATTTTTTTATGAGTTACATCGCTATCAATGTTAAAATGTGAAAATATCCAATTCTTATAAATTTGAATAAATCAAAGAAATTGAGTGGATATAGTATTGATGAGGGAGTCCAAAAAGAAGAAAGATAATTTATATTATCTTTTTATTAATAAACCAACGTTTCGGAGGCTATTCCTCCTTCTTCAGGGTTTTGAAAAGTCCTGAAAGAGGAGACAGAGGGGAATTTCCTTCACTGACTTTTCAAAACCCTGAAGAAGGAGGGAATAGCCTCCGAAACGTTGGTTTATGAATAAAAAGATAATATAAATTATCTTCTTCTTTTATTGGACTGCCTCATCAATATCCACTCAATTTCTTATCAGTTTGTCTCCAAAAACTACTTTAATCTTAATCAAAGTAAGTTCTCTAATTATAAGAAACTCGAAGTCAAATATTTAGTCGATTGAGGACGATGGTTTGTTTACTAGTCTAGTTTAGCTGGACGTACGTTTATTATTTTTAATGCATGATTATATGGGAAATCCTAATAATTTTTTTATCGATCTTTATTATGAGCTATGGCTGGCTTTATATGGTGTTTATTTTTCATGGATGAAGGGAGAAGCAGAAGAAAGCCCTGCGTTATGAAAGGAGGAGCGCAGATGCTAAGAAAGCTGAAGAGACCAGGTAGCAGAAGAAAGCCCTGTCCTTGCCGAGGGGGATAGATGGAATGCGTGGCACAATAGCTGTGACCAGGGTGGATGCCCCGTTGACGGGGGTGGACTGGACAGGTAATGAGTCGGTGTGGACCACTTGAGAATGGATCCTCGGTGGTCTGCAAGAAGCCAAAACCGATAGCTCTTCACTTTTGTTTGCATGCTATGTCACCCGCATTGTCCCAATGAAACGAACAGCGTTCTTATAGACTCTCCAGCTGATGGAGTCTTTTCGCACGAATTTTCAGGCCAATTGTCTTGAAGAATCATACATCCTGCTACGTTACGTAAAGCCTCCCCACCTCGGGATTAAGTTGGATGATTAACACTTGACGACACCCTGAGAAATTACTTTGTTTTCGATACACAAAAACATGCTTCCAAGGCGTGTTATTTTTCTATTCGAATTTATGTTTTCATTTTTTAAAATATTTATTTTAACATTAATAAAAAAAAAACATGTGTTGTTGTAAGTTTTCTCAAGAGTTGTTAAGAGGATTTCGATGAGGGAGCTAGCTCGATTCTGTAAATAAAATTAGCTAATTTCTTTACAAAAAGAAAATAAACTGAAATTTTAGGAATAAACTAAAAGAAAAAAATTGCTTTTACAAGATTCAGTACACTCTCTACAAATTTGAGCTATTAGGAAAAAATATTTTTTATCAGCGAATGGCTTCAGCTAGAAAGTTTACCAAACTTAGAAAAGGGCAACATATTCATTATAAAACTCGTGAGCCAAATTTCAGCTACATCCATTTAAGAACTCTCATAAAACAATTCAATATTTTTTTCTAATTTTTCATTTTTAACTTGTGAAGCTAATTTCTAAATTCTTGGTTTTAGAAATACAGCATTTCGGTATCAAAACGAACTTTTTAAGACTATTCTTTCTTGAGTTCATCGAGGACTATATACAGACAGAAAATAATATTTATTTACATTTCAGCCTTTTTTTCATAGGAATAAGCAAAAATAAGATTGGAGTAATTTTTGGAGACGGACTGATAAGTGAAATTGAGTGAATATCGATGAGGCAGTCCAAAAAAAGAAGATAATTTACACTATTTTTTATTCATAAAACCGACGTTTTGAATAATTATATTTGGAGAATTAAATTATAATACTATATAATATTATTATATTATTATTAGTCCAAGTAATCATGTTTATTCTAATTATTATATATTGATTATATAATAATGACTTTTCTTACAAAAATGTTCAAAGAAAATACAAAGATTGACTTGGTTTATATATTTACATGATTGAATAAATGCTAAGATTATTTTCCATTTCCAAATATTTAAGTAATTAAGTTAATTAATTACATTTGCTCACAACAAATTGAATACGAACTAAGATGTCGAACCCTAGTGCAATCGGATGGGTTTATAACATTTAAATTGTGTCATCTAAGTTTTAATTGAAAATCAGTAAACATTGGGTTTTTTGTACTTTTGTTTTTTATTATAATTTTCAATGTTATCTAATTTAGTAATGAAGCTGTTGAAGCATTTATTTTTTGATCAAATTTATTAAAATTTGAATTTTTGGTGAAATCATAAACTATGGCGTTTCGATCGACTTATTTAATTTTATTCTGCGATCGTAGTTTTATTGTATTATTTATTCGTGTTCAATAAATAATTATAATTAAATATGTGTGATTTCACTAAAAAAAACAAATTTTAATTATCTGATTTGTTTATATCAAAGCATAAATCAATATGAATTTTTTTCATTAACTAATAGATTACGATAAAATTGGTTCAGTTATTATACCATATAGATATCTTTCAACTTAAAGTAGTGACATCTTTATATATTGAATTCCATGTTCTGGAACAGAGTGATTAATTTATTAAATATTAAGTTCTCCATTTGATTGCTATTAGAGAAAAAGAGAATTGAATGAGGTTTCAAGATTATGAGTTTATATATCATATCTCTTTTGCAAATCATTGAGAGACAGTGTGAAAAGTCTGCCTGATTATTGAAGTAAGTACCTTGATATATTGACAGATGTATGGCCCAATGGCCTTATATTGATTTCACTAAAAAAATTTTAAAGTCAATTTTTATATACTTTTATATACAACATTAGATTTCTGCCTCTCAAACTTAAATTCCAAATGAAGAAAATACTGAAAATCAGAAAAAACCACATGAGCTGAAATTTGACATAAGGAATAATAGTATTACTGAGCCTCTTCTTTCTTCCAATCCTTAGCTTTATAGCTCAAAGAATTCAGAGACTCTCACCATATACTATATCATTTCTAATTATTATATTAAGGTATACTCACACAATTTTAACTGGCGAGATATAGATTTGTACAATAGTTTTAGATAACAAGGCACAACTTTAGCTAAATTTCAGGTTTGTAGTCAAAGTACAGTAGAATGATTTGTCTTAAAATTTGGATTCCGATGAAATAGCTATGTTAGTTTTCACAAGATTGAATGCTGTTAAAATGTTTGATAGAAAATTCAAAAATAAATGATTTATTAATAGAAGTTCAAGTGAGAAACTCTAGACACCATAATAATTGCATTTCTTTCGAATGGAGTCGTGAAATCCCTTAATCATCACCCCACAATATTTACCATATATATGGAGCTCAATTATCAAATGCTAAATGTTAAATCAATATTTATGAAATCTTTTTCGAATGCTCTGAAAGGCAACATACCTTCATCTCTAGGAAACTTGTGATGAGTTAGACTCAAGATAAACATTCACAAAAAGATTCAATATTTGCCGAAGGGAAGAAGAAATGTCCTTATGTTTATTCTTATAAAATCCAATAATGAAGGAATCTGTAATCGGGTTTTGTTCGCTGGTATTTGAACACTATGGAGATAAATAAGAAATAAAATATGTTAAACATTCAAATGAGTTAAATTTATGACTTACATAAAAAATATGATATGAAATATACAATTTGCATTCTTTCATTCGTCTAGATATCTCAAATGCTTAGATGATACATTCCTCTAATACGAAGATGATTTAGACTAGAACTTGGGGATCGCGCGTCGCTAATTCATAAAAAATGCATGTCGAAGATGCCTATTCAAGGCTCCGAAAAGTTTTTTACGATGTCAGTGGAAGGAGTTCATTATAATTCCATCGAGAAACTTGCCTGAGGCAGCCATCTCGATTCAATAGGGGGATCCTCTTCTGGACTCTCTCTTTCTCAATTAACGCCCCGAGGGGTGAATTTCATCCCAAACTCCAGCATATCAGAAGGATCAATCATTTACCATGAATGTTTCAAAATTATCACAATTATCGGTTGTATACATATATAAGATAAATGCCACTGGATAGTGATTTGATGCAGTAATAGATAACAGTACCGGGTTCACCCCAAAATCCTGAATGTCAAAATCTCGAAAGCCAAAAACCCGATAAGCCAAAATCTCGACAAGCTATAAATGGTCAGTTAATTGGGTAATTAATCGTCAAAATAAAATAAGGAACTACATTTTGGTGTAAAAACGCTAGTTATTGGACCCAAAGTGGTAGATTTTCGTCTACTCGCCAAATACGCTATTCGTCCCAGCTTTATTAAGATAGGATACGATTTTATATTACGTTTAAAAAACCAACGGCTATACATTTTTATAGAGCATTACCAGCATAGGCAGAAGCTGGTCGATAAAAGATAGGTATTATAATTTTTGCATCTGTCCTTTGTGGAGGAAATGGACCAAACTACCTGAAAACAAGTGTGCAACAAAAAAAGAAAAGGATACCTTTATTAAATTGCCATTGTAAAATATATAGAAAAGACTTCAATTTCACACAAAGGCTATAATTTAAGGTGAAAAAGAAAAAAAACAAAACCTTTAATGTACATATTTAATTTTAAAGTTCAACTGAAAAATCTTAGAAAAAGATAATAACTGTTATTGATAATAGTATATCGTTCAAAATAATAATTCACCACCTGTAAATTTTAATTTTCAATTTGTAGGAATTTTTCTTTAAATTTTGGAAAAAAAATTCGATTAATTATTATTTTCATTTCAAATCCTAAAGTTTCTGTTTTTACTTCTTAAGATTTCAAATGTTTCTCTGGTTAGATTACAAGATTTTGAACAAGCAATCAATTTTCAAAATTTTAATGCTAATTTAATTTTAAAAATTCTGATAAATAAAATGTTCTCACTAGCTATATATCCGTGGGGTGAACCGCGGTTGGAATTAGGTGTAAAACGTCTTTGGAATTATTTGGAATTACTTTGGAATTCATTAGATAATCTATTGTCTTCTACTTGGAAAATAAAGTGGAAGTAGGTGTACACGATTTTAGGTCGCGGTTCACCCCTCGTATATATCTATCTAAATTCAATTATTAAAAATATCTCTAGAAATGTTGTACGTTTGATTGAAAAATGTATTTATTTATTTTTCACCTAAAGACAAGTTTGACTTCTAATAACAGCTCTAAGGTCAGTTTAGTAGAATTAGCTCTTCCAAGTGCTGATCTGGCTCTTTAATATTCTCAATGTAGGTTCTAATGAGAGAAAAAAAAGTCGGCTGGTGAGGGCCTCTCTTACAATTCTTGCTCGCATTTCATGTATTTGTCGACAAAAAGTTTAGCTGATTTGGTGCTGACAAGTACTGATCAAGATGGACTTATAAAGACATGCGATTGCTTGCCCCAATGAAAAAGAAGGAGAAGTTGAAAGCTAATCGAAACCACCCAAACGTGCTCGATAGTCGATTCGATCCAAACAAACGATCCATTTTAGAACACCGTTTCTGGAATATTCAGAAAAAATTTACTATTTCGAATAGTACTTGTTTAAGTTATGAAAATTGATTAGGAATGATTATACTGGTCAACAAAAATTTGGAACCGTAAACCTAACCGTGGATTTCAGTATAATTTTATACACTGATGATATCATGCAATTTCCCGATTTTTTATAACAGATATAATATCATTTTCGTCGTTTTGACCGATAATATCTCAAAACTGACCTGTTGTAAAAAATCGGGAAATTGCATGATAATCAGTGTATAAAACTATACTGGAATCCATTGTTAGGTTTACAGTTACAAATTTTTTGTTCAATATTTGTCGAGCAGTGTTATTATTCTTGATGCATATAAAATTATAGAAAGTATAATAAAAAAGAAAATTCACCAAAAAATGGGACGATTTTTTTCTTTTATACAAAAGTAAAACTGACCCCTAGGAGTAGTGACGCTGTAATATCCCTGTCCGTCACTCATTGTAGCTTGTAAACTGAAAATGTTATAAACTTAAAATTTTCCAAGTTACCTAAATATATTCATTTTACCAGAAGTCAAAAGTTTTAAAATTCTAATCCTTCTATATATAATAAAAACACTTTTTCCTGATAACTATTATTGAATATTCAAATTTTATCTTCAATATCGTTGCTTCCAAGTTAGGGTAGAAAATGAGTTTTTTCAATATCATCTCATACGTTCAGGACTTCCCCAAGGCAGCATACTTGGACCATTCTTATATTCCGTGTATACTGCAAATATACCAACAACTGAAGATTCATTTCAGATTTTGGAGAGTTAAGATTTTTCATACCGGGGCTTAAGATATCACTGAAACGATTTAATTACGTAGAAAAATCATGTATTTTTTAAAAATTATTTATCTTTAAAATGACAACCGCTAAGAAAATGTATAAAATATTTTGAACACATAATGATTTTATTATCTGAAAATCCACGTTTCTTATATGCTTACTTTCTTATAAAATATTAAGTTGGTTTCAGCATATAAATTAATGACTTGGTGTAAAAAATTCTGAAAGCAGATCCGTTTTTTTTTTTTTTAAATAAGATCACTATATTCAGAATAAAATACTTTTATAATAAAACAATTATATAATTATATATCTATATATTTCACAATTTTCATTTATTTTAATAATACACAATCAAAATACTTATATTTTGTTCAGGTAGAATGGATTGGTAGGTTCTAGGTGAAAGATATTTAATAAAATTAAAATTTTAAAAATATAAATTACTAGATAGGTTTCGCAAATAAAAGACGAATTGTTTATGGGCAAGAGTCTATATATATTTCGGATTACGAGCCCATCTTCATGAGTTCACGTAGAAAAATGAGTGTTTTATTTGTGAAACCTACCTAGTAATTTATATTTTTTAAATTTAAATTTTATTAAATTAGGGAACGAAGAAAAGATTTTTATATTATAGACAAAAGGATCAGCCGGGATTGGAACCCGAGATCTTCGCATATGCGCTGCGATGCCTTTATAAGAGCCTTAGCTCTTATCATCTCGGCCACTGATCCCCGAACCCAATATAGTTTAAATTTTATTTTTATTAAAGTACCTATATTGACATAAACATCACATACAAGTCCCACTTGGTTGCTTTACATAATTTTATCCATAATGAATTTATATGATAATTGTTAGCAAAAAAGTATGATAAGTATTTCGAAATAAAAGAAAATTCAAAAGCTAATAATAATCTATTTTTTGAGTTCATTCTCATGATCTCTTTCTAGCTGTCAGATGGTCTCTATGATTCATGTAATGAAAGAAAAGAAAGCAAAAACACAGGGAATCCAAAGAAACCACCTTAAACGGTAAAAAATCTCTTCTTTCTCATCAATCCACTATTCGACTAGTTCTTGTTGAATTGAATTCCATACGGAGAAGCTTTTCTATCGAGAAGTTGTTCAGCATTCGAATGAAACATTCAAGACAGTTCTCCACGATCGAATAGATAGCTTTTATGATTGAAAAGAGCCAATTCATAAATAATCTTCGAATAAATTATTATTCCTTATAAATAATTATACCATTCTGCTATGGTCTCTGTGAAAAATCTATTTAATTATTATTATATATCGATTTGTTCCTATTTAATCGATTATTTTGTAAAAACATCAAAATTGAAAATGATTTATAAAATATTAAATGATTTGAAATACTAATAAAATAATTAAGCTATTTAGTTTGTTTAAAAAGATAAGACAAATTTCCACTATATCAAATAGTTTTTCAATTTAATTGGAGGAGACTCATTTTTAAGAGTTAGTAGTACGAGTATTTCTTTAAATTTTGTAAATGGTGAAATGAGGCTGGACGGTCTTCCCAGACAGCTAGGTCGTAGAGCCCCTTAGTATAAATATCTACCTATATACTAAAACTAAACTATTATTCAAATTTATCTCTTGAAACACGCATTTATACCTTTTCAATCAATGGCAACGCTTGAAATTCTTAGCAATTCATAATAAAAACATTTAGACCGAGAGCTAATGAACATTGTGGACGACTATTTCAGAATGCAAATAACATATCCCATCCAGTGTGATCAGCACACAGCCAGAAAGTGAAATTCTTGACGCTGAATCCAGTCATTTTTGTGGGTAAATGACCACTGAAGATGTCAAAAATATTGTAAAATCAAGTCATTTCAATATGGTTAAATTTGATTTCAGGACATTCCGAATGACAATATTTGACTTGACTTTACAATATTTTCGACATCTTCAGGAGTCGATTACCCCTAAAAACGAATTTCATTATCGGGTTTTGTTCTGATCACACTACAGTATGAGATATGGTAATGAATTCTGAAATAATCGTCCAAAATGTTCACTAGCTCTTAGACTAATTTTAGTATTGCTCCAAAGCTAAATAAGATGCAAGCTTGAAACTCACAAGTTACAAGTTATAAATTACTTATTTTTTAGAAATCAAGAATCACATTAAAATTTTAATTCAATAATTATTTTATGGGGGGGGAGGGAGCGAATTGTATGTAGGAATTCAAAATAAAATTAAAAAAAAGGTCTGAAGTATCTCTCCTTGCAAAGATCTCATTAAGAAAAATTAAGGTTAATTTTTTAAATTTAATTCATTTTAAATTTACTATGTGAGAGAACCCCAAAATGGCCATATTTAGGTGATTTTTATATTTGTCGTCGACTAGAGATGGCTTAACATAAAATTATGAAAAAATTCCACAAATTCAGTTATTTTCTCCTCAAACAAAAACCTATTTGATATTCCAACAATTTTGGAAGATATGAGGTTTAAAATACTCTATATACGAGTCTGACTCTTTGGGTCAGCACTTATTTATTATGAATTATGACATTAGAGCTATATACCCAGTTAACTACTTTTCGACTTCTTTTTAAATTAATTTAAATGATTTGTTCTTTAAATCCACGAATTCTAATTTTCGTAATAATATTGCCTCTTGAGCTCTTTTTTATGAGATTCTCATTTTTGAGGGCAAAATATTGTAAAAAATCCGTTCGTTCTTGGACCTAAATTCTTGTAATTGGAAAGATTTAGTTAAATTTGGTCTTGCTATTTTAGTTTTAGAAGTTTCGAATAATAAATGTAGAAAATTATAAAATATATAATTGTTATATAATGAACTGTTTTAATCTTGTAGCTAGTAAGTTGAAATTCGACGGACAAAGTTGGTATTTCTAAGCTGCAACTCTCCGCTAAGTTTCAGATTTCTAGATGAAGCTTTTCAAACACATAAAATCGCCAATCACCAAAATTTAAGAAAAGCAAGTCTCAAAGTTTCACTTTTAATCTTGAATATAAATTATTGGCTAGTTTGAAAGAATATTAATTGGTTTTTTCACTATTATTACAGAGCTCAATGAGTTTTTAGGAGAGTCAAATAAGCAATGATTGTTCAAATACGGAAAAAAATTCCAACTCTAAGAACAATTGGTTATAGATCAAAATATTGAATGTTAAGATATATGCGAAGATAAAAAAGAAAATATCTGAACGTTTAATCATTAGGGATCCTATAATTATAAGAAGCTTTTCGATCGAAAGAAAAATAACTGTCAATATTCTATTGTGATCAGAAAGCTTGAATAATCATGAAATTGAAGAAAAACAATGGAACAATTATCGTGACGCATCACACGGGGACTTGCACGATGTTGATTGATCTCTTTTTCTTGTTGCAGGCTATTTATTGGGAGGTCGCTGTTCGATTCCGGGCTCGGACCGCGACTGAACTGATGAGTCAGCAGCAAAAGTTTAATAGTGTTCTGGATTGATGTGGAAAGGTAGCACAGGAGTCAAGAATCTTCTGCCTTCCGAATGACCTTTTGAATCAAGTCAAATGTTGCAGAACAAATCCATATAATTTTATTAATATGAATTAGATTCTCTTTAATTAGTTTTTGGCGTAGAATTAGCGTATCCATAATTGTCAAGAATTGATACGAGATGTTTAAGTGGTAAATAAATAAAACTTAAAAAAAGTGAGTATGTAATGGTTTATTTTACTCTGATAAAAAATCAATAAAATTTAAGCAATCTAATAAAATTAACACGAGTAATAATAAAAAAATGCAAGACTAATTCCAGTCATATTTCAAAGTTGTTTTTATTTTTTTAATTAAGGTAAGTTAGGATAAGTGCGCGCCCGGAGCAAGTGAGAGTTTGAGCTCTAGGACTCTTAATATTAATATAAAATTGGTGCGAAACCTTTATATTTGTGGAAAATTAATCTGGAGAAAGTGGCTGGTATGAATCTGATGTGGTTTCCCACTTAAATGAACCACAAAGAAGACCAGCAAGATTCGGAAGGTGTATACAGTAGCCGAATTGAATTCCTCTGGAATTAAAAACGGCTACCGATTCTCTCATACTTACTCTGAATCCATCATCCAGTAATGTTTCTATGTATGCCTGATACTTTGAATACAATCAAAATAAAGAAATAAGTTTATATTTTTTAACCGACTTCAAAAAAGGAGGATGTTCTCAATTCGACTGATTTTGTTTCTGTCTATGTTACCTGATTTCTTCGCCAATTATGAACCAATTTTGATGATTTTTTTCCATTGGGTTCAGTATAGTTTCCGATTGGTAGCATTATAAATTTCATTGGTATTGAACATTTTTGTATGTTCTAGCATAACTTCTTTGTTTATGAACCGATTTTAATGATTCTTTCTGCGTTTGGATCAGTATAGCTCCAAGGTAGTCTAGATACCTAATTATTTATTAATTTCCTTGGTTTTGGCCAAACAATTGTGCAAAGCATGTGGCCAGCTACTGTCCTTTACCAAGTTAATTTTAAGCCTATCCTTGCTTCAAATTTAAAATTTTTTAGAGAATATTTGCAAGGAGGGTATGCTGATTTTAAACACATACCCCATCCGTAAAAAAATAGTATAATATAGAACTGAGGCAAACTCGTACTTACCCCAATTTGGCAAGAAAGTGCGCGCCCTGTACACCTCTAACAAAATTGTTTACTATCGTTATTTTATTTATTCTTTAATATTTTCATTTCTCGATCCATGAATAGCAAAGGTTAAATAAAGTATTTACATTTTAAATTTTACATGCAAATAATTGCTTGCATTATCCCAATTTACTATACTAGTATATCCTTTTCTTCTTTGACATAATTATAATCCTTCCCTCAGAGTTTAGAGTGAAAACGGGACAAATAATAATACGGGACTGAGTAGTGAAATACGTTGACAGCCCCGTATATACGGCAAGGAGATCTGAGGTATAAATTGAGAATATTCTCTACCAATGCAAAATTCATATAGAGTTTTTCCCCTATTTGTGTATTTATTTGATTTGAACTAATTTAATTAAAGTTAAAATTTTTCGATTTTTTTTTTCAATTAATACTTATCTACTGTTTACAAAAAATATACTTTCTTTTTGAAGTGTAATAAATTGAACAATGTTGAATTGGATTTCTTTTGTTATGTAGGCTAACGCGACCTTCCAACATGAAAACGTTCTTCACCCTGAGTTCGGAGTAGGGATGAGCATCGATGGCCAATGTTTCCATGTCGATGATCGATGATTTCTATAACATCGATTGAAAACAACCGATGTTTTACTACATATTTACAGTATTTTATTTCATTCATTTTGATAAATTGATGATGAAATAACATTGGACATTAAGGAGGTTCTTTCGCGACAATGTACACAAAAAGTTTTAGCCTCGTAACCACTCTAAATATGAACAAAACTAAAATTTTAGGTTATGTTTTTTAACATGACTGTACCACTCACACTACGAAATCTCTATATGGATACACACATACTAGCCGGATCGTTTCCAAGCTTGATCTTATATCCCTTCGACTAAAAATAATCGCCCAAATATGTTTTTTTTTGTTTTTTATCAAAACTAAGAGGTAAATAATTTCAATTTTTTTAAGTTACTCCGAATATATTATTCTAACAAATATTAGTTTTTCATCAAGATGGTGAAAGACCTTCAATGAAAAAAAATAAAATAATGATCATTTTCCCACCCTTTCCCTATCTAGCATTATGTAAAAAAATTCATTTTTAATCGCAATTATTTCATGTTTGGTGTGGTAAATCGTCTTCAAATTTTAACAGCGTGTTTATTATGCTTTTAATGACTTATATTCCAAATTTCCAAGACTTCTTGAATTTTTGCATTTGTGAAAGAACTATCTTAAACCGCGTAAGATTAAATAACATCCATTACTCAGCCTGGAAAGTCCGTAGTCCGATAAATCGAATTCAGTTCAATAAAACCGGATGTTTAATTTTTTCTTTTCAATAAAAAATTTGTGAAAGAACTACCTGAAGAACTTATTGACAGAATATTGCTTTCAGCATCGATTTTTTTACATCGATAGTTTTCATGGAAATAAATATTTCAGTTAATTTATGAACTTTTGCTAATTTTCTGAAACCATGAATTTTTTTAAGGTAGTTGTTTCACGACAATGCTAGAGTATATAGAACAGACAATAAGGATTCATAGTTCATAGGCCCAAAACTTTTTGCTGTTTATGTACCGATTCTAGCCAATCCCGTGCTCCTTTGTCAAATTTGGCACCATTGTAAGAGATTGAATATTTTTATATTAAAATGACAGATAAAATACATTTTAAATTTCTATAAAAATCGTTTTGTTATTTTTTAACAAATGTAATCAACGCCTACGTTACAGCTTATGAAAATTATAATTTTGAAAAAATCTAGCGCATGCATCTTTTGCTGGTTAAATAAATGCGAGGTTGCCAAATTGTTTTTAGTCTAAATTTTTTTTATACATTTTTCATTATTTATTCCTTATTATCTCAGAAACTGTGTTGTAACTATGAATCAAAATTGTCTTAAAATATGTATTGGTTATTTTTTAATGGTGATTTAGTTTTTTATAAAAATGATAAAAAGGGTTTCTTAATTATAATTAAATATATATGTAAATTTTCCGATATCCCGTATAGTGCAATGTTAAAGGGCCTGAAAAACTCGATTTTTGAAATTTAATATCTCCGGAACTGTATTGTTCATAAATTTCGTTTTGCCACCAATCGATGCAGAAGTATTTAAATAATAATCTGTATAAATTTCAAAAAAATCCTAAGAAAACTCATTTGGCGGAACAACTAGCTTAATATAGACAAATTGATTTTTTAAACTGAAAGTTTCAATTATTTTTGTTAAGCAATTTGAACCGCGAAAGTTAAATAATATGATAAATATATAATTTTTCAAATAAATTAAAAAAAAATAATAAAATAATTTTCTTAATGTAGAATTAACATAGGAAATTGTTTATATATAGTATATATATAGCTTAATATACATCGATGTTTTCCGTCAAAATACATCGATGTTTTCAGGTCGATATTATCGTCACATCGATGTTTACCGCCGATTTTAACATGGATGGTGAACATCTATATTTTAACAATAGATGCTCATCCCTAGTTCGGAGATAGATCTCTTGAGTAAGCGCTATCGCATCGTGGCTGGCAAGCGCCTGGAGTGCGTTTTTTGCTCAGCTGTCTCCAGCTCCAGGAGCGAAGTCAGCATTCCCACGCATGTGCCAGGCCACTGGGAGCTGCCAATCGTCATTCCATAAGACGAGCACTTTTTTCAATTAGAACCATTCTTTTCCAAACATACTCAACGATCGAAAACAATTCAAATGGTGTAGGTATAACTTTTATTTCCTAAAAAAAAACCTCTTAAAAGGATATTTTGAAATTCTTGAATTTCAAGCATCCAGTTAAATTAGAAATCAATTATTTTTTTTTAATTGCGTTCACTCACTTGAAGAGCAAATTAATTTATAACGCTTATCAACTTTATTGTTTTATTATAAATTATAATAATATAAGTGCAAATTAAAGCAAATTAAATTTTACATACAATACTTAAATTGTAAAACAATTTCAAACATAAAGAGGTCATTTTATTTATTCAAATCGAATCTATTTCAAATATTTGTAAATAGTCTAAGTAAAAAATATATTTTATAATGAATAATAACTTTACATGAATGTTAACTGGGTTTAAATTCAGAAATAAAACGCCTCTAGTTAAGTATTATGAAAGAATGGAGCTATAAAATTTCACAAGTTTCAGGAACATCCGCACCAGATCCATCCATACTCAGTGTGTTTTCTCATAGTCAAATATTTATTTAAATTATTTATTAATACATGGAAAAGTAAGTAATAATAAATTACCAGAGTGAAAGTTCCTTATTACTATGAAGAGAATACTTTCCATAGTAATGTTGGAATTTCTAAGCTGCAACTTTCCGCTAAGTTTCAGATTTCTATATGAAGCTTTTCAAACACATAAAATCGCCAATCACCAAAATTTAAGTAAAGCAAGTCTCAAAGTTTCACTTTAATCTTGAATATAAATTATTGGCTAGTTTGAAAGAATATTAATTGATTTTTTCACCAATATTACAGAGCTCAATGAGTTTTTAGGAGAATGGAGCTATAAAATTTCACAAGTTTCAGGAACATCAGCACCAGATCCATCCATACTCAGTGTAGTTTTCTCATAGTCAAATATTTATTTAAATTATTTATTAATACATGAAAAAGTAAAGTAATAATAAATTACCAGAGTGAAAGTTTCTTATTACTATGGAGAGAATACTTTGTAATTGGCAAATGCTTGTAATCTAGTATGGCACAAGAAGTAAGATCAGAAATTCGAGATGTAACTGTTGCAGTAAAAACGGGTTCTTACTAGCTGAAACGCGTTTCACTGAATACCTTTGTGGCAACTAGAATTTACTGACGTTGGTTGAGTTTGGTCTAAAGGTCTAGAATCTTCATTTTTGACCTTCCGTCTCATTTTGGGTGTTTATTTTCAAAAAATTTTAAACGAAAATGTCAAAAATTTTAAGCAAAGTTGTAGAGAATGTAATTTTTGACATTTTCGTTTAAAAATTTTTGAAAATAAATACCCAAAATGAGGCGGAAGGTCAAAAATTAAGATTCTAGACCTTTGAACCAAACTCAACAAACATCAGTTAATTCTAGTTGCCACAAAGGTATTCAGTGAAATGCGTTTTAACCAGTAAGAACCTGTTTTTACTGCAACATAATCAGTGAATATGACCAAAACTTAGGGTGGGGGTTTATAGGGAAACATTTTTAAATTATATTAAGTATAACACTACCAACTCCAATTTATTATAATTCACACATATGACACTTTCAAAAAGAGAAATTTGAAAAATGTGCAAATCTAGAAAAAAGAAGTGTCGAATGTGCAAATGAATTAGTTCGTGTGTTCTCTATTATCTCCAAAACGAGTTAATCGATTTTGTTGAAACAAACTTTATTAATCAGTCAGCTTCAAGGACAAAAACTATCTAACCATGTCTCATTTTTGTGCAAACTCATTTTGATAGGTGTTTTATTAATTAAACTAATTGTTAACAAGTGGGTTAAAATAAACTTAACTATTGGTGATCATATAACAAAACAGGTGTCTGTGAAAGATAATACAAAGCATGTGTTTTTGAATCAAAACAAACAGGTGGGTGAATATAAAAACAATAATAAAGTAAAAATAATATTGACAAAAAACATTTGGACTTTATAAATTTAAATTCAGAAAAAATGATGTTTTCTTTTTGCAGGTGGGATTAAATAAAATTTAAAAGTGGTATATTAATTTTTTGTTTTAATTTGAATTCAGGTATAAATCAACAGTGATACCTTGATGATGGAGGGAACAGATCGAAACGTTGGCTAAAAATTAAATTTTATATCAATTCTAATTAATTCTGGCTGCCAATAGATCTTGTCCAAAATGGAGAATAGAGCTTGATAAAGGATGATTCTGATAGTTATTTAGATTATAAGGATTTAGGGAAGAATGGTATTAATTTAAATAGGTCTGGTTCCTACAAGTTAATTCAGATATTAATGTAGGTTTGCATTCATTTGTAGGATCTAGCATTGATTTGTAGAACAGTCTGTCTATTACTACTTGGCATTATAGTCCTCTGTCCCATATGATTAAATCAATATTTTAAATTTTGTCAAGTCCTAATATCCTAGAGCTGTTCCAAATTTTATTTAGTTCTCACAAGCAGAGATTAGCTGAGTTAGAGAGAGGACATAGCATCCTTGTTAAGGTTTTGACCAGGTTTCCTTAACAACTACGGCAAATGCCGGGATGGCTAATGCGTCGTTTTCTCCTGGAATCGGGGTTTTGAGCGTTAAATTACTTTTTCTCTTTTGATGGAAATCTATGTTCATGTTATTTGTTAATGTGTGACCATACACACACACACACCTTCAATTTTTTTTGTACTTGTTTATTATCTGTTAAATGGTTGTAGTTAATTTGTATTGATATTTGTTAATTTATTGTAGTTAATTGTATTGATGTTTGGAAGACCTACCACCGAGGACTTGTGCCTCTAAGCAGGTCGAGGAATAAAGATAGATTTATTATTTAAAAAAAAGAGCCTTGTCATTAGGAGCAGTTTTAAAATTAGAAGCAATAGTTTTATAGGGATTCGGGACTGTTTATCATTTTTATAAGAAAATTCTCAAATTTTTACCATCGAATCATTGATGTATTAAATATTTATTCCCGAAATTTGAAGTTGATCGTCTGTCCCATTACTGAGAAATAAATTATTGAAAATTGTCCTTTTAACATAGAAGACTTAGCTTTTAAAAGGGCTATAACTTCTATAGAAATTATACCATTTTCAACAAATTTATACAGATCAACAATTCAACTTTTATGAATCGAATGATACATTTTTCAATAGATTTGACAGTCTAGTTAATTAGTTATTCATAAATGTAAAAATAAAAAGTTATTTGCAGCCAACAGAATTTATAACAAAAGCACTAGTGTGGAATTCCAACTCTATTTCTTGAAATCGTTTTTGTGTTAAATAAATGTTTTTATAATGAGAAAAAAATTTATCTCAATATTCTTTTTATTAATATTATCAAAACAAAGAATTTTATTCGAAATTAACAATTTTTTAAATTAAAAAATTTAGTAGGCAGACGTTGTCACTCTGCAGGAATACAAAATATTTTTTTCGAAGATCAACCCCGCTGTCCCCGAGGGGTGAACCGCGACCTAATATGCCGTACACCTACTTCCACTTGTACTTCCAAATATTTCCAAGTACTTCCAAATATTTCCAAGTACTACCAAATATTTCCAAGTGCTTTCAAATATTTCAAGTATTTCCAAGAGGTATACACCTACTTCCAATTGCGGATCACCCCTCGGCTGTCCCGAACTCCATTAACAGAGCAATTTTAATTTCTGGAATTCCAGATCTGATCGTGTGCATTTCACGCCATCCCATTCATTTGATTTTAACCACGTAATCAAAGGGCCAGACAGCTTGAAAGTGAAACTAGAGCCGATAGCGAGACGTATTCTCCTATAGAAATGATAAAAGAGTGAAGAGGCACGTACGTGTTCTGAGAAGACATAGGAAAGCTTTGAAGGAGCTCTTCATTGGCCTATCTGAACAGGAGAGGAGAGGCGGGCTCTCTTTGCTGTCTTTGGCTGATCTCAAGTTGGCAAGCCCAAAGGGCACTCCTTGTAACAAGCCATGCGTGCAAATCACCTCCCGGGGATCCTCGTGTTTTATTAGAATTATACATACATAAGAGCTTAGGTATGTTTTTCTCAACAATAACATTGATGATTCCTTAGATGGACTGCCATAAACATATCAACAACATCAGAGTCAACATTGTTTATTCAAAACATAAAGACCCCGTTTTTGATTTCATTCCAAATTGAAAATATTGCATATTTACTATTTTGCATATATACTATACATAAAAATAATCATAAACTAAAGATTAATCATCAAAATGCTTGGAATATTTATCGCTTAAATCATACCTAGTTATTTAGCCATGTAATAGCATTATTATTTTTACTTAAATACAGTAAGAAAAGTATTTGAATGAAATTTCCCGAAATAGGCTCTTTGAAGTTTTCTAATTTCAATTTTATATAATAAACTTTCAATTTTCGAAGATTGCAAGTGTTCGATAACTTGTATAGTTATATTACCAAGTTTCAATAAAATTCCTGCTTATTGAAATATCCAGAGTAGAAAAAGTGCGCTAATTCCATTAATCGATTTGTGGTAATAACTCAAAAAAAGTAAATTTCAAAGAGATTAAATTATACTTAAATTGATTTTCGGCTCAAAAATCGTAGCAAGCTTTTATTAAGGTTACTTTTTCTCAAAACAGAAATAATTTTTTTTTAATTTTCATTATTTGTCAAGAAACCCTTGTCTTCCCATGTCTATAATTTTGATAAAAATAATCTTATGACCCTTTTAAACCACTGAAGAAGGAGAAAAGATCCTCCGAAACGTCGAGTTTTTAAGAGGATAAAAATGACTTTCCAATAAATTTATTTTATATGAAATTTTATTTTTTCATTATCCTTGGTTTACCTCCCATCAATTCTCCATTGAAATTCTACCAGTTCATCTCTCCAAAAATGAAAAGTCTTCTAATATAAACATAGATCTGTGACGAAAATTTATATAACTTAAAAAATTATAAAGGGTTGGAATTAGTGTTTTTTCACAAAATAAAAATTGAAATAAAGTTTGGCTTTAATGGATACTAGAATACAGGTTGTTTCAGGAGGAATAGTAAATATTTCAGAAGGTGGTAGTATAGACGAATTGCAATAAAAAATGCCATATAACATGTGTCCAAATTATATTGAGTACAGAGATACAGCTGGTAGTATGTAACCCAATATCGGCATACTCAGCATGTGTAAATACGTGCGTCATGTTTACACGCTACATTACAGTAGACAGACAACGAATCACAATGAAAACTTCAATGTAAACTAAAGCACAACTTCACAACTTGAACATCAACACTCTACTGCTGACATTCGATAAATACGCCCATAGCAACCCGTGTACCAAGACAATAAACGAAAAAGCATTGAACTCAGCTGTATCTCTGTACTCAATAAAAATTGGAGACATGTTATATGGCATTTTTTATTGCACATCGTCTATACTACCACCTCCTAAAATATTTAATATTCCTCCTGAAACACCCTGTATATTTTGGGTATGTTAGCCCAAAAGTCTTTTTTATAAACTCCTGATGATGGGCTACAAAACCCGAGATATATAGAGTATCCATTAAACCCAATCTTTATTTCAATTTTTATTTTGTGAAAAACCATTAATTCCAACCATTTATAATTTTTTAAATATGTTACACTACAAACCCCTTTCCCTAAATGTTATATAACTTTGTTTAAAAATATTTTGAATCCTAAAAGCCATGGATTTTTTTAATCTGCGTCTTTTAAAGCAAATTCAAATAAATATATCATACTTTTAATAATAATTTATATTAATGATGGTTTAATAAATGTGGGTTAAGTCAGTCAGGACATGAATGTGATGTGATTAAACAAGCCAGGCTATTTTAGGTATTATAATTAATAATTTAATTGACAATATTTTATTAGAGTGAAAGTATCGCATTTAAATATGATTTTCTTCCAATATATGTAAGCTCTTTCAGTAATGCTTATTAGTTCATTATTTCAATCGAGACTGGTTGATTGTACAAATAAGTGATGGAAATTGTCCGCGGTCGATGGACGAAGATGACACCGAGGAACGGACCTGAACCTGCCTCCGGGATCCGCTTTTTGCCTTCCTCCTGTCCTCTTGGATGGTCGCGGAACCGGATTCTCTACCTCCTGAGGAACTTAGCAACCTCCCCCATGACTCCGCCACTTCATCAGTACTAGGAAACGTATCTACAACGGTCGTAAGCCTTTATCCGCAGTTTGTTAGACAATGCAGGGTCAAGATCTATAAGTAATCTTAAAAAATTGCAATGTTTGTGAAAACAATTTCGTAAAGGGCTCATGTCTGAATATTGAAAATGTTCAGGAATGAAAAAAAAAACTAATTATTTTCTAAAGTAGAGTAAAATTTATAAAATTTATTTTTGAGTTACATTTTGGGGCCAGTGAAATTAATACCAGAGTTGTGCCTTTTTCAAGCATAGTAGTAGCAGGGAAGCTTTTAGATAATATTTATATGAAAAAGTGTATTTGTCAAAATATGCGAGATGTGCCCTTTTCGAAATTACATATTCAAATATAATCTTTCTTAAGAGAAATCAATGAGGTTTGATGCATATAAACATATCCAAATATATACCTATTTAATTTATTTGTTTGAGATTTGTTTATTTGCATTAAACAAAGGACAGCCTTATTGATTTCTCTTTATGAATCAAGAACATTGCCTCTATTGGCAAATCAAAATCTTTTCAATTATAATCTTTCTGGTATGTAAAGAATCTCAAAAGTTCATAATTAGTTTAACTGAGCATTTGATTCTCAACCTTTCTCATTCTGACGACCAGTTTAGAAGCATAAAAAGATTCTGCGAATCATCTAAGCATTTATTGAGGTATGTTTATTACATATATATGTAATAAAATTTAAATTTGTTTAATTTGTTTCCGGATCTTATTTCATTTGGGCCAATTTTATTTAAAAATTTTACATTTAACTAACTACGTCATTGTAACATAGATCAATGATCGAGAAACATCGAATCAACTTATTAAATAAAGAATCGTTATTAACGAATTTTTAGAAATAATAAAAATAACGCAATGAATATAATATATTCATCTATATATAAAAAAAAATTAATGATCAGTTTTTTGAAGTTTTCTACTATGGTTTTAATAACCACTAATGCTACCTACCCTTAGTAGTACTAAAGAGATGTGAAACTATGTTTTTTTCTTAGACTTTCTGAATAAATTCTTATGGGATTCGAACAAAATTATTTAGATTAGGAGGTCATAAAAAGCATTTAATAATCTGATATCTTAAAGAACAAGCACTGGTTGACAAACCAACATTTTTATAATAACCAATTTAAGTATAATTGAAAAGATTTTGTTTTACGGAGAGTTGCATAGCTCTTGATTCATAAAGATGTGAATATGTTTATTTGAGTCAACTAGAGGACAACCTCATTGATTTCTCTTCAAGAATTTAAAATTTAAGTACATTTTCGGAATACATTTTGATAGAAGAAGCAAATTTTAAATTAAAACAAAATAACTACCTACTTCAATTTCTTATTTGCAAAATTGAAAAAAGTATTTTTTATTGAGTTACTAGACTTAAACTACGTGTAAATCTGATTTTTTTTTTGAAATGCAAGAGTAGGTATTCAGTACGCATCCACAGATACCTTCGACTCCTACCCAATCCCTAAATCTTATTTTCACGATACAAGGGTCCGCTGTACCTTTTTGGTGCAACTTCTTCTTGTATCAAAATCACTATAAAGAAAAAAATAGGTTTTGCATCTGTTTGCAACCATAGATCATGTAAAAATTGAATCCTTTGTTTTTAGTTGGTTATTTTTCTTTGTGGTTATTTGTTGCTTACGAACACTTCACAACCCTCGAAGAAGATTCAATTCTTTTGAAATTTATTGTCTAAGAAGAAGCACTTCTGTTGTTGACTTTCATCCCAAGATCGTAAATTCAATTATCGATGACCTTTTGGTAAGATGGCGTCATGAGTTCTGGGAGGAATTATTAAATCATTTGAAAGAAAAAAAGAAGATTTCTCTATGCTAATAAATATATTAATCGTACTGAGCTCATTTTCCCTTTTAAAATGGTTCATAGAAATAACAAAGCAGTAATATGAATTAAAAAATAATCTAGCGATCACCGCAAATATTTATCTACTTAAGAAGGAAGTAAGATTTTAGAAAAGGCGATTAATTTTGAATCATTCTACTATGATATGTCATACAATATAAAAATATATTTAAGTTTATAAGTAGAACTAATACACTAATAAAAAATAGATAAATTAAAATTGGCGTAAAGTGAAAACTGCAAATGTTAGTGATTTTGATTTTTTTTTGCGAGTGTGTATTTTGGGATAGAAAGTCAGCATTAAAGTTTAGCTTATTAATAAAAATTTATCATATTTCAGTTTATTAGGTACAAAAGGGGTGTTTGTGGGGGGTGATGTAGCCCTAGGTGACCGTCCATAAATTATGTCACACGAATTTCAAGATTTTTAGACCCCCAGTGTTACATTTTCATTGTTCCCATCTATATTGTGACGTCACACTATCACTTTTATACCCTTATTGTTTGCTTATAATTTTTTTGTCTATAGATTTATTTTACAAACATTTTCAGACTGGAATAATAATAATCTGAAATTTTAATTTGACTTGTGTGACATCACAATTATTAAGACCCCCCCTGTTACATTTTGTCACATATCTGAGATGTAATTTAAGGTCAGCCCATGGGGCTTGAGATCTGAACTTATATATCTAGTAGTTTTAATTTTTAAGTTAAATAAAGTGTTAATGTTAAAATATAAATTTATATAAGACAAATATTCATTAAGAGAAGAATAAGGTCGAGAATAAAATTTGACCCAGGCGCCAGGAAAAGTTCTAGTCAGTGGATTTAGGCAATCAATTGCCCACTAAATCTAAATAACGATTTTATTTTTTCTGTCTTTTTAATCCAGGTGTTCTGGAGCAAATAATTAATCCAATTCTTCAATTTGTAAATACAAACATTTTTCGCACCAAAACAAACTTTCTTTGACATTTCGTTTCTGCGTTATCCTGGGTATTAAAATCAAAACACACATTCAAAGAAAAAATCATAATGAAAATGATTTAATTGATTCACACATTTTTAAACATGAACAAAAAATATAGTAAATTTAATTAAACAACGAAAACTTTACTTAGTTGAACAATTTTTCTTATTATATTTCCAAACTACAGCTAGTGAAATCTAGATCGAGACTGGAAATAGATAGTAGAAAAATGTTATATCCATTTATTATCCCAAGTGGATTCTAATTAAACTTCATTTAACTTAATTAACAATGAATTGATAAATTAACTTTTCTTTATCGATCCGTGAAAATAAAAAAAAATAGATTTTAACGCAAGAGAATTGAAGTACAAATATTTCGGTAAATTCTATTGTTATTCCAATAATATAAATATATATTATGGTTCAAATGTTTCGTTAATCATTTTGTTTATTGGAAGTCTGGCCAGATCACATATATTAATATATGCATCTATATCTTAAAGAAAATATTTGGAGTCATGAAAATTAAGTGTTATTTTATATAATAGTTCTTTTGTTTTTGAATCGAGGCCCTCAATTGGATAGGCAGAAAATTAAATGACTTTTACATACAAGAAATAAATTAATACCTTTTCATTTATTAATAGAGCAATAAATAAATAAATAAATTTAAAGATGAGAACAGTCATTTTAATAACAAATTTTAGTTCAGATAATAAATACATAATTTATATATTTTCTATCTCTCAGATATGTAGGTAATACTTTATAATAATTAAATTGTAATATATAATTTTTATCACATTACGGTTTAGACAATATTTTGTATTACCTTGTTCGAAATTTGGTTTTAAAAATATCGGCTAGTAATAATTAAATTAACATTCACTATAAAATTATAAGTGGCCCCTTACTGCGACTACTGAGTGAACGTCACTAAATACTTATACTATATTATATCGTATTAAATATTAAATTATATTATTATTATATATATATTAGTGCCTAGAGCACTGAGCGATGCTCGGTAACGTTTTGCCTCTAAATAGCTTGAGTTTCAAATTTCAAGGCTCTCGACTTACCGAAGACGATATATGAATGATTTAAAATATTTATTTTACGACACTCATAATTTATACCCCCTTCCTTTATTTCAATCGGATTAAAATCTATACACGACTAATAACTCATGACACTTGATAAGTACCTACACCATTTTTTTCGTTAGTTCCTTTTTGAGAAAAAAAATATTTCATGTAAATGTCCACTTAAGGTGTTCCGATTTAAACCAAAAGCTTGCTGTACTCCTTCTAGCCTATATCGAGCTTAAATTTAAATTTTATAGCTCTGTAATTTATGGTTGCGAAACGCAGGGGGGTGCATTCTTACGTACGTAAACATCAACTTCCGGTACTTCGATTTTAACCAAAATCTTGTGGAACTTCTTGTAGCCTCTAGATAGCTTAAGTTTAAAATTTCAAGGCTCTGCGACTTACCAAAGACGAGATATGAAGATTAAAATATTTTTTTGCGACAAGACTAATTTACACGCCTTTCCTTTAATTCAATCGGATTAAAAATTCGACACAACTATTAACTCATGACACTTAAGTACACCAAATTTTAGCGAAATCGTTAGAGCAGTTTTCGAGAAACCGATTCTATATATATACAAGAATTGCTCATTTAATAATATAAGATAAGATAAGATATTATATTAAATGGTATGTATGATTCAATTCTTTTGTGAGTAGAGGGTTGCATCTTACGCCTCTTCACCCAATTCGAATGGGACAAAAGTAATTAAGACTTTAACCAGGGAAACTGGTAACTAGCTACCATAGATGGTCTTAATTTTTTTAGAAGTATGCTTTTCATACAATTTTGACTAAAACTTTCCTATGAATCTAAGTAAAGATGCAACAATTTATTCATTTGAAATATAAAAAGAGAAATATTAAAATTAAATTATTGAGAACTGGAGAATACTTTCGGACTGGACCATTTATGATGAAATTGAAAAAAAAATTGTTTAAATTTTCTAATTTTATTCACAACTAAGTATTCGGCTTTAAATTCTGAATTTTTAAGTGGTAAGAGTTGATGTCATCTCGACCAACATTGATCTGTTAATTTTGATGTTAATATGAGTAAAATGCACTTAGTGATAGAAATATAGTGGGGCCTTTTGAAAAAATAAATAAATACCCTGTTGTTTTGTACAACTCACTTTTCACACCACGAACATGATTGTGAAAGGAATAAGTTTGTGGTACGAGGCTCTAATTGACCCATTCATTTCTAATTTCATCAGGGGTGGTCCAGCGTGAAATAATTCTTGAGTTCATCAACCTAACCACCACCAAAGACTAAAGAATCAACAATCCAAAGATTAATTTAAGAAATTAAAAATATAACATTATAATAAATATATTATACTAGCTGACAGCCGGGCCTTCGGCCCGGCGTCAACTACCCCCCTGGCGGGGAGCGTCTCGTTTTATGGTTAAAATTTATATAGATAATAGCTGACCCGACCACCCATTGCTGCGACTAACTCTTATCAAAAATTTAAATATTTTTAAAAAATAATAATAGTTTTGAAAATAAATTGAAAATGCAAATAATTTTAGAATAGGTATTAAAACAGTAAATGAATTATATATTACTTGTCAAAATTGTTCCCTTAACCAAAAATAATATTGACAGTTTAAAAATTTCCAAAAAGCTATTATCGGCCATCTTGTTTGTTTGCTTTTACCCCCCAGAGAGGCGCTGGCGTGGTTTCCTCAAAAAAATGTTTACATGCCACAGGTGTGATATCTATAAAAACACTCGTGTATTTGAATGGAATGTTGTGTGAAAATTTCAAAGAAATCGGTGAAGAACTTTCGGAGATCCTTCAACGTATCACTTAAGCGTAACAGTACATTTTTATTTATATAGATTAAATTCCAATAATTTTGGGAAGTCGGATGAATGAAAGAATCGAATCGAAGAGGAAGAAGTGAAACAGATGGCGCCTTCCTGTTCAATTGCGATTAGGAATTTCCTCAACGAGTTTCTGGAGCATGGATCAACGGTCTTGAAGAGCTGAGCTCTGCAATGAAGAAAACTCGCGAGATGCGGCGTCCGTCGCCCGCGGCGGAGCCACTGACCCTCACAGAGCAGACCAGGCCAAGTGCCTTAGCCTATGCTGGCTACTTGCACAGGTAGCTCCACACCAATGCAGGATGCTGCAATAAATGCGAGCATTCACCTGGTCAAGAAAATTTATCCTACCATCTCGGCCCGATTGACTATCCTAAACAAGAAGTCGATCGCTGATGGTTATCGGGAATCAAATATTTGTTTAATTGATCAAATCAACAACAAAAACTTTTTGGAAATTGATGGCGAGAATTCATTCTTAACATCATATAACCTACGATGGGTGGCCAAATTATTATACTCAAATGATTTTTATCAAGTAAATTTATTTTATTCAAACTTTTCAAATAACCCTTTTGGAATCTCATGGCAACTCGCCAGACCTCAACCCGTTCGAAAATGTATGGGTGTCCCTAAAAAAAGCAATTTGCAAGGTTAAAATAATTACTAACAAAAGGGACTTGATAGAAAATATTATTAAAGCATGGCACAATACACATGCACTTCAAGAAATAGCCAAAAATGCCATCATGCCGAAGCTCAATAAACCTATAAAGATAACAAATGAAACGATATTATGAGTTTAATAGTAATCTAAATCCTTAAAAACGTATGAAAGATATAATTTTTCAAATGAGTATAATAATTTGTCCTCCAAATGAGTATAATAATTTGGCCACCCAGTGTAGATGCAAACATTGCAAAAATTAATTGCAATAAAAGGTTCATTTGCTTGTTTCTTGTAAATCTTATACAATTACTAATCACATGGGGAGAAGTATTGAATTCTATAAAAAAGTAGGGTTCCAATAAAAAATAAAACGAGAACATATTAGTGTGACTACAATGACTCTCTATGTTCTGTAAGAACTTTAAACTACTAAACAGTAAAAGATACAAATTAAATGGAATTTCATATAAGTAAAAGTTATGTAAAGGTATTTGATATTTTTTTATAACTACTACTTACTAGTTGTCGAAAAATTTATCATACAGTCCACATTAGGTACCTTTTAGTCTAAACAACAAAATTTGGAAGAAAAGTATTTTCGGCATTAAAAAACGATATAGAATTGGAGAAGCAAATATGGTGAAAAATACAATAATTGTATTAAAATATTTTTTGATGATATCTTTCTTATTAAACTACAATCTATTAGGAGTTTTTACTATGGTCAATATGGTCATACAGAAGGTGCTTGAGTAATGATCCCCAATTTAACGTTTTTAGTAGCACTTTTGTAAAGATTCATTACAGTGGTCAATATTTGTTTATTGCTTTTGAAAAATATCTTTTTCTTCTTCCGGAAAGGACCCTTGGACATCGGAAATGGTCAAAGAAAAAAATTATGATAAGTTGTATTATATATATATAGAAAAAAAGAATGTGAAATATTCAAGGGCCTTGATTTCATTAGGTTTGGTATCAACTAAGAATTTTTTTAATAATTAGGCTTAAGCCGATAGAAAATAAATTGAATCAATGATTTCAGAAACAACTAATTAATTTGAAATTTCTTTTTGAAAATGAAGAAGCTAATAATTTTTTCATTTATTTTTAAACCCATCATTTGACTTAGGTAGTTTCTGAAATCAGTGATTCAATTAGATTTCTAATAATTATTTATACAATTTAATTAAATAATATTTATTATTTAAAGTTAATAAATTCTAACTAGGGAGTGTTTAAGAATTTATTATTTTTATGAAAAATTGTGGAATTTCCAAAAATTACAACATCTTACCGAGGCCCGTTATTGATTTGATAAAACTATTAAAGAATAAGCTAATTCTAAGATAAAATATGGTATATTAATTTTAAATGTCAAAGGGTTTACCCCCATAAAGAGTCGAACCCGAGTACTAAACATGCTTTCCAACAGTTGGCTATACCATAAAGACGAAAAAGGGACTTCTTTGAATATTGATTTTAATGTATTATAATCTGTAGGTAGGTAGCAGATAATTTTAAAATATCAAACTACTAAATACACTCAAAATTTGCGTAATAGGTGGTGCTTGTATGTTCAATTCCGATAATAATTTTTAATTCATAAATCAAAGTTATTCTTAAAAATGGCTGGACTAAATATGATGAATGATTTTACAAAAGTCTCTTGTTTATTTGTATTTCTCATTAACATTACTTGCCGATGTTTGATTTAAAAATGCTCTTTGAAATTTCGAACAAATCATTCATCTTGAGTAAGTTTACATTAGAGTAGAAATCATTCAGTTATTTAATACAAATTAAGTGTTATGCATCAAGTAATACGAATGGCCCCCATGTTCAAAGTACCGGCTCCCAAAGAATCACCAAAGCTAAACATGTGGCGGGTTCATTCTGAGGCGGGTGAC
Organism: Forficula auricularia; assembly: GCA_024734495.1. Taxonomy (NCBI): domain Eukaryota; kingdom Metazoa; phylum Arthropoda; class Insecta; order Dermaptera; family Forficulidae; genus Forficula; species Forficula auricularia. Next base: position 10,852,425 of record JALMQS010000225.1, on the reverse strand, counting down.
CCTCTTGAGACTGTGCTGTGCTGATGGTATTCTTACAGGCGTTAGGCGTCCCAATCCCAGTTATGCTATATGCCTCCCAGTGGATTTCAACTCTTAAATAAACTTAATTAAAATTTAATTTAAATTCCATATGATTGATTTAATTCAAATTTTAAAAACTAATTTACTAAGAAAAATTTCCTTTTCCATAAACATTTCGTTGGGATGATATTATTCCGAAACTTCTATTAAATATGTTAACTAATGAAAAATCAAATAAAAAATCGGTACATACACACACAAACATAACATGATTTAAATGATTTAATGATTTTTTCCAGAACTCAAGAAAAAAAATGACAAATTTTGAGTGAATCGATTTTATAAATTTAATTTCACCCATCCAAGAACTGACCATGCTTAGTAATGGTAAGTATAATACAAATTTAATAGTAATTTAAATTAATTTAGTTATTCACAAAGAGAAACAAAGAGGTTGTCCTCTGCTTGGTGCAAATAAACATACACACATATATATCGAGATGATTTATCTCTGTATATATTATTTATTTGTTTGAGACTATAGTTTCGAAGACTTGGTCTTTATCATCAGTCTTTCTTCAATTATAAGTGTTTTTCCTAGCCGATCGGCAGTGACGAAGGAACACCAAGTTTTCAATATCCATATGATATTGACTCCATGAAAAACATTTATAATTGAAGAAAGACTGATGATGAAGACCAAGTCTTCGAAACTATAGTCTCAAACAAATAAATAATATATACACAGATATATCATCTCGATATATATGCGTGTATGATTATTTGCATCAAGCAGAGGACAACCTCTTTGTTTCTCTTTGTGAATCAACAACTCTGCTACTCTCGGCAAAAGAAAAACTTTTCAATTAAATTTTGTTATTAAATAATAATTTAGATAACTATTTCTAAACAGGTTTTCAAAATGGAATGATATGTTTTACCGTATTGTTTGTTATAACTGCGAGAAAATAAGAGTGTACAATATCACATACTTAATAAATTTAAGTTTCTATAAACACTCTGGAGAAGGGGGGAGGGGATAACCAGAATTAAACTTCCATATCCAGCAACATATAACCTTTCAAGACACGCATCCACGAACACCTTCAACTCCGACCCAATCTCTAAATCTCTTCTTATTTCCAAGATACAAGGGCCCACCGAGGACTACAGAAGTTGTACCTTTTTGGTGCAACTTCTTCTTGTATCAGTATCATTATAAAAAAATTTGTTCGTAATTTCAAAAATTTTTACATAATAAAAAATACAAATTCATTATTTTATTACAATAAAATTTTCAATTAATTCGATAGGTACATTTCGAAAATAAAACAAGAATTGAGAATATTTTTACTTTTTAATTGTGACATCATCTCCAAAACACGAATCAAGTCAATTAACAATTTAATTGGAACAAATGGCATGGTGCATTTTATATATATGGCACAATAGAATCTTGATGAATTAATCAGAAAAATTTCCGACCTCATATTTAAATTTGTTTCTTTCAAATTAATTTAAAGTTCAGCCATGTCCTTATTTCGAGCTTTTTATATGGCAACAACCATATAATCTTAGACATGTAATCTTCAACATTTGCTTAATTTAAATCCTTTTTTTAATCGGATTTTAATCAATGGTTTTGCGCCGATTCAATTCTGATATTAATTAAAGTGCTAATGTAAAAACAAAATAATAAGTATCGAAAAATGAAGATTTCCTTGCTTGGAAAAGAAAATCTTAGGAGGAGCGGATTAGAGCGATTATAATGGTGGCGGGGCCTTTGTCATTTAGGAAACTAATGTCATTTGTTGCTGAGTTTTTTGTTCTCCGGACGTAAATCCTTTTTTTGATGGTTCTGGGCGGGGCTTGGAGTGTCTTAATTGGAGTTTCCCATGAAAACAAATATATCCTTGACTCATTTGGAATAGATATTAAGTCGTTGGCATAATACAGACTACTGGGTAAATATAATTATTCATTAAAAATTTTAATAATTTAGTGATCTTTAATTAATACTTATTTTAATTATTTGAAGCAAAAATATATTTTTTATAATTTTTTGAAAAAATATATTATTAAGGAGGTTCTTTCGCGACAATCCACACAAAAAGTTTTAGCCTCGTAACCACTCTATAAATATGAAGGGAACTAAAATTTTAGGTTATGTTTTTTAACGTGACTGTCCACTCACACTACGAAATCTCTATAGGGATACACACATACTTGCCGGATCGCTTCCAAGCTATTGTGCTTATTTATATCCCCTCCACTAAAAATGATCGCACAAATATGTTTTTTTTTGTTTTTTATCAAAACTAAGAGGTAAATAATTACAATTTTTTTTTAAGTTAGTCCGAATATATTATTCTAACAAATATTAGTTTTTCATCAAGATGGTGAAAGTCCTTCAATGAAAAAAAAATAAAATAATGATCATATCCCCACTCTTTCCCAATCTACCCTATGTTAAAATGTCATTTTTAATTGCAATTATTTCACGTTTGGTGTGGTAAATCGTCTTCAAATTTTAACAGTATGTGTATTATGCTTTTAATGACTTATATTCCAAGTTTCAAAGACTTCTTGAATTTTTGCATTTGTGAAAGAACTACCATAAATAAAAAAAATGATATGCATAAACAAGACAAGGTCGTAATTTGGTTTAATATCTTATATAAATATTTTTATTTTATAATTATAATTTTAAATTTATATTCTCACTATTCAGTGAACACTAAACATTCCACCATTAAAGTAAATTAAAATTTGCATATTAATAGAATTAAATTTCCAAATTATTGATATATTGATTAGGTTAAATAAGAACATTATATTCTTTTAGATCCATTGGGAGGCATAAACGACGATATGATGGATCATTTGGCTCAAACATATTTTAATATGTATTATTTTATTTTAAAAGGTTTAATTTTTATATCATTTAACAACAATGTAACTTGTGACAATTTAAAGAGTATTGGTTAAAATCCCAAGGGTTTGGTAAGAATACAAATTCTCGTTTACAAGTGTTATTGAATTTATTTCAAAATGATTGAAACTTTGAATTCTAAATTTAATATTCTGATGGAAATAACTTATTAACAATAAGTGGCATCACGGTGGTCATAAATGAAACTCTTCAACATATAAAACAACGCAACTAGCAAACACAATTTCGAAAATGTTAAGGCTGATCTAGAACATTCAATCAGAAAGTTTTTGCGAGTAGAAAATTTATTTCTAATGAAAATGGAGTCGAAAATAGAAAAAAATGATGATTATTTTTTCGGAAATCTTGAAATTTAGATCCAGGTCCAAAATTTAATATTATCTCTTATTTTTCGTAAATTTGACAGTAGATTTTCAGATTTTTTTATTTTAGAGAAAAAAAAATTATCAGGCCAAATTGTTGTGTGTTTTCCAGTATCTACATATAAATCTCAATGTTTTAAGGAATTTTATGATTTTATATTGGACTGTGGGTTGGACTGCCCTGGCTTAAATCGAATGGGATTAAAGAGAAGGATATGAGGAATGATAATTTATTTTTTAAACGGGTCACGGATATAATAATCCCTGACTACCCATGTAAGGACGTGCAAAGATCTAAAAGACAAGTCCTGACAAGTTTTAGACCAGGAAATAAATTATCAATTAATTGTGATTGTTCTAGAAAGCCCCAATTCTAAATGAGATTTTATTGAAATATCAGATGTTTTTCCAAGAACAGATTTACTCCGAACAAGACTCAAAATATTAGAGACATTAATAATAATTAAAGCATTAAACTGAACATGTGTACATTTTCTAATGAAATAAAATCAATATATCCCTCTAATTTCCCTCGTGCAAAATATGCAATCTGTAAACACACAACACTTTTTTCCTCCCTGGATTCGAAGGGGGAGTAAAGTGCAGGTGTCTTTAGCTCTTCACTCCCCTTGATAACCATCACATCACATCAGATCGTTGATATCGTCTAATTTGTATAGATAATAAAAATTAAATTTACTATTGTGATTATTTTTCTAAAATTCATTTTCTAGAAAACCTGAACACCACCAAAGATTTAACTAACCATAGGATTAGATTAAAAACAAATAGGACAAATTTATCTTTTGATTCCCAATGACTTTTAGAGACAGATTTTTTTTATTCCATTTTTGTGAATCTAATCCAAGAATTTTTCTTATAAATTATATTATTCTAAAACAGAGGTTTTCAAATACCTACTGAGCCGCGGTACAAAATGCAAAATCACAATAGTAAGAGTGTGCCGTTAACTGAAAAAATTTGAGAACCAATGTTTTAGAATGTATCATATACATGTTTTTTATATTTCTATTTAAATTCATAATATAAAATTACACAAATTATTTTAGGCAAGAGTTCATTCGATATACTTAATTTCTTACTTAAGAAATGACTAGCTTAGGTCATTTGATTAATTATTCAAATGTATTGAATTTTATTAATGTTTAGATTCTCCAACAACTGTTGTGACTTGCATACCTATAAAATGTATGATAATAAAACATAAGAATGTGTTCTAGAGTGTAAAACAATTATCCTCGAGGGATTATTAATTTTTGATTTGCTACTCAAATTATTGGCCAATTCAACAACCTATTTTAGATAGAATAGAATGTGAAAAATTCTCTAAATGTTAAATATTTTCTATAAAAAGTTAAAGAGAGATAGAAGTCAAGGAATTGGGCTGACTGGGAAGTTGCCTGGGAGATTTGATATGCACTTCATGGAGCGTACCAAGTCTCGTGTCGAATTTTAATGCTGCGAAGAAATATTTTCGAACTCTGGCAGGTTATCTATCTGGGCTCGGTTGTCTTTTGTCTATGAATCGTTTAAAAAAGTAATTCCCATCGAGTGCTTGCAGCTTGTGAAAGAGAGGTCCTGCTTTTTTTCTACATAAGTGTAGATGTAGCTTCTCGGCTAGGGATTGAGAATGTGTGTGTCAGTCTAGTAGTGTGCAGTGCAGCATATGGCCTACATTATCGGCGACTGGGGTTCGGATGTTGTTGCTGATGGAACAATGCTCGGCCGGCGATGAGAACATTCCCACACATCAACCAAATACTATTATTCAGTTGGAAGCCAGTAACGGCAGCGCCAAGAGCTACTTCAAGAAAGAGAACCCTGTGCTTTGAACCAATCTACCTTACAGCAACGATTCTTAATTATTTATTTATTTATTCATGCATCAGGGTCGTTCGTAAAAACACATGCCCTTGAATGGAATAGATGCTCATTTTTTCTGTTAAATTCGCGTTTTTTTCTTTCTAGATTAATTCATTTGATTAGATTGAATAAACAATTGCGATATTTGATCCTCCTTTTGAAGGCCTTTTTATTTGCAAACTAAGAACTTTGTGATTATTATATTTTAGATTTTTATATATGTTAATAATATAGAAATTTCTATTAATTAATCTTCAAAGTAAATTTTTTTTATAAGATTATTTTATTACCTCACTTAAATTTCGACCATCCTTGGTTTACTATAGTAAATAACGTGTTTATAGTTTTTATTGACAAATTCAAAAAACTATAATTCAATCAATTATAAATTTTATCAAGTCCTAATGTTCTAGACAAAATTTTATTTAATAATAAGAAATTAGGTAAAATTATTTTATGTGAAACCCACCTCGTAATTTTACCCAATTTCCCATTATTAAAAAATGTTTCACCTTGAACCAACACCTATCTCCTTAAAGTTAGAAAATTGTATTTAGTTCTCACAAGGAGAGATTAGTTGAGGTAGAGAGAGGTCATCCTATCCTAGTTAAGGTTTCCTTAACAACTTATAGTAAATGCCGGAATGGTTAATGCGTCGTTTGGTCCTGGTATAGGATTTTTGCGATAAATTTTTAAATTACTTTTTGTCTTTTGATGGAAATCTATGGTCATCTTATTTGTGGCTTTAATAAATGAGCCACTGAAGAAGTTGCAAAACAGCAACGAAACGTTTGGCGTATTTAATGAAAACTTGTATTTAATTTAAAGTCATGTCCAACTCCCTACGATTCCTTTAAAAATTAATAAATCTTTATTCTTCGATCTGCTTAGAGGCCCAAGCCCTCGGTGGCTAGGTCCTCCAAATATCAATACAATTAACTACAATAAATTAACAAACATCAATACAAATTAACTTCAGCAATATAACAAATAATAAACAAGTACAAAAAAATAATAGAAATGTATGCTCATTAACAAATAAGATGACCATAGATTTCCATCAAAAGACAAAAAGTAATTTAAAAATTTATCGCAAAAATCCTATACCAGGACCAAACGACGCATTAACCATTCCGGCATTTACTATAAGTTGTTAAGGAAACCTTAACTACGATAGGATGACCTCTCTCTACCTCAACCAATCTCTCCTTGTGAGAACCAAATACAATTTTCTAACTTTAAGGAGATAGGTGTTTAATTTAATTTAAAGTCATGTCCAACTCCCTACGATTCCTTCAATTATTAATCATGGACACGAATAATGAAATATTTATTAATTTATTTATTTATTTAAAGACGTTATTTACTACTGATGTTGGTCAACTACTGGTGACCAAAACTGTATCCAGAATTATTATAAATAAATAAATAGAAATAATTTTCTAAAAGTGAATAAAAGAGGTCCATTCAAATATAATAAATAAAAATACATGTGTAATACCTACATGTAATCTATTTCTAAGACAATTTGTGATATCAAGATTTATTGAAGTATTTATATTTGAACATTTTATAATTTTTTATAATGATAAAGGGATAATCTCGAAACGTTTAAACTTGGAGTTTTATGCATTAAATCATTAAGAAACGTTAATTGCTTATTTTTTTAATAAATTTATTTATTATTCATATACACATATATATCTCTGTGTTGCTCTTGAGAAAATCAAAAGCTCTGTTACTCTCATCAAGAAACCCCTTTTAATTTTAAACATTTAATGTAAACATAATTCATTTCAATATTGTGAAAAAATCCCTTGGGAATAGCCATATAGGAATTAAAGTCACTATAGTTTTGAAAGAATAGTAAAAATTTTTGCTATTCATCTAATAATTTGACGACTTTCAGAGCTTGGATCAGATTATCAAGTTGTAAAAACGAAACTTTCATATAACGAACTTCACTGAGAAAATGAAGGGGGAATAGAGGAAATAAGTGTTTTGAAATTTGTGAAGTGGAACTAAATAAGGACAATATAAAAGTTGAAATTATTGAATACATTGTATACGGGATCTCGCACTTTGGTTACATTTATTTAGCAAAGTATCAGATCTTTAAGAAAATCAGAAAAATATGAAGAAAGAAATCTGATTAGATACCTATATCCATTATTATTGATTATTATTTTTTTTATTATCTTAGAATTAGAAATAGAATAAGAAACCAAAGTACAGTTAAAAAATGAAATTACTTCAATTTAAAATTTGTTTTGGTTCATTGTGAAGAAGAGCTTCAATCGTCTTTCAAACTACCAATCTTAAATCAATTACAAATTTTTTGTCGAAACATTGAAGAAGAAAAAAGTCGAATAAATTACCAAAATTATTTTCTTCAGAAGTAGTCTGCCTGATAGTGTAATTGTGAAGAAAATTGGAGTTTTTGCTCAGTTTTTTCGGAAATAAAAAAAATATGCAAAAACTATTGTATAAGAAAATAATAATAAATAAAAATTATAATAAAATAAAAAAATAAGCGAATTCACTAAAGAGGCTTTTAGGACATTGAAAAAAAATTTATAAGAATTTTATGACTATATTGGGCCACGGGTTGGACAGCCCTGGTTTAAATCGAATGGGATTAAAGAAGGATATGAGGAATGATAATTCATTTTTTAACCGAGTCACGGTTATAATAATCCCTGACTACCCATTATCTATTGACATGTAATAACGTGCAAAATAAATTATCAAATAATTGTGATTGTTCTAGAAAACCCCAATTCCAAATGAGATTTTATGGAAATATCAGATGTTTCTCCAAGAATAGATTTACTCCGAACAAGACTCAAAATATTAGAGACATTAATAATAATTAAAGCATTAAACTAAACATGTGTACATTTTCTAATGAAATAATATCACCAAGAGATAATAATAATAATGTTATTTCACTCGTATCCATAATAAAATTCACAGTAGGAATCGTAGAGAACTGGATAAAGATTTCAAATCCATGGCTTATTTTTTAACAAAATCTTTGTGTTTTAATTTAAAATCTTTATCCAGTTCCCTGCGATTCCTTATATGGATAATAATAATGTTTCAAACACTCAAACACGATTTAAAAAATTACATACATTCCAAAGTTAGTCAATTATTTTTTCATTAATACCAAAAGGCCAATCACTCAGAATAAAAAAAGTAAAAAATCCGTTTAGGAGATGTTTGAATAATAATTCACTAATTGAATAAGAAAAGATATTATTAAATAAATGAAATTCTATCTTTCATATAGACATTAGTTATTAGTTTAAGCTCAAGGGTCAGTAACTTGTGGATTAAAGAATCTTTCAAAAAGCATTACACTGGACACGCGAAGATCTCGGGTTCTAGTCCTTTTATCTGTAATAAAATTAATTTCATAAATAGCTGTTTTATTTTGTGATTTAGGGGTTGATTTTAAAACCAAAAAGCGCATATTTAACGTTCACAATTTTCGAAATCATTTTTACGATGTTTAGTAGAGAATGCTTTTTTGTTGGCCTTAAAAGGTAGTTGTTTCGCGACAATACTAGCAAAAAGTTAATGCTAGAGTATATTGAACAGACAATAAGGATTCATAATTCATAAGCCTAAAACTTTTTGCTGTTTATGTACCACTACTAGCCAAATCTGACAACACAGTCCGAGCTTGTATATATTTTATCATAGAAATGTCAGATAAAGTACATTATAAAGGATGATTTATAAAACCAAAAGTTCTTAATAAGCGATTGAAAGCTGTTGCGACAATGGCTGAAGGGAAAAAACGTCAAAAAAGTACTAAAGTTAACCCACTGTTCAGGTTAAATAAATTCTTTGTTGCCAGCTTGTTTTTAGTGTAAATTTTCATTATATATTTTTCATTATTTATTTATTATTATGTCAGAAACTGTGTTGTAACTATGATTTAAAATTTTCTTAAAAAATGTATTAGTTATTATTTAATGTTGGTTTAGTTTTTTATAACAATGGTAAGAAGAGTTTCTTAATTATAATTAAATATGTATGTAAACTTTCCGATATCCCGTATAGTGCACTGAAAAACTCTCTCTTTGGAATCTAATTCTACGGAACTATGTTCATAAATTTCGTTTTGCCACCAATCGATGCAGAGGTATTTAAATAATAATCTCTCTAAATTTCAAAAAAATCCTAAGAAAACCCATATGGTGAAACAACTACCTAAACGGCATGATTCGCGTGATTAAAAATACTAAGTTTAATGGTTATTATATTTGGAAAAAACGCCAAATGCCCATGCATTTTGTTGTATAAGAAAAATCAAATTTTATAAATGCACAAGAAGGGAAAAGTATATGACAAAGTCATGTAGTGCATTTAAGTCACGCCTGAGTTTTTATTACAAGAGACCTAATCGCGAATAATTTGAGAATTCTGGATAGTTTAAGAATTGTATGGCAGGCAAGCAGGCAGAGAGCAATCAAGTTGACCATTAGAGAGGGAGAAGCCTGCTTGGCCAGGGAGTTAATTAAACGAGAACAGGTCTCGTCTAATGAAATTGTTCTTTAATTGAAAAGCAGTAGGTTTCGAAAGACGAAGAAGTTGCAAAGTTGAGGGGGGTGGAGGAAACCTCAAGAGTGGCCAGTGGCCATCAGGAGACACTTGGCAACGGCGGCGTCACGGATCGGAGCCCGGGCGCCTTCGACCACGAAGTCTACTACCTTGGCGAAGAGACTCCTTGATGGCTGGCTGGCTGCGACGCCGCTGCGGAGGACGCCTTACCACTGCAGACTGCGAGGAGCCATCATCCCCCACACACCACCTACATTTACCTCCAAAAAATTTCGCTCGAGAACAAAAATCTTTTTCGGAATTTTAAAAAAAGAAAAGAAAGTCCAAAAGAATTTCTCTATAACGCAATTATTTATTATATAATAATATTCAATGGATGGAAAATAAATTTGTATAAAATACAATGCAATTTTGCAATAGATGATTTCGCGAATTGGATTGTAGTTCAGCCAGTGTTTCATTAAACAATTATATTTTGCTATAACTTGAAATACTTAAATATGTTTTTATAAAAAATTTAAAGTTTTATTCGTATTTAATTTCTTCTTATTATTATTTTTCGGCTAAAAGCCTGTTTATTCTATTTAGTCTTTCCATCGTTTTCTTGTGCGGAACCGTCTTCTTTTCTCAGTAGGGTTGATGTCATGTACCTTCCTCACCAGCCGGTCTTCATTCATTCGCAATACGTGTGCACTCCATTCTGATCTTCTCCTTTGGACCCATACGGTGACTTTTTGTATATTGCACTTTTCCCTAATATCTTCATTTTTTACCCTGTCCATTCTTGTTTTACCAGCAATTCTGCGTAGCGATTTCATCTCACAAACTTCCAATATTTTTCTTGTTTTCGCGGTTTCTGTTCTTGTTTCGGCCGCATATGTCAAAATTGGTCGAACAACGGTCTTATAGATGCGTACTTTTGCTTCCGTTCCCAGAAACTTGTTTGACCAAATCGTTTCATTCAGGCATCCTGATATTTTGGACGCCTTAATAGATTGGAATCTGACTTCCTCGCTAACGTTTTTGGAGCTGGTTATCTGAACGCCGAGATAGTTGAAGGATGACACTTGTTCCACTATGGTGTTATATAGTTGTAGCTTACAGCGAACTGGTTCTCTAGCTATTGTGAGAGTTTTCGTCTTTTTCGAAGATATCTTAAGCTTGAATTTCTCGCAGGAAAGTGCAAATTTATGTAAGAGTCGTTGGAGATCGTTTTCGCTTTTAATTAAAAAAAAAAAAATATAACCTGATGGGAGAATTATTTGCCATGAGCATTCTCTTACCACTTAAGTTCAGAAATGGATCAAAAAAGAGCTGGTGGTTCCCTTAGACTTTTCATTTATAAGTACCCCATCCCTTTCTTTTACCTCCTCTCAACTCTAAAAAAAAGTATTAAAAAATAAATAAAATGAAGCAAAAAATAAAAATTACTATCATCGGACTTTAATTCAACATAGGATGTTCTCATTGTTAGTTTTATTGGAAAAATATATTTGTGGATAAAATTTGTAATTTTACCGCTAAATATTGAAATATATGTAGCTAATCGTTAATGAACTGGTGTAAAAATATCCTGTCTCACGTTTTCTGCCATTATCAATACATACCCAAGGCAGTATTCTCATGGATAGGCGTACCGCAGGTTGGGAACCTCTTCTTTATCCCAGAGAGGTAGAGCTTCGGTATATGGGTAAAATAAAAATATATTCAAAACTCAGCCTTCGGTAACTTCCTTAATTTCTATTGTTGAAACCTTTCCGCCCTTTTTATTTTATAGAGTCTACCTCTGCAAATGATTATCATAGGGATCCTCTTGGCTGGCCTTGGCCTTCTAGCTGCAATTGTGAAGAGTCAATAAATTATAGAAAATTTGGCCTGGGTACCTTCCCTAATATATTGCCCCAATTGTAGAAACCTTTCAGTCATTTTCCTTTTTTTTTATAGATTCAAACATTGCAAATTTTTATTATGGGAATTCTTTTGTCATTTTAGCTCTAATTCCAAATTGAGATAATAAAAGATAGAAAACTTGACTTTGGTTAAATTCCTTAATTAAATAGCTTAAAATGTAGAAACATGTTGACCCTTGTATTTTTTTATAGATTCTTTTATAATAGCATAGTTTTTTAAAGTACCTACATATTTCGGATATTTGACCAATTTGATAGTTTTTATGTGTACTCAAGGAAGGCTCATGCCCCCTTCTAGCTGAAATAATCTATCCTACACTATATATAATGAAAATCCAGGAAAATTTAATATAACATTTAAAATATATTCTAAAATTTTATTTGATATTACTTTCAATCTAAATCGTTATTTTTAATAAACTATTAAAAAAATGTTGATTTTATTTTAGTTTAAAAAAGAAAAATTCTAGTGGCTGATTGTCAGAAAATTTAGATATTTATGTTGACTAATGCGTATGTTTGGAGTTATTTTTTCTTTTAATTTTTACTTTTCTATTTCAGTCATTACTTCAATGATAGTAGTATTATCACTTTCAATATTTGGTTATTACATAATGGAATAACGCAGCTTGATTATGCATGAAATACAGCCATGCTTCGGACCTCTCATCTTTAAAATTTCTTTGCAAAACATTTGGACAGTTATCAGTAGAAAAAAATATGATTTTAAAGGGGAATATAGTTTTAGAACCCTTTCAATTGAAGGCAGTAATGCTAACCATCTGCATCTCTGCCGTTCGTTTTCCAAGGCCAACGATTCAGGCGGAGATAGGCAACTCGCTCTGATGAGTGCTCGCAGTTCAGAAGGCACCTCGCAATTACTCCTAAATCCAATAAGCAGTGGTTACCAACTCTAAAGTGCAAGATCATTTCAATGTAGGCGCTCAGTTTTCTATATAAATTGTACATTTTGAGAATACAATAATTATCGGCAAGCGCATATATTCCACATTTACTCTTTCAAGACGGGCGCTGGTGTCGTTAAATCCAACATCGACTTTGTAAAAATATAAATAATTAATAAATATAAATTTTTAATCCAAAAGATAAAATATTGTCCAATGTAGGATACTCTGTGGGACATTTTCGATGTGGAACGTTTGGTCACTTTAATCTCTTCAGAAATTATCTAAAAGTTAAGATATTATATAATAACTCCAAGTATATTTTCTATATATCAGTGTAACCTGAAGCCTATCTATGACATTTCTTATTGAGAAGAGATCAAATTTTTGTTATTGTTTCTCACCAAACTCCAAGGTGTGAAACGTACAAATTAAAAATCCTAAAAATACGCTTTTATTTCGAAATGTAAAAAAGTAGAAAATACATTTTTACATTATCTAAAAAATCTTCATACACGGTTTTACTAAAAATAAAACCATGGGCTGTTTTAACTTAAAATTTATTCAAAATAAGACTACCCTTTTAGTTTTAGTCAATGGAATTAGTTGATGGGAATTTTTTGTGGATTAAAGAAAAGTATTGCTAATTTTTAGTGCATTTTAAAATCACAGGTGTTTTTTAAAGTTTTTTTTAATACTTCAGATTTACTACCATCTAGGATTAATAATAAAATCTGAATCGGGGATTTTTAATTTTTTTTTTTTTTTGTAATTGTAAGATATGATCTGATCTGATCAAGAAGCAATGAAGGCGTCTGATATGTCAACTCTCTAAGGACGATTGTGAAAGGAGTTTGACCGAGATTCGGGAGGTTTGCGGGGGTAGAAACCACATGCGCACCCATCACGTGTTGGCCCACCGGAAGCTTATACCATTCACCACTTCTACTTTATCCACCTTTTGATGCCCTGAGGGATTGCTTCCGGCGAGATGAGACGGCATTTGATGCTGAGGCCCATATCCTTTAAAAGGGTTCAAATCCAGAACATTGAAGAGAGATGAAGATTAGAAAATCATTTGAATTACAATCGGAATTGAAATCTCTTTCATTATGCTAATTCTTAATGAGGAGAGACAGACCCCATTGCAGAAATTGATCGAGTAAAGAGAACCAGGGTTTCACTAGTATGACTTCAAACCATTAAAGAGAAATTGAGAAAACGTTCACACAGGAAATATAAATATTATATATTTATTGTTTTTTTAATACTATAGGTTGCCTTCATGACGCCTGGTACCTGAATGAAAAAAACTTGTTTTTGATTATTTAAATATTTTATTCAATAAATAATTGAAAATAAAATATTCACAGGCTTATTATTGAAATATTTTTATTTAATAAAATTTATATTAAAAAAAATACAGGGATTTTTTTTCAGGTACGCTCGGCAGGCGAAGAACAAATTTCTATCAATAAACTGTACATCGGTGCCAAGAATCATTTCTCTAGCTCAAACCGTTTGCTGACAAAAAATTGCTGAATCACTAAATTTAGGGAAAGCGTATTTTGAGTATATGGTACCCTCCACTTTTAATTAAAAATAGATCTTGATCAGGTCTTTCGTTATTCAAATAGATTGATTTTATACACCTAGAGGATTTCAAATTCATCAGCTGACATTATTTCCATCGTCTCAAACTGGTGAGATACGGTTGTTTGGATCGGGTACAAATTCAGCCAAAAGTTTTTTTACTCTAGCAGAGATAAGATTTTAATTTTTGTAATTAGAATTACAGTAGAATCTCCTTTATCCGGACTAACTGGAACCAAAGCCAAACTGGATAATCGAAAATTCGGATATATGGGTAATAATAACAAAACCTCAAATAAGCGAATTTGAATTTATTACGATAAAAAAAATGTTTATATCAAAATTACATAGAATTGTTTAAAAAAATACATTTTTGGTGAAATTATAATTACATTCTTCCTATCAGAGTTAAAAATTATTATCTATGTGAACATTAAATTGAATTTGCCCTCGAAACTATAGTCTCGTTATAAATAAATAAAATTTATAATTCCAGCAGAAGACACACTCTTTTATTGTCTCCTCCAATGTGTTAAAACTCTTATGACAAAGCATTGCAGTACACATGCAAAGATCCCGGGTTCGAGCCCCGGCTGATCCTTTTGTCTGTAATAAAAATAAACTTTTCTTCGTTCCCTAAATTTGAATTTGTTATTAAATTGAAAGTTTTTGCCGAGAGTAGCAGAATTTTTATATATTGAAGGAGACAATAAAAGAGTGTGTCTTTGCTGGAATTATAAATTTTATTTATCTATAACGAGACTATAGTTTCGAGGGCTTTGCCCTCTTCATCAGTCTATTACAATGTATTCACAGATTCATAAATTAATTTCTGTGAATACATTGTAATAGACTGATGAAGAGGGCAAAGCCCTCGAAACTATAGTCTCGTTATAAATAAATAAAATTTATAATTCCAGCAGAAGACACACTCTTTTATTGTCTCCTCCAATGTGTGAACATTTATTAAAATAAAAATGTCTACAAATCGGAGGTCCGGATAAACGAGATTTTACTGTAGTAGGTAATACTTTTTTGTAATTTAATTTTTTTTTAATCCACTTTTCTTCCTTCTGTGTGATTAAAATATACTTTAACGAGGGTTTCTTTTTATTTCTAATGGCATAAATCAAATATGTATACAAGAAACTTGTTTAAAATTGTTTCAATTTATTCAATAAAAATTGTGGCCCGCATGAGAAAGAAAAGTATAAAAAAATCCATAAACATGAACTTATTTCGCTGTGCCCCCCCCCCCCCCCCCAGAATTAGCCAAACTAAGGAAAAGTTTTCGCAAGGCAGCTGCAATACGACTTAGTGAACACAATTGGTGATAAATTATATAACGTACCCAAAATTAGCAGCTATTCAAAGATGACAATAATGTCATTTAATCACAAATTCATAAAAATTACTTGGAATCGCATCGGCATATCCAATCTGTTACGGTCCTTTTCCAACTCTATACATCACCAACTTTAATGTCCAATCTCTCAAAAAGTTGATCTAAAGGTGAAAAGAGGTAGACGAGGGGTGAACCGCGACCTAATATCTTGTACACCTACTTCCACTTCCATTTCCAAGTAGAAGACAATATATGAAGGGGCATTATCTAATGAATTCCATAATAATTCCAAAGACGTGTACACCTAATTCCAATCGCGCTTCACCCCTCGGAGATAGATAAATAAAGTTAAACTATTAGGTACATATAGAGATTTTTTATTTCTTAATATTAAAATTGTTTGACCTGTTTTTAATTTATACTTTTGGATACGTACTTAATGAATTATAACGGCCTTAAATAATATAGAATAGGGATTTCTATATTTTTTTTAATTTTATGGGACCTAAATATATCTAAGAATTTTTAGGGTCAAGTGCGATACTTTAAACAGCGGTCGGCAACCTTTTAGATATTGAAGAGCACTAAATTGACAATTTAAAATTTCGCGGACAACTAAATTTGCAATATAAAATTTCTTAGGCCACTTACATAATTTTATGGTTATAACGGGCTTAACTCATATAGAATAGGGATATCTGTAATTTTTTTTAGTTTTACAGGACCTCTATATTTCTTAAGAATATACGAATTATTTACGAGGATTTGAGTAATTATATTTATATATAAATAATATTAATTGCATTTATTTTATGGTTTGTTACATTTTTAATGCCGCAGACCGAGTAGAGGGTTAATTAATCTCCTTTGAATTAGAAGTTTTGCAAATCACATTAGTTTTTATAACAAATCAATTAGCAATATCTTGTTCTATTTTAGATATAATAATATATATTATAGCTATATAGCTAAAACAAAATTTACTTTTTACTTAAAAATTTTATTAAATGAGATCAGAGAATTTAAATAATATCTGCATTTCTTTGCGGACCATTAAAAATAAGCCACGGACCACCGGATGCCCACCGCTGCTTAGACTCCTTGTCCAGATCTAGATCGTGGATTCCAAAAGATCAAAAGAATTATAAATACAAAATTAACTGATGCACAGTATTGAAAACAACTGAAATAAATAGGGGGGGGGGGGATGAATCCCCTCTGATATCGCAATATAAAAATATTTCTACTAAAATCCTAGAATTTATCCTAAAAATTAAATTCTTTCTCTATTAAAATAAATAGGTTTAAACTTGTGTGAGCTTAAAATTTAGTTAATAAACATAAAGAAACACGTGAAGTCACTAATCCTCTATGACGGTATCAAATGTTGAAACTTTGATAAACAGGCTAATGATCTTATCGTATGAAAATAAAATTAAAAAAAAAAAATCATTGGGGAATTATTCGAATCATGGGAATTTGCTACTAAACATTAGTATTAAAATTTATTCTTTATTACCTTTGAAACTGAAAGATTTGCAAAATTCTTAATTTTGTTAAAATAGGTGTCCATATTAATTATAAACATTTTTTACTACAACTGATGAGTATGAAAGTATCCATTTGATTTTAACGTGATGCTGTATACTATACTTTATCACATATCGCGTCTAATTGAATCTTTAAGGGGAATTTTTCGGGGCGGGCCGTATTTGAACCTGCGCTATGGTGACCCATTCGATTTCAAGCCCAGCTTTTAATAATAGATTTCTATGATTATCTTAATTTTATTCATGGCCTCTTGATATCTTGTTTTTCAATTTTTCCGTTGGCAAGGGTTAAAGTTCATCTCATATATCAGCGAAGATGGGGTCAGAGAGGAAACAGTGGCCCAAGGGAGACCCTTTTCGGATCTTTCCAACTTCCCTTGCTTAAGATCAGCACATCCGCTACTTTAAAACACCCTAAGAAAATGTTAGAATTCTAAACGTGAGAAATAAATCTTATCCCAAAAACCATATCAATTTCTCTACACTGTGTGTGGCAGTTTCGATTCCCTCCCCCCCTCTTTTTATTTAAACTAAAATCAAAGAAATGAATAGTAAATTAACCTTGAAGCATCGTTTGTTCAAATGACAAAGCAAGACATTTTATAAAGATTAATCTTAAAAAAGTAGCTATGCAAATTTTAAAGCTTTTAAAGATTACATTTGAACGAGCAGAGAACTCAGGTAGATAAGAAGCTGGTGCTTAAAAAAACAGCGTCAATGATGCCTTATCTGCTGAATTGCAGTCGACGAAGCTAATATTTTTCTAACGCTGTATAACATTACCTCGACCAACAAACAAGCTAGAATGTGAGTTGTAGTGGAGACGAAGCATTCCCTGTTTACTATTAAGAAAAATAACCACAAACATAGAATGCATTTTAACCTTTACAAATTCATATCAGTTTTCACAACATGTATGCTAACATTGATAACAATAAAGTTGTTTTAACCTCTTGGCTTTCGTAATCCATTTATAGATTTCAAGGGTTAGATAAAATGTAGAGAGTGGTCCTATTTGGCCAATTCATTTCCTCTGTAATTATCTAGGTGCCAATCAGGGGAGGTCGGTGACTTTTCAGCCAGAGGATGCTGTCCGAAAAATGTCCCTTCATTTTTGAAAATTTTATTTTATTATTTGCGAAATTCATCGATAACCGCTTAATATAATTTTTCAAATTTCACATTAGATTTTTTTCATTTGATATTAAAGACAGAACTGACAGTCTATCTTCACTTTGACTACTTCCAGGGATAAGTAAAAATTATCCACCTTTCTATCTTAGAGGCTCTGTCTGAGTACTTTCAATAAATATTTTTTTGATTGTTATAAAATAATTAGTTTGGATATAAAAAATTATGATACCTATGGTTTGGGTGTATGGTTTGCACTTAGCCTCTTTGTTTTTATTAATATTTTGTTTACCTAATTATAAAATTGTTTTTCACGTTCTCATAATAATATATTCAAAAAAAAAATGATTTTTATTTTTTTATTTTTGAGTATCCAGTTTCTTTGATGTTGAGTGTACAAATAGATCCTAGGCAGGGTGGGCGCGGTACGCGGTATATCCTTGACTGATATGCCAATTCAGTTGTTTAAATACCAGGGGCTCCCAGGATCAATGTGTGACTATTAAATTAAATGACCGGTTTCATACTGCTACTGGCACAGCGAGTGTGCCGCGACAGGTTTGAACTTGATTGCGTCTGGTGATACCTCTCTCTCCCACCCTTTGCTAGACAAGCCTTTGGATCAGTTTGTCTATAAAACAATTTTATAATAAGGTAGACAAAAATTAATTACAAAAAGCGGCCAAGTGCAATCAAATACTTCTGCCAAAACATATTTTAGTTCATCATTCACAATAAAATGTTTTATTCAATTTAAAAATTTTAAATGAAACTCAAGACTTCGAGTAGGTGTAAACTAATTTATTTTCAAACTCATAAAATCAAAGTATTTTCCATTATATAGCGAAAACGATTCAAATATGAAATCTGGAAAATTCTATTCATATTCTAACGTTAAAAAGTTTCATAAATTTTAAATTAAAGGTGAGCAAAATAAAGCTAAACGAGATTCATATATAACAGGGTATGAAGATACTCTTGACGATCTGAGATTTTAGGGATGAGCCACATCTACAGCATCCAAGGACCAAAAATACCAAATTATTGTCAAATTACTGATAAAATAATATTATTAACAATTTACGCATTTATATTAGACAATTTAACCATCTATTTATTTATATTTGAAATATAAAGACCTATTGCTGTTTTTACTAGTGTCCTTTCATTTGCAAGATTGCATGTGTACCCGAGCACGAATTGGACTTTTGAGTCAGCAGAAGGTGTCTTAAGTACTTGACCCTACTATTATGTCACTACCCCATCATGGCACTCATAAATCATATTCTTTCTTTTGCCCAAAGAAAATAAATAAAGAAAAACTGACCAACATTATTATGTCCCATTAGTGATTTTCCTGAATCAACCCTTTGATTCTAGAAAGTCAAACATAAAAACACATTGGGTAAATGTCTTATTTTCTATTCTCCTTTTTTCTGAAGTACATTAATAATTGTATCTTAATAAATAAATATTTACTATTTACAATAATAATGACACAATGCAAATAGAACCAAAATCATTAACACAAAATTAGTTCTTGTTTCAATAATTTTTTTTTCTTACGAATTTCCAAAAATTGGATTCAAGGAAATAAAGGTATATTTGGATTTGGATCTTAAAAATTTGAACATTGCAAGAATATCAAGTCTCTCGGTCAGTGTTTCCCAATGTCGCTGGGAGATGGTCTTAGTCTTTTAGTTATAACTCGAGTTCTAATTGATTTACAAACAAGTGGTAATTTGAAAATCAAAGAGGAAGCTGTTTTCAAATACGTCAATAAAATATTTTGATTTAAAATATTGCTGTTTAATATCTAAGCTATTGTAAAAAATCGGGAAATCGCATGATAATCATCGTATAAAACTCTACTAGAATCCAATTTTTGTTTAGTTTTTGTTGAGCAGTGAAATTGACTAATTCATTCAATATGATTCTAATTTGACAAAATAGGTTGATTGTTTAGAAAAGTGGTTCTTAACCTTTTTAAGTCGCGACCCAAATTTGAGAAATATGTTCATGTTACGACCCAAAAAAAAACATTTTTTTTATACTTTTTTTAGATCATTTTTAAACAATTTTCTTCAATTTTACAATGATTACCTTATTTTTAAGTCGCTTTTATAAATTAAGATATACAAAGGTACCTACTTTTAGATCCCGGGAATATTTAATGAAAAGCACGTGTTTTTTATATTTTTACTTATCTTCTTCTTTAAGTGCCATATCAGGTCTCCCTGACGTTTTGGTTCCTCTCCACATATACTTGCCCTGAGTGTGTTTAGCTGTTTTTACACAGATATACGGGACCCACTTTTAACGCTGGTTCGGCTAGTTTGAGGAGGTTACTTTTACTTATATTAAATAAATAAGTTAAAATTTATAGAAAATCGACCCAAAGAATATGCTTAGCGACCCAATTTTGGCTCGCGATCCTAGGTTAAGAAACACTGGCTTAGAGAATGAAAATCACTTAATATAAAATTTGGGGTGAGTTTACCATATAAACTAATTAGTAAACCTTGTTTTGATATTGTTTTTGGTTTTTAGGCTAGAGATCATACACGATTCGGCAACAGCTCACACGAAATTTGGTAACACTAATGGAATTGATAAAGTAAATTAAAATTTTATTGTAAAGAAAGGCATTGTTGGTGGGGGGGGGGTGCTCTTGAGATTATTTTGAGAACTGACATCAAACCAGAGCTGTTTGATAAGTGATAAGGCAGGCGTCTTGGATCGTGGCAGCAGCACCCAGGTCTGGCCTGGGCGTGTCCCCTAAGTCGTGGAGATGTCGTGCTAGATAACTCCTCAGCCAGAAAAATGCCTCCCAAGCCTACCTCCTTCATTCCGGTGCTCTCAGTTTGTAAAACAATCTTGTTTATTGATTTACACCAATTGAAAGGACAGTCCAGGTGGAAGGAGCGGGAAATCCAGAACCTGAGGACATGTCAATGTTGCCGAAGAACTTTCACAGAACCCAAATTTATAGATAATAATAAATAAATCTTTTTCTAGAAATAAAAAATCAAATAAGATTTTTTAAATTTATAAATTAGTTTAATCAACAGATTAAATAGATGCGTAAAAATTCAGTGGAATTGAGAACCTCCTCCTTTTTTGAAGTCGGTTAAAAATATTAAAATTATATCATTATATGAGTATATATCATTATATGATCCTAGATGTGATATTGATTTATAAATTATTTAAAAAAATTAACAATAACTAAATTAAATTGAAAGTTTCTTTTTGCTGAGGGTAGCAGAATTTTTATAAATTGAAGGATTTATTAAATTAAACATTTATTTTTCTCGCAGAAGACACACTTTTTTATTGTCTGCTTCAATAATTTAACTAATTCAATGATATAATTATACAAAAATGGTTTAAAAAAGTAATTTAAAATTTAATAGCTATTTAAATGAAGTTATCTCATTTGAGGTTTGTGGTTTACTTTAATCTATTTTTATTTTTAATGTATAATTTTAATAAATTGCGTTGAGTTAGTTGACTTTAATATCTTCATAAGACCAAAATCATTTCATAAAGAGAAATCAATGAGGTTGTCCTCTGCTTGATGCAAATAAACATATATACATACAAACAAAATCTTTCCATAATCTATTATAAACCCAATTCTAATTTAGAAATATTTTTTTGGCTAAAAATTATTTACAATTTTTTCTATTAGGTTCACAATGTTTCTGAATTAATATTTTTGATAAATGAAGATAGAATCAATTAGCGAGTATTTGAATGGTCATTGATGATTGAGACTGAAATAATGGGATTCAAGTAGAAAAATTTAAACCGATTTTTCAATTTCACCTTTCCAAAATTTGTCTTCCCAAGCATCAATTTAACCAAGGAAATTTTCTAGAGTAAAATTTAATTTGTTTTATGTCTAGTTTTAAGGCAGATACATTTCTTATCAATAAATCATAATCACCTTTTCCAGAAAGAAATCTTATATTGTTTTGTTTAATTGTGATAGGAAGTTTTTTCAGATTATAATCACATTTAATAATTATCAGAATGACTATTCAATTGATATTCTTTCTTTTTCGCTGAGAAATGATACGACTTTTTAGAGTAAGTATATCATATTATTATTATTTTTTTTTTTTAAAGAAGAATCTGACAAATAAAAAAGTCGTTTCGGCTTTTCTTAATGAGTATTCATTTTCAAAATCTGATAACACTGCTCGACAAAAATTAAACAAAAATTTCCCCACGTAAACTTAACAATGGATTCAAGTATAGTTTTATACGCTGATTATAATGCAATTTCCCGATTTTTTACAACACGTCAGAGTTTTGAGATATTATCGATCAAAATGACGAAAAAGCCCATTTTGGTCTATTTTCGAGGCCCATTAGATATTAAACAGCAATATTTTAAATCAAAATATTTTATTGACGTAATAGCTTCCTCTTTGATTTTCAAATTACCACTTGATTTTAGCTCAATTAAACCCGAGTTATAACTAAAAGACTAAAAACTTATGTTTTTATCTATGTTTATTATCTTTTAAAATAACGTAGTTTTAGTTTTTTATATATAACTCGAGTTATGATTGAGCTAAAAAGAAATGGTAATTTGAAAACCAAAGAGGAAGCTGTTTTCTATTACGTCAACAAAATATTTTGATTTCAAATATTGCTGTTTAATATCTAATGGGATTCGAAAATAGGTCAAAATGCCTTTTTCGTCATTTTGATCGATAATATCTCAAAACTCCTACGTGTTGTAAAAAATCGGGAAATTGCATGATAATCAGCATATAAAACTCTACCGGAATCCATTGTTAGATTTACTGGGAGAAATTTTTTGTCGAACAGTGTAATTGATAATAATGTATAAGCTATTTTAGATTTTAATTATATATTTGGAATTTTAAATTCAAATAATTAAAACAGCATATTTTTAAGCTTTGACAAACCCTGATGGCCAAGAGAATTCTATGAGACATTTATTTACTCGTAATACGTGGAGACTAGATGAGAGGGTTGCTTGTTACCAGGCTGAAAGCTATATTTTCATTTTCAAAATAATTTAAAAATTGATCTGTCTTATCTATTTTATATGCAATTTTTTATTATTTATAATAGTGATTCATTGTAAATGGAAGATTATTATGGCTAGATAGATTCTTGAATTTAAGAAATGAATTACGCAAGATAGGAAAATCTTCTAAAATTGCTACCTCATCCAACCTCGTACTTTGTCATTGTAAAATAAATTGAATTTTTAAAGTGTAGCATTATTCTACTTAATGAGAAATGATGCGATCAATTGCAGACTTTCAATTTCTAAGGAAATCACGAGAGGCTGTCATTTCAAATATCTGAGATGGAATGGATAATTTTTCTTTATAAATAAGATTTGTTCAGGAATCGAATCAGAGAGACAAAATAACAATCCTTTCCAATTGACTCCGCCATATATACCATATTGTGAATAAATATTATAAGGGCAGCCAAGTTACCCTTTCTGATATTAAAGAAAAATTATCCATTCTAAATTAAAACAGGAATAGTAGGGAATTGGTCAATATATGTAAAACAGAGTTTTTATTAAATAGGCCAAACGTTTCGTCGATTTATTTCGACTTCCTCATTGGCCATCTGATCACTCTGTCAAAAGACAATTCCACTATGCGACGAAACATCTTTAATCTTTTTTATTAATTCTACAATACATTATTGGTCTCAATTACTCAACAAAAATTTATAAAATTTCTATGTTGTTTTAAACAGACAAGGCATTTGGAAATTGAAACTGAATATCTGATATAAATATATAATAATATAATTTGCAAATGTCATGTCTGTTTAAGAACAACATACAAATTTTATAAATTTTTAATTTTTTTAATTGTTAAAAGGGGAAAAAATTTCAAGATTGTATTGTAGAATTAATAATATTATATTTTAAAAAACTAAAAAACAGCTTCTAAAAAGTACAACATAATGTAATACTTAATCAAAAAGTGTGGGGCGCAGAAACTTTTAATTAATTTCGACAAAGAGCCCCACGCTTTTTGATTAAGTATTACTTACATTATTTTTGTACTTTTTAGAAGCGTGTTTTTTAGTTTTATATAATTTCATTTAAATTGAATAGGTAAACAATTATTTTTATAGAGAAATGTTTGCGGAATATTACAGAACAAAAGTCACACTGATACATAGATTCAGGTGAAGCTAATATAAAGCGTGTAAAAAAAATTAAAGATGTTTCGTCGCATAGTGGAATTGTCTTTTTACAAAGAGTGATAAGATGGGCCACTGAGTAAGTCGAAATAAATCATCGACGAAACGTCTGGGCCATTAAATAAAAATTTTTTTATTTATTGTCCAATTCCCTACTATTCCTGTTTGAATTAATATCTATTAAGGATGCGAGTGATATACCATTATCCATTCTATCTCGGATTTAATAAATGAAAAACTCTCGTGATTTCCTTGAATGCTTGTCTGAAATTATTATCGAGTAGAAAATTATTTGAATATTTTATTAATGAGATGAAAATTAAAACAAAAAAAAAATGCAAAATTGGTGAGCCTAATTTTAATCAAATTAAATATTCTAAATGGATGGGAATTTGTAAGTTGTGTCACGGAATGTGAATGTTTTGTAGGGCCCCGGGGACATATGCCGTGTGGATCAACAAGTGGTCGGTCGGTGGTCGTGGTGAGAGAGCATCTGCAGACGAGCATCAGCAACAGGTTGTGCCGGGGTTGAGGGGGATGCTCGAGGTACGGGGGTCGGGGGACGGCTCTCGTTTCACAAAGCCAGCGCCAAGAGCTTGGGAAAAAGGTCCCAAAAATCCCTCCCACGACCCGGGGCCCAGTTGGCCCTGTCGAAATTAGAGTAGATTCCGACCCAAACGCCAGGGTAGAAAAAAAAGAATATAAGATTTATTCGTCATAATTTCTATTTTGAATTTCAAAATAGAAAATAATTTGGTTCGCTTCTTTATTATATAATTAAATCAAATTATACAAAACTTTAAGGACAAGGTTACAGATTAGAATTTAAACGGGCCCCCTTTTTTTTAAAATTAATTCAGATTTTTTGTTTATACATTTATGCATAAAAATAATAAAAACGAATCAGATGGGAAATACTTTCTAAGTTCAAATTTGAATTGTTGATTTTTTAAAAAAATACACATTTTTGAATTTATTAAAAAGACAATTGTGATTGCCAATAATAATAAAAATTTTTATCATTAATTAATAGATAGTCTAACTAATATAAATTTTAATAAAGATTGCATTGCATAAAATTATTATTAATTTAGAATTTAATTGCAAAGAAAGGCATTTGCGGAGAGTGAGATGACGTACTCTGACAACTACAATAATAATAATCCATTTTAAGGTGAAATAAAATCATAGGTAGGAAGAGAAAAAATATTTAATTGAATCAAGGGGTGAGAAAAGAAAAAGTCTCATGAATATAGTTGAATAGAAAAAAAAATGAATTTATTGATAACTGCTTAACAAATTTGAACTCAAAAATTTCTTTACCTTGTTGTCAAAAATGATAGTGACGTTTAAACAAAAAATAAATTACTATCACTAAATTCAAAATTATTCTTATCCCTTATTGTCAAAAAGTAAAAGTGACGTAAAGCCCGATTTCTTTCTTTAAATCCAAAATTATTTTCAACCCCTTGTTGTCTGACTTAATAACAAATGAGCGATTTTTCTTTCCTTAAATCCAAAATAATTACATTTAGTCCCTTTTTGAGAAAAAATAATGGTTACCTAATAAAAAATTAGCAGATTTCTTCTACACCTAAGTACAAATTATTTTCATCCCCTTGTCAAAAAATAATACTGATATAATAACAAATGAGCGATTTCTTTCCTTAAATCCAAAATAATTTTCATCCCCTTATTGTATGACTTATTAACAAATGAACGATTTCTTTTCGAAAATCCAAAATAACTTTTAGACCCTTTTTGAAAAAAAAATAATAATAGCGATTTAATAACAAATCAGCGATTTCTTTCTATGAATTTGAAATTATTATAATCACTCATTGTCAAAAATTGTGACGTAAAATAAATGAACTATTTCTTTCTTCAAATCTAAAATTTAATTAAGTAAATGAATTGAAATAGGTTTCCTATTTAATTTTTTTTTCAAACATTTAATGATTTTTGAAAGAAAATAAGATTTATTTCCTTATTTAAAGGTAGGCAAGAAGCGGAGATTTCAATATCCCCGGAGTTCTTGTTCATGGTAAATCTTGCAGGTAAATTCTTAAATGCAAATATAGACAAATTCTATCTAGTGAGAATCATATCTAAACATACACGGATGGACGGATATTTTTTTAAGCAAGGTCAACGTGCATCGAGCCGTGAATTGACCGGTAAAAGTCAAGACGAAGAAATGCGCTCAGAAGAAAAATTCAAACGACAATTGTATACGATAGTAATTTTTGAACAGGTGCAAAGTTCCTTAGATGCGAGTATCTTAGACAAAAATAAATTCTATGATTGTAAGATAAGTATTATCTGTTCTAAATCTAATTAGATAAAAAAGAAAAATGACAAGCGATCTTTGTTTCATACAACAATTGTGTTTGGGCTAATTAAAATAGTAAAACTAAGAGACTTACCTCGTTCTTCGATGACACAGAAGACGAAGCCAGCCATGAAGAGCATCAAGAGCAGGAGAAAATGTAAAGAAGGAGATAGCACAGGTGACATCCTCATTTTGGTTAAATAAAAAAAACAACGTTTCCGAGATCACTTCGAAATTCCGAAAGGCAGGCAGTCACGTCACGACACTTTTGTTTTGCACATTCCAGGGACAGAGGCAGCCGAAGGGTGGTTGCCTAGGCGAGGGCCATGGGTACACACGGGGCGAAGAACGAAAAGAACGGAATACTATGAGCGTGGCTGGTAAGCGCTGAGCCCCGCTGAGCAAGTCTGACACTATTCAAAAGCACGCGGAGAACTCACCATCCCTCCAGCCCCCCCCCCTACCAGCTAGGCATGCAGACCTACCTACCGCTTACCAACGAGCCACTTCCCCTCTGCTGAGACTCAGCAGTTCGCGCCACATTCAAATCTTGCTTACCAGCCGTTCATGCTTAAGACGATTTAGCTAATCAATATTAACTTAAAATCAAAAGAACCATCCATTCTAATCGAATAATTGAGGAATAACAATTCTACATTGCATTTTTGACGTCTTGGCCATTAGTTGTAACTGAGGGATGAACCGCGATTGGATGGGTGTACATGTCTTTGGAATTATGTGGAATTATTTTGGAATTTATTAGATAATGCCCCTTCATCTATTGTCTTCTACTTGGAAATAAAAGTGGAAGTGGAAGTAGGTGTACATGAGATAGGTCGCGGTTCACCACTGGGTTGTAACCATTGCTGAAGACTTGAAGGAATCGACTTAAAATAAAGAAAGTCATCGATTGTCATCTAATTCTTGAGGAATAAACATTTTAGAATGTATTTTTGACGTTTCGGTTATTATAGGTAACCATTACCGAATACATGGAGGAATCTACTTAAGGAGGTTCTTTCGAGACAATCCACACAAAAAGTTTTAGCCTCGTAACCACTCTATAAATACAAACGGAACTAAAATTTTAGGGTATTTTTTTAACGTGACTGTCCACTCACACTACGAAATCTCTATATAGATACACACATACTTGCCGGTCGTTTCCAAGCCATTGTGCTTATATCACCTCCATTAAAAATAATCGCCCAAATTGTTTTTTTTTTTTTTTATCAAAACTACATGGTAAATAATTTCAATTTTTTTAAGTTACTCCGAATATATTATTCTAACAAATATTAGTTTTTCATCAAGATGGTGAAAGTCCTTCAATGAAAAAATAAATAAAATAATGATATATCCCCACCCTTTTCCTATCTACCCTATGTAAGAAATGTCATTTTTAATTGCAATTATTTCATGTTTGGTGTGGTAAATCGTCTTCAAATTTTAACAGTATGTGTATTATGCTTTTAATGACTTATATTCCAAGTTTTAATGACTTCTTGAATTTTTGCATTTATGAAAGAACTACCTTAAGACGATTTAGCTAATCAATATTGACTTAAAATCAAAAAGAACCATCCATTCTAATCTAAAAATTGAGAAATAACATTTCTTCATTGCATTGTTGACGTTTTGGCCATTAGTTGTAACCATTGCTGAAGACTTGGAGGAATCGACTTATAATCAAATAAAGTAAAAAGTCATCGATTGTCGTCTAATTCTTGACGAATAATCATTCTACAATGTATTTTTGACGTTTCGGTACTTATTGGTAACATGGAGGAATCGACTTAAAATCAAATATAACGATCGATTCTCATCTATAATACTGGAGGAACAACCTTATTACATTTCATTTTTGATGTTTTGACTATTAATGATAACTACTGCTGAAAACATGGAGGAATCGACTTAAAATAAAAAAGACCAAATTATTTTTTTGTTAAACAACTCAGCCACCAAATCATCAAATTTACAATTACTATTATTGTTTATTATCTCCTGTTTTTGAGCTAGTGTGTCCACAAAAATTTACTAACAGACATTTTGACAAAACAATTAATATCTCTTAAAATACAATTTTTTCCATGTTCACTTATTAGGGCTTTTTTGTAGACCAAAACGCCATGGCTTCGCCCAATTTTTTTAATGAAAATAGTTTCAGTAGTTTTTTGGACATTTCTAAAAAAACGAAGAAAAACCCACTTTTTTTATGCCCGATTACAATACTTGACTATTCCCTGTATGGTAAAGTAAAAAAGATATATACCATTTACGATATAAATATTTACGATTAGAACGAACAAAATTCCAAATGTACCATACTTGCTAGCCATTTAACTAACCTGGGGCACAATTTAGAGTTTTCTAATTCCACAAATTTAAATAAAGAGCAGAATTAAAAAAAAATAATAATCATAGAAATGATCGAAATTTGAAAGAACAAAATTTAATTAACAAAAGGTCAGAAATGGAGTGTTTTTCTAATATTTATGAAAAATTTGTAGAGAAAAATAATGTTTTGTAAATATTTTATGAGGTCAACAGTGCCTAATACTACTGAGTCTTCCCGATACAACCCTTCTTCCATTCAATCACATTAAAACAAAAAGGAAAATATTATCTCCAAGAAATTGATTGGAGAAAGAAGCCCGTAATTCTTCCCGGCAAAAAAATAAAAATATTTAAGTCAAGATAATTAAGAGGGAGCAGGAACCTATTTAAAAAGATATGTAAATATTTGAATGAGTGAAATGAAACAGTTGATTTTTTCAGTTTGAATCGTATTAATGCATTATCTATGTTAAAAAATATACTTAAAGAAATTTTCTATTTTACAAATAAAATATAAATTAAAAAAATTTGCGTTATTTTGGACCAGCAGTGTATTTAATAAAATTATGTTAGTAATAAATAATTGTTGGATAAGAAATTTTATTATATGTTAAGACTTAAATTAATTGAAAAAAATAGGTGATATTTTTGGGATTCCAGACACAAACATTTAGTTTAATAAATTTTAATAAGCAATAAATAAATAAATTAGTAAAATAACTAAGTTTTAGACGAGATAAAATTCTCATTAATTAAAAAAAAATTTAATAAATTAAATAAAATAATTTTTAAGAAAAAATAAAACCGACTTCAAAAAAATGAAATGCAACAAATAAAATACACTAAAAGGTATAAAATAATTATTAGCTTATTTAGTTACAATTAAACTACAAAATATCAACATGATTACTTTTTGTACTCGGTGCCAATGCGATTCATAAAAGGTATATGTTTGGCACCGACTTTAAAAAGTAATTTCATGTTAATATTTCGTAGTTTAGTTGTAACTAAATAAGTTAATAATTATTTTATACCTTTTAGTGTATTTTATTTGTTGAATATAATTTTTTTGAAGTCGGTTTTATTTTTTCTTAAAAATTATTTTTATTTTTCTTTTCTAGTGATGTTATTAATAGTGATCATATCATCAGAACTTGACCAAATTAATATGGCACCATTTCTAAGATACCTTCTTTCCAATAAAAAAAGAATCATCGAAATCGGTTCATAAACAAAAAAATTAGTAGACCTAACCTCTTTGTTTATGAACCGATTTCGATGGTTCTTTTTTATCCGATAGAGGGTGTCTTAGGGATGGTGCCATATTAATTTGATCAAGTTCTGATGATATGATCACTATTAATAACATCACTAAAAAGAGAAAAATAAAATAATTTTTTAAGAAAAAAATAAAAACCGACTTCAAAAAATTAAATGCAACAAATAAAATACACTAAAAGGTATAAAATAATTATTATCTTATTTAGTTACAACTAAACGACGAAATATTAACATGAAATTACTTTTTGAAGTTGGTGCCAAACATATACCTTTTATGAATCGCACTCGACGGATCTTAGTACGTTTGGAGGGTATGCTCGCTTATAGGTATAGTTTGTTTAGCACCGACTTCAAAAAGTAATTTCATGTTAATATTTCGTCGTTTAGTTGTAACTAAATAAGATAATAATTATTTTATACCTTTTAGTGTATTTTATTTGTTGAATTTAACTTTTTGAAGTCGGTTTTTATTTTTTTCTTAAAAATTATTTTATTGAAGTCGGTTAAAAAAATCATTAGACTAGTTTTGTGGAAATTAGGAAAAACGGAAAAATATAAAATTAGTGATTATATAAAATAAAGAGAAAGAGGCATGTGGATTGTGATAAACTTCGTTTGTATATAGATTAAGATAAACGAATATTTAGTAATTAAGACTGATATTTTATTTATTTATTTATTTTTAGAGTAGGAAATTCGCTGCTTGGACACCAACATGGTATATTCTACCAAAAGAGGTTTTTGTCACTTTTTGACACCTTATCTCAAGTTTTTTTTTTAACGAAATTTACCCTTAGTTATCCAATATATTACTTGTAATTAATTTTGAGTCGTGAGTTTTAACAAAAAATAAACATCCATTGAATTTGCTATTCACTTTAAAGTAGATGCCTAACAGCTAGAAGCGCTGATTTAAATTTTGTTTTGAATCCAATTTTTAAAGCTTATTGGGAAATTTTCACTGTTGAGTATCATTTTAGAGTGTGACCTGAATGAATATATTACCTTTTACACGCTTTATATTAGCTTCACCTATGTAGGTATTTATATTTTTAGGTATGAATATGATTTTTGTTTTGTTGAATTCTCCAAACATTTCTCTATAAAAATAATTATTTATAGCATTTATCTTAATTGAAAAATTTTATATAGAATTATGTAAAATATTTTAGAAACATAAATATCGACATTCCGATGCCTAGACAACACAATCTGTATTTAAATCTTTTTTTAATATATATATGGCTTAGTGGAGAATGAACGTGTTTTGGATTATTTCCTGAATTTTCTGTTTTCTTTGAATGTTTAGCGCAGAGATTCCCAAACTTTTAGATAGAGACATTTAAAGACTTTAAAGACAAAAAAAATATTTAAGATAAATTCGGGTTTTAATGCTCTCAGACCATTTTTTACGGAGATAGAGACGTTTAAATATTTTAAAAACAAACAATTTTGAGAAATTTTTAAAAAAAATCTTATAAATTCGTTTGTTTTAATGCTCTCAGACCATTATTTACGGAGATAGAGACGTTTAAAGATTTTAAAAACAATAAATTTTAGAAAATTTTTAAAAATCTTATAAATTTGATTGTTTTAAGGCTCTCAGACCATTATTTACGGAGATAGAGACGTTTAAAGATTTTAAAAACAAAAAATTTTGAGAAATTTTTAAAAAATCTTATAAATTCGATTGTTTTAAGGGTCTCAGACCATTATTTACGGAGATAGAGACGTTTAAAGATTTTGTCTCGTAGACCTCTTGCCATGTTTTTTTGATTTGGATAGATCCCCTACTTAAAAAAATAAAGTTTTAGTTTTAAAGAAATTTTAATTTATTCTAAGATATTATATAGAGTTTGAATATAATATTTATATTTATATCTATTTTAAAAATTAAATTTATGATCCATTCCAAAAATGGAGAATTGATATTGGTCTCTCCCGCAAGGCGAACCGCGATTGGAATTAGGTGTACACCTCAGTGGAATTATGTGGAATTATTTTGGAATTACTGGAATTAATTGTAAATTTTTGGAACTACTTGGAAATATTTAGAACGAGGGGTGAACCGCGACCTAAAATCGTGCACACCTATTTCCACT
This sequence comes from Forficula auricularia, assembly GCA_024734495.1. NCBI lineage: Eukaryota > Metazoa > Arthropoda > Insecta > Dermaptera > Forficulidae > Forficula > Forficula auricularia. Next base: position 10,819,922 of record JALMQS010000225.1, on the reverse strand, counting down.
TTCACTATCATTTCCATGTAGAAGACAATAGATTATCTAATGAATTCCAAAGTAATTCCAAATAATTCCAAAGAGGGTGTACATCTAATTCCAATTGCGGTTCACCCCTCGATTTAGAATTACTTGGAAATATTTGGAATTATTTGGAATTACTTGGAAATATTTAGAATTAGTTGGAAATATTTGGAATTATATTATCTCTTTTGTTTTTTGTTTTTTCTTATTTGCTGTATATCGCTGTAATACTGGCTTCATTGGCGGGAAGGAAAGTAGACTCCTGTTCGTTGCTGGTATCGGAATACAAATTTTTAATATTTTAAATCAATCGTTAACGCTTGATTTCAAGGCTCCAATTGGCTCGGTGTAATACTGGGTTCATTGTCAGCTCATTATACAGATAAAAAAACATAATCATTGATCTATTTGAAGAATCGATGATTCGTGAAATGAAATTCGATTCTACTGCTGTTTACTGATTTCTTTCATTTCACCTACTCTTGAGATCAACAAAATTTTTGTTCACAAATAGTCGATGCAAATTGGCTGGATCAAAGTACACTCCTGTTTGCTCTTGGTATCCGAATACAAATTTTAAAAATTTTAAGAATACAATAATGCTTAACCCTTGATTTCATGGCTCCACTTGGCTCGCTGTAATACTGGCTTTATTGGCGGGAAGGAAAGTATACTCCTGTTCGCTCCTAATATCCGAATACAAATTTTAAAAATTTTAAGAAAATCAATCGTTAACGCTTGATTTGAAGGCTCCACTTGGCTCGCTGTAATAGTGGCTTCATTGCGAACTCAAATTATACATATTAAAAAAATATACTCATTGACCTATTCGAAAACTCGATCAGGAAAAATTGTCTAAAAAACCATATGAAAACAAATGGTGATACGTGAAATGAAACTCGATTCTACTGCTGCTTACTGATTTCTTTCAATTCACCTAGTCTTGTTGAGATCGACAAACTTTTTGTTCAAAAAAGTCGATGAAAATTAAATTGGCTGGAGCAAAGTACACTCCTGTTCGTTCCTGGTATCAGGATACAAATTTTAAAAATTTTAAGAATATCGATGATTAATCCTTGATTTTAAGGCTCCACTTGGTTCGCTGTAATAGTGGCTTCATTGCGGAGAAGAAAAGTACACTCCTGTTCGCTCCTGGTATCCGAATACAAATTTTAAAAATTTTAAGAAAATCAATCGTTAAAGCTTGAGTTCAAAGAGACGATTGAACACTTGGAACACAACATTCGGCGAATTATTGGCGAAATACGGCCGCAGCTGCGAAAATTGTGTGAAATTTGGAAAACCAAATTGCACCATCTAGGCACCAGCCGCCGAAATCAAATTCAAACATTAAGGCATATCTTTCCAATAAAGCCAGTTTCATTGATATTAAAAATATTTTTCTTTGTTTTATTTTAATTTAAAGTTATGAACCTCTAAAAAAACACCCTTTATAATTTCCAAAATACAAAATCATGAGAGAAATATGCACGTCTCTCATGTTTTCAATAGATGTATATAATTCTTTTGTAATGAATTAAATTCCATACGTGGCATCAATTTCCAAGATAGTGGACTTAAAATTAATCATATGTTGATTTACCCATTAATATATTTCGAATTCCCATTAAAGAAGAATACCTGCGGTAGATAAAAATCTTTACCCATTTCACATCTTGTGTGTTAAGATTTTCACCTCTCAATAAAACCAAAACAAAAAACTACTACACCAAAGAAGTAATGAACATTTTTCTTCATAAAGAGACACAAAGAGGGTCCTCTGCTTGATGCCTCTTTGTTTCTCTTTATGAATCAACATCTCTGCTACTCTCGGAAAAATAAAAACTTTTCAATTAAGATTTTTCTTTTTCAAATTTGTCCGAACATGTAAAACCTTAGCAAAAACTTAAAGCAGATATTTCTTATTAATAACTTTGTTCAATTATTTAATAGAGAGGCAAATTCATACACTTTCTCTGTATTTAAAATTACACATATTTTTAGCTTTATACAGCAACTATGCTGCCTAATATGGATAGAAAACAAGAAATCATAAGTTGGTGTCATCTATTAAATCCGATGGAATGGAATATTTTTAATTATATGTCAGAGGGTTGTTTTTCACCCTCGGGAATCGAACCCGAGTGCCAGTAACAGCGATCCGGGCTACCTGGCTCACCTGGGTTCGATTCCCGAGAGGGTGAAAAACAACCCCTCTGACATATAATTAAAAATATTCCATTCCATCGGATTTAATAGATGACACCAACCTATGATTTCTTATAAATTTGAATCTATTACCATCGGCAAATTAATATCTTTCATATTAAATTAGGAAAAGTCATTCCATTGCCATTCGAATTTTGAATCTCTTAAAAATTCGAAACACTCAACGACCTTTACTTAAATTATATGGCATGGCTATATGTTTAAATTTAGAATCACTATATCGCGAAATTTTACAAATTAAGATAACAATCTTTGAGTAAAATATTTTACACGTGTATGTCAGAGAGGTTCGCATCCTGCAGGTGAGCCAGGTGGCCCGGATCGCTGTTACTGGCACTCGGGTTCGATTACCGAGGGGTGAAAAACAACCCCTCTGACATATAATTAAAAATATTCCATTCCATCGGATTTAATAGATGACACCAACTTATGATTTCTTGTAAATTTGAATCTATTACCATCGGCAAATTAATATCTTTCATGGACAGAAAAATTTATTTTCAATAAGTTTTCGAATTTATGTATATCGTCCCTTTTACTTCTACCAAAGTTCATGGGTAAAAAGTGGATGGGTACGACTGCCCTAAGGGTTTCTCTCCACAATTTTTTATATTTAAGATAGTTATTTCCGAAATATGGTCCACATTTTGTGAACCTTCTGGGGTGGTTTGGGGTGAATATATGAATTTATTTCACTATTTTCTTTAAAAAGGGAAATGAACTGAAACGGTTCGACAAATGGATCAATATCGAGGAAGTTTTTTGACAGGTTTCTGAACTCGATTGATTTAGGGCTTTTCCAAAAATTCCAAAAAGTTTCAAGGTTTTCAACCATCAAATTTTCCGTAAAGGTCTTTTGGTCTGCCAGGCGTCCCTAGTATTGGATCATCTCAAATATAAATATAGTTTTTCCTCATTGTGCTTAAAGATGTCTGAAACGCGGAGGAAAATTATTTTCAACTATGATTGTATTGTCAATCTGGATTCCAATATTCATGATAGCTCAATAACGGAAAGTCGTTTTAGTTCAAAAATTCAGTACGTCAATAACTTTTATTTTTTCGCGAAAGATTTAACTTTGACACCCTTGAAAAAATCTGAAATATATACAACGCCCCCCCCCCCCCCCCTGTGGTCTGAATTTTGGATTTTCATAGAAAAATAAACTATTAATTCTGTAGATATTTTTATCGATTCTAATTACAAGAGTATTTAGAGAGACCAAATACGTTATTTGTTTTGATTTTATAAAGCGAAAAAAATTTAACTTCGACAAAATCTGAAATATAATATACAAAGGGTCCCCCCTGTGCTATGAATTTTTGATTTTCTTAGAAAAATAAACTATTAATACTCACAAGAGATTTTAAAGGGTTATAGTGGTGTTTCACAAGTAAAATTAAAAAATAAAAAAAAATTTTAATTATATTTTTGAAGTTTTATTTAAAAAAGAGTCTTTTGTAAACACAAACTCCTGATGATGGGCTAAAAACCCGAAATATGTATAGAGTATTTAAAATAAAACTCCAAAAATATAATTAAATTTTTTTTTTAATTTTTATTTTTACTTGTGAAACACCACTATAACCCTTTAAATACTCCTGTGTTTAATATGTTTCACTATAAACCAGCACCGCTTTCCCTAAATGTTATTATTAATACTCAAGATATTTTTATCGAATTTAATACTCGAGTATTTAGAGACCAAATACGGTATTTGTTTTGATATAAAGTGAAAAGATTTAACTTTGACACCCTCGAAATAATCTGAAATATATACACAGGGTCACCACACGACTTTCACATTAGTTTCTCCCTTATATGAAATCATCATACTAATTTTCTTTATTCAAATTACTTCAATTAGAGTTTACCCCAAGCCATTTTGAGAAAACCGGAAAAAAGACGAAATTGCAAAACACCAAAAAGCTTCAAGTAAACATCAACTTTCGGATGTTCGATTTTAGCCAAGATATTGACGTACTTCTTCTACCCTCTAGATCCAGGCGCGGATCCAGACCTCTGATTTGGGGGGGGGGGGGCGGTCGCCGGTATATAAGATCTACTTTTGATCTCGGAAGTGTGTGGCGATCGAATTGTCCTAGCGGGGGGGGGGGGTCAGAGACGCCCCCCCCCCACATAGAAACTTCAATTTTAAAATTTAATGTTATATAAAAAAATTAAACAAACATAAAAAATGTTGATCTCCAATGCTTTGGGGTGGGGGTGGGGGGTGGGCGGTCGCCCCCATCGCCCCCCTGGATCCGCGCATGTCTAGATCTAGATAGTTTAAGTTTCAAATTCCAAAGATCTGCGACTTACCGTATACTAGATATGAATGATACGTAAATACTTAATAGTTAACATTATTAAACAGTAAATAGATTTAATATATGTAAAATAAAAGGAAATTAATTTATTAGATGGTGTTAGACAAGTTTAAATACCCAACTATTAAATTTATCTATTCCACTATTTTAGTCAAATAACAATATTTTCATAATTTACTTATTGGTGCTTGGTTCAAATAGCGGCATCTTAACTATTAAAATATCTAGAGTTGCTCCAAAAATATGAGAGTACTTAAAATACGTATATCATTTATTCATATTGAACAGAGATCGATTTCGCCATAATTAACTTCACCATCTATTCATATCAAATATAATTTCTTAACTATAAATATATCGTTTTTTCAGTGCAGGTACGCTTCCTATACAATCATCCGTTAATTAAGAATACTAAAATATAATTTTTAATTATGAATCCCCAGTTAATTGTTACACGAACGGCACCCGATAAAAAACAATTTGTCATATATGGGGAGGCCGCAAGTAAGTCCATTGAGGGATACATGCGCCCCGCCAGTTGGCTGGTTTAAAAAAAAATTCTTTCAAGAAAAAATAAACTGCAACGGATCGTTGCTAAACTTTATCCAATGTACCATCTTATTCTAGGGTAAAGTACATTAAAATTTAATTTTACAAAAAACTTTATATGACCTTTTTTGTGGGCCTTAAGGTACTTAATTACAATATTAATTTTGACCAAAATTGGTTTTGTCATTTTCAAAATATTTAGAAAAAATTAAAAAAGTACTGAAATAAAGTACTAATGTTTGTGGGCCGACATGTACCAAAAATTAATCAGCGCTTTATTTTGTTATATTAATGGTAGGTTTTCAATTTCATTTCAATAGGTTGTACGGTGTGGAAAAAATCGCGAACGAAATAAACGATAACATCCATCCATCCGCACGCACTTCCTGAAAAAATCGCACTTTTTGGCCTCTGGACGAGACCCCATGTAATTTTTGGCAAAACTGTCACGTGCTAAAATTCAACCTAAATGATACTACAATTTGTGACTTTAATTGAGACTATGGGTTCCGTAGTGTTTACCTGAGGACCCTTTGAAGTTGCGCTTGCCACGAGACCGATTACAATACTTTACCCATGCTTCGCATTGGATAAAGTATAAAAAATTCTCAAGTAAAAAAAATCTCTTGTCGAAAAAAATCATACTTGTAAAAAAAGAAAAGAAATTTTACTATATTTGGGATCAGATGGTCCTAGAGAATTGAAAAAATATATTTTATTTCAAATATGTCAAAATAAATTTTTTGTCGAAAAAAGAAAAAATAGCAAGGCTATATATAACCTTGTGAAATTTCTGATTTTGACAAAAAATTTGAAATATCCAAATTATAGAAAGATTAGTTTATTTAAGATCAGAGGGTCCTAGAGAATTGAAAAAATATATTTTATTTGAAATATCTAGAAAAAAAAATTTTTGTAGAAAAACGAAAAAATGGCAAGGCGTGAAATTTCTGACTTTTACAAAAAATTTGAAATATCTCTCTTGAAAAAAAAAATTATCATGAAAAACAAAAAAATCTTCCTTATAAGTCTTTAATAAAATGTGTGAAAAGACTTCAAAATTTTTAATGATTGATATGAAACATAGATTAGAAAATAATAGATTGGAAAATAATATTGGACTGAAGGATTTTTAAGGTTGAGAATTTGGGGGTTTTCAATTTTGATTCTGCTTCTTGTTTTGAACGACTTGATTATTTGAAAATATAATGTTTAAAAGTCGACGACAGTTATTTATTAATTATGAAAATTTTATCCGATTCCCATAGAGGCTTTTGGGTTTTCAGATGCTAGAATCTTTCTAAATGAGATTACTTACCATACGATCGATTCTATTAGCCTTCAGCGGAAGTTTACATTTAAACCTAGAGATGAAATCAAAAATCAAAAATACCGATTGATTCTCATCTAGTATGTACTTGAGAAATAATCATTCTATATTGGATTTTTGACGTTTCGGTTTTTAATGGTAACCATTGCTGAAGACATGGAGGAATCGACTTAAAATCAAAAATAGCGATTGATTCTAATCTATTACTTGAGGAATAATAGTTCTACATTAGATTTTTGACGCTTCGATTATTATTGGTAACCATTGCTGAAGACATGGAGGAATCGACTTAAAATCAAAAATAACGATCGATTCTAGGAATAACCTTATTGCATTCCATTTTTGATGTTTTGACTATTAATGGCAACCTCTACTGAAAACGTGGAAGAATCGACTTAAGATCAAAAAGACTAAATTCTTTTTTGGTAAACAACTTAAGCTTGAGCTGAATGAATGCAACCCGACTGGGATTCCGAAGACAGTCCCTGTACACGAACACTAGCACAGTCAACTCAGAACTAACCGCATCACTTCGATTTTCATTCAAGAACCAATTCAATTCAAGACTAATATGGTCAAGCTAATTTACTGAATATATCTACATGAATCGCTCAGAGGTCAATGAGGTTAAGTCCACACTTGGAGAATTTCTAAATCCTTGTTTTAGTTTTCCTTAGAATGACTAAAGTGACCATTTTTTACATTACCATGATCAATTATTGTAATCTTGCATGAAAAAAGTGTTTTTTTCTTTTGATTCGTTTTTTCGAAATATCTCAAAAAACGGCTAAAACTATTTTGATAAAAAAAAATAGAGCAAAACCAATGCATTTTTGGTCTACAAAAAAGCCCCAATGAATGAGCATCAAACAAAATATAATTATTTTGTCAAAATGTCTGTCAGTTACTAGAATAGTACGGGTTACCAAATTTTGTGAACACTCTATCTCAAAAACTAGTGTGAATATCAAAATGAAATTTCACATGTAGATTCTTTATATTGAGATTAAAAGCTGATTAGATTTTGTTTGAAATCGAACCAAAAATTAAGAGCGCTAGGGGAGGGGGGTTATTAAAAATTAAAATTATAAAATTTTAAGCTAAAAAAAAACAAGAAAATGGAATTTAATATAACAGAGTTCTTTAATAAAAATGAGCGTTATTATTTTTTTACGGGACCGAAATTGGGGAAGGTTCAAAAAATAGAACTATCAATATAAGTCCTAAGCCCTTTGATAGATTTGTACGAAATTTCGTATATGCACCCTATACTACTTAATGAAAATGACATGAATATGAGGGGACTATGTCCAAAAATAATTTAAAATAATAAACTTTTTTAACAAAACTCAAAGAATCCTGATATTTAAAAAGAAAGGTTATGTTCAGCGCCTGGAGACGCAACCCGCATTACAGAGCGTTCCATTTGAATGCATACCCTACCACTAACAGGCGGCGCTTTCTTATTCGTCTGAAATAAATAAGGTAATAAGGCAACCCAAAATTAGACGCTTAGCCGAAAATCATGGGATCTATATCTTAATTACAATACCGTATAACACTAATAACGTATATATCCAATTATTAATTAAATAAATACACTGCTCGACAAAGCTGTCTTATTAAAATGAGAACATTGGATTATTTTTTTCTTTATTGTCCCCGGGAACATAGCCCATTTCGATAGAACATGAGTATAATATAAGTAGTGTTAGTGAGGGAGTCGAGGCCCGACCTTCCGCTTGAACATCGTCATCAGACGATAGCGATGCTGAAGCGGGCTAGCTAGTGTCTTAGCGGATCTCGGAAACCCAACTCCCATAAATTTACTAATAAAGAATATTAAAAAAAATATTCTGCATAAGATCTTAAATAAGATTTTTGTTTTCATACATATAATGTGAGCTATAAGTATTTTTTCGAAGGAAAGAGGCGGACTCTGAAATGCTTTCATATGATTCATATTTTTAACCTCCTTTAAATTCACTCTTATTATATTGCTACATTATATACGAGGTATGATGAAATGCTGTAATGGAGCATTAAAGAAGTTTTTCTTTTTTTTTCTTTTCATTTTCGAAATATCTCAAAATAGTCCAGGCAACGAATGGGTTATAGAAAACATTTTAGAGGAGAGAATTTTTTTCTTATGGAATGTGTTTGGGCTAGTTAGGAGGTAAAACTACTAAAGGTCCCTCAGTCCTACCTATCGGGCTTAGGGGGTGAAGGGGGTGGAAATGTCCCGTTTTTGCTTATATCTTAAAAACGGTGGGTCGTAAGGAAAAAGTTACTCTTAGCAAAATAAAAGCTTATAATATTTACTACAAGATTGCTTCTATTTAATTTTTCTCTATTTCTTATGGTTTTTGAGATATTCGCCCGCGAATATCGTTTATGTATGAAAAAAAATAAAATTTCCTATATTTTTCGTCAAACTTTTGTCTCTATCACCTCAGCCTTTCGACTTACAGTAAAAGTCCTCAGAAAAGAAGGTGAAGAGCATTCAATTTCCTTTATAATGATATATATATATATATATATATATATTAATTATTATATTTTCAAATCGTCTGGAGTTATAGCAATTTAAAAATTTTCAGGTCGATTTGTACATTTTGTTAGAAAACCCCGAAATAGCCCGGTAGCAGGGGGGTTTCAGCTGACATTGGTTGAGGGAAAATATTTTTTTCTAGGATCGTTTTTGGTTTGGTGTCGGTATGCCAAAATCTAAGTTTGCGACCTCGAAAGTGTGGGGGACAACTTTTCGGACTTTAACCCAAAAACTCGCAACTTATTTCGATTTTTGCCCGGTGCGGTCGTGATAGAGCACCGTTTTCGATAAAGACCATTCCATACATTTTTAAACTAGATTAAAATTTGCTACAATTTAAACGAAGTTGCATCTTAATTGGATAATGTGTTGGCACGTGCCGCAATTAGAGTTTAAGTTTTTGAAAAACCGCAATTTTTTGCGAAAAATCCTCCCAGTTTTCCTTTGATAAAATAGAAAAGCACTGACCTATCAAAAAACTTGGATTTCTATCTCATTTTCTAGGAAATTTTATTTACTTGAACGTTTACTTGGACCATTTTTTGATAAAATTCTTAGATTTATAGATATCCAGAATTTTAATGACAGGAAATGATCCATATAATAATATAATATTAAATAGCTTAGAGAATAATTGAATTGAAATGAGTAAATGCAAAATTTATAATAAATAAACGGAACGAGATTGAAAAAAGTTTTCCATTAAATACTGGATTTTGAGCGGATTTATCATCTAATATATTTCATCTTATATAAAAATTAAGGCAAATTGATTTAAATTAAATTAAATTTTTAAAAGTTAAAAAATAAAAATGTTTCCTGTTGAGCGTGTCTGGATTATATATAAATTTCCCTGACTAAATCGTTGGTCAAATTTTTGAATAATATTCTAAATTAAGTGGATATTGATGACGCATTCCAAAATTCAAAAAAAGGGAGATAATTTAAACTATCTTTTTTATTCAAAAACCTAGGTTTTTCCCTCCTTCTTCAAAACGCTGAATGCCTCATCAATATCCACTCAATTCATTTATCATCCCGTCTCCAAAAACTACTTCAATCTTATTTTAAATTAATATTATGTCAATAAAGTAAAGGAAAATTTTTTTTTGAAACTTTTTTAAAAACATTTTTTAAATATAAAATACTAGGTAGGTTTCACATAAATAAATATTATGTCACCTGATTTTTAAATTTCTAATTTTTTAAGACTAGCTAATAAATTTTTAAGTTTAATAAAAATTAAATGAAACAATTTTAATTAGTACATTTTTAAAATGAATATAAGGCTTATTTTATTTAATACTTATAATGCTTAAAAGCGACAAATAACAGGGTATAACAAAAAAAGCGTTCTTTGCAATTAATTTTCAAATTTGCGGATTAAAATTAATAAAATTGTCGAACTTTCCTTGTTTCTTTCATCTGCTATGTATATCCCAAAATCTTTTTCAGTAATTTTAAGTAAGCACATATTCACTTGTAGCTAATAAAGGAAAAATTACAGTGAATACAGTCTCAAATTTTTAAAATGGCGGCCCTGTCAATATTTAATTCTTTATTTATCAATAATTGTTACTTTTTTAAATTATTTTATATTTAATAAAATTTTAATAATTTATTTATAAACAAAATGACACCTTATTTTTGCAAGTTGTTTAATTATTAACCGAGTTATGGTGGTTTTAGTTATGGTTAGTTATTCTTAAGTAAATGAAAAAAAGATGGTGCTGGATTCCAAACACTGATTTTTTGAATTTTCATAATTAATTAGACAAGTGAGTTAAACAAATCGATGTAAGATGGAAGCATTGGAAAATGAATAAAGTTTAAATTCAAATATTCAAAATTCGATGATGGCCGATTTCATCTCATTCAATTAACTATGACTAACATATAATAATGGCAATAAATAAAAAATAATTTTTAACAAAAAATAAAAACCGACTCAAAAATTGAATGCAACAAATAAAATACACTAAAGCAGTATAAAATAATTATTATCTTATTTAGTTTCGCTAAACGACGAAATATTAACATGAAATTACTTTTTGAAGTCGGTGCCAAACTAACTATACCTATAAGCGAGCATACCCTCAAACGTACTAAGTAAGATCCGTCGAGTGCGATTCATAAAAGGTATATGTTTGGCACCAACTTCAAAAAGTAATTTCATGTTAATATTTCGTCGTTTAGTTGTAACTAAATAAGATAATAATTATTTTATACCTTTTAGTGTATTTTATTTGTTGCATTTAATTTTTTGAAGTCGGTTTTTATTTTTTCTTAAAAATTATTTTTATTTTTCTCTTTTTAGTGATGTTATTAATAGTGATCATATCATCAGAACTTGACCAAATTAATATGACACCATCCCTAAGACACCCCTTTCGGATAAAAAAAGAACCATCGAAATCGGTTCATAAACAAAGAGGTTAGGTCTAAACAAACCTAATAAAAAAGGTCTAATACCTATGAAAAAAATACGAAAAAAAATGGGACCAATCGGAAGCTAGACTGGACCCAATGCAAAAAAAATTTTCAAAATCGGTTGAGAATTGGCGGAGATATGAGGTAACATAGGCACAAAAAAAAAAAAAAAAAAAAATTCAATCGAATAGAGAACCTCCTCCTTTTTTGAAGTCGGTTAAAAATATCATAACTCGATTAATTGTAAACCGATTTTCAAAATTAAGGTGTCATTTTATTCAGAATAAAATGCTTAATATTTTATTAAATAAAAGATAATTTGATAAAACTAACTATTGAGATATAAAGGATTGAATAATTGAGATGAAGCCAACATACTCAATTTTGAGATTCTATATTCACTATAATTTTTGACTACTTTATCTATAGCGTAGCATGGATTTTAAAACGACTATAGATAAAGTCTAGCAACTATCCGTTGCAGTTTACTGCGATTTAAATTATATTCTCACGAAAACTTTATTATGGCGTTGGGAGCTCGCGACCCCATTTTCCTGCAATCCTATACATAAATTTTTAAATGATTAAAGAAAAAAATGTAATTTTTCTAATTTTTCAAATATTTATTTATTTTCATTTTTTTTCTCTTTTTCGTTTGTAGAAGCATAATAATTTTTAATAAGTTGTTGTAGGAAATAAGGACAATACCTTGTGCAAATAATTTTTATTTTTTGCTAGTCATCACGCCTTATGTGTTTGCTAAGAATGAATATTAATAAAATAACAAATATGTAAAGAAGTTAATTTGTTTGAGTCCTGAGGAAGTCAACAAAGTTGACGAAACGTTGGCATAAAATAAAAATATTTGCATAAGCTATTGTCCTTATTTCCTACAACAACTTATTAATTTAATCGATGGACATAAATAATCAAAATAATAATTTTTCTTTAGCTAGTTTCGAGTTTCTCTAAATTAATTATTTTCTTCAATGAATGAAAATTTTATATTTATAGAATTTTAAAATATTTTCGAAATGGCTAAAAAATTATTAGGGAACAAATACTTTTTTGATGGTACTAAAATTTTTTAATTTTTTTAGTAGATGGGAGGTTATGCATAGTTTAATATCAAAATAAATAGCGTATATTTTGTCTCTAACTAATCTTGTATAGTCCAGTAACGAATTGGTTATAGAAAAAATTTTAGAGGAGAGAATCTTTTTCTTATGGAATGTGTTTGGGCTAGTTAGGAGGTAAAAATACTAAAAGTCCCCAGTCCTAGCCTCCGGGCTTAGGGGTGGAAGGGGAGGTGGAAATGTCCCGTTTTTTGGTTTTTTGCTTATATCTCAAAAACGGTGGGTCGTAGTGAAAAAGTTACTCTTAGCAAAATAAAAGCTTATAATATTTATTACAAGATTGCTTCTATTTAATTTTTCTCTATTTCTTATGGTTTTTGGGATATTCGCCCGCGAATATCGTTTATGTAAGAAAAAATAGAATTTCCTATATTTTTCGTCAAACTTTTGTCTCTATCACCGCAGCCTTTCGTTTTACAGTAAAAGTCCTCAGAAAAGAAGTTGTAGACCATTCAATTTCCTTTAAAATTATATATATATATATATTTATGATTTTATTTTCAAATCGTCTGGAGTTATAGCAATTTAAAAATTTCAGGTCGATTTATACATTTTGTTAGAAAACCCCGCAATAGCACATTATATAGGGGGGTTTCAGCTGACAATATTGCGGGAAAATATTTTTTTCTAGGATCGTTTGGTTTGGTGTCGGTATGACAAATCTAAGTTTGCGACCTCGAAAGTGTGGGGACAACTTTTGGTGGACTTTAACCCAAAAACTCGTACTGTTTTCGATTTTTTCCCATTTCGACCATGATGGAGCACGTTTTCGACAAAGACCATTCTATGCATTTTTAAACTAGATTAAATTTGCAACAATTTAAACAAAGTTGCATCTTAATTGGATAATGGTAAGTCAACAAAATCTCCTAGAGAATGAGACAGAAATCAAGTTTCTATGAGTACTGGTTTTCATTTTATGAAGGAAAAACTGAGATTTTTTGAAAAAATGGATCATTTCCTGTCCGGTAAATTCTGGATATCTATAAATCTAATAGTTTTATCAAAAAAGTGGTCCCAGTAAATGTTCAAGTCAATAAAAATTCCTAGAGAATGAGATAGAAATCAAGTTTTTTAAGATCAGTGCTTTTCATTTTATCAAGCGAAAACAGAGATTTTTTTAAAAAATTGAAGTTTTTCAAAACTTCAACCTAAATGCGGCACGAGTTACCATTATCCAATTAAGATGCAACTTTATTTAAATTGTAGCAAATTTAATCTAGTTTAAAAATATATAGAATGGTCTTTGTCAAAAACGTGCCCTATCATGGTCGAAATGAAAAAAAATCGAAAAAGTGCGAGTTTTTGGGTTAAAGTCCGAAAATTTCGTGGTTTTTCGGCCACCAAAAGTTGTCCCCCACACTTTTGATGTCGCAAACTTAGATTTGGCATACCCACCATAGCAAACGATCCTAGAAAAATATCTTTTCCAGCAATTAATGTAAGCTGAAACCCCCTCCCCCCTATATACTGGGATATTCCGGGGTTTTCTAGCAAAATGTATAAATTTTTAAATTGCTATAACTCCAGACGATTTGAAAATAAAATCATAAATTTATATATAATTTAATGTCTACACCTTCTTTTCTTAGGACTTTTTTACTGTAAAACGAAAGGCTGAGGTGATAGACAAATAAATATAAGAAATTTTATTTTTTTCATGCATAAACGATATTCGGAAGCAAATATCTCAAAAACCATAAGGAATAGAGAAAATTTAAATAGAAGCAATCTTGTAGTAAATATTATAAGCTTTTATTTTGCTAAGAGTAGCCTTTTCTCTACGAACCACAGTTTTTGAGATATAAGCATAAAACCAAAAAACGGGACATTTCCACCCCCCTTTCACCCCCCAAAGCCCGGAGTCTAGGGCTGGGGACTTTTAGTATTTTTACTTCCTAACTAGCCCAAACACATTCAACAAAAAACGGGACATTTCTATCCCCCTTCCACCCCCAAAGCCCGGAGTCTAGGACTGGGGACTTTTAGTATTTTTACTTCCTAACTAGCCCAAACACATTCAATAAGAAAAAAATTATCTCCTCTAAAATGTTTTTATACCCCCTTTTTGAGCGTTCGTTGACTGGACCAAAAACGTCTGAAACTATTGATTATTCGCTCTAATAGTTCTTTTTGTAAAAAAATCCTGAATCGTGAAACAATGTTGTTATAAAGGCACCAATCAGCATTTCGCACGACGGCGCAAAAGGGAATTGGCGCGTCCCTGATTGCCGAGAAGAAATTCTTGCTGAAACTGAAAGAAAGAAAAATCATCACTTTGACTATGAAGAAGCTGTCGATGAACCATTAACAGAGGAGAATTAATTTAAAATACTTTTCACTTATATTATATTCTGGACATTAGCCTTAATTCTCGAACTATACACCTTCTGGAAACCAATAGCAAAAAGCAGTTTTTTATGATATTTTAAAATTCAATGATATAGATATAGATGACAAAATGCTAGAAAATTATTGTACCAGTCTCCAGTCAATACTTTCGGTCGAAAATGGATCAGATATAAATGCAAAAGATCTTCAAGAAGAATTACATGATGTATCTCGAATGCTACCATATTCTATGCAACTTTTGGATGTTTTAAATTATTTGAGCTAAAACAACTTAATTACTTTGTATCCGATTACTCTTGTAGCTCCGAGAATTTTATTAATAATCCCTGACTCTGTAGCTAGGGAGGGGGGAAGTTTCTCAAAATTAAAATTAATAAAACACTACTTAAATAGTACAATAAATCAAATAAAACTTAGAAATCTGTCATTAATTTCTAGTGAATCTTCTTTGGCTACCTCTCTAGACTACATATCCCTAATTAACGAATTTGCTAAAGTTAAAGTGAGAAGGGTAAAATCTTAGTAGATTGTTGTAGATTGTGTTGATATCTTTCTTTTAAAGTAGTTTATATTTTCAAAATAAAAATAGTATTCGTATATTTTATGTAGTTCATTTTTTTTAAATTACAATATAAGAATATTTTAAAGGAAAAAACATTTAAAAGGAGCAATCTACCGCATGGCCCTGGAATAGATATTTTAGAAATTAATTCAGAAAATCGAGAGAGATAGCAACCATCAGTTAATGATAACGTTTTGTTACAACAAATAACAAATATTTATCAAAATGTAATAATATATTCCATACTTAATAAAGGAGTTTTGATCTTATATGTTAATCACTTAAAAAGAGTCTAGTCATAAGTGAATCAAGTGTAATTGTTAGTATAGACAGATGTTGATCAATAATTGAAAATAATTAAAAATAATTAGATATAAATAATAAAAATATACTTACATATTTTTTAACTATTTGATGCATTGTTTTTAGATAATTTGTATGTAATTATATTTATAAATTCTTTCTCGAAATTTGAGTATCTTCTTTCGCTTTTTATAAAGCTTGATATGGGTCTATGCCCATTCGCGTTTGTGCCCTTGCTAGAGAGGTCGTTGTGACTGTAGGTGCGAATATATCTATAATAAAATAATTATTTAATTTATATAAATAAATAAATAAATAAATACATAAAGTATATTTATTTGTAAAAACACCGAATCGATATGGCTATTTTCATCATATGATAATCGGAATTGGAAATAAATAATAATTTTTTAAATAAATATTATCTTCTTCTTCTTCTTCTAGTGCCTGCCCGTTACCGGACGTTGTCGATCATTCTGGCAATTATAATCTTATTTACTGAGGCTCTAAATAGACCCGTAGTGGAAGTAGCAAACCAAGTTCTTAGGTTTTTAAGCCAAGAGATGCGTCTTCTGCCCGGTCCTCTCTTTCCCATTACCTTCCCCTGTAGTACAAGCTGAAGGAGCCCATATCGTTCTTTATTTCTCATTATGTGTCCCAAATATTCCAGTTTTCTTGCCTTGATTGTAGTAATGATTTCCATTTTTTTATTTAGGCGTTGTAACACATTTTTATTTGTAACATGGGCTGTCCAAGGGATTCTCAAAATTCTTCGATATAGCCACATTTCAAATGCGTCCAATCTTTTACTAGCTGCTTCTGTAACCGTCCATGTCTCAGCTCCATAAGAAGCACAGGGAACACGTAGCATCGGAGGAGTCGTACTCTAGTTGGCAAATTAAGGAAATGGCACTTGAACAGGCCCGACATTCTGATGAGTGCTTCGAGCTTTTTCTATTCGGCAGCGGATCTCAACAGAATGGTCCCAATTCTCCCAAATACTTCCAACATGTGGTTGTTTCTACTTTTCAATTATTTTAATATTTATGGTCAACATTCCAGGTTGCGGTGAGATTTCCGCTTGTTACCATGTATTTGGTTTTGGTTATATTTATTTCTATTCTATATTCCAGACTGTGCATCGAGATAAATATTATACTAAGAAGAAATAATTTCCTGCCGATCAGAGCGTCAGAGGGCATCCAGTCATTATTCTTATATGAGCATTATAGGAACAACATCTAAATCTGGGCTCCAGGAAAGAAATTGAATGATTTTTTTTCTTCTTTAATATTATTCGTCGTCATCAAATTGATGCCAAGGATCATTTATTTATGACAAATTGATCAATTTCGGCCTCACATTAGCGACACAACTCTAGAAGAAAGAAA
Source organism: Forficula auricularia (assembly GCA_024734495.1). Taxonomy (NCBI): domain Eukaryota; kingdom Metazoa; phylum Arthropoda; class Insecta; order Dermaptera; family Forficulidae; genus Forficula; species Forficula auricularia. The sequence goes on along the minus strand of JALMQS010000225.1, from coordinate 10,802,744 downwards.
CAAGAAAAAGACGAGATTGGCCTGCTATACCTACATCTTCCGGCCTCCGGTTGTAGCACACGTAACTATCATATCAACCAGCGTGTGGAAAAGGCCAGAATGGACCTGATGTTCTATATAAACCATCCATAGATAACCAATCTTCATCATTTAAAAATCTCATATAAATATTCTTTTTATTTTATTCAATCATATATTTTCAAATCACTTCTAAACAAATAAAATCGTTATAATAAATTATAAATTTTAAAAATGAAAAATGGCCTTTTCATTCCACACTCACTAATTCCCTGATTACACCCCCGTCTCTCACGAAACCTTCACAAATTCACTTTAAGCTCTTACATATACCTAATCATTAGTAGATCTTGTTTTTCGAAATTATTGCCTTGAAACAAGCATCTATAACAGCAGATTATTTCTTATTAACACATAAATATTTTTTAGAAATTAATTTAGTCAATTTAAAATTAGATTTATACAATTATATACAGAACGCATTTGAAGTTTGAGCTAATTATTTTTGGTGGCGTGCGGTCCATGCTGTGGTTGCTGTGGATGCTGAGGATCCCTAAAATTTCAAAACGCCAAGAATATTTTCATATCGTGTCATAAGAAATCTATAGTTAAATTTGAAAAATAATTAAAAATTTTATGATGCGTTTATAGATGAATTTTACAAAAAGGAGCGAAAAATTAAATACCATTTAAAAAAAATGTGGGGCTCTTTTTTGGTCAGCTTCTGGTTGAAAAGTCACCACCCGCCACTGGTTGATACATATTACAAACCTATCTTTTAGATGGAAAGATATATATATATATATATATATATATATATACTATATATATATATATTTATCATTAAAAAATAAAGTAGATACATTATGTAACGAGCCTAAAATGGAGGCTAATAATGCACAAGTATGAAGTTTGTAAACAGTATGCCTATGTATTCATAGACATTATATTCATGTTGCATTTATTATTTTTACATGAAGTAAAGAAATTTTTTTTAGAAACTCTAAAATTTAAAATATAAAATACTAGGTAGGTTTCACATAAATAAAAGATCAGATGCTTGTTTAGCACGACTCTATACCGGGAGAGTTTTTTATCTTGAGAGTCTTATAATTCAAAAACAGTGCATTATATGGAAAAAAGTTTCAAATAAAAGTTTGTTTATATCGAGTGGGAAACTAAACTACGCTATTGTTTGTCGACGTAGTATAAGCCTTCAAGGGTATTTCAATGTCAAGTTCTGTTTTTTAAATGGAACCCTATATTTTTCTATACGTTTACTTAATCTACAAAAAAAGCTGAACAACTTTTATAAGAACTATTTTTTATACGACATCAAATAAACAAAATACATGAATCAATTTGATCTCAAAAAAATTCTTAATAATTATTTTTAACAATAATTTAACTTAATTATCAAATAACAATGATTAAATAATTAATTATTAAATAAATAATTTAATAATAATTAATAATTTAGAAAGTTTTTCGACAATGTTCTGTGACATTCCAGAGTTTATTGCAAGTCTTCTGGATGAATTCCAGTTCCAATTTCCTTATTTTGCCCTGTTCCAATTTCTTCGTAGCCTTTACATTTTCTGTTTTTTTTTTTTTTTAACAGATTTTACAACACAATAAAATGAAGCTTGTGAGGGTGTATTCCTATTAGGAAAACGCTCGGCATTCATTTCACTGGCAGCCCTTAACACTTCTTCCACACTCACCGCATAAATTAAGACCATTTTAATTCCGTCTTCAACAAAAAAATGCTTCATTTTTATTATGGTAATATAATTTAACTATCTACTGGATTGACACGTGAAATAAACTTTTTTAATTTCAACAATTTTAAGTAGTTCTATTAAGTAGAAAATAATCACTTAAATCTGAGTATAACGAAGTTTTAATATCATTATAACACTTATTTTCATTGTTGTGACTTTTCGATTTAATGATTATTTATTTAACAATTAATTATTTAATCATTATTATTTGATAATTAAGTTAAATAATTGTTACAAATAATTATTAAGATTTTTTGAGATCTAATTGATTAATGTATTTTGTTTATTTGATGTCGTATAAAAAAATACTTCTTATGAAAGTTGTTCAATTTTTTTTGTACATCCCCGTCTTCCGTATAGATCCTCAGTCCCGTGACGGCTCGTCAAATACATCTAAGTTTATCGACCTGGATCTACCGTATCTTGCCGTCAGAATTGCTAACCTGCCAATTTTATTACCCTTTGATCCGGGTATATACTTGTATAAACTATCGGAAGATTGTGTCCTCGAGAGGATGAAGACTCCCTTCTAACATTTCGGAACCAACCCTACCGAATGAACTTCAAGAGCCAAAAAGTTGCCTGATCTTTATCTTACCGATGAAGAAAATTACTTCATCGTTAGTTTTGGCGAAAGATCAAGGAACCATGCCAGGTACCGTCAAACTCTGCTGGGGTCGCCTGCTTCCTACGGGGCTTCCAGAGCTGAAGACATATGCCGAAGACAGAGACGGCCCATAACCTTCCCTAGCTCCCGGAACTTCCCCGCTGGGGGGGGATATGTAACCAAAATAAATTTGCCGCGGTTATATTCCGGGAGCCTAGTGTCTGAACAGTGAATTATTCGAGTAGGAATGACTCTATGACGTGTAAGCTAGAGGTTGGATTCGATTCGTATACGTGGAGGCTAATCAGATCATCATATGGGTGTCGATTTGGCAAGGTGTCAATAAGTGAAGTGAAGGATCTGTTTTGTTTCGTTTTTTTGTTTATCGCTTACCGTTTACCGTAACTATTATTATTTATCGTCCCGTGTGTTTGAGTGTTGTTGTTATTGTTGAAAAGAATTCAACAATAATTTATATATATATATCTTATATCTTAAATATCATCAAATATTTAAGTTTATTTATTTATAGAAATGGCCGATTGCCTTATTCAAGTACAAAATACTGTATTAATAAAATAATTATTTGTTGTTCAATTTTAAATTATATAACTGTATTTAATTAGTAAAACCCAAGCTTGTTAACCACATTGTTATACATATATACAAGACCGGGTTTGAATAATTATAATATTTTAAACAACAAACATTTATTATTTTATTTATTTTTGCCTTCAAGGACAAAGTGATAACTGGTGAATTTTCCAGCCAGCTCAGTAGGCCTATAGAAAAATATAGGGTTCCATTTAAAAAACAGAACTTGACATTAAAATACCCTTGAAAGCTTGTTCTACGTCGACAAACAATAGCGCAGTTTAGTTTCCCCCTCGATATAAAGAAACTTTTATTTGAAACTTTTTTCCATATAATGCACTGTTTTTGAATTATAAGACTGTCTCAAGATAAAAAACTCACCCGGTATATATTTCGGGGTATAAGCCCATCTTCAGGAGTTCACAAAGGACACTGTTGCATCTGATCTTTTATTTATGTGAAACCTACCTAGTATTTTATATTTTAAATTTTAAAGTGTTTCTAAAAAAAAATTTTCAAAAATTTTCTTTACTTTATTTAATATGTTTCACCAACAACCTACACCCTTCTCCCTCAACAAAATATTATTTTTACTGGCCCAGTTATAATTGAAAAAAAATGTTTTAATACTATTCTTTTCTATTAGTTTACAAAACATGTTTTACATTGCTACCAAACAAAATGATGTGCTGCAATTGATCAATTTGGTGTTTTTTTTTGAAAATGTGTATCTTAATGAATATCATTAAAATACAGATAGTGCATATTTAATGAGTGAGGATGGGAATAGAAAATAAAATAAATAAAGATCGTATAAAATAAATATAATATGGATTTGCAAAAAACTATATTCTCATAAACTTCTAAAAATGTATAATATTTTTTATCTTATTAAATTAAGATACTTATTATATTAAAATAATCATTTTTTTAAAAATATTATAAAATAAATAAAAATGATATGAATTGAATGAATAAATTAAAAAAAAAATGAATTTTAGAAGAATAATTAAAGGTTATATACATAAGAAAACTTCATTAAATGAAAACATGATAAAATAAAGTCATTTTGTTAATTTTAACAAATGAATTTTTTTTTATAAGTAGATATAAATTATAACATAATAATATGTCATTAACAGGAAATGTAATGAAACATTGGTTGGCCTAAGGCTAGTCATACTTTTGTAGCTTATTATTTTCCGTACATTTCAGGGGTGCGCAAACCCTTTGTTAAAATCTTAGTAAATAAAATAGTTTTTATCACATAACAACTTGATACATTCAAGGCACAGTCCAAAGAATGATAAACTCTTTTGAAATTTGGTACTTTGTTTCTATGAATTTATGAGACATTTGTGCGTGGCACATAGGACATTTCTTTTAATTAATTGTTTATGATTCCAGGACTGGGTATATACAAATTATTGCACAAAAATGTATACGACAGATAAAATTGCAATATTTAGTATTTGCTCATCACTAATAATATTCTACGAAAGCCAAGCTTGATCCATTCGATTTTACTATGATCTAATAAAAAAATAACAGGATTTTTTTATATCATAAAAGAGTTTGCCACCCCTTTTGAGTGAGAAAGTCCTGAATGAGCAGCTGCAGTTGCTCTAACTGTACGTGTCCCGTGTCGGCGTGTGCTTTTTATGATAAATGAATGAAGGTGGTTTTTGATATTTTTCTGAGGAGAGATAAGACAAGAGATTTCGAGGGAGTAAAGCACCAAAGCAGGCTAATTCAACCCTCTACAAGCCTCCCTCTTCCTCACTGGAATTCTCCTTAATTTGTATTTCACGTATATACAAATAGATAGGCGGCACTTGTGCTACGACCGGGACCGAATCAAATAACATCGTTTTGAGCAAACTATTCGTTTGTTCTTGCTCCAAAGAGAAACCAAGATCGGCTAAATCTAAGGAGTTAACATTTTAGAATTAATAATGCAATCTAATAAAATTCTAGCTCTAATCTCACTAGGCTAGTGGAGCCTGGTTTACCATCTATCTAAAACAACCTCAGGAATCGATTTATTATTGAGCTTTTGTCTAAAAACCTTGAAGGCCATTAAGGACATTCAAGAATTACATAGAAAAAATTCAATATGATATATAAATACTCAATTTATTTTAGAATATGAAACAAAGAGGTTTCTAAAAAGGAAATGGAGGCCTCTAGGCATGACCGAGTCATTGTTGAGCAGTGAGGTCTCATGCCCCAAGAGCGGACGGCCAAATTTGGTTGTTCCAAGAGTTTTAAGTTGCTTTAAAGATACATCAACTTTAATCGTGCTTACCTGACTAAGGGCTGAATATATTTTTGTCAACTTTGGTGCATATCAGTCTTGAGTCAGGCAATAATCCAAGTTAAAGTATTCTTCTAGGCAACGAGTCTCATCCTTCTTGAATTAAATTACAACTTCTATATCTAATTAGTAATTACATTTATGAGTTTTTACATTTAAGATACGTAATTATAATTTGTAGACCAAGTAATGTTAACGTTATAGTTTAATAGGCCCTTAAAATATTTAAATATAGCAAGTCCGTTTCTATAAAAGTCGCTGTTTGACTAGAAGCCTGTTTTAGTGATCCGATGTTATTTGACTGGTTGTGCGCCAACGCTGAACTAAAATATGATCCTTTTACTTAGCACAACACCGCCTCGGAAATGGGATTCTCAGTGATATTAATGGCAGATGTTTGCCATTGAGGTGTTGATGCAGAATTGTTGGTTGGGACTACAGGAGTTGTTGGAGCCGAGCCACCTTGTGGAGTTCCCGTGACTGAAATAAATAATATCATTTTACTAGAGAATCAATAAAATATCAGCAAACTCATTAAACTTTTACTTTTTTTTTAAGTCAAACTATATGAGCATTTAACTTGTTATTCTAAACTGACTTCCTATAAATAAATGTAATTTTATTAGCATTTAAATTTCTATTATATATTATAAATATCATAAAAGTTAATACTAACTAGACTAGTTTCATAACATTATTATGTGAATGATTAAACTATAAATGAAATGAAATAATGTGAAAAAATAATTGAAGATGAAAAAGAAGAAAGAGATAATATGCATGTGAACGAGAAGTTAGATTGATAGAATAGAGAATAATCGAAAATTAAAGGAAAAGAAAAAAGTTGCATTAAACATGCTAAAATGATTGAAGTTAATAACATGAAAGAAATATGAAATTTATTAGTTTAATGTAAAAACAAAAAGATGAATATAATAATATCATGATTATATAAATTATATACATTATATAAATGACAATATTTTTAATTAGACTAAATTTTCCTTTCTCATAAATTTCTCTTGCTATTAATAATACATAATCACTGAAAGATTTGAAAGTGTGATTGTATTAATTATCGATTTATTGAAATATTGACAGTTTATAAGGGCAGGGTTTAATTAGAAGGAGGAAATAGAAAACAAAAAAATAGTAAGAGAGGTCAGGAAGAAGTGTGAGTTATTATAATTTGAGAAAGAGAGAATAAGATTTAGTGAGAGAGATGGATAGAGCATGCTTTTGTTTTGTGTTTGCAGCATGCGCCATGCATCCAACTAAAGCTTGCAATGTGAGGGAGGGTCCAATGCCGGGGTATCATTTCACTTTCTATAATAATAGAATGTTTTGAAAAAGTCTAATAAAAAAATAATCATGAAATATTATTTTGAGAATTACAATAAAGCAATTTTTTTTTTTTTTGACTTGGAATACGCGATACGTCTTTACCCACAAAGTGTATGGACACTTTTTCCTAAATTTGTAGAGAAAAAAAAACATAAAAATTTCAAATAATTACACCATAAAAAACTTTAAACCTCTTAACTTGATAAAAACTGAAACTAACACAACTGTAGTTTAATTTCCGAAACCTTGTGAAGTATTCTAGATGCATTCTAGATAAAGGTAATTTTTGTGTGTGTTCACGAAATAATGATACTTACCTGTAAATTTAAATAAACTGCAATGGATCGTTGCTAAACTTTATCCAAAGTCATTTGAAATATTAATTTGTTTATTCCTTTGATATTAATCAGATATCACTGGCTATTTCCAGTCAAAAATTCTTATCTAATACGAATTCCTCCCAAATTTTTAGGATTTCACAGAAAGAAGACTATTCATTCTTACTTAAGCAAGGTTAAATGAACTATATTAAACCGATAGTATGACATAAATTTTAAAAAATTAAAAAAAAGTACTATCTTACTTTAGGGAAAAGTACTTTAAAATATAATTTTATTAAAAACTTTATTTAACCTTTTTTGTGGTCCCCAAGGTCCACCAAGATCCATAATTAGGATATTAAATTTCATCAAAATTGTTTAAGTAATTTTCAAATAAAGTACAACGTTTGCGGGCCGATATGTACCAAAAACTAATCAGAGCTTCATTTTGATAAAATAATGGTAGGTTTTCAATTTCATTTCAATCGGTTCAGCGGTGTGGAAAAAATCGTGGACGAAAAAAACGACACACACACAACCAACCATCCACCCGCACAGACTAAATGAAAAAATCGCAATTTTTGGCCTCTCGACGTGACCCCATGCAATTTTTGGCAAAACCGTCACCTGCTAAAATTCAACCTAATTAATACTACAAGTTGTGACTTTAATTGAGACCATGGGTTCCGTAGTCTTTACCTGAGGACCCTTTGAAGTCGCCCTGCCCCGAGACCGATTACAATACTTTACCCATGCTTCGCATTGGATAAAGTAATAAATAGGTATCAATTGTTTAAGTGTTAGTGTTAGTTATTAAAATTAAATTATAGATACAGAAGAATAGTATAAGTTAGAATTCTTAATATTTCATCAATCTATAGAAAACATTATCATTTTTAGCCGATAATGACAACTAAACGTTATTTTATTAAATATACTTAGAAAATTAAAGCACTTCAAATTAATATAATACGTGTTTGCAAGAATTATTTTAAATATATATAGAAGTTTTATAGTTTCTATACTGTAGTTTATTAATTGAATACAAAGCAAGTGATATGTGCCTTTAATGTATTCTAAATAGAAATGTGCAAAAACACCCCAAGGTGAGAGAGAAAGGAGCAATGGAGGAAGGGTGCAAAAGTTTAAGAGGCAGTGGCCAGAGGCATTTTACCTTGCTTGGGAGCATCAGCGGGGGCGGCGTGGACGGCGACGGGGGCTTTCCGTTTGCGGATCAACGCTGCGGAGAGAAGGCACAGCTAAGCTCAATCACTACACTAGAGAGGGTTATTGTATTGGTTGGAAGGGTCTACAAGCAATTCACTTCAAGCTGTGCAGAGAGCACAACTAGAACACATATTTTAATACAATATAATACTTTCAAGCTTTGTTTAAATTTAAAACTTGTTAAAATATCGATTTCAATGATGAAAATATGCTTTTTATTGTTATCAATTATATAACTGATGTATTGATGTCAATTACTGCAATTTTCATATTAGAGTTGTCTAATTCGTTAATTATTTTAAAATATCTATTAAATAAAAAATGTCTATTATCATCCATAGAGTAATATAGAGTGGAAGGCTCCATAAGGAACCAATGTATTTTAGCGTATACGAGTTACAAAGCTCTCTGGCGAGACAAGGGCAAAACCATTGAGCAATAAAATGCCGGAAACCGCTCTCTTCGGGGCAAATTTTGGTGACATTATCAAGAGTAAAAAATACGCTTATATATATAACATAAAGGGTATGTATCTTTTATCTATGACAAAGGCTTTGAATGTTCTATGATCTTTGGATAGCTCTTAAGAACTAAGAAATTGCTAAGTGCAGTTGCTAGAGAGTGGTTTTTTCTATATACGGTAGCCTTTCACTCTATATTACTCTATGTTATCATCGAGTACACGTCTTTAAGAATTTGAATTCAAGCAATTTTTCTTTTGAATATTCTTCATTTAAATAAATCGAAAGTATGTATAATGCAAATAAATTTAGAAAAACAAAAAATGAAAGGATATAATTGAATAGGTCATTTCAAAAACCACATAAGTCATGATTTTTCCAAACATGCTTTTTTGTCGCCTACACTTTCTCAGGGCCAGTTGTATGCCGGTTGGTAAAGTCTTTGTAAAAGTTGACAAAGGTAAAACCTTAGAATTCACCTTGTGCCCGGCGGAATGGCCAATCAGATGACACGCACTTTCATCTGGTTGGCCATCCCGCAGGGCCAAGGTGAATTCTAAGGTTTTACACTTTGTCAACTTTTACAAAGACATTACCAACCGACATACAACTGGCCCTTAAAGGTAAAGCCATAATCTGAGTAAAAACCATGCACGTCAGTACATTCCTTCCTCTTGAAACAGTACTCCGAACTCGTCGTTCATTGCTTAAACGACACAAGTCAGTGAATTAAGTTTGATTCCTGAAAAGTTCTGATTGTGTGACTTAGGTAGTTTTTGAAATGACCGATTCAATTATATTCCTAAAATAGAGAAAATATGAATTTTCTTAATATCAATGAATAACTAATGGAATTATTAATTTAATTGAAAATATTATATTGTATTAGTAATGAGAAAATTAAAATAAAATAATTTAGATATAGGTACATGGCTTAACATAAAAGATAAGTGTGATTACAAGCCAATTCATATAAAAAGAATAAATATTTACTATTATAAATAAATATATCTATTATTTTTATATATTTTATATTGTTCTTTATATTTGGCCATAATATTTGTGGTTTCAAATAGATCTCATTCCTCTTCGAAGATTGTTTTTTCGCTATGTTAATCAAACGTGGAATGGTAATCTCTGAAGACTTGTTTAAACTGGAAGAAGTATAGGTGCACCATGAACAAATTCAAATACATAGAAAAAGTTCTAGCAAGCAAAACATTAATTCTAACAACAAAAATATCAGAATGAAGTCATATATTTTGAATTTTCGTTTCATAAGAGAAATTTTATTTATCATTTTAATTTTACTTAAAAACAAATAATGACGTAAAAATATTTGTTAACTAGCATATAAGCTATTGTAAGTAAAATGGTTTAATTGTATATTCAAATACAGACTAATTTTGATAAAAAAAACTGCATAACTATTCATCTATCTTTTGAGTTGAGCCATGTAAAATTTTAAATAAATAAACTAATACACTAAACAAATAACATAGAAAGAGCTGATATTCTAATAAGGATGTCATAAGATAAACAAATTTATGAAGCAATATCTAAAAAAATAATAATAATAAAAAATTATTATGAAAAAATTAATTATTAATTTAAAAAAAAACTTGAATTTTTTATTGGAAGAATCGAAAATAATAAAATAATTAACAAGGGGTGATCCGCGATTGAAAGTAGGTGTACACATCTTTGGAAGTATTTTGGAAGTACTTGGAAATATTTGGAAGTACTTGGAAATATTTAGAAGTACTTGGAAATATTTAGAAGCACTTGGAAATATTTAAAAGCACTTGGAAATATTTGGAAGCACTTGGGAATGTTTGGAAGTACTTGGAAATGCTTGGAAATATTTGGAAGTACTTGGAAATAATTGGAATTACTTGGAAATATTTGGAAGTACTTGGAAATATTTGGAAGTACAAGTGGAAGTAGGTGTACATCATATTAGGTCGCGGTTCACCCTTCGATAATTAACGATAATAAATAAAATGAGCAATTAGGCAAATTAAAGTGGAATTCTATAAATTCATGCAAAATTTGCAATCAAATATCAAAAAAATAATATATTCAAAATAAAAATGAAATAAAATATAAACATTAAATCAAAATTATGAGTACCAAGCTTACATAAAATATTAAAAAAAAATTTTTAAGAAGCTCATGACAATCTTATTTTAAAAGCAAAAGGGTGTTGTAATTGTACGTACCACTCCAAGGGAAATCCCGGCATGGTAACAATGAAATAGAAACGGTTGCATAGGCCAATCAGTGCTCATTTAATACGTTTATTATATGTAATGTAGTGTCTTGTCCGATATGAGGATTAGTGATTTAGGAGAGGAATAAATTATAGGCATGAAATGTATTTTTGTTTAAAATGTTGATAAATTTAGGCCTTTTTTGAATTTCAATTTCAAACCATAAACTTATGATATATAATAACAGATATTTTCTTAAAATTATATAAACTATACAAAAAGAAAATTTGGCTTTAGAATCGGGAAACGACTCGTATTATATAATGTGATTTTAGATGAGTCCAAAGGAAAAGGTTTAGAAGAAATGGAATACATAAGGATTAAACTGGGAGATTGGATGAGAGAATTACTTACCGTATCCTTGTCCTTGCAAAAATAGCCGAAATGCTTCAGCTACTTTCGCAGGCTGTTCTTCAAGCACCATTCCACAATCTTGTAATTTCATCCAAGTACACTTGGCTGGATCGAGACGACCATTGAGGGTGACTGTATCTTCACAATGAGGGGAAAGAGCCCCAGTCATATTTAGGACAGGTACAACAAGAGTGCTGGATCCAGGATCTCGTGATATTCCCAAATCAGTGCGCCTTACATAAGAATCAATAAACATAGCCAAGTTAGCGGGATGTACTCGGCGTTCCAGATATGATCGATAAACTTGAGCAAGATCGTGATTACGTTCTTCCGTTCCCTGCAAATCAATAATATTCTCAATTAAATAAAATAAAATTAAAAACAATAAAAATAAATTAAAAATATATTTTTGGATAGATACAACAATTTATTGAATTGTCTTGTAGGGTTCGAATAGAAATTAAAATAAATTCTATAAAAAATACCCAACATATATAAGGAAATACAGTAAACTCCCGATTATCCGATCTAATGGTGGGAGAGGGGGCACGGATAATCGAAAAACACGGATAATCCGAACTATAATTATTTATTTTTAACCTAAAATAAAAACAATTCTGTTACCATCGACAGTGAAATCTTTTATTCAACTAATATAATTATTTATTTCTAAAATACAACATATTATACATTTCTAAGGCAGACAATTATTTTGACATGTTTAATGGTCATTATTGTTAAGAAAATGTATGATTTTGGTTTATTTGCAAGAATATTTTAATGATTTTTTAATATCAGTTCGAATTTTTCTAAGAGCTATTAATTATGTCGTTATAGTCGAATTCCCATTGGCACTCCAACAAAGTGTCAACAGAATTCGGGGCCCTGTTGTGACTAATTCGAGGAATAATGCGATTGATAATTAGGTATATATATAATTTTTTTCAAAATTAAATTCATGCACGGATAATCCGCACAGGGATAATCGGAAGTTTACTGTACTTAATTTGTTATTAAAGATAGATTAAGAAATTTAACATATTTATGAAATTTGAAAAAGTGATAGTTAAATTAAAACGAAAAATATTTGAAAACTACTAAAATAATAAGTAGGTTTATAATGAAAGGCAGTCAATAAATTATTTAAATTTTTTATTCATATTCCGACGTTTCGGAGACCTTTTCTCTCCTTCTTCAGGGTATTGAATAGTTATTGATGGGTGAGTATAACTCGGCTCCCATTTGTCTCTCTTTTCAGTGATAACAACAATGTTACAATACTTTTCACCATTATATAAGTGTACTTAGTCAACTTACGATATAATGGTGAAAAGTATTGTAATATTGTTGTTATCACTGAAAAGAGACAAATGGAGCCGAGTTATACTCACCCTTCAATAACTAATCAATACCTGAAGAAGGATAGAAAAGGTCTCCGAAACGTCGAATTTGAATAAAAAAATTTAAATAATTTATGGACTGCCTTTCATTATAACCTACTTATTTCGCTTACCAGTCCATTTATCTAAGAAAATAAATAAAATTAACTAATAGAATAATACTTAAAAAATCACTACAGATCCATAGGGGATACTAAATTTATTATAATGTGCTGCGAAAACACTAACTTCTAATAAAATGAAAAATTCAATTTCAATTGTAAAAAATAATATAATTTAAAATTGTAAATTATTTTGTAACTTGAAAATTAGTTAAATTTTTAATTATATATAAAATGGATATAAAAATTAAGATTACTCTGCCAAAATGATGCCACATCAAATAATCAACGACTGCCTGGGTAACTCCTTTGGATCGAAGATGACGAGCATTAAGTTTCTGATAGCCCCATTCAATCCAGCCGGCTTGTGTCGAAGTGCAATTAACAAGACAAAGAACTTCGACGTACTGAGGACGCATCATCGCAAATCTTGATAAAATGTTAGCACCAGCACCGACTCCTAGTCCGATGACAGAACGTAGGCCAAAATGAGCCAAGACGAACCCGATTTGGTCGGCCAATTCATCCATTGTAGGATATTGAAAGCTGAAAAATAATAATATGATTATGAATAAACAATAATAAAGCTATACAAATTAGAAAAATTCGAATAATTTTTGATTTCACTAAATATATAAAATGTTAATAAATATCAATGTTCATTTCAAAAAGGAGAGGATGGTCTAGCATACCGAAAGGATTATTATTAATGATAAAAAATTTTTTTGATAGTATAATTTTAAAAACAAAAATATATTGAATCTTGATAAAATGATCAAACGAATTTGTTCGTAGGACTATATTGCTACTCACAGAAAACAGCGGCTAGGCTATATGCTAACCCATCTTAAATATTTTAATATAATTTTTTCAGAATCTATTTTAAGTGGTTTCGGAAAAATTCAAGGCATACTCGTTTGGTAAAGTAAAAAAACCGAGGGGGCTGACACTTGGTTTTAAAAAATTACCAAAATATAAATTTGGACCGAATTGGCAAAGGAATCAAATTTTAAACATGCGGAATTTGTAATTTTTTCTCCAATTCAACCAATATCTAATAAGCTCTTAATTTCAATATTAAATATCTAAACATAAAATAATCAACGACTGCCTGGGTAACTCCTTCCATAAATTTCGTTTTGATACCCTCATTGGTTTTTAAGCTAGAACGTACACAGAATTTGCTAACAAACTAACGAAGTCACCATCATACATTTTAGCAAAATAACTAATATCACTTAAAATAACAATTTTACAAAGTTCATTCATATATTACTTATATAAATCATTTCAGCTGTTTTGGAGATATTTCGAAAATAAGAAGAAAAGCCCACTTTTTTCATGCACGATGCATTAATTACAACATCATAGTTCGTTTGGTAAAGTAAAAAAATTGATATCACTGGTAAAGAGAGCGATTTGGCAGCTAAAAAATATACACACTTAAGTAAAATCATTTAATTGTAAAGAATGACCTAATGGATAGGTGTTAAGAATATTTAATTAGTCAAATGATAGAATGGTCTTTTTAAATAATATGAGATCTTTTGATCTCCAATTTTTTGTAAATGTAAATAGGTCATTATATTAATAAAATTACTATAATTAAATTACATATTATGAAATACCGTAATTATTTTTAAACAAATTTAAATTTACGAAAAATTATATAGGTATATATAACTTGCCAAAATAACTTTATAGGGAGCATTTAGCATTGTATAATATTAATAAATTTAAAAAAAGCAATAACCGAAATATAATAGTTATTAATGAAAAGATAAAAGTAATCTTGATCATAAGTAGTTAAGCCAGATTTTATGAAAAATCGATATTAAGAAAAGGTGGAATTAATATAATTCATTTGTCAATTGATAAAGTCATGAAGAGGCGCGGTAGAGGGCCACTGCGCCAAATCAATACGTAATTCTAGGAAATGGGTAGAATAACGAAAACCAACTATTAAAGGCATTTTATAAGAATTTAATATTGCTATTTCGGGATCAGGACTTAGGACTAGTTTTTAATCGAAAAAAATGTGAAAAATTAGGTTTTTCCAAAATGGAGTTAAAAAAATTGAGGTGACACGACGTAAATTTAACTACTTCTCCTTCGACCTTCGATTTCAGCGAAAATCTAATCACTCTTAATAGTAATGTGAAACAAGTAAATATTTCATTTTGATATTCTTATTGGTTTTTGAGGTAGGACGAATACACAATTTGACCGATAAGAAACAAAAACACCATATTTGTGTTGAGAAAATTAAGTAATCTTTTGAAATACACTTTTATGCCTTATTGCCGTGAATTCATTAATTTTTAGATCGAAGTAGTTTTAGTACTTTTTCAAAATATTCGAGAATTCTAAGTAAAAACAGTCACATTGGTCGATTATTATAACACTTCCTGGTTCCTCAAACTACTTAAGAAAAAGGGAAATTTTCAAAAGTAGTAAATAAAGTTTGTGCATTAAAAATTGTTGATAATATTCCAACTTTTTTTAAATGATTTTGATAAGATTTAAAATAAAATTTCTTACTCCTCAGGAAGAGGTGCAGCACCTTCTTCTTGTCCCGGAGCATTGACATGATAAACACAAAAGTGATCTAACAGAGAGCGCATTTCACAAAAATTGAAGAAAGCTTGAAAACTTGAGATATCTGTAAATAATAAATAAATATACATATAAATATATTGATGTCAGTATCTTAATATTATTTTTTTGCAACGAAATTTTCTTTGGAGAGATACGGACTGGAAGAACTTTTAATTGAATGGCAATGGAAGGCAGCCCAGGGGTAGTGAGGAAAGAAAAAATTAACACATATCAAATAAGGTGTAATTTATTGGAATCCTTCCTCGTTTCCTTTCAAACCGACGTTTCGGAGGATTCTTCCCTCCCTCTTCAGGGCTTCAAGGGGTCAATGAATGAAACAAATCAAATGGTTCCTTCCTCTCTCCACAGCAGTGTTCAAAACTTTCCTCTTCCCTAGCAAAGGCATAGAAAAACAATTTTTTTTCCTCCTTTTCTTTATTAGATTAAGAATTCTAATTAAGAAAAGGAGGGAAAAAATTGTTAGATTAAGAATTCTAATTAAGAAAAGGAGGGAAAAAATTGTTTTTCTATGCCTTTGCTAAAGAAGAAGAAAGTTTTGAACACTGCTGTGGAGAGAAGAAGGAACCATTTGATTTGTTTCATTCATTGACCCCCTGAAACCCTGAAGAAGGAGGGAAGAATCCTCCAAAACGTCGGTTTGAAAGGAAAGGATTCCAATAAATTACACCTTATTTGATGTGTTAATTTTTTCTTTCCTCACCACCCCTGGGCTGCCTTCTATTACATTCTTAATATTATATTGTGAAAAATTATAATAATTTAAAAAAAATGTTTTTTCAATTCTGAATAATAAAAGAAGAAAAAAGCTGAAGAATAACGGGTAAACCGGTTAAAAAAAACTCCCTTAATATATAATTATGTAGGAACTTTAACTTAAGTAAGAAGAAATTAATTTTTTGTGAATTCAAAAAAGTTAAAAATAAATTTTTATTATATTTTTAGAAATGAAAAAATATGTGTCTAATTATGTTTTAATTTATTGTCGATTGAAAAAGAAACTGCAGAGATTTTAAGTAGTTTTTTCATTATTTTTAAGCTCGCTTAAATTTCTTGTTGTAGAAACCAATGTAATTTAAATTGTTTGGAATTCCATATACTACATATTTGAACCACAAATTACCCACTTAAAACGCCTTCAAAACCTAGGTGCACAAACAACTCCTACGCCTCCACCCTCAGCAAGGATCAATCTTTTGAGATCAATAGGGGCTGCATCTCCCCTTCTTGCATTCGATTGCATTAAAAAAAACACCGATGGCCAGCGTAGCCCCCCCCCCCCAAAGCCATTATCTATCTACCATATGGATGGGACCAGGTAATAATGCCATTAAACAAAGCTACGCCACTCAGAGATTTGTAATAAGAGATAAAAAATAATCCCGATGAATAGTAGTAATGAAGAAATAAATAAAAAAACAGTCAAGTAAAATATTATTTGTCAAGGTTTGGATAATTTACTTTTATCTTTATCAGGACAGATAAAATAAATATTATAATTGCCCAATTCAATAAAAAGTATCGCTAACAAAAGGTTGATTCGTCAGTGATTTCTTCATAATAATAATAAAAACAATTTCAATGAAATGTTTAAAAAATATGATAAATCGTTAAATCAAAAAAGAAAGAATAACTTTTTTAATTAAAGTTAGAATAAAAATGATTCAAACTTTCTTTATAAAAAAAACAACAATTTCCATAAAATAATTTTAGTTCAAATAAGTATTAATTTTCATTTTTAATGATACAAGTTTTGAATTATAATCCTCAGTTTAATCAATATTTAATCTTAGTCGTGACTTGGAATATAAGCGAGTGTGAACAACCGAGAAATAACTTGAGTTTAAATTATCTGGGATTTAAGTTTTTTGAATCATACTGGTAACAGACAGACTCTGCGAACTTCGAAACTCGTGTTTTAGTGAAAATTATAAAAGCTCTTGTAAACTTCCAATTAGTATTTAAAAATTCAAATTACCTCATTGGAATTAGAAAATTTCAAAAAGTGCATTTCCAGAGGGCCTATTATTAATACTTTATCAGTGAAAGCAAAAATGAATGAAACTCCGAGCGTACTAAGGAATATTTTGATTTTTATACACGTTCTGAAACGTGATGCGCTGCAAAATTAATTTCCCGTCTGTCTAGATATAGATCAGGGGTGTCCAACCTTTTGCCTTACACGGGCCACATTTCAAGAAAAAAAATTGTCTCGGACAGTGGATAAAATATTATAATTCTATTGATATTTGTTATTCAAAAAAAAAAAAGATAGTTAATAATGTAGAAATAAGAACTTTATTATTTTTCTAGCTCATAGTGAGCTTCTAATTTTACTTTTCGTAAATTTTATACTTGAAAATAACATCTCGTATATGTAACTACATACCTACAAACCTACATACTTACAAAAAGAGATATTATGTATTAGTATTTGTTTATATTTTTTCCTGGCTAGATAATTAATATAAAATTCTAATAAAGAGACAATATTCTCAGATCGGTATCTAATTGTTGTTCTTGAACATCCAATCAGAAAGTTTGCAAGTAGAAAAATTATTTCTAATGAAAATGGAGTCGAAAATATATAAAATGATGATTATTTTTTCGGAAATCTTAAAATCTAGTTCCAGATTCAAAATTTAAAATTAGCACTTTTATTTTTCGAAAACTACACAGTAGATTTTCAGATTTCTTATTTTAGGGAAAAAAATTATCAGGCCAAATTGTTGTGTGTTTTCCAGTATCTACATATAAATCTCAATGTTTTAAGGAATTTTGTGACTTTATATTGGACCGTGGGTTGGACAGACCTGGTAAACCAATTTAAATCGAATGGGATTAAAGAAGGATATGAGGAATGATAATTTACTTTTTAAAAGGGTCACGAATATAATAATCCCTGACTACCCATGTGACATGTAAGAACGTGCAAAGATCTAAAAGACAAGTCCTGACAAGTTTTAGTCCAGGAGAGTAATTATCAATTAATTGTGATTGTTCTAGAAAACCCTATTTCCTTGTCTCCTTGTACTAGAATGATAACTATAGACTTGGTTAGTGTCGTAGCATATAAATTACTGAAATAATAAATATTTTAGAAAATGAAAATATAAGAAGAAGAATTTTTAAATATTCGAAACTTCATTATTTTTTTATCTTATATAGTTGAGCTTATAATTTTGCTTTTAGTGAATTTTATTCTTGAAAAAAGCCTCACGTATTGTACAAATGTACATTCATATTTCGAAAAAGCGAATAAATATATCTCTACATATAAAACTCAATGTTTTAAGGAAATTTATGATTTTATGTTGGGTCACACTCATTGCAGTGCCGTATGCGGCCCGCGAGCCACGGGATGGACAGCCCTGGTCGAGATGACAATAAAATACATCTGCTGTAAGTTTAACCGTTTCGAAATGGTGCACAATTTTAAATTTCTGTTGCTATTAGGACTAAAGATAATGAGATTTCTTTAACTGATTTGGGAAATAAAGAAATACAAAACAAACTTGAGCAATGTTTTAGTTAATGAAATATATTATAATTTTCTTTTTTTTTTTTTTTTCAAGGGAAGGTGAAATGTATATAGTGGGACCTAATCCCCTTAGATAGGAAAATAGGGCAACTACTTTTTTTAAAATATTACTGACAGTTGAGGCCTAGGTCATGATAAGTGAGAATGGCTGGTTTGCCCCTCTGGCCCTGGACCGCGACGAGAATGGAACCTCGGCCGGTTTCGATGCGCTCTTCGACTACTCCAGCGGCAATGGCGGAGACGCTCAGGGCCCTTGAGGCTGGAGACTGCAGCTGAATGGACTTGAGCTCGATGTCATCCATGCTGTCGGAAGGCATTGTGCTGTAAAAGAGAGCAAAAACAAATGTTAAGTTCAAATTAAATTCCAAGATTAAGAATCAAATTAAGATGAGTTTTTGAAGTTAATAAAAATTTTGTTAAGGGAAAATGGTCTAGGTTCTTGGTGAAACATTTTAAAATAAAGTAAAGAAAATTTTGAAAAATTTAAGAAACCTTCCAAAATTGAAAATAAATACATGCTCTCAAAGAGTCAGGACCCAGACTGGCCATCGCAATACTTCCCCATTTTATATTTTATGAATATAAATGTGAAAGTAAAAATACTAGGTAGGTTTCTTCCTACTTCTATAGGAAACCTACCTAATATTTTTTAATTTAAATTTTAAAAAGTTTCTTAAATTTTTCAAAATTTTCTTTACTTTATTTTAATAAAAATTAATGAATTATCTAAGTAGATTGTTGTAGTTGTATTTTTAATAATTAATAATAAGGTTTTCCAGGACAAAAAAATGCAGGTGAAGATAAATAAAACTTATTTTTGTCTTAAATACCCAAAACAGGCCAAAACGCTAGTATTCTCAGGGCAAGTTGTATGTCGGTTGGTAAACTCTTTTCAAACGTTGGCAAAGGGCAAAACCTTAGAATTCATCTTGTGCCCGGTGGGTTGGCCAATCAGATGACAGACACTTTCATCTGATTGGCCATCCCACAGGGCACAAGATGAATTCTAAGGTTTTACCCTTTGTCAACGTTTAAAATGAGTTTACCATTTGACATACAACTGGCCCTCAATGTTCACCTGATTACCGCCTCGTAGTTATCTAAATATTTCTTATAACTTTATTGATTTTTAATATTTTCTTTAACATTTGAAAACGGCTCAAACATAATAGAATGTTTAAAACGTCATGTCTTTAAAAGAGAATCTCTTAAAGATGGTGATGTTTGAGATTAATTATTCTGCGACTCCTTGCTCTTACATTCAAATTGGATTGCGCAATTCATTGAGATTTCTAAATATAGTATTTATAATCTATTCACTAATGTAATTGTAAATAATAATTCTCTATCTGATTGTTCAAAAATATCACCAGTGAAGATGAATTTAGAATAAACCCGAAACATATATGAGTAATCTGAAAATATAAAGTGAAATTTTTTATAAAACTTGACTGTTTAAAAAATGTTTTGTGTCTCATGAAATAATTTTTTATACTGAATTTCATTTCTATTGTGTGTCCGGGACACATCCCCTATTTTTATAAAAAGCAATGGAGACTGAATTACAAAAACCTTAAAAAGCACCAACCTTCCATAACAACATACTGTTATGACAAAATTGAGTGTTGGCTCTTTCGTGTGCAAATCTTTTTGTATCATTATCATTAAAAACAAAACAAAACAAAAACATAAACAAAAACAAACAACAATGCATGGTCATTTGGCCATGTACCATGGAATTATGATCATAAAACTTCCATAAGTATAATAGTGAGAAAATTAAACAACGTATTTTAAATTATTTATATTGCATAGGTACTATATTAATGGATTTCTAGCATTTAGGAATAAAATTTAAATATTTCACAATTTATACACAATCATTAGGAGTAATTAATGAGAAAGAGTTAGCAAGTTTGTCCTATACTATGCTTAATTTCTTCTCTGATAATTTCCCAATGCTCATTAAGTCTCTCTCACCCTTCCTTTATGACTTTTAGTACTTTTGAAGGGTGTATAGTAGTATTAGAGAAAGAGTCATTTTAGTTCTATCAGAAGGTACATCACTAACATTAACGGAAATACGTATTAACTTCTCGCGCCGAGGACGAGCAATCAGATATTTCCTTGTCCTCCTCCCAAGGGCGATGAGCCTATTGGGGTCAAGTTTTTACATAATTAAGACATTTCTAAAAATTCAGTTTTTAATTTAAGAATTAATTAACCAAGTCAACACTAAAATTGTAGACCCTTGCGTAGGGATTGTTGATTTTAGTTAAAACAAATTACTTAGTTATACTTAATTTTGAAACAGTTTTCCCGAAAGATGAAACCTAAACTAATCACCATGATATCCTAAATATTACTTTTTTATATTTGTAACAGGAATAGCAAAGAATTGGACACAATTAAAAACACAAAGTTTTTATTAAATGGGCCAGACGTTGCGTAAGTGATAAAATGGATCACTGAGGAAGTCAAAATAAAACGTCTATCCCATTTAATAAAAACTCTGTCTTTTTAATTTTGTCCAATTCCCTGCTATTCCTGTTACAAATTTACTATGGATGCAAATAATACAACATTAGTTTTTTATTTGTGAAATGGTAGGTAAATTAAACCTCAATTCATCTTTGATTTCAACCATTCCGAAAGATAAGTTTTAAAATAAGTTTTAATAAGAGTAGATGCATTAAAAAATAGATTGGCAAATTGTCTAAATGTTTATTAACAATTTAGGTCTATCCAAAGATTTGTGTTTTGCTTGAAATTGTTTACAAGTCTACAAAATGTATAAATATCTATTTTACTCAAACGTGTAAATTCTTGTTAAAATGAAAAAAATATGATGTAATAAAAGATATTCTCATCAAAATATACAACATAATTCTGGAATCGTTATCAAGTGATGTAAGTCATTTTGATATGCCACAACGCTTGTCAAACTCAGTGTATTACACTTTCTATTAAAACTTAAATTATTGTCGTTATAACTTATAATAGAAGGTGCCATGTCCATTGCTTGAAAACAAGTTGAGAAAAGGAAACGAACTGTTGTATATTCAGATAGGAATATCTCTTTTGTTTTGTTCATGATGGAAAAAGGGACTTAACTATTATCTTTATTAAATATTATTCTATATAGGCTTCATTCGAGACAAAATTTTAATTATGAGAATAGTTGATGTATCTCCTGTTGAAAAAAATAATCTGAATATCTATAAATAGGAAAACTATTCGAAATGTGATGTTTTGGTAGGTGAAAGGGAAATCTAGAATAATATCGTTCAGTCTAAATTGTTGTTGTTGTTGTGATAATTTCATGGTCGAATGAGTTCATCTATAATAAGCATTCTGAAGGCGTACTGCAATCAAGGTCAGGTTCAAATCAGAAAGACGGTGAGGATTATCTATCCATGAAAATAAAAGATGGATTAAATTTACCAGGCAGGAAATATATTTTTCAAATTCCGGAAATACGCTACGTAGCTACGCTATACTGAGGTGAACAACAATTGAGATGGATCACCGATGGCACCAAGAGTACTCAGTATTTACGATGTCACGCATCATAACTTTGAGGAATCTGTTTTGTATCCGACTATTTTTAATCTATTGTAAACAATAACAAAATTCCAATTAAATGTAAAAAAGGTCTACTTTTTAAGAGTAGGCCAGGAAATCAAACTTCCGGATACATCCTAAAAATTAGGGCTCCTTAATGCGACATCAATTTATTACAATGGGGATTGAATAGAGTTATATTTGATGAGTTAATGATATATAATATTGAATGATGGTGAACCAATTGCTTTCAGGCATAATAGACGACCAAGAATTTTAAAATTTTCTTGGCGAATAGTGTGGAAATTATCGCGACATACAATAAAGACTCGAATTTTAAACTTGGGCAACGCGTAGGTACTCTGAAGGCGGTAGATGTTTGTATAAATTAGCCAGCTACAGATAGTTTTAAGTGGTATTATTCTGTTCGTTAGAATCTAATGTTCTTCTGACAGCGACTTCAAATGAAACAAGACTTGTTGGAGAATAACGTTGATGTTGTCTAAGCTGCAAATTATAACTTTTGTTGCATGTCATCCACATTTCCATAATTACTATATTTGGCCACAAAGTTTTAAAATTCTGACTAGTATAATAAGGTCGATAGATCCAAAACAAATAGTTTAACATCTCAAAAGTCACCAGATATTATGAAATTACTTAAAATTACAAAATTCACATCATTTATTTATTTAATCATAAGGATTTTTTTCATATTCATATAGAACAAATAATAATTCATAAACAGTTGACCATCAAGTTCTTTTGAAATATTAAAGTGATTCATATTTTTGTTGGTGACCTTGGGATGCGAAAAGTCCTGAAACTTTTTGGTTCTTACTTGCGTGTATCGATCGACTCTTGAAAACGGCTTGAGGAATAAAGACCGTGATAAAGTCATGTAGAAAATTTTAATAATTAAATGAATTTCTTAAATAGTCGAAAAAATCTTCCAATTCCTCAAAACTCCAAAATAAAAATACCTTTTTGTTTAAGTAAGTACATATATTCACAATTATGAAATGAAGTTGATTATGATTTTATTTTATTTCCATTATTGTAAATTATGCTTAAGTAAAACAAGAAAAATAATTTGAAGAATTAAAAATAAATGTTCATTTTTTGGGACGAGTCAATTACGAAAAAAAAAATTACTACCTACCAAAATGTCTTCTTTTTTGGGGAAGATTATTTTTTTGATTATGTTAACATTAACCATTTTAAGGTAATTTTGTTTCTTGGGCCTCCGAGGAGGGGATGCCTCTTACAAAAATAAGGCAGAATAGCCATAGTTCATATTTATTTCAACTTCAGACTTTCAGCTTCAGAACAAATAAAGATATACCTAAACGATAAAAGGTAATAGTAAATATTTACTACATTATCGTTTCATTATCTAATCTAAGGAAAAAAATCGATTCCATCTAAGTTCACCAATGCAGGATGTTCGTCAGCCCCTCACATTTTCGATTTAATTCTTAATCAAAGGCCAACTCAGACAGTTCCTATTACCATCAATCATTTTAAGTTTTTCTATCATTATTTTCACTCCTTGCGATTTGCATATATTTTGATAAAAGTTCAAGGACGTGTAGAAAATCGTTAATTGGAATAGTTTTATTTTTAGTAATACTATGTAATTGTGCTCTAGGTGCTATTAATAGAGCAATCTTTCTAGTTTACTTAGCAGGTTAGGCAATAATTTGTGATCACTTGAATT
Source organism: Forficula auricularia (assembly GCA_024734495.1). Taxonomy (NCBI): domain Eukaryota; kingdom Metazoa; phylum Arthropoda; class Insecta; order Dermaptera; family Forficulidae; genus Forficula; species Forficula auricularia. Next base: position 10,778,503 of record JALMQS010000225.1, on the reverse strand, counting down.
TAACTTTATTCTCATCTTAATCTTGGAATTTGAATTGCAAAAAGGAATTTTGGGCCGATGATGTCGAGGGAATTCCAGTTCTCATTTAGAAATAAATCATCTCTAGGAGGCGTTGGCAACCCAGACCGGGCGCCGCCAATCGATCCAGTCGAGGGTCTGGAATCGAATCCACCGCTTTCGTCATGCAATAGTCCTTCAAAATATTGGTCTCTATTCTTGAAAAATATCCATTTGTAATACGATATGAATGAAAAACAATAATAAATTAATAAGAAAAATAAGTGAAAGAAAAAATGAACTTTTAGTAATGAAAGTTAAACTTTTGCTCTACACAATTGATTAATTAGTTGATTTTTCCTCAATCAAATCTATAGATATACCATGAGTGAGATATATTTACAATCCTCTGATGTAGTCTCATTTGATAACCGTCAAATATAATACTCAAAAATAAATGAAATTGAACCGTACTAAAACAAAAATACCAAGGACGACCTTAAGTATTTTTTTTCAAAATCACTTTATGGTTTCTTAAATAACTAGATTTTTTGAAATTTTCCTTTAAGAAGTTAAGAGAAGAGGGTGAAGATCATGACTTATTCTATAGATCTATAATGAGAATTAACAATAGGGTAGCTGTTTTTTCGAAAATAAAGAGAGTAGTTAATTTCGACCTTTTCTTTAACTAGGTTTCTATGTACCAATTAGCAATACTTATCCTTTTATAAATTTAATTAGCAAATATATTCAAAATAAATACATTTGCAAGTGAAAGAGAGGTAAAGAATATTTTTATATATATTTTTTATTTTTTTGTTAAGAAAATTGACATACTATATGTAAAGTGAAGGCTATTTTTCTATATCTATACTCATTTAGCATATTTATCATTTGACTTGTTGATGATATAATAATTCCTTTGTCATAACATAAATCGCACTAATTTATGAAAACAAGTCAGAACATTTAATTTTTTTTTATTCATTTTTTCTGCATTTAGATTTTTATTCCCTCTTTAAAATATATGTATTGTACTTGATGATTTTTATCAGACTATTATATATTAGAATATTGTGGACATATTTTGGGACAATAGCAAATGTTTGGATAAGGTTGTACCGATTTAAATTGTAAAATTTCAATTAGATTTATAACTTTTGCTTGAACAATTTAAGATGCCTATTTAAACCTATTTCCATTGCAATTCTATCAAAGATAACATTATCCTATATAAGCTAGGGCTTTAATAATTTTAATATTAAAATTAATATCAATACCAAGTAGAAAATCTTCATACTGTGTGCTGAATAGTTGTTCCCTTATTTATTCATATTATAATATTTTGTGGTAAAAATTTTGGAGGTCTTGGGGGAACACTTTTGGTTTTAAGTAATAATAAAGTGAACACTAAAGTTAAAATTAATGTTAAATTTTTAGAATGTCTCTTTTTTGTCTATACAAGTGTTACAAATTTGATTATTGAAAAATAATAATTAAAAAAAAAATGAAATGAAATATATTATGTTCACAAAAGATTTTGTTTGTATTTTTATAATTAATTAAATTAAAATTTGTAATAATTCTAAAAATAAATATCGAATAAGTCCAGAGATGGAGGAAATAAGAGCCAAGTAATTTTAATTTTATATATTTGAGATAAACTTTATTTAGGGACAGTGCGTCACGACTTTAGCGCCAACTGGCGACGAAAATGTAAGCTTTGAGGGATGATTTATTAAACGTCCAAGACGAAGAGAGTCGCTCAGAGGCTCCGTTCACTCTTTTATCTACAATATATACTATAATACAATATTTGCCACAATCCCCCCAAATTATTTGAATAAATAAACACAATAGAGTGCTATCTTCGGCAGTAGTTCTGCCTCTATGTTTAACGCACGATCCCTATATCCGATATATATTAAGGAATAATAAAAAAAATGTTTCTTGATGTAAGAAATTAAAGATTATTTGGATATTTCGGATTCTAAAATATTATTCAGTCTTTTACATAGGAGTAGTGGATAAAATGGATACGAAAAAATGTCTATTATTTTAGAAGTTGGCTTTACAAAAATAATTAGTAACTTAAGAGAGAATGCAATAAAATAGTTACGAAGAAGGGAAAAGTGCGAAAATTGTGTATTATAATTTCTAGTTCTTATTTATGTTACTACCCGTGATTTCAATTCATCAGAGCTCTCCTTTCTCCTACACTTAGGAACAACTTGTTAATTCGTTTGACGTGAACAAAAAAATTAGTACGAGCTAGAAATTTCCTAAGAAATTAATTAATTCCTTAGAAATTAACCCATGTTTGATGTCCTACAATTAGAAAAGCCCACTGCACAAAAAAGTAAAATATTTGATGAAATAATATCAAATAAAAGAAATACTCCATTAAGAATAAAAATAATTCTTTTTTGTCTTCGTCTTATAAATAAGATGATAAAAATTGTAGTTTTAATTAATAAATTACTATTTTGTTCATTTTAATATAAGTATATAAATAAAATGGTCTGATTATATTAGAACAAAGGTAATCAACAATTTCATATAATAATAGTAATTAAGCGAGGTCATACCAATATGGAAAAAATCAATAAAAACCCATTATGTATAATTAAACTAAGATCTTGATTGCCAGGATGTGGAAGTCCCTTAAGCTCAAGGTAATTATTAAGTTATTGAAAAAAAATTATCTTTTTATTAATTCATCATCATCATTATCATATTAAAATGAAAAGACTGGTTTGATGGAGCTACTTTGATTCTATTCGATGCCAATTCTTTCAAAAAATTGCATACCTTCAATTTTAATATAATTGATTTATACAATCTGCTTGTGGATGATGACCTGGAGAATCCTCTCAGGCTAGTCCAGCCAATATAAAATTAGAAAACTGATCAAAATTTGAATCACTTAAAAACAACTTTACGAAACGTCATGAATTTTTTGAATAGTTTTCTCATATAAGCTCCCGTCCAGAGTGAAATTGAAAGAAATTGATTATAATTTTAAAAAATCCATAAATATAGAAAGGAGAACAATTATTAAACAAATTTAACTCAAAAGATCAAGAAGAGAACTCAAAAGTGATATGAGTTATATAAGTTTTCATTTAATTTTGAGATACTTTTAAGAAAGAAGGGTTGTAACTATGCAGAAAAGCCATGCGTCCCACAATTAGACATCGGCAATTTTTAGTGATATTATTAGGTAGCTCAAAATATTTTAGAACTTAAGGGTTAACCCCAAATTTTTACACCATACACGCCGAAATATTCGCCATACTATTAGACTTATAGTTCACTTATTGCCCCTGGAAGCCTATGACCATCCTTACAGCCTTGCTATTAAGATATACAAATTTTGATTTGTAGGTTTTAAAAATTTCAAAATGACATAAGCTTTTACCAGTCATTGAAAATTATTATGTTTTAAGATGATTAATGGCATTCTTAATTTTCTTTAGAAAAAAGTAAATACATTTAATATGTAATTATACAAAGTTTTTTATCAAATTACTAAGCTATCATCAGTATAATAATAATAGAAACGTCTTTTTATTCCAGAAAAAACATGTTTAATACTGAAAATAAATTTCAATGAAATCAATTTTGGAATTAGATTAGAGTGAGGTGATCGATAGAGAACGGTATAACGAGTTCGTCAAGATGGTCATCCAAGTTCGAATACGCACACGACACCAGAAGAAGAAGAAGTGAGACGAGTCATTCTTTCACCGCAATCATGCCAATATTTATAAAATTTGCAATTTGTCAATTTAAATTTTCAGCCTAATAAAAATAAACAGGGGTCAGGTTGTAGTAGGTATAATACAATATCAGCTTAATGAACAGAAGAATCGGGTTCATATTTTTAGTGATGATCTTAGATAATAGAAAGGGTCTTCTCCATACAAGGTACAAATTTTCATTTTATAAGGGACCGTTCAAGTAATAGGTAACACGATTAGAGAGGGGGATCCCTATTTTGTTTATTTTTTCTGACAAAGGGACTGGACCAAATTGCGTGAATTAAAGATTCTATATTTATTAGTTCAACAGTGTAGCCAGAAAATGGCAACACATAATACGCAGATATTAAAAAAAATTTTAGATTCAGGATTCTTTGAAATATACCCGAGTAGAAAAATTTATGTACACCTGATTAGGCCCAAGCTAGGGTTTTCCGACCAACAATGTAATGGAGATGACTACTCAGGTCCCGATCAGCAATGCAAAAGTTGGCTTTAAGCCTTACACGAGCCAAGTGCGAGTCCGACCTGAGACAGAGAGTACCTTAACTTACAAAATACTTGAGATATCGAATTCGTTCTTATTTGTCAGTGATTCTTGAAGAGAATTAGGCAAGGATGTATCCACAGGGGGAGGTTAAGAGTGCGTCAATGAAATTTCTGGAGTGGGTGGGGGGGGGGGGGGGTTGAGAATTGTTGCATTTTAGCATTATATGCTAAAAATAAAAACGGTCAAATCTTATAACTTAAACAAAAGATAATAAAAACTCTTTTCTTTGGAAATGAATAACTGGGGTACTTTTCGTGAAACTGGGGGGGGGGAGTCACGAGGCTAAGGGGGCATCCCCGAATTAGGGAATTTGTGAAATTAAAAAAAAATGAAGTTAATCTATTTATAAACGTCGAGAGGTACAAAAATCACCTAAAATTTGCTATTTTGGAGCCCCTCAGTTAGTCATTTTCAAATAACATTTTCAAAAAACAAATAAGCCTAATTCTACTTAAAGAGATATTAATAGGGATACATCACACCGTAGGATAAAAAAATATTTTTAATATTTGAATCCAAAAAAAAATTTGGTACTCCCCAAAATAATCATTTGATTAAAATGTTAATATGATTTTGAATTTCGGGGAAAATGAATACATATAACTTACAAATTTTAAATTTGTATCTTATTTAATTTACTATAGTTACAACCGAACCGCGATTAGAATTAGGTGTACACCGTCTTTGGAATTATGTGGAATTATTTTGGAATTCATTAAATAATGCCCCTTCATCTATTGTCTTCTACTTGGAAATGAAAGTGGAAGTGGAAGTAGGTGTACACGATATTAAGTCGCGGTTCACCCCTCGGTTACAACGCTCTGACAGAAGACATTGAAGCGACACTTCCTTTTTAAAAGGAACTCTAAAAAGATTATAATGATCTCTCTCTCGTCTTTATTGAGCTCTCTGCCTGCTACGATGCCTAGTAATATATAGAGCTACAATTAAAATTAGCCGAATAAAGTCGATAGGAATATATAAGAATTCAAAAAACTATAAATATTAGTTAACTTTCTATTTCTATTCTGCACATTTAAATTATTGATTAAACCTAAATATATATTTCTTCCTTTCCTTCGGGGTAAATTTGGAATGATTTATTCTATGACTACAAAAGAGAATACATTTTAGAGGTTTCATCGAGGTATATTGAATATCATTAGGAAAATTATTGATTGTCAGTGAAGCATTTAAGTCAATGGCCTCGTCACGGGAAGAACAACCAAGGATGAGTCACCGGAAGACACGTTTGGGCTTTCTCCTGCTAATTATTCTTCTACAAGTCTCCTCAACTTTTGATAAGGATCCACGATAATGATTTTCAAGTATCAAATTTTTTCATTTAAGATAATTATGAGTTTATTTTTTGATTTTGTTACATTAGTACACCACCCCCTTGGTTAACAAATTGGGATTTCCAAGTAATTGTATTAAGAATTTCATCTTTTTGATAGAAATATATAGTATTCTGTCTAAAAATAGATAATTGATTAAGATAATGGTTCTCAGGATTTTTAGATTTCCGTACATCGACCGAACGAGACCGTATTAGTTTCACACCAATAACTGCCAGACATTGCAGCTCTTAAACTAAATAGGGTAAAAACTTGAAATTTAGAATATACAGTGAAACCCCTCAAATCCGAACTAATTGGGGCTGTAGCCTGTTCGGATTAGCCAAAAGCTGGTGGTTTGGATATCTTATTGAAGAAAATGGTTCTCTTCCTATCCTTGAGAAGCTGAAGAAAGTTACAATAAAAGACGTTATTTGCTGAGTTAAAGAATCGTGGCTAAAGACAAGTATGAAATTACTGCGGAGATGTTGGAAGAAGCTTTGGCCTAGCCTCGAGTTCGAGAAAACACCTACCCAAACTTTTTTTATTTATTTTATTTATTGTCACAGGGAACAAAGCCTATTTAGACAGCACATAAGTAAAGTGTTATTAGGGTTAGTGAGGGAGCCGAGTTTTTAGCCGGTAGAAGTTTTATTTGCCAGCCAGGATCGAACCCCGGCCTTCCACTCCAACATCGTCATAATCGATCGATGCCGAAGCGAGGCGAGTGCGTTAGCCGGCTCGGCTAACCCGACTCCCTACCCAAACTTAAATTTGTCCAAAAAAAAACTCGTTCTGATTTCCCGGGATTTCGGATTTGAGGGGTTTCACTGTATAAGTATGAAATTTAAAATGACGGTCTAGGAGAGCACCAAAGTGGCTATTTTAAGGGATTTTTGTACTAGCTCAATTTCAATTAAATACTTAAATTAAAATTATGAAAAAATTCCACAAGTTCCTTCGTGTATTTCTTATCAATAACAAATAATAATGAATTTGATATCTTAAGTATTTTGGGAAATATATTCGTTTTTCTTAGCAAAATGGGCTGTCATATCAAATTTTTTCGACCAAGCCGGAAAAGTACTGTCGTCATTGGCCTAAAAATAACCTAAAAATAAAAATTAAACTCATAGATGCAAATAGGACTTTCACGTAGAACATACAGTTTGAAAAATTTTTAAAATTATTTTTATTCTTATTTTTTCAAAAACGCTTAGTGTCATGTCACAGCTATTATAGGGTCAGTATTTCGAATTTCCAAGTTCTTTACTGTAATTTTAGTATCTATTTTTTTGCAATATACCTACAATATTTACAAAAAATAATCATTTAAATATTTCTCATACATTTTTTTTAATTAGGAAATAATTATAATTATATTATTAATTGGGTATTTTACCAAGAATTTTTGCATTTAAAAATGTTTATCAACTAAATTTAAATTAAAATCTGTAAATCATTATCATTTATATATGCGCATTTGCCGGGTTATCATATTTTCACACCCACTTCTCATATCAATTAATCTCCCCTTTCTAAAAACCCTGCTTAGACAGCCATTAAAGCACGCAGTCCCAAGGGAGACTTTAATTGCTCAAATCATTGTAGTTACTTTAATTTGTTCGATAGATATTGTCTTCGTAAATAACTTTTTTCGGTTTTTGAACATTACTTCCCCCATCTGATATTTCACGCGCCTCACAGGTTGAGAACCAGTGAATTAGGATTATTACTCTGTATGGCCTCTGGGCGAGCCTAGTAGGGAATTAACTCAAAAATTAAAAATAATTTATTTTTACTCATTGAAACATGTTTAGAACGGGGAGAAAAATAATATTCAACCATCGATTGTTTCTGTCTGTGTTTGGATTCAAATGCCCACGATAACTTAAGAAACGAAAAGTCATAAAAAATTCGTCCTTGTTGCTAAAATGTTTATATTTCCAATGCGAAGAACTGATTAAATTTTGGGCTTTCTTAGCTTTAGAGCTTCTGGTTAAAAAATACAGAAAATATGACTTTTTAAAAAATTATGTTGAGATTTTAAGGCGATGTATTAATATTATAGGCAGAAATGAACAATTTATGTTTATTATTAATTATTATTTATAAGTTTTCCCTTTTTTGTTATTTAATAAATTTGCAGGTGAGTAATTCTTTCATTAGAATTTAATCGAGGAAAATGAATAAAAAGGGCGGGGATAGAATGATCGTTCTTCCTTTAGGCATTGCAATAAAGATGCCAAATTCAAGTCCAGACCTGTTTCAGACTAGCAGAGATTAATTTATTAATTTCTATATGTATGAACTTTGTAATTAATAGAGATTGTGATGTTGGTACAAGGTGAAACATCTTTAATAAAGATAAAAGTAAATAAATATTATATGGAATATTGATTTACTATGAGTTTTCTAGGTCACTTGTTTCCCATTAAAATTAAAAAAATTAAAGAGGTTAATTTTTTCAATATATATAATTTGGGCTGTAAACCCATCTTCAGGAAAGTACAGAATTTTAACAGGTTTCTCACGACCTGCAAAAAACTACAACTTAGTCCTCAATTTATCAACATAAAATGCAAGTCCACATCCAGATCAGCACAAAAAGCAGTTGCGTTGGCTAAATCTACCTGACTCATAGAAGAAATTAAAAAATGGTATGGAACACGCTATTTTTTAAATTTACATTTAAAACCTATACATTTCAACTTGTCTAAAGAATTACATTATATTCAATTTGATACATTAATCAAGACATCCGCGAAGAAATATTAATTTTGAGACAAACACTTTACTTAAAAAAACAGAAGAAAATAACCCAATTGAAGAAAAAATTTAATCTACCACGACTACAAACATCTGCACCCAACCCAAAGATTTTTTTAAAAAAATGTTAAAATTCTGTACTTTCTTGAAGATGCACGCTCTTGAGTTCGGTCGCGCAGTGGATAGATCTACGAAGAACAACTGAACGGAGTACTCGTAGTCCCTGCCCGTAATTGTATTAAGCGTTATTTCAATTTATTTTTGTTATTTATCGGATACTATGTAAATATGTATTTTGTATTTTATGCTTAATGTATAATTGTATACCTACATAAGGGACCCATTTTATGTTTACTGAAAATAATAAGAAAACATAAGATATAATTATATTAAATAATAATATGTGGACGATTTAAGCTAATAAGCTGAAATATGGCACAATGGTGCAACTTAAGATAGTTGGTTTCATCATATGGGTTTTCTTAGGATTTTTTTGAAATTTAGACAGATTATTATTTAAATACTTCTGCATCGATTGTTGGCAAAACGAAATTTATGAACAATATAGTTCCGGAGATATTAAATTCCAAAGATAGAGTTTTTCAGACTCTTATACATTGCACTATACGGGATATCGGAAAGTTTACATACATTACAATTATAATTAAGAAACTTTTCTTACCATTGTTATAAAAAACTAAACCAACATTAAACAATAACTAATATATTTTTAAGGAAATTTTAATTCATAGTTACAAAACAGTTTCTGAGATAATAATGAATAAATAATGAAAAATTTACACTAAAAACAAGTTGGCAACAAAGCATTTATTTTTTAACCTAAAAAGTGGGTTAACTAGTAGTTTTTTCGCTTCAGCCATTGTAGCAACAGCTTTCAATCGCTTATTAAGAACTTTTGGTTTTATAAATCTTCCTTTATAATGTACTTTATCTGACATTTCTATGATCAAATATATAAAAGCTCGGACAGTGTTGCCAGATTTGTCAAACGAGCACGGGAATGGCTAGTAGTAAGTTTTGGGCTGATGAATTATGAATTCTTATAGTCTGTTCTATATACTTTAGCATTAACTTTTTGCTAGTATTGTCGCGAAACAATTACCTTAATAATTTAACTAAACCCTTTATTTTCATAATGAGCTACCATAAAGAGTTTCTCTTCAACTAACAAATGTCCAATCTATCAATCTAAATTTTTAATTTTATTATCAGTACGAATTTTAAAAATGTCTATTTTTTGTTAACTGGATAACTTTCTCTAGTTTCATTAATAAATAATTTACTTTTAAAACAAGCGATAATCCTATCGTTCAGCAGAAATAATATATATCCGAGCTTACACTTCCTATATAATGTATATTTAAATTTATTTTTTATTTTAACGAATCTATTTAATTAAAAAATATGTAACTACTGTGCGTGAGGCTTTCTGGAAAGTAAAAGGCCCACCGAAGATAGACTTCGCAGCAAGTATAAATTTAAAAATGAGAAAATCTGAATATTAACTTTTCAATTAAAATTATTAAAGATAAATTATTCCGTAATTCGTATGATGAACGAGTTAAGAATTTCTTTACAGTTTCTATATATGTCATTTTTCTTTATTCTTTTCTCTTTTTTTATACTTTTCGGTCATTTGGAAAAATTTAAATCCGGAAGCTACTTTCACTTTTTTTATTTTTAAAAATCATAAGCGAGACACGGCAATTCGATTTAAAAAATAATTTAATAGTGAATAACAATTAGCTTTTAAAACAGATTAAAAATTGTTCATTTTTTTAAATCATCAATTTAATTTTGATTGCGCGTTAATACAATCAACTATTGCGCTTTTTGATGATGATAGAATTAAACGAACGTAACTTTTGGCAAATAAATAATATGAATGTATTGGCTACTTATTGAATAATGTGAAGTTGTTGATCAATTATAGCTAATGAACAGAAATTTGGCAGACAAGTTTATATTAATAAGCAACTCTTTTATACTCAGTTTTAACTTTTTAGTATAAAATGTTTTCAGACAAAAAATTAAATAAATGCAAACTGAGTTTTAAAAAATAAAACAAAATATTTAGTGCCATACATATAACAAAAGGGTTCACTTAAAAATGTAGCCAATTGGCTAGGATTGCTAATTTTGGCATTCGGGTTCGATTCCTACGGAGGTGAAAATACTTCTGACATATAATTATGGCAAATATAATCCAAAATCGGAGTGGGTGCTCATAATTGAGAAAGATAGCAGAATAAGCCGATCGAACTATCATAGTTGTATTGTATTATTTGTTACTATTCACTAAATAATTATAATTAATTATTGAAGGAGACAATAAAGATCAGAATTAGATCCCTTAAAAATTAGTATTTTCGAATCGTTAGACATTTTAAAATCATACAATAATTCTCCAAAAAAAATTCTTAAATCGGAAAATAGAAATTCCCGAAAGCTTTATTTTAAAAATAGCCGCTAAAATAAAAATTTCATGAACGCCACCTACAGTCAAAATAATAAAACAAGTATAAATTTCAATTCTCAACTTGCCCACCCTGAAAAATTTCTTAACCTAACCACATGAAAGATTTTAACCTTTCATTCATAAATTAATTCCTGTGAATCCATTGTAATAGACTGATGAAGAGGGCAAAGCCCTCGAAACTATAGTCTCGTTATAAATAAATAAAATTTATAATTCCAGCAGAAGACACACTCTTTTATTGTCTCCTTCAATATATAAAAATTCTGCTACTCTCGGCAAAAAACTTTCAATTTAATATAATTAATTATGTGTGATTCCACTAAAAATTCAAATTTTAAATATACCTAATCCATTCCATTTGGAATCTAGAGGGCAACAATCTCTGTGATTTCCTTAGAAATTTAGTACTCGATTAGAAGTTTTTCGTTTTGTTGTAATAGAAACAAATTCGTTTGTTTAGTGACCAGTATTTCTAAAAATACTGATAATGATGTTCAAACCTTTATAACTATAGTCTCTAACAAATAAATTATATACATATATACTTATATATACGAACTATATATATTATGCATATGTTTATTTGCATCAAGCAGAGGATATCCTCATTGATTTCTCTTACAAGTTATTTGAATTAGTATTGAGAGTGTCAAGACAAACAAATAAATAAAAATAAAATAGAAATGAAAAATTTTGTTAAGGGAAAATGGTGTGGGTTCTTGGTGAAACATTTTAAATAAAATAAAGAAAATTTAGAAAAATTTAAAAAACATATAAAACACTAGGTAGGTTTCACAAAAATAAAAGAAAAGATGCTTGTTTAGCACGACTCAAGAATGAAAAACTAATATAAAAATAGCGTAACGATTGCTTTATCTTTTGTTTTAACAATAAATTATTAATGAAATTTGTGAAAGTTATAGATATTTTACTTGAATACAATATTTAAGAAACAGCTGTTACGAAGTTTTAGAATTTATAAGGGTAATAAAATTAAAAGGACAGCTTGAAAGATTAGAGGTGGAAGAGAAACTTTTTTTTAAGGTGAATGGTTCCCTAAGAAAAATGTAATGATATGGTGAATGGATGTTAGAAGAGGATGACCCAACAAAAGGGTACAAGAATGGAGGGTGAAGGGATCTAGACCATAAGGGCAGCCCTCGGCGACGATCGATCGCCGACACCTCGGCCTTCACTCCCGTCTATCGAGCCTATGGGGGACGCAAGCGCAGCCCCTAGGCCCACGCCGCGCCGACGACCTATATCACAAACGACCCTCTTCCGAACACCCAGAAAAAATACCGTGGCCTCTTTATTGAACATCTCAGGACTTTCACTTACTCTAATTAATAGGGTCAGGATTTATAAGCACAATAAACTAATCATGAGTTTCCTACATTTGATTCACTCGCGAATCGAATGCAGGTGATTTTTGTCAGATATTAAGTAATAATAATATCTGAATTTATATATTTCTGTGTAAGAAATAATGAATTTTTACTTTACCATACAGGGTATGGTCAAGTATTGTAATGGTGCATGAAAAAAGTGGTTTTTTTCTTCGTTTTTTTAGAAATATCTAAAAAACGACTGAAACTATTTTCATTAAAAAAAATTGGGCGAAGCCATGACGCTTTGGTCTACAAAAAAGCACTAATAAGTGAACATCGAAAAAATTGTATTTTAAGAGATATTAACTGTTTTGTCAAAATGTCTGTTAGTCTGGTTGTCTGGTTGGGTGTTCGTTAGTCTGTGCGTTACCAAATTTTTGTGGACGAACTAGATCAAAAACTAGTGTGAATATAGAAACCAAATTTGACACGTAGTTTTGGTCCATTGAGATTAAGAGCTGATTAGATTTTGGTGCATATCGACCCAAAATTAAGGGAGTGGAGGGTTAAAAATTAAAAATCTAGGCCATTTGAGCAAACTCAAGCAAATTTTGTATACATAATCAGTAGACCCCCAGAAGTCTAAAAATGCAAAAACTAACCGCCCAAAATGGGGGGGGGTCAAAAAATGAAAATCTTGACCATTTACTAAACTCAACCAAATTTTGTATACATAATCAGTGGACACCCAGAAGTCTAAAAATGGAAAAACTAACCGCCCAAAATGGGGGAGGGGGGGTGTATGGTCAAAAAATGAAAATCTAGGCTCTTGTACCAAACTCAACCAAATTTTGTATAAGTTACATAATCAGTTTAATTAAATATTCAATGAGGGGCCAGGTTGTATGGTAAAGTCAAGTGGATGGCCACATCTGAACACGTCAGCTTATTAAATATATAGTTATATATCTTGTTTAAAAAAAAAAATTCCCGGTCAAAATAACTCACTTTGATATTAGAAAAATATTTAAAAATTCATTTTTTCTTACACAGAAATATATAAATTTAGATATTATTATTACTTAATATCTGACAAAAATCACCTGCATTTGATTCGCGGGTGATTCAAATATGGGAAACTCATGATTAATTGATAGCAACACCTTACACACGTCTTAATAGACTGAGCGCGCTGGACTGGGGGATTGAAGTATATAACATCTCAAATTACAAATTCACTAGGTGATCTATATCCGTGTTTGGTAAAAAGCGTCATGCGGGCTAATCGCGATATGATGCTGGATCACACCTAGATGGATCATATCTTTTTCATTTCTCTTGGTCCAGATTTATTATTTAGCTGACTCCTATAGCCTCAACCAGCAGTAGTCTAGCGATATAATATATTATATATCTTGTTTAAAAAAAAAATCGCGGTCAAAATAACTGTCTTTGATATATATCCATTTAATATATTAATTAGAAAAATATTTTGCGCAATAAACGTCTAAAATGTGTAAATTCAAATATGAAATATGAAAAAATATGCAAAATCAAAATATTAATATAACTCAAGTACGTTGGCAGGTATTTAGACAGGAAGGTAGCAAATCAAAAAATTGTCATTGATTTACGCGACGTTTCACCAACTTTATTTTGACTTCATCAGGCGTCTCAATGATTATGATTAATATTAAGATATACACAGATGTGCACATATTTATGAATAAAATCAATTGTAATTAATTCTTTTTATGGTCCGAAAAAGATCAGACCAGAAATTTTATTTAAGTAAATTCTATAATTAGTCCTGTCATTTGAATCTTTATTTTTTTGGTAAACAACTCAAGCTTGAGTTGTTTGCCATAAAAGAATTTAGTCTTTTTGATTTTAAGTCTATTCTTCCACGTTTTCAGTAGAGGTTGCCATTAATAGTCAAAACATCAAAAATGGAATGCAATAAGGTTATTCCTCTAGTATTAGATAAGAATCGATCATTATTTTTGATTTTAAGTCGATTCCTCCATGTCTTCAGCAATGGTTACCAATAATAATCGAAACGTCAAAAACCTAATGTAGAATTGTTATTCCTCAAGTATTAGATGAGAATCGATGGCTATTTTTGATTTTAAGTCGATTCCTCCATGTCTTCAGCAATGGTTACCAATAAAAACCGAAACGTCAAAAATCCAATATAGAATGGTTATTCCTCAAGTACTAGATGAGAATCAATCGCTATTTTTGGTTTAAAGTCGATACCTCTATGTCTTCAGCAATGGTCACCAATAAAAACCGAAACGTCAAAAATCCAATATAGAATGGTTATTCCTCAAGTATTTGATGAGAATCAATCGCTATTTTTGGTTTAAAGTCGATTCCTCTATGTCTTCAGAAATGGTCACCAATAAAAACCGAAACGTCAAAAATCCAATATAGAATGGTTATTCCTCAAGTACTAGATGAGAATCAATCGCTATTTTTGGTTTAAAGTCGATTCCTCTATGTCTTCAGCAATGGTCACCAATAAAAACCGAAACGTCAAAAATCCAATATAGAATGGTTATTCCTCAAGTATTTGATGAGAATCAATCGCTATTTTTGGTTTAAAGTCGATTCCTCTATGTCTTCAGAAATGGTCACCAATAAAAACCGAAACGTCAAAAATCCAATATAGAATGGTTATTCCTCAAGTACTAGATGAGAATCAATCGCTATTTTTGGTTTAAAGTCGATTCCTCTATGTCTTCAGCAATGGTCACCAATAAAAACCGAAACGTCAAAAATCCAATATAGAATGGTTATTCCTCAAGTATTTGATGAGAATCAATCGCTATTTTTGGTTTAAAGTCGATTCCTCTATGTCTTCTGCAAAGGTAAGGGATAAGAAAACAACGCAGTTGCTATGGTTACTTATAAAATTTCCTCCCAAATTTTTAGCATTTCACAGAGAGAAGCCTATCCATTCTTATTTAAGCAAGGCTAAATGAGCTATATTAAAAGGTTCAAATGAATAAATTTTAAAGAATTTAAAAAATTAAAAAAGTACTCTCTTACTCTAAAGTAAAGTACTTTAAAATATAATTTTACTAAAAACTTTATTTATCCTTTTTTGTGGTCCCCAAGGTACTTAATTAGGATATTAAATTTCATCAAAATTGGTTAAGTCATTTTCAAGATATTTAGAAAAAACTAAAAAAGTACTGAAATAAAGTACTAATGTTTGTGGGTCGATATGTACCAAAAACTAATCAGCGCTTCATTTTGTTCAAAGAATGCTAGGTTTTCAATTTCATTTCAATCGGTGCAACGGTGTGGAAAAAATCGTGGGCCAAAAAAACGATAACATACATACATCCATCCATACATACATCCATCCGCACGCACTAAATGAAAAAATGGCACTTTTTGGCCTCTCGACGAGACCCCATGTAATTTTTGGCAAAACCGTCACGTGCTAAAATTCAACCTAATTGAATACTACAATTTGTGACTTTAATTGAGTCCATGGGTTCCGTAGTCTTTACCTGAGGACCCTTTGAAGCCACGCTTGCCCCGAGAGCGATTGCAATACTTTACCCATGCTTTGCATTGGATAAAGTAAAAACAGAATCTTAATTTTTTTTGCAAAATATGGAAATTTGGGCGTTTATGCTATTTAATTCTCTAAATATACCACACAATATGCACAATAACGTATTATATGCAGAAGAACTACGAAATACCGGAAATATGCACTATTAAGTTTTGATTTTGTCATCGGAGACGCTCAAAACATGTATAAAAATGTTTTGCATGACTTTAAAATAGTCAAAAATAATATGCATTTGCATACGAATCCTGGCCCTTCCAATTAATAACAAACAAAGACGTGAAGCACACATTTTGCACTTCTTTAAAATTATCCTTCCACCCTTGAAACCGAATATGTTAAAGTCCTTCAGTTGAACCAATATAAGCCAAAATCTAGCATTGCTGAGATATTGGGGTTTTACATGTGTTTGCAACACGATCGACTTCCATTCCTCAATTTCAATATTATTGAAATTTATGGATATTAAAGAACTAATACTTCTCGATAAGCTTAGAGAAATCGAACGAAATCGTTAAAATCGTTTTTAAGAAAATTCTAAAAGACAAAAAGACAAAATGACAAAAAGAAATTCAGGCTTCCAAGAGCAGCATCCACAGGAACCTTCAACTTCGACCCAATATTTGAAATTTCTTCTTCTTACGGTGCAGGTGTTCATCCCAGGCTACAGAGTTTCAATTTTTGGGGGTATAACTTCATAAAAATTATAAAAAAAGAAGTTTTTGATAAATAAAAAAACGCATAAGTACAAATGGGAATCTCTCATTCTGGGTTGCATAGCTAGTAGATAAGAAGACGCTAAAGTTAAGTCATTATATTTTTCTGTTAAGATAAGAAAATCGATTATAGCTCTCAAAATAGTAGTAGTAGAGATAACAAAATAGTAAACCGTATTTATTTGGTTGTCCATACACCGTATGGAGGAGGTATTTGTATAATTTTTTCGTAAATTTATTAAGTTCACTGGTTCGGAAATCCTGTTAGGTACAACAATCGTGTAAAAATGAACACTACATATGTCTGCCCATCTAAGCCTTCGTTTTAAAGTGAATTAAATAAAAAAAATAGGAATATCAAGAATTAGTGATATTTGCAGCAGGGTGTGGGAAACTGGAAAATGGCCGGATGACTGGGTGAGTTCGGTTTTTGTCCCAATACACAAGAAAGGACCCCAAAACATTTGTGATAATTACAGGCTTATTGCTCTGATACCTCATGCAAGTAAAGTAATGTTGTCTATCATCCATGAAAGGCTTAAGTACTACGTTGATTGGCAAATCCCACCTAACCAGACGGGTTTCGTTAAAGGTAAAGGAACTCGCGAACAAATATTGAACATAAGACTCATAATTGAAAAAGCAAGGGAGTTCTATATTCCAGTTTATTTCTGCTTTGTAGATTACTGCAAAGCATTTGACAGCCTTCAATGGCCAAAACTTTGGGAGATTTTAGGAAAAATGGGAGTCCCACAACATCTGATTTTATTAATAAAGAGTCTATACGACAACAACTCTGGTGTGGTCCGGATTGAAAACAGTTTGTCAGATGAGTTTAGCATAGGCAGAGGGGTGCGTCAGGGTTGTATTTTGTCGCCTACTCTCTTCAACATATATGGAGAATATGTCATGCGGATGGTCTTGGAGGGATGGAATGGTGGCGTCTCTGTGGGGGGTGTGAAGTTGACTAACTTGAGATATGCAGATGATACAGCCCTGCTTGCAAACTCGGAAGAAGAATTAGTCCAGCTCCTTGGGAGACTTGAAAAAGTAAGCAGAGAGTATGGGCTGGAGATAAATCATACCAAAACTAAGATCATGATTATCGACCGAGCTAATAACAACATGTCCAACATTAGAAGAATCGATGGTTACGATGTGGTCGATCACTTCATATATCTTGGGTCCATGATAACCAACAAGGGCGGATGTGACGATGAAATCAACAGGCGTGTTCAGATGGGGAGATCTGTGATGACGAAACTAAAAAAATTGGCAGGATAACAGCCTAACTATCAATACTAAAAAACTATTAGTTAAATCACTGGTCTTTCCTGTCATGTTGTATGCGTCAGAAACATGGACAGTAAAGAAGGTCAACCGCAGAAAAATTGATGCCTTCGAGCTATGGTGCTGGAGGCGAATGTTACGTATTCCCTGGACAGCGCGGCGAACAAACGTCTCGATTCTTAAGCAAGTGCGGGCTGACCAGCGTCTGTCAAGTATTGTGCTCACAAGGGTTATGAGATACTTTGGCCATCTTACTCGTGCCAGTGATGGGTTGGAGCGGATCGTGATCCAGGGAAGAGTTGAGGGTTCACGGAGAAGGGGCAGATCTCCGGCCAGATGGACCGATCAAATAAGGGAGGGGACCGGCGCGAGCTTCCAGGGTGCTTCGACGGTGGCCCGCAATCGTTCCAAATGGAGAGCAGTGATCCGCAAAATAAAATCTGTGGGCGTGTGGAGTCAATAGGGTCACGTAACTTCTGCAAAGAAGAATGCGACTTCGAAGAAGAAAATAAAAAAATTCCTTTTTTTTATAGAGATATTTCATACCAATGATCAAACATAGTTATTTTTTATTTTTGACCCTATATGTATAAATTTGACCAAACTCAAAAAACTGTTCAATTAAAATTTTAATATAGGATTTTTTATTTCTGGTAAAATAAATACATAGGTACATTTAAATTGTAAAATTTAAGTTAATATCTTAGTTACAGGAATAGCAGGGAATTGGACAAAATTAAAAATTGATAGAGTGATAAAATGTGCCACTGAAGAAGTCAAAATAAATTGACGAAACGTCTGGCACATTTAATAAAAACTCTGTGTTTTTAATTTTGTCCAATTCCCTGCTATTCCTGTTACAAATTTACTATGGATGCGAATGATTCAACGTTAATATCTTATTTTGTTTACGAGCTACAATTCTTTGACAGACAGACAGCCATTGTATCGACATTAATAGGGTTGTACTTAGGTATAGTAGTAGTTATTAACCGACTTCAAAAAAGGAGGAGGTTCTCTATTGGACTGAATTTTTTTTGTGTCTATGTTACCTCATATCTCCGCCAATTGTGAACCGATTTTGAAAAAAAAATTGCATTGGGTTCAGTCTAGCTTCCGATTGGTCCCGTTTTTTTTTCATTAGTATTATACCTTTTGTTAGGTTTGTTCAGGCCTAACTTCTTTGTTTATGAACCGATTTCGATGATTCTTTTTTTATTGGAAAGGAGATATCTTAGGGATGGTGCCATATTAATTTGGTCAAGTTCTGATGATATGATCACTATTAATAACATCACTAAAAAGAGAAAAATAAAAATAATTTTTAAGAAAAAAATAAAACCGACTTCAAAAAATTAAATGCAACAAATAAAATACACTAAAAGGTATAAAATAATTATTATCTTATTTAGTTACATCTTAGTTAAAATTTACACTTAGTTACAATTTAGTTAAACGACGAAATATTAACATAAAACTACTTTTTGAAGTCGGTGCTAAACAAACATACCTAGCTACTATAAGCGAGCGTACCCGCCAAACGTACTAAGTAAGATCCGTCGAGTGCGATTCATAAAAGATATATGTTTGGCACCGACTTCAAAAAGTAATTTCATGTTAATATTTCGTCGTTTAGTTAGTTGTAACTAAATAAGATAATAATTTTTCCTTAAAAATTATTTTTAGTTTGTACTTTCCGAACCTTAACAATGGTGAGAGAGGTTTTTGAAAAAAAGATGAAAAACATCGGAAGGAAAAGAGCATTTCCGAATAGCCAATCTGAACTAAAATCTTTATATGAAATCTGAACTTATAACTTATTTAAATTTTAATATCTCACCAATTTACCATTTTATATTCATAGCGACTTCAGATAGAGAAGGAGGAAGGAAATTCAATGAATTATTAAAAACTTTTCACTACAAAAATTCAATTTCCGAATATGCCCTTTCAATACTTTGGTCATTCTCTATAAATAAAAAGAATATATTGCTTCGGCTGTACTCTACTCTTTTCTCGAACGGATATCCCAAAGAATTAATACTTCGGCAATTAATTCTCCACAACTTCACCACTTAATTTTGACTAATTATCTTTAAGCATGCAAGGTCAGCTTTTTGTTGCTTCACTGTAGATTTTATAACTAATTAATAATCCGGCTTGAAAATAAAGTGAAAATCTGAAAAAATGAGCTAACTCTTTTTTTGAAATTATTGTAAGTACTAATATTTATCGAAGATGATATAAAAAAAAACAAACAAAAAAAAACTATAAATGATGAGCAAAACAGAAATATAGTCGAAAGTAATATAAATAAATATAATATTTTTTTTTTACTTTATCCATATAAAAGGATTGCAACCGGTCTCGAGCCAAAGGGTCGTCAGGTAAAGACTATGGAACGTAGTTTTCAAACACTCAGCACCCCTTCGCTGTCAAATTGGATAAAAGTCGAACAAGCGCTTTCGCCAACTCTTTTATCCCTATGACCTCCAGAGACTGGAACTCGCTCCCTGCCACCATCTTTCCCGTGACTTATAACCTTCACCTATTTAAGACCCGTATCCACGGATACGTTCGACCCCCGCCCAGCCCATAAAATTCTTTCTTCTTCTTTCACGATGGAGGGGCCAACCCAGGCCTTTAGGGGTTGCACCTTTTTGGTGTAACTACTTCTCTCATCATTTTCATAAAAAAAAAATAATAATAATAAACAAATATTGAGAAAGAATTTATATATAAGGTCCAAAATCCAAGATTTTAATAGAATATTTTTACATTGGATATCAGAGGGCTTCGTCTCTTCATGAGTTGAACCCGAGTACTAACACGCTTACCAGACTTGTTATTTCTACCCTCGAGACAAAAACACACTCTGACATGGAATATATTTAAGAGAAGCCCGAAAGTCAGAAAGTGTTTGTGTCTCGAGGGTAGAACTAACAAGCCCGGCAAGCGTGTTAGTACTCAGGTTAAACTCCTGAGGGGACGAAACCATCTGATATGCAATGAAAAAATATTCTATTAAAATCTTAGATTTTGGTCCATAAATTTAAATTCTTTCTTAATATAAAAATTTATTTTATACCGTGAGTTGTATTTTTGAAAAAATCCATCTTATTTTCAAATAAAGATAATCAAAACTTAGGGTTAATTATTTTAATAAATAAATATTTTAAAAACATTAATTTTTTTCATGATGGAGGTGTAGATTTTGCGACAGGGTGCTCTAGATTCCCGAAAGTTACACTTAATTATACTACATTCTTTTATAAAACATAGATTTAGATAAATATCATAAGATATTTTAAATTTATCAAAATTCAAGGGACAAAAAAACAAATAATTGAAGAGCATATAGTTAGTAGCTTTACGAAAAAAAGAAAAAAAATTAAAATTTTTGGATTAAACTCTGAGTTATATAAATAAGAAAAAATATTAAATTATTTTTCTGAAAATTTAATAATATTTGTGTTTTAGATATACCTATTATTATTTCAATTAAATGTTTTCAGTCTTGCACATACAAAATAATTAAAATTAGGTTGTTCTCTCCAGGGCCCTAGTATGTGTCGTTGGCGATGCGGACTCTAGAGATGCAGAGTAATGGTTTTATAAAATGTTTTAAAATATTTAAAATGAAAATCGATGTACTACATATATTCAAATTACTTTCAACATATATTTAGCTTTGATTATTAATTTAGAATATTTATTGGCGAATTAATGTGCGCAAGTGATATTGGAAATAAATAGGTTAATTAAGATATAGAAATGAATCATGTTTTATTATTAATCATTATCTATTTATTTATCTCATTTTTATACATAGGAAAAGTTTATCTGTAATGAATTTAGTTCAAAATGCCATAAAGAGTCCTGCTTAACTCAAAATTACAAATTTATGACATGACTATTCAAATTAGTGTTTCTTAGTCCTTTTTGTTTTGGGAAACCCTGGAGACTGGCGGAAGACCGGGCAGGTTTCCTGGTGGATTTGTTTCAATTTGGCCGTTATGCTCCTATGTTATTCGTCAATTAAAAGTGTATTCTGATTTTAATTGGAAAAACAAAGCGATAACTAATTGGAAAATTTAGCCTCCTATATATACGCATAGGGCACGCGTGATTCCCTACGGAAAATATAAATTCAACGGGACAGGTCCATTTAGTCATTTATCAGGGCCGGCTAAAAACTGATAAACCCCTGAAAATTTTAGGAAAATCTCGTTATATGGGACATACATTATCAGACCAATTTATGTAACTTCAAGGACGCCCAGCCTTACTTGTCTTCGGTGATGTCTTAATTAAAATTTTTCGTTCAGGTTTGGAACCATATACATGTACATGTATAATATTATTGCTTTTTCCGATAGTGAATAAATGTTAAATACTGAGGTGCATACATGTATTTTTATTTTAAAGTAATGGAAGGCAGCCCAGGGGTAGTGAAGAAAGAAAAAATTATCACATATCCAAATAACGTGTAATTTATTGAATTTTCATTCCCTTCTTTCTTTCCTCCTTTCCTTTCAAACCGACGTTTCGGAAGATTCTTCCCTCCTTCTTCAGGGTTTCAAAGGGTCAATGAAGGAAACAAACAAAATGCTTTCCTCCTCTCTCCACAGCAGTGTTTACAATTTTCTTCTTCCTTACCAGAAGCATTAAAATAGAAAAACATTTTTTTCCTTTTCTTAATTATAGTTTAAGAAAATGAAAAAAATTGTTTATTTTATTTTAATGCTTCTATAATAGTAAGGAAGAAGGAAATTTTAAACACTGCTATGGAGAGAGGAGGGAAGCATTTTGTTTGTTTCCTTCATTGGCCCTTTGAAACCCTGAAGAAGGAAGGAAGAAACCTCCGAAAAGTCGGTTTGAAAGGAAAGGAGGAAAGAAGGGAATGAAAATTCAATAAATTACACCTTATTTGGATATGTGATAATTCTTTCTTTCTTCACTACCCCTGGGCTGCCTTCCATTACTTTAAGTTAAAATTTCTACTAGTCCGTCTCTCCAGAGAAAATTTCGTGCAAATGTATTTTTATTTTTAATAAAAGTTGAATAAAATTATTTTTCTCTTATATCTTTAGGTGTGTATATATTACTATTTTTTATAAGCTTCGCCAGATTCAAAAATCAGAAACTATTCTTACGTATTATACGGGACTGTTTATCGCGCTATATGAATACCTACTGTACTTGCAATTTTTCTCGTCGTGTTATACAAATTCGCGTTTTACGGGAGCGCGTTAAACTGTAAATAGCAAGAGGGTGTGCAGCAACATGTATTAATGCCAATGAATTACTTGACAGTATTAAAGAAAATTTGAATTCATTTTATGATTGAAATCTGGGTGATAACATAAAAATTCACATTTATTTATTTTTCATTTTTTTTCATTAATAGTTTTTCTGTATTTAACGACATTATAAAATTGTGTAATATTCGGAGGGGGATATTTGTATTTCTTTTGCTTAATGACGTTAAAATTCTAAGTACCAATAGCAACGAAGGATTTACTTCCATGATTTCCTAATTAAAGGTGTTAATTGAGTTTTCAAATATCTTCAATATTTAAAACCGAGGGGTGAACCGCGATTGGAATTAGGTGTACACCGTCATTTGGAATTACTTTGGAATACATTAGATAATCTATTGTCTTCTACTTGGAAATGAAAGTGGAAGTGGAATTGTACACGATTTTAGGTCGCGGTTCACCCCTCGTTTAAAACTATATTAAAAACACGTGAAACTTCAATCATTAAATTTGACTATAATTGCTCATTGTCAATGAATTGGAAATTTTTTTTAGTTTTTGGAAATTTTGCAAGAAACATAGATCCAGGGATTGCAGAACTTTGAAATGAGTATCACAGCTGTAAACAAAAAACTAATTCTGACCTGAAAGAGATCTTATAGGTTGATACAAAATTAGTAACAGAAGCTTTTTATTCTATTGTCTTTGTGGTTTGACTTTCACTTGGCTTGAACTGTAGGCCAATGCCAAAAATTTGAACATGAATTTGTCTTATAAGTAGGTTTCCTAGTCCAGCAACTTTCAAGTATTTTCCTAGTCCTAAGTCCTAATGTAATATTTTAAGAGTTATCACACGAACTTAGAGTTACCTATAAGCCAGCAGTTTTCAACCTATAATAAATGTGAAATACCAAAAGCGAATTATAAAAAATCTCTGAGACTCAAAAAAATATTTAAATTCGCTATAATTTGATCTAATAACTCTTCTCTTTTGAAAATAGAATAGTAAATAGAAAAAAAAATTTATGAGCGAAGAAAAAATTCAAATTGGATTAAGTCAAAGAAAATACATTTTGTCTGCATGCAAAAATTTTCGACGAATGAGGAAATAATGAATTTTCTTTTTATGCCATTATTACAAATAGAAACTGAATTCTAATATAGAAAAATAAATCTTTGAAAAAAAAAATTGTGATTATTGTTTCCAAAGACTATCCTTCATCTTAAAAGCATAATGATTTTGACTAGATATTTAATAGAATTTTAATCAATTGAATTTACTTCTTTCAGGAAGAATGAAAGTACTATAAGTACATTGGTTGTAACGCCCCCCTTCCCTCTGTTTATAGTTGTGAAATATAATAAAACAAATAATTTTTGTAGTATTAAATTAATATCATCTCAAATATAACATATAAAACAAAAACTTAATACAATATTCTGAAGATGAAAAATATATTCATAAAAAAAGCATTATCAATGTTGGGTGTCACCTTAGGTTCTGACCTTTATTGGAATGACCATATTATCTCAGTAGCAAAAGCTGCAGAATGTAAGCTTGGCTTTCTCTCCCGGACCAAACGCTTTTTCACTCCAACTCAACTTCTTATCTTTTACAAGGGTCAAATTCGCCCCTGTCTCGAATATTGCTAGCATTTGTGGAGAGGAGCCTCCAAGCATTCTCTTAATACCTTATAGATCCAATTCAGAGGCGGGCTATCAGACTGATAGGAGATCCAACACCCTCTCTACTCCCTGGCCCACCGTAGATCTGTCTCCGCCCTTTCTCTTTTTTATAGTTACTACCATGGCTTTTGTTCTGAAGAGATAAAATTAATAATCCCTCCAAAGGCTTCATTTGCCACAATAGTGGTATGTCTACCTCCGAATGAGAATCGTCGATCTACTACACTATTTCATATCTCGTAAAAAAATTTGCTATCTTTTAATATTCTAGTATTTTAAAATTATTGTCAATTATTTTGGCTTGGTTAAGATTCCATCATTTTCTATTCATTCATACCAAATTTGTATGCACGATTATTTATTTAAAATGAAATCCCCAAGGAATTATTTATGTCATGATTCCTAAATTGAAACCACCAAAGAAATATTACGTCGAAATATATATGTCGTGTTTTCTTCTAAGAAAGAATGTAAATAGATAGTAAATCTTAGGTGAAACTTAATGGAAAATTTTTAGAGAAGGTGGTAAACATGTTCATAATAATAATACATTTTTTGAGATGTGGTGAAATATTTTTATTTCATTCATATTATATTAGTACATAATTTATTTTAGTTGTATGCTGTTTTCTAAAGAAGGATAAACCCCAAAAAATCATTTAAAAATATATAAATTGTTAGTGATCAGACTAATGATCTGAGAGATTCTTAAGACCACTAATGATGAAATTAGATAATAATTTTTGTAAAAAAAATCCTGAGTGAATCTTCCAGATCAAAAAGAATATTAAAAAAGTATTACTTTTTAAGAATACATAATATGAATGCTTAAATTTTAATAATATTTAATTACAAATTTTTGATTAAAAAAAAAGGAAATTTTTTTAATAAATTAATGAAATGATTATCTAAGAATAATAATAAAAATTCAGACTACATAATTATGGTATGTTAAATATAGCTAAGAGAGCATACTTTTTCGTACACTAGAGCCATGCCTTAGTAAGAGCACACACCTGAGGTTTTGTTGGTCGGAGGTTCAGTCAATCTGTTTAAATTAGTATAGGAAAAAGTGCATCCCATAGGATGTGCTTACCCAAGAAGCGCTGTTTCCTCTGGACATGCTGAAGTGGGCATGGTGCTGTTCCTACAACAGTCAGCAATGTAACAACGGTCAATTTGAACTCTAATTACCGGTTTGAGATCTCAGCTTGGTAACTTCAATTTTGACTGTTCATATAAATAATGTCTTTAAAAAATATTTAAATAATAATTGGGTTATAATTTATTGAATTTCAAACTATTACTATTTTGCTAATTTCTCTAAATAGTCGATCTATCTATGGTTTCAAATGACTTTAGAAGAAAAATCCAAATTTCCTCTCTGCAGAGAAATCACTGAGATCAATCAAATTTAATTGCAAACTAAATAAAATGAGTTATTTGCTAGCCTAGAGTGTTTTTCTAAGGTGAAATAAATAAAATTATCTCAAATCATATTAATAAATTATTTAAGTTTAATAAATAATTCGTGTGCGAAATGCAATCGTGAGCAAATAAAAATGAAAATAAAATAAATAAAAAATTAGTGGTAGTTTCATATGTTGTAAATAAAAAATAAATAATTTTTTAATTGATTAGATCCGAAATCGTCAATGAGGGATATTTTTTATTTAATTTTTTTCTTTGAGTGTATTTAATATTTAAAAAATATTTTACATTCTACTTATACCTTAGATGGGAGAAGTACTTTGTGATACAAATATTATGAAAAAATATAAATAAAAAAAGCTGTAAAATAGCAACTCAAAAGCGAAAAGGACAGGGACAATAAAAATAAAAACAGACAGTGAAATTTAGGTACATTGGACAAATAGGAACAATTAGGAAATTATCAAACATATTATAGCGACGAACAAAGGACACAATAATTTGTAATCTAATAAATAATAGAAAATGTCAAAGTATCGATCTAAATCTTTACAATGTACCGAAGGTCCATTGTCCTTGAAATTGAAACGAACACAAATTGATTAGCAAATTTAATTTCACTAATTTTAATTATTAATCCATGTTTCATTTTATTTTAAAATTCAAATTCAAGTAATAATTTCCAAAATTCCCTTTTAATTATTTTCATGTCTTTCACCCACCCATAAGAATTAAATTACTAAACAGAGACAAAACCGTGTAATAGTATCGTTTCTTTCTTCTTCATATAATAAGATGCTAATGGTGGCCGCTGATGAAAGCCACATCACTTGAATTAGCTTCATTTAAGGTGTTATTTTGCTACGACTGCCCAGTGTCGCGGTCCGCAGCCGACTACTATGTTCACATAAAACAAGTAACATATTTGGTTGGAATTCCTCGGAAGTCGACGGTGGACAGTACTGCCGAGCAGTTCTAACTGAATATGTTCCCTTGTTTTATGTGAAAGCAGTAGCCGATTGGCGACCGCGACGGTGGACAGAAGCAGCGAAATGGCACCTTAAATAGGGTTCACCCCAAACTCCCGACAAGTCAAAATCCTGACAGCCAAAGTCCCGACAAGTCAAAATTAAATTAATTGATTTTAAATTAAGGTTATTTTTACATTTAAATTAATTAACAATATCAAAAATCAGATTGAACTAAAGAGTCAGTAAAAATTGTTTCTGTTAATGGGTGTTTAGACCTATTCCACCCCTTACATATAACTTCGAATATGATATATATATACACGCCGGTTCGGTTAGGATATATTCAGTTTGGCTCGGTTCGTATACCTTCATTTCAGGCTGGCTTTTAGATGGTTCGGTTGTTGTCTGTTATTTTTTTGATCAAATATTCAAAATTTTAAATTAATATCAGATAGAAGTTAATTTTTTTCTAAAATTGTATATAGCTTTCTCCATATATGGAGCGGTATCATCAGGCCATGTGAACTTTGGCGTCTGTCAAATTTGTCAATTTTTTGAAATCACCTACTAAGTTTAATACAAGTCATTAGGTCATTACATTTTACCATTATTCAAGATAATTGGGTGAGAATTTCACCATCTTAAGTATTTAAGGAGGGGTTTTTTGCGAGAACTTTGAAAACTGTTTTTTCTTCGGTTTAAGAGGAAGAAATTCCTGGGTAATGTGGAAGTGGCCTAATCGACAAAGATTCGGGGGACTGCGTCCCCAAATTTTACCGGAGTTCCAGGCTCGAGCCCCTGGCCAACAAGAGGCCCTCCACGGCGGGCTTCGCAGCTGGTTAAAAATATATTTAAAAACTCAATATAAGTATATTGGACCTAATCCATAAAAACTGGACTAATAGCAGGGTTGTACCAAGAAATTGGCAGCCCCTATTCAAATAATAAAACAAAAGTTGAATAAATAGTCGCAATGTATATAATGTTAGATAATCTTTTTTGTGAAGTATTCGTTGCTAAGAAATTTTAAATATTCTAATTCCCTGAATATGTTCTCGCATTACGGCATCAAAATTCGCAAACATTTTTTCCACAGCTTTGAAATTTTTTTCATCTTTGGGTTCATACAAATTATTATCAGATGATCTTCTAAATGCCAAAGATGACGCTGGAGATGCTGAATTCGTTGAATTAGGCTGTACCAATGTTATTTTTCTGATTCTAAAACATGTTGATTAAAATTGTCAACTTTTTTCTTCTTAATTTGTTTAATTGGTTTTTCATTTGATTTAATTTATATTATTTTAACAGTTTGGCCGGTCTGTGCGATATATGCACACTAATAGTAGGTACTCAAGATTCACTTATGAAGTAAAATAAACAAATAAATAAGATTTAATTTGTTTTTACCATTTTAAAATATTATGGATCATATTATCAATTCTTAATCATTGATAAAAGTAACATTTTTCCACATATATATTACTTAGAGCAACATATTTTTCATAGTAAATACATTCAACATATTTCAAATTGACTTCGATAAATTGAAAATAAAATCAATTTAAACCAGCAAAGAAATCAACATGGATGGTCATTGGCTGGTGTAGGCATCGGAAAAGCAAAGTTCAATCTCAATTCGGTCTAAAACGCCAAAAGATAATGTTCAACTCGTAAGAAAAATGTGGTTTTCATACTCGTATAAAATAAATGCGCTCAGATATTAAACTTTTACACCCTCTAGAGAACACTTTTCTTTACTTGTTAAACAATCTACTATACCTATTTCTTTACAAGTGAATAAATAAATTTAGTTGAAAAGATTTTATTTTGCCGAGAGTAGCAGAGATGTTGATTTATAAAGAGAAACCAATGAGGTTGTCCTCTGCTTGGTGTAAATAAACATTTAGATAAATATACCAAATATAAATATCTACCTACATGTATAATTTATTTGTTTGAGAATATAGTTTCGAAGGTTTGACGACCTTTATCATTAGTCTTTTAATTAAAAATATATTATCTTTTATTTCTCATGAGTTCAATACCCGATTGTCTATAGTTGTTTGTGTTATAGCAAGCAAGTCACATAACAAACAATCGACAACCTCATTGATTTCTCTTTATGAATAAATAAATTAGTTTATTTCGAAGTATAATTTTATGTTTTTGTAGGATAGGTGTACTTTCTGCAATATTTTAGAGCACAAAAATATCGTTTTATAAAACGTGTTATTTGTAAACAGTCATGAAAATATCGGGTTGTTCGGAAAGTAATTTCGTTTTTTTTTGTGGAAATGAAAGACAGTTTTCGTATAATAAACAAATACTTTATTAAATTATATATTGGCCGTTCTGGTCCAACACCTTTTGCCATCTTTCTGGTAGTAGCATAATTTCACGCTCATAAAATTTTTGGTCTTTGCTGGCAAAAAACTGATCGAGGTGGTTTTTGACCTCCTCATTTGAGGTGAAGGTTTTACCGTCTAAAAAATTTTGGAGTGACCGGAACAAACAATAATCCGATGGTGCCAGGTCTGGAGAATATGGTGGGTGTGGCATTGTATCCCATTCAAGCTGTAAAAGCTTTTGGCGAGTGACCAAACTTGTGTGAGGTCTCGCGTTGTCTTGGTGAAACATTACACCTTTCCTGTTGATTAGTTCTGGCCTTTTCTGTTGAAGTGCATCATTCAGTTTGTCCAGCTGATGACAGTAGACTTCCGAATTAATCGTTGTGTTATCCGGTAAAAGCTCAAAAGAAACGATTCCTTTAAAATCCCACCAAACAGACAGCATCAACTTTTAAGATTTAATGAAAATGGAAATTAAACATTATTATTTTATCAGCCCTTTAAATTTGACATTAAATAAGAGGGCCTGCGCGTAAACACAGACAAGTGTGTGTATTATTAATGTGCTTAGAAAAAATAAATACTTTTTTACTTAGGGAAAGTGGTGTAGGTTTTAGCTGAAACATGATATTAATTAATAAAGTAAAGGGAGTGTAGTTTCACAGTGAATGAAATAAAACTCAAAGAGGCTTATACAAACTCAATATATTTCGGATTATTAGTCCATCATCAGGAGTTTACAGATTAATTAATGGTTTTTAACCCATCATCAGGAGTTTACAGATTAATTAATCGTTTTTAATCTGTAAACTCCTGATGATGGACTAATAATCCGAAATATATTGAGGTTGTATAAACCTCTTTGAGTTTTATTTCATTCACTGTGAAACTACACTCCCTTTACTTTATTAATTAAAAATAAATACTCTCAAATTATAGGATATTATTTGTTATACCCCCACCCATTACATTTATCAATTATGATTAATATTATACTAACATCTCATACTTAAAATCAACAAATTTGCTTCAGTCCTATTCAAAATTAAATAGCCAACAAAAAATTAATTAGACTTGTCCACCTAACTCCAGACATTTTTAAAGTCCTCTCTATTTTCTACCCACGATGTAAACGTTAATTTTATTCATCAGGATTTTCAAAAATAGTTTAATAACGTTCATGTCCATTCGTCCTTTTAATTAGATTAATTAGACATTAGTTCTCCTAAGTCCGGAAAAAGCCCACTCTATTTACCTCTTCAATGCAAAAGTCAATATTAACTACCTTTTTTTTTAGGTCTTAGGAAATTTTTTTAATATCATTATAAATACTAGTCTATAAAATCCTTTATATTTTTAAAGGTTTAGAAATAAATAGATAATTATTATAAAAAGACTGATGAGTTTAATTTTTTACCCTTAATTTTTATGGAGATTTCATTCTTCTATATCTTCTGAAAGTAATTAGTATTCAAAATGGAAAAGTTCTTTGTGTATAGTAATAAAGAAATCTAATTTTTTTTTGCATATTAAATATGATTATTTGACTTTATAACTATCTAGAAAAATGATGTTTGAGAATTTGATTATTTATAATAATTTAGGTAAATTGCGCAATTTAATTTAATCCATTCATTTACATAAACAAGAAAGAATCATTTACGCCTTATCAAAAATTTTAAAAATGTCATTAGTTTACATGGTAAGCTGATGTTCGATTCGAAATATAATTAAAGATATTATTTAATCAATTTGAAGGATTTGAAGGAAGGAATACATTGAGCCCCCCCCACGAATTTGCGATATTTCAAATGCATTATATGCCTGTATATGTAGAAAGAAAAACAACTCCAGAGAGGCAGCCTTGATAATGCAAAAAGATCAACAATCCATCCACTCTGAAGCGGTTCGAGCCGGAATTTCATTACAGGTGAGTTTATCACATTCCAACATTAGAGAAATTTATTCTTATAAGAGGAATTTGATGACACTCTATCTTTGTGTTAATTTAGTCTATAAGGTGATGGGGTAAATTATATTAGAAGAATTTACAATTAAAAGTTGTTCAGTGGGCTAACAGTTTATCACATCCAATAATTTTTAAATAATTTCTAAACAGGAAGCAAAGTGATAAGTTTTATTTCTAAATTTTGATTAGAATTGTTTTATTTGTTCAACAGTAAAATGCACTCCAATAACACAAAGAATGTTTATGAATTCTGAAAATTTAATACTGGCGTCTGTAGCCCAATTGAAAACCACTAACACTGCCCAACAATGAAAATGCCTCGGGCTCAAAAATATCTGATTCTTATGTATTTCCACCTGCTGAATTCAAAAATCATCCTAAAAATTACTGATTAGCTCTTGTTTTGGAGATATTGTCGATCAAAACGACGAAAAAGGCCATTTTGACATATTTTCCAGTCCCACCAGATATTGAACAGGAATATTTGAGATCACAATATTTTGTTGACGTAATAGAAAACAGCTTCCTCTTTGATTTTCAAATTACACCTTGTTTTTAGCTCAATTAGAGCTCGAGTTATAACTAAAAACTAAAACTACGTGATTATAAAGGATAATAAACATATGTTCTTACTTTTTTAGTTATAGCTCGAGTTCTAATTGAGTTACAAACAAGTGGTAATTTGAAAATCAAAGAGGAAGCTGTTTTCTATTACGTCAACAAAATATTTTTATTTCAAATATTGCTGTTTAATATCTAATGGGACTCGAAAATAGGTCAAAATGGCCTTTTACGTCGTTTATTATTATTACTAATATAACTACTACAAAATAAAACTTTATACGGAATATAGGTACTTTTCCTTTATTTTGGAGCACAATGAATAGAAAAATCATGAAATAAACTTTAGGACAAGGAAAATTTTTTTTTTGTAGATTTGTGTAATAGATTCTACCTTAAATTTTGAATTTTTGTTTAAATCACACATCATTTATTATAATAATTTATTGAACACGAACAAATAATACAATACGACGTTTCGATCAACCTATTCTGCGATCGTTCTCAAGTATGAGCACCCACTCCGATTATAGGTTTACGATCGCAGAATAAGTCGATCGAAACGCCGTAGTTATATTGTATTATTTGTTCGTGTTCAATAAATAAGTATAATTATTTATGTGATTTAAATAAAAATTCAAATTTTAATCAAATTAATCACAAAAATAAAAGCTTCAACAGATTCTACCTTATTTATCTCACTCGAATTCTTAGCCCATCGTAGAACCTTTTCCGCCCTTTTCCTTTTTATAGATACTAACATTCTAATGAAATTTAAAGTCATTATAAAGCCTCATTGCCTAGAAACATCTGATTCATACGAAACCCCATCGTCATCAAATTATCTGTAGATACAACGCATTTGGAAATAGATTTATCTCTATGACTTCTAGTAATGACACAATAGGGTTTTCTGTTTCTAACAATGGGACTGTAAAAATTACAAACCCCACGCTAAAAATGATAATGTAAAAAACAGTTTAAGTAGTTGTATTGAATTATTTGTTCGTGTTCAATAAATAATTATAAATAATTGTGTGATTTCACTAAAAATTCAAATTTTAAGTAAAAAAAAAAGATTACAACAGCAAAAAATTTCGTTTCTATCTAAACTAATTCAAGTCCAATAAATAATAATATTTCCTCTTAATAAAAAAATTACACTTAAAATTATTGCGAAACTTAAGTAGAAACTTTGTGGGGCAAAAGATATGGATTTTTTGAATTAAATCCATGGTGTAAATAGGAAATCAATTAAATTTTTTCAGAAGCTTTTTTCTAAGTGATAATAGAAAATGCAGGGTTTGAGAATCATTTAAGTCAATGCATATCATGATCGAGAATTAACCGGATTCTATTTACTTAACCATTTCGATAAACAAATGCGATTAAAACATGTTCGCTGCATTATCAACACTTGACAAATGGCTAAATGGCCTAAAAGGTATATTATTTTAATTGGGATTTTTTATATATTTACTATTTTCAACATGGGTTTACCTACCCCAAATTACGGAGGAAATTGTAATTTAATTTATATTAAGACGGTGAATAAATAAATTGGTTGCTGAACAAATATTTTAATAAAAATGGGTAAAAATTTAAAATACGAGTATATGCATTATTATAAATATTGTAGTTATAAATTAAATTACAATTTTATAAAAATTTATACAATTGTTAAATTGAAATATCTAGCGAATCTCTTAAGTTTGCTGTGATTGAACTCTAAATGGTATTTAAAAATTATTTCTTTATCAGTGGATAGCTTGATAAATCATTTTCTATAGTGTTTTTCTTTAAAACAACAAATAAACATAGAATGGGGAAATAATGAAAATGCGCAGGAATTTTAATTTTGTTTAATTTTTACGAGATATCTCAAAAATAGCTAAAGGTT
This sequence comes from Forficula auricularia, assembly GCA_024734495.1. Lineage (NCBI taxonomy): Eukaryota > Metazoa > Arthropoda > Insecta > Dermaptera > Forficulidae > Forficula > Forficula auricularia. The sequence goes on along the minus strand of JALMQS010000225.1, from coordinate 10,744,530 downwards.
CATATTATAATAATAAATAAATTGACACGTTCTGATGTGGCCATCCACTTGACTTTACCATACATTTCTGGTTGAGTTTGGTACAAGGCCTAGATTTTTATTTTTTGACCCCCCCGCCCTAATTTTGCGCCAGAAAAAAAATATTTTCGTTATTTTAAGTTCATTTTATAGTATGTTTCATTTTCTTGTTTTTTTTTAGTTTGAAAATATTATAATTTTAAATTTTAACCCCCCCCCCCCCTCCCTTAATTTTGGGTCGATATGCATCAAAATCTAATCAGCTCTTAATCTCAATGCAGCAAAACTACGTGTAAAATTTGGATTTGATATTCACACTAGTTTTTGAGCTAGCTCGTCCAAAATTTGGTAACGCACAGACGAACAGAATAACAGACTAACAGACATTTTGACAAAACTGTTATTATCTCGAAAAATATAATTTTTTCGATGTTCACTTATTGGAGCTTTTTTGTAGACCGAAATACCATTATTTCGCCCAATTTTTTTTTTATCAAAATAGTTTCAACCGTTTTTGATATATTTCAAAAAAAAAAAAAAAAAAAAAGAAGCAAAAAAACCACGTTTTTCATCGATATACTTGACTTGTATTGAAGGAGACAATAAAAGAGTGTATTTTCTGCTGGAATTATAAATTTTATTTATTTATAACGAGACTATAGTTATTCTTAACTTGCACACCCTGAAAAATTTCTTAACCTAACCACATGAAAGATTTTAACCTTTCATTCATAAATTAATTCCTGTGAATCCATTGTAATAGACTGATGAAGAGAGCAAAGCCCTCGAAACTATAGTCTCGTTATAAATAAATAAAATTTATAATTTCAGCAGAAGACACTCTTTTATTGTCTCCTTCAATATATAAAAATTCTGCTAATCTCGGCAAAAAAAAAACTTTGAATTTAACATACCCTGTATGGTAAAGTAAAAAAAATTAAGTGAACTCATATCATTCTTGACTACAAAAAACATTGAGAGTGAAGAACTTTTGATGAATGTGGAAAAAAAATTTTTTTATTAGCTCTTCACAATTTGAGTTAATTTTTATTTTAAATAGATCCAATTTTTTTCAATGAGAATGCAAGGTGTGACAATTATCACTAAGGACTGATTATCACATCCTAAAAGTATGAGAGGAATATTCAGAAGATGTCTATGTCGAAGGTGAAGATGACATAAAGTCTGGAAATCATAGGGATAAATAAATTTGCAAATGAGCTTTGTTTGATTTGTTTCTAATTTATAAAGAGACGTTGTTCTATGGGAATATTACGAATTACACGTAAATAAAACTATGGTAATTATAACGCCGAGTATACTTATGAAAAAATCCCATCAAAAAGTCATTATTTTCGAAATTTTCAATTTTTAATCCCGAACTTCTTGCTCCATATATCGAAATTCTTTAAGTTTGCTGTCAAAGGAAATTGTTTCGATATGTACTAAAACATTTCACTGAGGAAAATTGTTATAATAGAGTTCTATTGAAATTTTCATTTGCGAAAATTTTCCCTCTGTTGCGGTTTTAACCAAGAGGTACATGTTAGTACAAAGTGCTGGCTGTCAAATTGACAAATCGCTTCTCCTTTGACATAAATGAAGGATATTAAAGTATCCTTTTAGGAATAATTTATGTTTCAAGTATGGTTTCAAAGCTTTTAGTGTTACGTTTAAAACAAGTATTTTCATTATTTTATTTTTACGAAACATACATTTATTTATTATTCATAAATAATTTCATAAATTTTCCACAACGATAAATGATAAAAATGCTATACGGTATAGTATACCTATAATTAATATCTTTCAAATATCGATTATAAACCGAATGATTAAGTTGTGAGTTAAGCTTCCAAGATATTATATTTGTCGAAATATTGCAATCAGGTTTATACCCGAAATTGTGAAGTAGTTTTCAAATTTGTCTTCTGAAACAGTTCATTGCAAGGCTGACACGATGGCGCCCTTCATGATGACCGCTCAAATCAAAATTGACAATCCTTTGAAAATTGGGTCCACAAAATGTCGTTAATTTTAATGCAAACAAGGCACAATCGCGTCTAATATATAGGTTAAGTGGAAGAAATATTTCAGACATTTCTCTTGGGTGAAACACCTTGAAGATGTGTGATAAGATATATGTTGGGCGTCACAATTAACTCGTTCCATGCCAAGAATGAACAAATTGCTAATTTTCCCTCCAAAAAAACTATACTAGACTAGGGGTATTTTTAAGCCCATTCATCTTTTCAAAATTTAAAAGGCCCAAATCAGGTCCTGTTTAGATCATGAATCATATCTGTGGCGAGGGTCCTTCAGGCATTCTCTCGCCATGCTGGTTGCATTTCAGAAACGTGGGATTGAATTGATAAAATATTTTTTTTATTCCTTCGCTAATCTTCGATTTCGCTTTTTGACTTTTTTATAGGTATGTAGAAATTATGTTTTAATAAAATAAAGTCAATAATTCTTCCGAAAGGCCCTTTGCGAACAATACTTAATTGCTCAACTCTCTTTCGTGATTAAATAAGAGAAATGTTGGATCATCTCATTCGTCAAGTCGTTTATTTTTATTACTTCTACACTGTAATTAAATTCCTGTTCCCTCTTTACCTTCATCCCTTCAAGAGTCGGGTCCGCAATCATCCATATCCTTCAGATCCATCCTAGTTCATAAATAGTCTTTTATTATCAGGAATGGAAGGTTGTATCATTGCTTATATAGGTGCATACATCTCATAAGAAATGTGTGATTGGAGAAAATTTGTTATGGCGGAAACACATGCGTGTCAGAAACAAAGCATAACAAAAAAATAAATAATAATTTGTTGTAGATTTACAAATTTTCAGCTTTGCTTATAGTCCAGTTCCTGGAGCGTTAAAAACATGAAAACTTCGGATTTCAGTTACAATGAATGAAATTTATAAATTAAAAATGGAATGTTTAGCTAATAATAATTAGTCTACATATTAGAAAATTGTGATCTTGATATGAAAACAAATTTTGGTGGTCGAAAAACCTCGAGTTTTCGGACTTTTACAGTTTTTCGCTTATAACTCGAAAATGGTCCATATTTTGTAAATAACCGTTCTATAGTAATTTAAAGAGGACAAAATTTCGAGCCGATTAAAAAAACAAATAGAGGATTGGTCCAGTAGTTCGATTTTTTATGGGGATCCAAAAACAGCCCACCTAATCACTTTTGAATATCCAAAAAACTCGCACTTTTTAAAATTTTTTCTCAATTTGACCATGAATGAGCACGTTTTCGACAAAGACCACTCTATACATTTTTTAAACTAGATTAAATTTGCTACAATTTGAACAACGTTTTATCTTAATTGGATAATGGTAACCCGTGCTTATGCCAAAATAAAGTTCTTAAAAAAACCGATCTGAAATATTTTTATTTGATTCTTCATATTATCATTCTCCTAAAGATATAGCTATTAATCACGAATTAAAATGTTTCTAATTAGGAAAGCAGACAAACTAATTGATTTGCAGATTCGATGCTTCTGTCGTTGAGCTGTTAATCAAAAAAGAAGTTTCGGCTAAAATCCCCTAGAACAGTGTTTCTCAACCTTTTGTAGAGCGAGGAACTCGAGAGCATTTATATTTTTCTGAGGAACCCCCTAGCACTAAAATATGAGATATTTAATTTTTCGTCAAAATATCAACATCATGTTATTTTTATAGCTTCCAAATATAACATTCCGCCGCTGATGACTGTGTTGCCACATTTTAAAAATTTGTTAGATTTTGGGGAAATTGGGTACAAAAAACGTGAGTTTTAAATTACAATACTTGATATTTTTATTTTCATGAATAATATTATTATTAAATTTTTTTGGTAATATCATTGGGATACCAGCCCCTTTCGGATCGGACAGGTTTTTTTGACATATTCAATGTATAGTCATGAATAATATTCCTATCTATTTGAAAAGTAATATTATTTCAAAGTCATTAAAAACGAAATAATAATAAAACAATTTAAATGATGTTTTCATTTTATTACTAATATAACGTAATCATTGTATTTTAAGAAAGTTAAGGAACTTTAGATCAACAAAAATGGTATCACTGAGACAATAATAGTGATGTTCACCGCATTCTTAAGTATTAATGGTTTTATTTGACTATACGGTAATAATACTCTAAATTTAATGTATTTTTTCTTTACAGGACAAATTTTTTGATGGGTGATACTATTATCTACAATTTTTGTTTTTCTATTTTCCTTTTATTGACCTCTAGGCGCGGGGAAACCCAAAACTACCTTTGTGGAACCCTGGGGTTCTGCGGAACCCAAATTGAGAAACACTGCCCTAGAATATACAATTTTATGAGATATTGCATCAAAATGCACGTTTCCATACCTTATATTCTAATCGTTTTCGAGTACTTATGAAGTGATTTTATGAAGAAGATTAAAAGTATAAATGTTGAAAATGAAAACGACTGAAGAATTATATGTCAAAACGTCGTGCATTCAGTGTCTATCGTTATCAATGTCATCAAGGTGGTTCCAGGCGAAATTTCTCTTTTGATAAGTCTAATTCAATTCTTATAGTTTTGACTTAAACAGATACTAATACTATTTGTCCAAAGTTCCGGGTTCTCTTAATTCGTTGCAATAGTGAAAAAGAAGAGTGAAAGGGCATTCGCGGTGGGTGGTGTACTTCTCCCATAATGTCAAGGGCCGGGGCCTGGGGTGTCTCACCTGTCTTGGGAAGGGGGTTGTGCACGGGGTATGATGCGGGGCGGAGCCCCGGTGGTCACAAGTGCAGCGTTGGCGTCGCCCCGGTCTCGGCTGGCGCTCACCCTGTTGAGGACTCGTTTGACGGAGCCAAGCAGCCCTACCCCGGGGTTGTCAGCCTCTGTGGGGGTCCTGGGCTCAAGAGCCGATAGGGTCGTCGGGCGGTAGACCCCATCGGAAGCGCCGTGAAGCGAACGGTACTCGGCTTGGCCGGGCATGCCCTTGCACAACTACACGTGCATCAAACCGCCAAAACAACGAGAACGAAAACAAAAGGGAAAAATGAAAAAAAATGGCGACTACCCTTAAGAAAAAATAAAAAAAATTGAAACAAAACAAAGAATAATCATTCAAATTGAACAAAATAAAGACGCAGCAAAGTCAAGAGCAAAACATGCAAAGCTATTTTGGAAATGACGATCATCTAATTACTCACCTGATTGGTATCTGGGCTAAGGTTAAACTGGAGGTAGTTCTGATCCGAAAGGTTATCTCTGTTTTGCCAATTAAATTTTAAGAATCACTTGAAAATTATTCAGCCCTTTAGAGAGGAGAGCAAAAATGAAAAGTTAGCTTTTATACGAAAGATAAGAAGAGCAATCAAAACAAATGACAGCTAAAAAGGAACTACCCTCTAGCTGGACTGGGGACCAATAGAATCAAGTTGAACCTCTATGAGTCTTGCGCACTGTCGATTCTCTCTCTCATTCACGACTCACAGCAGTTTTGATCAGCTGTCACGTGGGCGGTGCTCTCGCCATCTCGTGAGTTAAGGGGTAAGTAAAACATTCGTTTATATTTGATATCACTAGATGGCAGCTGAACACATAACATTGAACACCCGGGAAAAGTGAAATAACAGATGTTATCGTGCTTCGTGAACATTCAGATAAATAAGACGAAAATTAAATTACATTTTCATAGTTATGAATTAGGGCTAGTGTAAATATTTAAAATTATAAAATAATACAAAGAATGTGATTGGCTAAATGGTTCAGACCAAAAGCCAGGAAGGGGGAAAAAACCTTCGCCCTTTAAAAAAAAAAAATTATTTCGACCTAAAAAATTATATAAATGGATGTATTTTTAACCGACTTCAAAAAAGGAGGAGGTTCTCTATTCGACTGATTTTTTTTTTTTTTTTTTTTTTGTGCCTATGTTACCTCATATCTCCGCCAATTGTCAACCGATTTTGAAAAAAAAAATTTTTTTTGCATTGGGTCCAGTCTAGCTTCCGATTGGTCCCATTTTTTTTTCGATTTTTTTTCATAGGTATTAGACCTTTTTTATTAGGTTTGTTTATGAACCGATTTCGATGGTTCTTTTTTTATCCGAAAGGGGGTGTCTTAGGGATGGTGTCATATTAATTTGGTCAAGTTCTGATGATATGATCACTATTAATAACATCACTAAAAAGAGAAAAATAAAAATTTTTAAGAAAAAAATAAAAACCGACTTCAAAAAATTAAATGCAACAAATAAAATACACTAAAAGGTATAAAATAATTATTATCTTATTTAGTTACAACTAACCGACGAAATATTAACATGAAATTACTTTTTGAATTCGGTACCAAAAAAACTATACCTATAAGCGAGCTTATCCTCCAAACGTACTAAGTAAGATCCGTCGAGTGGGATTCATAAAAGGTATATGTTTGGCACCGACTTCAAAAAGCAATTTCGTGTTAATATTTCGTCGTTTAGTTGTAACTAAATAAGATAATAATTATTTTATACCTTTTAGTGTATTTTATTTGTTGCATTTTAATTTTTGAAGTCCGTTTTTATTTTTTTCTTAAAAATTTTTTTAATAAATGGAAAGAGGACTGGCTCAAAATTGTAAATAATCGTCTAAAGAAAACGTTACCTACTAACTAAATATGATATCTGATGGCTCTACCAAGAAAACAACAAATTATTTTAAATAGACTAGAGATAAGTCATTGTATCTTCTCTCCAAGGGCGGATCCAGGGGGAGGAGGGGCGACCGCCCCCCTCCTCCATAGAGGCCCGCGCCTGGCAAAAAAATTTGTAAAAAAAAAAACATTTTTTTTTTAATTTTAAAATTGAAAATAAAGTTCTATGTGTGTGTGTGGGGGGGGACGTCTCCCCCCCCCCCGCTTGGGCAATTCGATCGCGACACACTTCCGAGATAAAAAGTATATCTTATATACATCGGGCACCTTCCCTCCCCCCCCCCCCATAAAAAATTCCTAGATCCGCCCTTGCTTCTCTCAATATATTTTCAACATCCCCGCCTCACTGCGTTTCTTGTAATAAGAGATTGAATGTAAACCATCTTTTTTTTGATAGTGTCCTTTATACAATACCCTCAGAGATAGATTCAAAATTCAGGGAAATTTGAAGAATATTTTGGTAGATCCCAAAGAATTTAACAATCTATTTCAATTTTTAAAAGTAAAAGGGTTTTTCTGGCAAATTTAATATATTACAGATTTCGACTTATTTTTATTATTATCTGTTTTGGTTGAATTTTTTATTACCTACCATATATGTATTTTTGCATCGTAGATATTTCTCGTGTGTTTTGTATATGGAATTTTATTTGTCGGAGGTTTTGTTTTTCTGTTGTTCTGTGTTGACTATATTGTTGATTTTGATTTTTTTTGTGGTTTCTTTGTCTTTGGTTTTTGTTTTGTTTCTCTGTTTTTCTTCATTTCTTAATGTATAGAAGAGTGAAGAATGAAGTATTATGTAAAATAAATAAATAATAAATTACACAATCTGAGTATTAGCCCTCACTAAATTAATTCAGGGTGTTGCATTTTACTTTTACCATAAAGGGTATGGTCAAGTATTGTAATCGTGCATGAAAAAAGTGTTTTATTTGCTTCCTTTTTTTCGAAATATCTCAAAAACGACTTAAACTATTTTGATTCAAAAAATTTCGGTCTACAAAAAAACTGTTTTGTCAAAGTGTCTGTTAGTCTATGCGTACCAAGTTTTTGTTGACGAGCTAGCTCAAAAATTAGCGTGAATATCAAAACCAAATTTTCACATGTAGTTTTGGTACATTGAGATTAAGAACTGATTAGATCATGGTGAACAAACTTATGGGGGGGGGGGGGGTTAAGAATTAAAATTACAATATTTTCAAATTAAAAAAAAAAGTATAAAAATGAAATATACTAAAAAATGAACCTATAAAAACGAAAAAAAAATTCTGGGGCCAAAATGGGCGGGCGGGGGGGGAATCAATAAATAAAAATCTAGGCCATTTGAGCAAAGTCAACGAAATTTTGTATACATAATCAGTGGGCGCCTAGAAGTCTAAAAATGCACAACCTCCCTTCCCAAAATGAGGAGGGGGTGTAGGACCAAATAATGAAAATCTAGGCTCTTGTATCAAACTCAACCACATTTTGTATACATAATCAGTGTGTCCCCAGAAGTCTAAAAATGAAAAAAACTAACCACCCAAATGGGGGGGGGGAGTTGATCCCTAAATAATTATAAATAATTTTATTAAATATTAAATATAAGAGAGGGGTCAGGGTGTATGGTAAAGTCATATGGATGGCCATATCAGTTAATTAAAATACTAGGTAGGTTTTACATAAATAAAACAAATATATTTTGTATTCTATCTTGATATATATGTCGGATAATCAACCCAACTTCAGGAGATAGAAATAGTTATTTTTGTATATCCTGAAGGTGGGTTAATAACACAAAATATGTTTGTTTTATTTATATGAAAGCTACCTAGTATTTTAATTAACTCTTATTTAAAATGTTTCAACTAGAACCGACACCAAGTTTTTTAGATTTTTTTTATTACTTTATTCATAGCAAAACATGGTTAAAGTATTGTAATTGGTCTCGCGCCAAGCGGTCTCAACCAAAGCCCCAAATTACAGTATTCATTCAGGTTGAATTGTAGGAACAATTGAATTTGCCAAAGAATACATAGAGTCTCGCCCAGAGACCAAAATGTGCTTTTTTTATTTAGTCTTGGGCAACTGGGCATGGATTTACGAGTATGTTATGTATGCAGCCCCCTTAGCCATCAGGGTTAAGACATTCCCGATTCCCTTCTTCAGGATCTGAAAGGAAGGTCTGCAATTTATAGGCTTAATTTACCTTTAGTTAAAATACAATGACCCTAGAATGCTGAACTTTGGCATACTGGTAGAGCTTGGCACATTAATAAAGGAGGAAATTGAAAAACCGAAACTTTCCCCGTTTCAGGACCTAAAATGAAGCTTTCCATTCTTCGAGAAATACTCAAAATTTACATAAAATTAAGTAGGGTGGTTCAGTTTGGGACGCCAATAAAGAGAAAAAAAGGGAAAAAAAGAAAAAACCAGAAACATTCCTTTTATCACACCTTAATATAAAAGAAGGAATCTTGGAGGCTAATTTCTCATCTAAGTTATAAAAAGAAGTGAAATCCCAACAAAAACACTTGTGTAAGAAAACCAAACCAACAAAAGTAGTGAAACCTAATGTGCTGCCAAATTCACCATCATCAATTTATTAAATGAGTCGAGAATATATTAACTTCAATTAAAACGCATGATTTTCATTTTAAATGTTCATCTATATTTATTGATTTCATAGTTTTAGTTGAAATTATTTTCCTGAAACTTGACATTTACGCATAATGTTATTATTGTTATTGTTTTTAGGGCCTCCCTTTGATTAATTTTCTAAATTCACAAAGGATTGTAAAAACTCTTCAAATAATCCCAATGAACATTAAATATATGAATAGAAAAGTTAAAATATGAATTTACTAGGTAACAGTTCAGTGATCCCCTAAAAGATAGATAACCAAATTAACATCTTGTGAAAACATAAAATCTATATGACAACACTAGAATATAAACTAATAGTTTTTTAAATATATTAATATCAAGATTGTACAAAATTAACACTAGAACGCCCGGACTTTCAGATCCCCTAGAACGCCCGGATGCCGTCAATTTGACGACTTCCATTTTTCAACACTCAAACTAAATAAAATCATTCTGTTTCCTTTTATTTAATATTTTTTTTATTTTTTTCTAATAATAAATATAATTCTATTATCAATTTATATATTAAAAATACATATTAATAAAGTACATTTTAATTTTTATTTTCCTCTCCTGATTCAGCTAATGAATCTCCTTCTGAATTATCCGGTGTAATATTTTTTAAAATTTCTAATATTTCAGCTTCACTGAGACCTCGTGCCATTATAAATAATATTGAAATAAAAAAAAAACAAATATACGAAAAAAACTCACGAGAAATTGAGAGAGAAATTTGTTGTTAATAATTCTAAGGGCAGAACAAAAATGAAATGGCAAGACTAGGGGCTCGACATATATATATATATATATATATATATATATATATATATATATATATATATGGATTTCAAAACAGTAGGTTCCCTCGAAATGTTGTAAAATAATAAAGTGAATCATCAAAAGATAAAAAAAATTGACATAAAGAAACATATTTTTTTTATTTTACCCCAAGTTTTTCAAGGAAGATTGTAAATTAAAAAAAAGGCAGAACAAAAAATAATAAGAGGGTCAAAAGGATGGAAATGTTCCAAAAAAGAATGGGAATTATTCGTATTTGAAAAATTAATTTAAAATATAAAAATTGGGGTAAAAAGTGTTACCGTCAAATTGACGGCTTTTGGGCGTTCTTGATAAATCCATAATTTTCTCCTAAATAAAAATTCATAGGGTGCTATTTTTTTTTATTAGAAAGCTATTAAAAAATGATTAAAAGTCAGCGAGTTTCAAAGTTCTAACTTAAATAGTAACGAAATGAAAGAGAAATGAAATGTGAAAACCGTCAAATTGACGGCTTCGGGCGTTCTAGTGTTAATTGGTTGATTTGACAAGTATGATTTTTTTTCTATTATTAGAATTCGTAACTTGAAAATTCTCTCAGTTAAGACTACATGCACATGGTGAAATGAGAAAATTAGTCAAATTTTTCTAGTTAATTAAAACATTTCGGCTTCTGATACTAATTCCAATTTTTGTTTAAATTTTGAATGACTATAAATACTCATTATAAAGTCTTTTTCTTTGCATTTTAATCGTGAAGGGATACTACAAAATAGTAATATTTTTTTTACTATTATTTGTATTTTTTTCTTTTAACATTCAAAAATAAATATCTGTCGCTAATGATTTATTTTATAAACGTATATCCAGGGTTGTAGTGGATATACGGCGGCTTACGGCATATATCCTGTGGTTTTTTCTGAGCAAATAGCGTATTCCCTGTGTTAGGTTGTACGTTTTATTTCAAATTACAGTAATACCACCTTCCCGGTTTATAGCGTATACCCTCTGATTTTTACGCTGCATATAGCGTGTACCTCTGCTAATTTTAGGACTACAGCACTGTGTAAACCCATATTTTATCCCTCTATTCATATGAGAGATAAAATGTAAATCTAAGAAAATTTAATTTTCAATATCAACTAAAATTTTATTCAAAATAACTTTTATTTCAATATTTTTTTAATATTAATAAATATGTACATTATTGATTATTGTGTTCTATTCCATGATGTAAATTGAAATAAAATGGTTTTTGGGAACCCAGAAAATATGTTTTCAAATGACAGTAGATATAGTAGGAGTCATGATACATATTTACAAAAAATTAAAATTGTCTAATTTGGACCAAATTTTGCACAAAATAATGAGCACTAGTATAATAATTAGTAGAGATTGTGGTGTTGGTACAAGGTGAAACATCTTTGATAAAGATAAGAGTAAATAAATATTATATGTAATTGAAGGAGACAATAAAAGAGTGTGTCTTCTGCTGGAATTATAAATTTTATTTATTTATTTATAACGAGACTATAGTTTCGAGGGCTTTGCCCTCTTCATCAGTCTATTACAATTGATTCACAGGAATTAATTTATCACAGGAATTAATTCATAAATTAATTCCTGTGAATCAATTGTAATAGACTGATGAAGAGGCAAAGCCCTCGAAACTATAGTCTCGTTATAAATAAATAAATAAAATTTATAATTCCAGCAGAAGACGCACTCTTTTATTGTCTTCTTCAATATATAAAAATTCTGCTACTCTCGGCACAAAAACTTTCAATTTAATTATATGTAATATTCATTTATTTAATTTATTGGGCCTCCGAGGAGCGGGCCGCCTCTTAAAAGACAAAAGACCATTACACAAATTTATTTACAAATCTTTCACACTTTCGCCTTCAGAACAAATTAATTCAGATTCAGAGCGGGTGGCTGAGAGAGCCAGGATTAATCCTATGCTGAAGACATGGAGGAATCGACTTAAAATCAAAAATAACAATCGATTCTCATCTAATACTATAGGAATAACCTTATTGCATTCCATTTTTGATGTTTTGACTATTAATGGCAACCTCTACTGAAAATGTGGAAGAATCGACTTAAAATCAAAAAGACTAAATTCTTTTTTGGTAAACAACTCAAGCTTGATTAATATTTTAAATGAATTTGGATAAAGTTTAGCAACGATCCGTTGCAGTTTATTTTAATTTTAATGTGAAACAAGTCACCAAGAATCCTTAACTCATAGTAAATGAATATTACATATAATATTTATTTACTCTTATCTTTAGCACTAGTATATTTGAGCACTTTTCTAGATTTTTCAAAAAATTTATCAAATACGGCAGTAACGATTTTTATAAAAAAAGATTTAAAAGAACCCAAAATTGAAACGAAAAATGTTTTTACTGGATCACTGATTTTATTTGTTGGAAAATGGAAATAATATTTTGATATGAATCAATATGTACTCAACATATGTTTTTGTTTATTTTATAAAAAAATATTACGATTTCTTTATACAAAAAGGGGTCAGAGGAACAATAAAAGTAATTCGAATAAATCAACGAGAATGGGAAAGAAAAAGAAAACAACGAAAAAGAGGGTCATATTATATACTTTGAAAAGACTCTCACGCATTTTATATCTATATTCTAAAAGAAGTGATCATTCTTTCGTAAACAATAGATGAAACATTAATGCCCATGAATTTTACTTCCACTGAAAAATGTTCTTATTAACTATTAGGATTCACGAGATCAGAGTTCGCTCAAAAACAAGTTTCTTTTTTCTTTTCTCTATTTATTTTTGTTTTTTGTTTTTTTAGTTATTTAAAAAAAACAAAATGATTTGTCTGGTGGATTATTGTTAAACACTTGTCACAGAAGCTCGCGAGATTACACATAAGGGAAAAGATCGCGTGTTTTATTTTAGTTATTTATCAATTATATAAGTTTTATACTTTAGACGTTTTTCTTTCGAGACGGGCTGGTAAATTTATAGCTGAGGATCAGGAAATAAATAAAAATATTATTATTATTTTTTTTTATGTATTTATTGGAAAATTTTCCTTTTACAAAACCGACGTTTCGGAGGATCTTCTCACCTTCTTCAGAGTTCAAAAGGGTCAATGTAGGAAGCACTTAGCCTTTCATTGACCCTTTTGAACCCTGAAGAAGGAGGAAAGATCCTCCGAAAAATCGGTTTAAAAAAATTGTAAAAGGAAAATTTTACAATAAATACTCTTTTATTAGAAGTAATCTTTTTATTTAATTTCCTGGGCTGCCTTTAATTTCCTCAGCTATGTAAGTTTTAATTTAATATTGAAGGAGACAATAAAAGAGTGTCTTCTGCTGGAATTATAAATTTTATTTATAACGAGACTATAATTTCGAGGGCTTTGCTTTGCTTTCCTGTGAATCAATTGTAATAGACTGATGAAGGGGCAAAGCCCTCGAAACTATAGTCTCGTAATAAATAAAATTTATAATTCCAACAGAAGACACACTCTTTTATTGTCTCCTTCAATATATAAAAAATCTGATACCCTCGGCACAAAAACTTTCAATTTAATATAATTTAATAAATGCTACTATTCAAAAACCGCCACCAATTTTTAAAGTTCTTTGGTGTTTCATTTTATTTTATTAATAACTTTTGATAGAATGTTTAAAATCATACTACATATTTTGTTTGATTGGACATATTTTAAAATTCATTGAAAACAATTTCTAATGGATATAAGGTTTCTTAGATGGTTTAGTTGAGGACAATGTCCATCATTTTGATCAGTTTGGGCATAAGTTAGTTATGAGTTTTTTGAGTCATTGTTGTGAGATATTAGAGTTTGTTGAGGAATTAACTGAATTTTGATTTGTTAGGCTGCATTTCAATAGTCATATAACATTATATCTAAAACATCAAGCAAGTCCTCCGATTTATATTAATAATAGACCTATTTCACGGGTTTGATTTGATATGTGCCTACTTTTTGACTTAATTAGGTTAATATAGTCAAATACAAATAGATAGTATTTATATGTTTTTGTAAATATCAAAATTTAGCCTGAATTTTAACATGTCGGGATTTTGACTTTTCGGGATTTCGGCTGTCGGGATTTTGACTTTTCGGCATTTTAGCTGTCGGGATTTTGACTTTTCGGGATTTTGAGCGCCACCCCTATTTCACATGATTCTTGCGTAAAATATCTGGAGTTTGAGTTAGACTCCAGGTTAACTTGGAAAAAGCACATCCAGCAAAAATAGTATAGGGATACAGTTAAAAATTAATAAAAAATAAAAAAATATTTTATATAAAATATATTGGCTCTATAGCAGGAAATCTCCATCCTCCATCGATAATGAAATTTTATTTTATAAGACCATAATATGGACTACAAATTTGAGCTCTGGACGTATTCATCTAAATCAAATGTAAATATAGTTCAATCAAATTTTTTCACAATACCTAATCGCAAACGCTTATCGTAACTACATGTCAAACAAGATACTTCCCAATGACTAATGTAAGCGAAGTCATCAATAAAATATTAGTAATTAATTTTTTAAGACTTGCATTGTATTACATTCCAATGATATCATATCCTTCACTTATTAATTCAATTACTAGATTTAAAAATGCAACAAAATCAAGTCTAAATAATTTCAAAGACTCTTCCAAAACTTAAGTGACTATGTAGTTAAAATTATTTAAACCTCAAGGTTTATTTGTTAATCTAATTAATCTAATATAAATAAGTAAAAATTAATTTATTGAAATTACTAAATATATGTCAGTAGTGTGATTAACTGCTCTTTAAGATGGAAGAATATAAATAATATCCGTTGATTGAGTATTTATTTTGTAAGCTCAAAGAACTTTTCGTAAATTTGAAAATTATGAATGCTGATTAAAGAAAAATAAGAAAAATCGTATTAAACGCTCTAGAATCCACTTAGTAAATTACTTTTCAACAAGGATGAAAAAATAAAGGATAATATTTGTTGTTCAGTGTAATTTTTGGGTCACGGCAAATGACACGTTTGAATTTGAAAATAATGATGTTTACAAAATTATGTGCTAATATAACTAGATATTACGAAGAGAGACCGGAAGATAATTATCCTCAAGGATCTCAGAACATAAAAGGGCATTCAAATTCAATTCATTCAATCTTAACTCAGTATATTTTCAGAATAAGTTAACACGATGAGATAAGAGAAACCAAACTGATTTAGCGAAAAAATAGTCTATCGAATTTGCATATTCCATCAATATTAGTTTATGTGTGAGGGAGTGATAATGTAGGGGTCAAATAATAGCCAATCATATTTTTGCTAGGGTTGATTTTGAGACGCTAACTCACATCTTCATGGAATAACTAAGTATATGTTGCTTAAATAAGATGATCATATCTGTACTGGGGTTTCCAACAGAACACTAAATAATACGTATATATTGAGTGGATATTGATGAGGCAGTCCAAAAAAGAAGAAGATAATTTATATTATCTTTTTATTCATAAACCTCCTTCTTCAGGGTTTTGAAAAGTCAGTGAAGGAAATCCAATGGGACATTCCGCTCTCCCAAAACACTGAAGAAGGAGGGAATAGCCTCTGAAACGTCGGTTTATGAATAAAAAGATAATATAAGTCATCTTCTTCTTTTTTTGGCTTCCTCATCAGTATCCACTCAATTTCACTTATCACTCCTTCTCCAAAAATTACTTCAATCTTAATACGTATATATATATATATAACGAATCGTTATAAATAAATAAAATTTATAATTCCAGCAGAAGACACACTCTTTTATTGTCTCCTTCAATATATATCTAGGTATATTAGAATAAATAAATTAGTATTTTTTCGATCTTCGATTCTTTGAGCATATTGGCCAGATCAAACGTAATTTGTGTTTAGTTATTTATATCGAATAAGAATTCACCGAAAAAAAGAACCTACCAAGTCTTGGAGGATATTTTCACATATTTCTACTATTTTTATTTTTTATTTTTATTCGTTAAGCCCGGGAAACGAGCAAGTCTGCAGCGCGACACTAACACTAAATAATTGAATTAGTTCATTTTTAATTGTCAATGAGCTGCTTAAAAAAGTTGAGACAAATAATTTTCAACCTGATTTTTTTCCATATCCATGAAAAGTGAGTGAAAGATTTTTTACCATCGTCTGTCTAGAGCCAAAATGTTTGTATTTTAAAACAAAGAGCTTACAAGCTACTAAATTAATTATGAATAATTTTTATTACATATCAGAAGTGTTGTATATTCGCATGAATTAAAATTTTTCACAACTGCTTGGATACATAAGAAAATAGACACAATCTTTCGTAATTTTTCAAAGAATACCTAATCACCTGACTTTGAAAAGACTGTATTGTGCCTTTAAAAATTTCTATCTTGTTCCTGCAATTTGAAATACAAACAATTGACAACTTTGTTTTGGAATTGCCACTGATGAAAACTAATTTGTTAGATTTTTATTTGAATTTGTTTTTTATTCTCTTTCTATTTGTACTTCTCTTAAATTCTTCCAATCATCAGTTAATGATGATCTTAAATGAGAATTAAGAGTGCAGTTGAGAAAGCGCCTAGTAAATATGCAACCGTTCAACACCTCTGAAAACGAAAAATCTATCTAGAAACTTTAGGGGATATACTTTATATTTATTAACAAAACATTTATTTACAATATGTCGACATGTTCACCAAAGCTTCAATAAGAAAATTGTGTAACTTCAGCACAACAGATGCTTTATTATATTCCAGTACTTTCGCTATTTATATAATTTTATTTCCATTACTAAATAACAAATATAAATGAAGTTTCTATATTCAGAACAAAAATCACCTATGAATGCCCAGTTTGGGACTCTATCCACTGTCATTTTAAATCTAAATAAGATTAAGGTAGTTCTTTCACAAATGAAAAAATTCAAGAAGTCTTTGAAACTTGGAATATAAGTCACTAAAAGCATAATACACATACTGTTAAAATTTGAAGACAATTTACTACACCAAACATGAAATAGTTGCAATTAAAAATTGACATTTTTTTACATAGGGTAGATAGAGAAAGGGGGGAGGGGATATGATAATTATTTTATTTTTTTTCATTGAAGGACTTTCACCATCTTGATGTAAAACTAATATTTGATAGAATAATATATTCGGAGTAAATTAAAAAAAAAATAGAAATTATTTACCACGTAGTTTTGATAAAAAAACAAAAAAAACAAACAGATTTGGGCGATTATTTTTAGTGGAAGGGATATAAGCACAATGGCTTGGAAACGATCCGGCAAGTATGTGTATCCATATAGAGATTTCGTAGTGTGAGTGCTACAGTCACGTTAAAAAAACATAACCTAAAATTTTAGTTCCGTTCATATTTATAGAATGATTACCAGGCTAAAACTTTTTGTGTGGATTGTCATGAAAGAACCTCCTTAAAAAGATATTTGCAATGATACCTCACACCCTGTAAAATAATTCAAATATTTATTTTTTATTCTTGGGCCCACATAAAATTACTATTCTCAAAATAATAATTTGATTAAAATTTTAGTACTATTTTTGATGAGGGAAAGAAAATACATATAATTTTTGAATTTTAACTTTGGATTTTATTTAGTTTACGAGCTACAATGGTTTGACAGACAAACAAACAGCCAGACGTTGTAACTCCACTAATAGGATCCGGTTTTTCTTTTTAAACGAAACTCTAAAAAGGCTATAAGAATATTTTTAATCAATGCTCTTATCAAGAATTATATGCACTTTAATATCTCTAAATGTTAATCCGAATGAAATTGAAAATATTCGATTATGCATGTTGCAAAAACGCAAAAAGCCTATATGGTAAGTTGTAGAGCAATTAAATTTTAAATTTAAATTGGGTATTAAATACAAGGAATACATCAAGACATTAGATCAAAATTATCTACCAGAAGTAGTCATTTAGTTACTTCTGTCGATTTTGGTTCCCAATAGATCAATTTGAAGTGGGAAAATTAACGTATCGATTTGTTGGGTAGGTTATTTCAAAATAAGCGAAGGTCGTAAGCGAAAGTCATGTATCACAGTGTGTTTTTATTAGTTAAAAACATAGTTTCGGTCCATATTTCTACTTTCTTCTCTATTATTAGAAACATTCCAAAAGGAAACTCCAAGTTTCTATATACCAAATGCAACCAAAATGTAATCAGCTCTTAATCCTAAATTCTTATAGATGTATTGTAATTTATATAAAAAAATGTATATTATTAAATTACTAGTATGTATATAGCAATGATAAGACTTTTTATATATTTTACTACTTAGCTGGGCTCTAGCGTTTTATCCCATTTCATATTTTAGAGGGAGTCTTGGTCTAATACAGAAAAATGTATTATTAACCAGATACGATATGTTGTCGGGAAATCGCCGAAACGATAAGAGGCGTTCTAAGGCCTAAAAAATCCTCTTATGTGTTATTTTTTTTTGCCAGGTATATTTGAACAGATTTTAGGTATTATATAGGTATATGTATATGAAAGAAAAAAGAATATTATACATAAATAATATATACATATGTATAAAATTTGCCAAGTTTGTTAGAATGAAAATTTGAATTTTATGGTAATATAAAGAATCCTAAAATCTCTTTAATCTTAGTAAATTAGAATATACGACGAAAAACTTTATTTTTCTTTTAATAATTTTCTTTCTTTATAAAACAGAGATATTTTAAGCATATTTTTATAAATACAATTTGAATTGTACAAATATTTAATATATATATCAGTGGCCGTTGGTGACTTTTCAATCAGGGGATGCTGTCCAAAAAAAGTATCCTTCATTTTTTGAAATTTTATTTTAATCTTCGCTTTTTTTTTGTAAATTTCATCCAATAGGGCATCATTTTCGTTATTTTTACAAATTTAACATTAGATTTTTAAAAATATATTTTGGGACCTTCACCGCAAACGGATATTGCTTTGTGTGAGTGAGGGTAGGAGCCAGAAATTAAATCTTGTGACTTAAACTCAACAGTGAGATGGAAATTGACGATCTTCCAAAATGAAGTATGCCCGTGGCATGACGGGCCTTCTATAAAACTTTATTAAAAATCTCTTTAGTTGAGTTTAATTTATAAAAAAAAGTATACAATTATTAAATTATAGATAAGACAGGGGGAGGGGGGCTCAATGAAAATATGACTGAATGTGACACGGGGGTCTAAAAGTCTTGAAATTCGTGTGACGTAATTAATAGACGGCCCTTGATGCCTAGTTTGATTTGAAGTGTCACTCAAAAATGTCGCATGAAGAAAACTGCAATCTTTTAATTATTTGAACTTTAAATTTATTAAAAATGAAGATGACGATTTGGTGAGGGATGAGGATTACCAATCGACTTGATTGGGGAATAATGGAATTGAAATAATTATCGGAAAAGAAGTTTTTTTATCTAATTAGATTTTTCCTCTTAATAAAAACAAGGACTAAAGATGAATAAGGACACTCGATGGTGGAGAAGTAATCTCCGGAATCGAAGCAAAAATACAATGTATACATTAATTAATGTAAAATAATTGGTTTAATAAAATTAAAAAAAAAAAAAATTAAAAATTAAAGAATTTAATTTAATTATAGAATTTTAGTAGAAATATTTTTATATTGCGATATCAGAGGGGATTCATCCCCTCAGGAGACGATCTGAAATCGCAATATAAAAATATATCTACCAAAATTCTAGAATTTGTCCTAAAAATTAAATTCTTTCTTTTTTAATAGGTATACGTTGGTTTTTAACCCGAGCTGATTTTTTGAAAAACATTCCAAATATTTAAAAAAAAAAAGATGCTCAAATCTTTAGTTTTATATTTAAATTTATTCTTGTTGTAACTTTTTAAAATATAAAAACACACACACACACGCTTTGACTTTTCAAATATATTTGTATTTGTGTTGCGTAGCACTGTTCTATTAGCCAAGGGTCCATTTCAATCCATTAAACAAAACCGTAAGAAATTACCCCTTACGTTTAGACAACCGCCAATCCATTAGATGGACCAATTAATCGTGCATATTAATATTACGACAACAGTAGTATTAATTAATATTTAATAGAAAAATCTTCCATGGTGAAATTACAATAATTATTGCAATTTCCTTGCATTATCCACTTGGTTTCGTCTCCTAATTCTCTAAAGTCAAAAACAATAACTCTGAGGAACAAATAAGAATTTCTTTTTTTGTCTTAGAAAGAAAAATATATGATTCGATAGTACTTTTTCTCCTTAATTCAAATATGAAATCGGTTTTTCATATTCGATACAGGCATTTATAATATGAAACATTTTAATACTTTCTAAATTTTTAACTACAGAATATTCAAACAGTCTGAGTCACTTAGAAAGTAAGAAATGATGCTACATTTCGTCTGTGCAACATTCCTGTTGATAGTCCAAAAATAATCGGCGAGCATACTAGGATTCCATTTTCCTTATTACCTCTTTTCCATATCTGAAATATCGTGATGAAAGTGTTCCCCGAATTCATCGCTCACTGTCCCAAGATTTTTATAAGATGTAAAAGATGTTATAAGATGTTTAAAGATATTTTAAGATGTTATAATATGTTTTTAAGGTATTATAAGATGTTTTAAGATGTTATAAAATGTTTCAAGATGCTATAAAAGGTTTTAAGATGTTATAAAATGTTTTAAGATGTTTTAAAAAGTTTTTAGCTATTTTCTTGAGAAATTTTATTCAGAAATTGAGAATGACGTTTAAAAAAGTTTTAAAAAATTTCTACCTATGAGAATAATGATTAAAAAAAGTTTAAAAAAGTTTTTAGCTATTTCTTGAGAAATTGAGAATGATGATTAAAAAGTTTTAAAAAGTTTTAAAAAGTTTAAAAAAGTATAAAAAAGTTTTAAAAAGTTTTAAAAAGTTTAAAAAAGCTTTTAGCTATTTTCTTGAGAACTTTTCTTCAGAAATTGACTGGTTACGTTATTAAATAAAAATAAACAAATAAATACTCTTGTATATAAATGTTTTAATAAATACATCACAATGCCGAAATTGGAAAAAATAACTAATAATAGTTTAATTAAAATGAGAAACCAGAGTAATGAGTACATAGCGCATAGTATTCTGGGTCGTTAGCAAATTTTCATCGCTCACAAAAATCAAAGACGCCTCGTCAAATAGAGAGAAAAGCACCGAACTGTAAACTCTCCCAGCGAACAATTTTCCACGACATTACTTGCAGAGAAAGAATACTCACCTTAGTAATCTCAATGTTTGAAGCCAGCTTGACGTAGAAAGAAGAATAATGAACCATCCAATTATTCTTAAGACATCCTTTAAATAATATGTTATTTGATTTTTCCAGAATAATGTTTTGAAAACATTTTTTCACTTTCATTTATCGACTAGTAAGAGACAATCAAAAACTTGGATTTGCTTAGGAAATTTTAGTTTTAAGAATGATTCCATTAAGACAAAAAGACAATTTTTAGCAAATTATTTGTATTATTATGTGTGCTTAAGCATGAGTGTATGTGATAGCGACAACTCAAAAGTAATTAAATCCCAGAATGAGGAAATTAAAAAATTAAACTATCGTTCATACGAAAGATCAAAGCAAGGTTTTGTTATACCTATATCTACTTACTGAAAGGATCTTCTTAATATAAGCTATCGTTTAAAAAGTAAAACGTGACTCTATTAGTGAAACTATATATAATATCGGTCTGTTTTTCTGAATAAAATACATTCGCATATAAATTCTCTGCATCTAAATATATGATGATTTTTTTACTATTTAAATTTATTTTTCTTTGTGGCTGACTTGGATTTGAAATAAAATTAGAAGTTAAATTTTCGAAATGTTGCTACGTTTCGAAATATATTTTTCTGCTTCCCTAGGCAATATTTGAACTTAACCTCGTCGAAAAAAGTAATATAGATCATTACACCGTATTTCGAACAAAATTCAGCAAAGCAATGACATCCTTTTCTTTTTTACACCATTTTTAAGAAAAACACAATCGCATTATAAGGCCCAACTGATACAGATAGATAATAATATTAATAAAAATAAAGAATCTTGTCAATGATAATACATTAAATAAAAAATATTCTTTATTTTTATTAATATTATTATCTATCTGTATCAGTTATGCCTTATAATGCGATTGTGTTTTTCTTAAAAATAGTGTAAAAAAGAAAAGTATATAATTGCTTTGGTGAATTTTGATCGACATACGTTGTAATGATCTATATATTACTTTTAACGATGAGGTTAAGTTCAAATATTGCCCGAGCAAGCAGAAAAATATACTGTGAAACATAGCAACATTTCGAATTTTAACTTCTAATTTTATTTCAAGTCCAAGTACTCAATAACCAAGAAAAATATTCATCATGAATGATAACAACACCAATATAATTTTTTTTTTAACTAAATGAATTTAATATTTTTTCAAATAAAAAAATCATTAAAAACCTTAAATTTCATCTTAAAATCCTTATTTTCTATCTTAAAAGTATCTCCATATCAAATTTCAAGCTAGCTCAAGTATCTAGTTCTAAAGAAATTATGAGAAATCCGTGATTTTAGAAGGTTTTTTCTTTGCTTTATATCTTTAAAATTTGGATATTTCAAAATCAGATAGCTTAATTCATAAAGAGAAATCAATGAGAATGTCCTCCGCTTAATGCAAATAAACATATACGGAATATACAAATATACCAAATATACTATAAATATGTGTGGGAATTAAAATTAAAAAGAGTTACAAATATATATATATATATATATATTGAGACAAAAGATTAGCCTTGGTCTAAAAATCAAAAAACTAACCCCCCTCCCTACATGATTATAAATAATTTTATTAAATATTAAATATAAGTGAGGGGCCAGGTTGTATGGTAAAGTCAAGTGGATGGCCACATCAGAACACGCCAGCTTATTTTAAATGCAACCTGTTTCATTTTACATGATTTGGATTTACTCGATTTGTCATGGAAACATAATCTACCGTGTAAATCGAGAGACGGGTGTAATTCATTTTATTTTCATGATTTTTCATTCTAAAATTAATTTCAAACATAAAGCCAAAAAATTGGCTATTTGATTGAGTTGATGAAACATTTATGAGTCAGCTTGGTTCAGACACCGCAGTACATTTATAATAATAACAACATGATAACGGTTTCGGACATAAAAATGGATTTTCTAATTAAGCCCATGTTCGTTAAACAAAAGCAATATTAAAAGTGTCGATATGACAGGAAATATCTCCACAATAATATAATACACAATATGTATCGTATTCGTTTATGTTTATTATTATAATTTTCGAATAGATACTAGTATTTATAACTTTGAATGGAAAGAATGAATTACAATTTAAGTTTGACCTATTGCACAATATATTTATTAGTAATCTAAATTCTTTGAAAAATTCCTTTAAATTACTTAACTTTATCGTACACTCTCTTTTCTATAATGTTTAATAAAATAATTTATAATCAATTACGAAATAACTCTTGAAGTAATTGAACCGCGAAAGTTAAATAATATTTAAATTTAGGGAACGAAGAAAAGTTTATTTTTATTACAGACAAAAGGATCAGCCGGGGCTCGAACCCGGGATCTTTGCATGTGTACTGCAATGCTTTGCTTAAATAATATATTCAATAATTTCTTTTGTTAATTCTACATTTTTAAAAATTATTGATTATATTATTTAACTTTCGCGGTTCAATTAGTTCAGAAAAAATTAAAACTAATGTTTAAAAAAATGTTAATTTATTTAAAGGAAAGAACGCTTAATTTTGTGACTATTTGCAATAAATCATTTCTCCTTTTAAATATGGAACTCCTAGGATAAATAGCTTTCTAGTATATTTGTTTGAAAATTTAATTATTTTAAATTTATTTTTGTACCCCCCCCCCCCCCCCTAGGGGCACTATTAATTTTACAAAGTGAGTCATTTTCATAATCATATATTTGTATAAGGGTGCATACTCTAAATTTCGTACAAATCGATTAAAGGGTCTAGGACCGGGGTGGTCAACCGCACAGCAGACGGGCCAAATTTTAGAAATAATATTTCCTGTAGGGCCACGCACCTAATTTTTTTTTTGTTAACTAAACCAAACAAGCGAGTGTGCTATAGTTGCGACCACATCTTCGCTTTCCAGCAGGTGAGATCGAGGTCAAACACTTGCCTGGTCTAATGTAAAAAAAAGACAAAAAAAAAACAAAACAAGAATTAGGTAGGTATATTTATTTTTTTGAAGAAAATAAACCTTACTGAGAATCAAACATATTTATTAGTCAATTTAAAAATATTTAAAAGTGAGACGACGTCTGACATTGTTTTGAGGAGCTAAGTGCATCAAAATTGACTGATGTTGTCGTTACACGTAAACAGTTTTCTAAATGAACATCAGTAAATCGTATTCTCACTTGTTATTTGTACATCATACAAAGCTAGTGATAAAATTTATACTAGAGATATTCAGCGCCTGTCAACGCAACCCGCAATGCAGGGCGTACTATTCAAATGCATACACTTCACTTTACAGGCGCGGCGCTGAATTACTTCAATGTCAAAAACATACCTACATGTCTTTCTGTATCTTTTTAGTCATTGATGAAACCAAACAAAAATGGAAGAAAAAGCTGAAACTTTTTCAAGACTGCCCACCTGTTAGAGAATAATAAACTTTATATCCAATAAATTCTTCTTTTCTATTGTGTTGTAAATGGTGTGGACTAAAGATAAAGAGAAGTTTGTTTGACCATGCAAAAATATACATCGAAATCAAGACAGACACAAAATTTGACAGATAGGATAGGGAGAAAAAATTGACTGGACCAGTGGACAGGAACATTCTTGAGGTGATTGACAGGATGGATAGGGGACCGCGAGGGGTGAACCGAGACCTAAAATTCTGTACATCTATTTCCACTTCCACTTTCATTTCCAAGTAGAAGACAATAGATGACAATAGATTGTCTAATGAATTCCTTTGTAATTCCAAATAATTCCAAAGACGGTGTACACCTAATTCCAATCGCGGTCCACCTCTGGGGGACCCATAGATAAAAGAGACGATGAAGAGAAGAAGAAGAAGATGACGTAGAGGATTTAAGAATATTATTTAGATCTTATTAAATTCAATTGTACAGAATATGTAAAATTAACTCAAAATCCAAAAAAGGGTAAGAATTTGTAAAAGTAAACTCTTCCTCTTATCTCTATAAGATTTTGGATCCCTTAATATTCTCCTATTATCTTTGACGGTCCTTTGTCAATTCTGGGCTTATGCCTCATAAGTGTTTCCAAATAGCAAAACCATCGACAGAGCATGTCTGTAAAACAAATCTCTATTCTTGAGTTAACGTGTGTACCGAAATCCAGAGATACATGATTGAAAATTATTTTTCTCCAGGATCCAATTAAATCAAAACAATATATTCTCCTATAGTGTTCCACTAAGTTGTGCTAATGATAAGTCGGC
Organism: Forficula auricularia; assembly: GCA_024734495.1. Lineage (NCBI taxonomy): Eukaryota > Metazoa > Arthropoda > Insecta > Dermaptera > Forficulidae > Forficula > Forficula auricularia. Next base: position 10,718,869 of record JALMQS010000225.1, on the reverse strand, counting down.
CTGCATAGCGAGGGTTCCGTAGCTTATTCATCCAAAATAAGTGAGATATCAAATTTAGTTTTATTTATCATGGATAAGGTGAGAATGAAGCAATAGATAGGATACTTTGAAACGTGAACCTTCCGAAAGTGAATGCAATACCATAGAGGATGAGATGATATAGAGGAAAAAATCGACAAAAATGACATCTGGTGATTGTGAATTGGTAATTAAAATTATTTATTCTGTGCCCTCTTCGCTCTTAAGTGAAAAAAATCGTTTATTTCCATTTAAAAATTTCGAAACACAAACATGAATAATTTTTAACACGAATACAAAGATTACTTTCCGCTATATTAGATATAGTAACGTAATATTTACTACTATAAAATTGATAGAGACAAGATAATCAAATCAGAGTACACTCCGATGTACAAACTGTTGGATTATGGTTAGAATTATATACTTCAGCTTAAATGTATACAAGATAAACCCAGAAGAACTGTGTAATTTATGCAATACCTTTAAAAAGGAAAATTTGTACGTTCTAATATGTGAATGGCCGATCTATGAGGGCCTGAGAGAGCAATTTCCTAGACAACTCAATGAGCGACAGATGTATGAACCCACTTACCGACCATGATGTTAACCGACTATATTACTATTTGGAAGGGGCCTTAAAATTGCGATCATTTGTCATTAATGAATGATTTTTGACTTGCTTTCCAGTGATGAAATGATTAATTTAAGCTTTATTCTGTATATTTGTTTATTATTTGTTATTTTCTATTGGACTTATTTATTTATATATTGTTTTTTTTTTTGTATATTCTGTTACTTATATTTAATTATTTTGGATTTTTTGCACATTTATATTACATTAATTTATTTTTCATATTTGTGTACATTTTGTATTATGTTCGTTTATTTTTGTTTTATAACGGTATGTATTGTATTGGTTTGTTTTTTGATTTTCTGATTGTCCATTTGCTTGCTGTTGATCTATATGTATTTTTTGTGTTGTGTCTGTTTCAATGAACTTTTTTTCAGTTATTTGTTATAATGATCTGGAAAATAATGCACAACTATTTTGTATAACAAATTTGCTCTGTACAAATAAAATATCTATCTATCTATCTAGTAAAGTAATAATCGAAAATGAAAATGAAATCAGTGAACTGATATCTGGTGGACAGATCACAGGTTTATGCTTCCCAAATGACCATCCCTATTAGTTGTTGCCCCCGTTCTCTTTTCCCTCAAGTCATCCTGCGGTCATGATAATAATTTGATTATCTTACGAGACTGTTAAAAAGTTGCATTGCCCATGGCCCATGTTTACGGCTTGAGTAAATTTGTTTACGAGTTTCTGAGCAAGACACACATTCTGGGAAAGTCTCTTTTCCTCCCATCAATATGCAAAGCAAAATACATGAACAACCACGCTAACAGTGGTAACAGAGTTTCATTTGGAAAAAGGTAAAAAATTTTAATGAAATAAAAAGAAACATTCGCGATTCGTAATTGAATTAATGTGAATTTATCAGATTAAACTTGGATATTTTAATGTTACATTTGACAAGAACACGAGTTTTTACTTCTATTTTATTTTAGAGAAACGGCCGTTTTAAAAATGTAACTGACCAAGTACCTTGTATTGATCCCTTGAGAAATTTTACCAGTGACAAATTTTTATCGAAAATCAATAAAATAAGAAATAACTGAACTTATAAATTATTTCATTTTATTGGATGCTTGAGGCCCATTTAATTTAGTGTGCAAGAGAAAAATAAATTACTTCAATGAAATATTTTATTTTATTTATTTATTTTTTAATTTATAAGATCAGACCAAGAAGCTATAATAATTCATCAATCATCATTTTTCGAAAAGTATTTTTTGTAAAGCCAATCACGAAATTGAGATGTTCTAAAGACGTTTGGTGGGGGTAAACCGATTGTAGGTACATACAATTTTCTCGCACGACGTGAGTAAAGTTGCACTTTTCTTTATAGTCCCCTCTACATTCCGCAAGTTTATTATTTATTTATACATTCACATCAACGTCAATTCTTGTAAACAACTTCAATCCATGAAATCAGCCGCCATTAAGAATTATTTACATCAGGTGTGTCAAACCTTTTGGATTATATGGGCCACATTTGAAGAAAAAATATTGTCTCGGAGCGCGGATAAAATATTATAATTCTATTGATATTTGTTATTCTAAAAATAGAGTTAATAAGGTAGAAATAAGAACTTTATTATTTTTTTAGCTCATAGTGAGCTTCTAATTTTACTTTTCGTAAATTTTATACTTGAAAATAGCTTCTCGTACATGTAAATACACATACTTACAAAAAGTGATATTATGTATTAGTATTTGTTTATATTTTTTCCTGGTTAGATAATTAATATAAAATTCTAATAAAGAGACAATATTCAATTTTTCTTTCAGATCGGTATCTAATTGTTGTTCTAGAACATTCAATCAGAAAGTTTGCAAGTAGAAAATTTATTTCTAATGAAAATGAAGTCGAAAATATGTAACCAAAATGATGATTATTTTTTCGGAAATCTTGAAATCTAGTTCCAGATTCAAAATTTAAAATTACCACTTTTATTTTTCGAAAACTTCACAGTAGATTTTCAAATTTCTTATTTTAGAGAAAAAGTTATCAGGCCAAAGTGTGTGTTTTACAGTATCCACATATAAATCAATATTTTAAGAATTTTATGACTTTATATTGGGCCACGGGTTGGACAGTACTGATTTAAATCGAATGGGATTAACGGATATGAGGAATGATAATTTATTTTTTAAAAGGGTCACGGATATAATAATCCCTGACTATCCATTGCTTATTGACATGTAAGAACGTGCAAAGATCTAAAAGACAAGTCTTGACAAATTTTAGTCCAGGAGAGAAATTATCAATTAATTGTGATTGTTCTAGAAAACCCCAATTCCTAGTCTCCTTGTACTAGAATGATAACTATATAGACTTGGTTAGTGTCGTAGCATATAAATTACTGAAATAATAAATATTTTAGAAAATGAAAATATGAGAAGAAGAATTTTTAAATATTCGAAACTTCATTATTTTTTTTATCTTATATAGTTGAGCTTATAATTTTGCTTTTAGTGAATTTTATTCTTGAAAAAGCTTCACGTATTGTACAAATGTACATTCATATTTCGAAAAAAGGGAATAAATATATCTCTACATATAAATCTCAATGTTATAAGGAAGTTTATGATTTTAAGTTGGGTCACAATCATTGCAGTGATGGGCCGCATGCGGCCTGCGGTCCACGGGTTTTACAGACCTGATTTACTATAAAGTGATCAATACTCAGTGTCTAAAATAATGACTTTCAAGGAGATAGGTGTTGGTTCTAGGTGAAACATTTTAATATAATAATAAAAATTGCGTAAAGTTGCAAGGTAGGTTTCACAAAAATGAAAAATCGAAAAAAGTGAAACCTACCTCGCAATTTTACGCACTTTTTTATTATTATATCTAAAATAATGGATCAGACTTTAGAAAAAACACATGGGTACCATATATCACCAGATCTTACTGAAAAAGCTATGGATTATTTTCTCTCTCACATAGTTCTTTCTCATCTGGTATTACAAAAAAATATATTGTATGGCACGAGCATATTGAGGACACGCGAAAATTGTTACAGCATTCATTTCGGCTTATAACACATTCACCTGAGTACAAGTATGTGAATCCAACGCCTGTAAGTTAACTTATTTGAGGACATTTATTTTAATTTTTTTTAACCAACTTCAAAAAAGGAGGATAGTTCAAGGCCCATGACCCATTTTTCATGAAGTGTTTGATTCAAGTAGATATTTCACCTAGAGGTATTAATAGCATAGATGAGTGAGAATCGGCTGTTTTTCTTGATCTACCTGGGTACTGCTGCTACTGCGCATAGGATAAAGTTGTAAAAAAATGTTCGCCAAAAAAAAGCGTTTGATTCAAAATCCAACAAATACTATTCGACAGTTAAGTTGATTTTAAATTAAAAATGAACTAAGCCAGACACTTTTAGGGGGGGCAACACTGAGCCAGACAACCCTAAAGTTGCTTTATTTAAAAAAAGCAACTTTAGGGTTGTCTGGCTCAGTGTTGCTCCCTAAAAGTGTCTGGCTTAGTTCATTTTATTTAAAATCAACTTAACTGTCGAATAGTATTTGTTGGATTTTGAATCAAACGCTTTTTTGGCGAACATTTTTTTACAACTTTATCCTATGCGCAGTAGCACGTAGCAGATCAAGCAGCCGATTCCTCTCGTCTATGCTATTGTACCTCTAGGTGAAATATCTACTTGAATCAAACACTTCATGAAAAATGGGTCATGGGGCTCTCCGACTAGGACGTTCTCAATTCGACTGAATTTTTTTTGTCTATGTTACTCGATTTCTTCGCCAATTGTGAACCGATTTTGATGATTTTTTTGCATTGTGTTCAGTATTGTTTCCAATTGTTAAAAAACTAAATCTCATTGGTATTGAACCTTTTTTGTTCTGTATGCTCACACATAACTTCTTTGTTTATGAGCCTGTTTATGTTTATTTGTTTTGTTTATATAATTATTTTATGGCTTTTAGTGCATTTTATTTGATTTTTGAGTTCTTATTATTTTATTTGTTGCATTTAATTTTTTTGAATTCGGTTTTTTTTCTAAAAATTATGTTATTTGTTTCATGTCTATAATAAAGTAATATCATATAATAAACGAGTCACGTGTAATGAATGATGTGCTGATCCACTTTAATAAATATACAACAGATGTATAAATAAATTTAAAAAAAATTAAATTTTATAAAAGCCTCTTATAGGATGTTTTTAGGCAGTGGAGGAGGTTCAGGAGGATAGTCCCTGGCTAAAGAGAGGCTCATTAAAGATGGGTGTCGCAGCAAGTCTATTAATAAAACAATTAAATTAACTTAGCCTAAAACACTTGCAAAGAAAGGTGATAATCCAGAGCCAGTTATCAAACGATCAATTAGAGTATAAAAATGGAAATAATAATTATTATTATATACTAATTTACTTATCTTTTTGAGAACATCATAATGATTGAATAATCTATACTAAATTATAGTATAATCAATTTTTTCTTATCATCAAACGTATTATGGTGATAATAAAAATTGGATAAAATTGAGACGTAGGTTTCAAAAAATTTTTTTTTAAACTATAGAGAAACTAAGAAATCAAAATGTGTAGAAGGGTCATTTAAAATAAAAATTATCATTTTTATAATTCATTAAAATAATTAAAATCTATTCTGTAACTAGTGTAGAATTAGGGGTATCCGTAGTGAATGACGTTATATTTAGGGTCCTGTTCAAAAGTGAAATGCGATCCTATTATTTCACTAACATTTTTAATCAAATTAAAAATAAAAAAATATTATTTATCATGGAATGTTGAGTATTCCTGTCAAAAACTTTCTAAATAAAAATAGGGTTAATTTTTAAAATTCGTTTCGCTTTAACCGTAGATACACTGGATGCAATTCAAAAAACGAGCAATTAAACTAATAGGAGACCCGGCCCTAACTAACTCACTCGACTCCCTGGCTCAACGAAGAGCCGTTTCCGCCCTTTCCCTGTACTACAGATACTTCGTAGTGTCTGTTCAGTAGAGCTGAAATCAATTATCCACCTAAAGTCCTCTTTACGAGAAACATACGGTTTTCGAACGCTCAACGCCCCTTCGCTGTCAAATTGGACAAAAATCGAACAAGCGCTTTCGCAAACTCTTTTATCCCTATGACCTCCAGAGACTCCATCTTTCCTGCAACTTATAACCTTCAGCTGTTTAAGACCCGTATCCACAAATACCCCCGCCCAGCCCATACAATCTCTTCTTCTTCTTTTCATAATGGAGGGTCCAATCGGCTATAGTTACCGAAGGCCTGAAAAAAAAATAATGTCCCCAATTTTATTTCTTCATTCTTTTCATTCACCGAAAATTTACTTTTAAAAAATCGGTATTTTGCCTAAATAATCCTTCAAATATGCAATTTTATGCAATATTCTTCAAATATGCAATTTTATGCATTATTACTCAAATATACAAAAATATGCAGTATAAAATTTAACCGACAGTATCCTAGATGCATGATTCGGATAGATAATTGATCCCCTGGGTCGTATGTGGCGGAAACAAAATATGCTAGTGCATAGGAATCCGGTCTCTAATTATAAGTAAACATTCGTCGACCGGACTACGCATTAAAAAACGTTAATATCAACAAAATTGTTTAATAAAAATCGGAACTTCTTACATGGCACAATAGTATGGGTAAGTTGGAACTAAATAAGAAAGAAATATTTAGAAAATACGATTACACACAATTCCTACATATGTCCATATTATGAGGGCTCAAAATTTCATTCTTGCATACAAGGGTAGTACTTATTTTGGGTATTTGCGAATTTTCAAAGTTACAGAGACTCATATGGTTCGAAATAAATAAAAAAAAATATTCCCCTAGTTTCAAAGTCTCTATCTCAATTTTAACCACTGTGACGCACAGCGATGCAAGTTTCCCATCTAAATACCATAGGGTTTTTGGCATTGATCAATTATTTATTCCAGACAAAGTAATGGTTCAAAAAATTTTAAGCTCTGTAGACTTTATCCTTATCCTACCTAATTTTCTGTTTTTTTCAAGGGGTTAAAAAGTAATTATTTTAAAGATATTCCAATGAAATTATTTCCATTCATCTCTATATGAAATACTAATTAAAATAATAGTAAAATTTTCAAGTAAATTAAATTTTATTTTTTATTCAAAATCCATAAATAGTTGATAAGG